>OX439139.1:56592707-57223487 GCA_949318255.1 Pollenia labialis | reverse complement strand
CCTTCTGAAGCATGCATAAATTGCTGGATTTCAATCCTAATCTGCTTAGGATAACTACAAGCAATTTGACACCATGTTTGTTCATTTCTTTTGAGTTTTTCGAAAGTGAGCGTGTTTTCAACAGACGGACAGACAGATGGACATGGCTAAATCGACTAAGAATAAATCAAGGAGTGAGAATATATACACTTTATGGGGTCTGAGATTAATAATAAAAAAGTTTCACACGGAATGACAAACTTAGTATACACTCTTCACAACTAATTGTGGTGGAGGGTATAAAAAGGTCGAATAAGGAACAGGCTAATATACATTTAGTATCAAGGTTAAAGTCGGAGTCGGAGTCGTACTTAAAAAAGTTTCAGCGGATGGAGTCGGACGACTCCACAGCCCTGTATCACGGTATGCCTATTTGCCCATCATGCTTTACTTTTACAGTTCGTAAAATTCTTTCTTCTAGGTGGTGGCTTATTTTTCTTAAACGGCCAGTTCTTGGTTTGTTTATTAGCTGTCACATACCCATGCATAAGTGTTTCCTCCATGGCTCATAGAGATGACGAACTGTTTTGTTTTGTCCTTGTTAAATCTATATTTTTATTGTTATATGTTTGATTAATAAAACATAAGTAGCTGTACGGAGAGGAGACATACATAAATATGTGCAATGAATCAATAGCTATAGCAAAGTATGTTTTTGATCCCCTCTAGATTCTTTACATCAAAGATTCACAGACTACAAATGAAGACATCAAACCTCGTTTTTTCATTAGTAGTCATAAAAGGTCATGCATTTGGAAAAGAATCTTAAATTAAATTTGAGAAAATATTCTCTTATATTTTCTTGACTTTCTTTGACACAGTTTTAATATACAGTTAAGACCAAAAAAAAAACCTCTTCATACACCCCTAATTTTATGACATTCGTAAGGAAATTTTATAACATTTTTGCATTATTAAATAAACTATGTACTTAGATCTAAGGGCAAAGCTTATTAATAAAACATTAAGTTGTAAAGTAGAAGCTTGCAATCGAGACTAAGGACAGAATTTCTTCCAATAAACCAATGAATTTGAATGGCTTTAAATTTCATTTGAGTAAATTTTGCCTCTGTATGGCATTTCCACGTTAATCGCCGATCCAGATGTATACCGAGATATTTTACATGCGAATGTTGATTATTGATTCCCGGTGCAAGGTGTATGTTTCATTTTTACATTTTTGCTCATTTACCATTATCCTCTATTGGCTTAGCCATATTTATAGTTGAAATATATGATGCTGTAAGTAATGAGATGCTTCATAACGTCAGCAAATGTTGAAGTTTGTGTGTAGTTGCTCGTTGGCATGTCCGAAGTATAAATTAAGTATAATAGAGGCTCCAGGATGCTGCCTTGTGGGACTCCAGCGCCAATTGGCTGAGGTGAGCTTAAGAAATTTCCTTCTTTAATAATAAATTGAGGACCGGCTAAGAAGCTTTCTAGCAACTTTTGTGTGTTTGCTGGTAAATTTTGCTTAAATTTATATAACAAGCCTTCATGCCAGACTTTATCAAAAGCTTGCGAAACATCGATGAGTTTGTTCTATTGTGCTGTGTTTTCTTCTAAATCCAAACTGATGGTTTGGAATACATCTATTGTCACTTAAAATTGGTGTTAATTTTGACTCAACTTTTGTGTGGTCTTTCCCTGGCTTTGGTATCATGGTAACTAAGGAAACCTTCCATTCTTGCGGGTGGTATTCAAGCAGTAAAATAGCATTAAAAATAAAAAGAATAATTGTCTTTGCTATGCGAGGTAGCTCAAAAAGCATTTTGTTGCTGATCTTATTGAAACCAGGGGCTTTCTTGGGTTTAAATCACAAATAGCCTTTTCAATCTCTCTTAACTCAAATCTTAGGGGAACAGCTGCCCTAGCAGCAACAGGTGGTAACACTACTGCAATATCATGAGATATGATATGAGTTGGGGTAAAAACGTTTTTCAAATAATTCAAAAACAGATTTCCTTTTTCAATATCATTACTTGCACAACTTCCATTCAAGTTTCTTAATGGTGCTTTTGAGACAACTGGCCTTTTGAGATTTCTAGCTGCACGCCATAATGAGTAGTCTGATTGTGGAGTTGCATCAAGTTCATTAAGTTATTTTTCAAGAAAAGCTGTTTTCTGAGTCTGCAGTAGCATTCTTAGCCTCTTTGTACACTCTTTTAGTAATTTCTTAAGTTGAGGGGATCTGTGCAATTGCCACTCTCTTCGAGCTCTCCTTTTTTCAGACAAAATGCGCTCGACATCTCTGGAAAATATTTTAATATTTTTTGTTTTTTTGGGGGCAGTACTAGAATGTTGAACAGCTAGTTTCAGATAACTGTCAAAATTCACAATAGAGCGAACTGCATTCTCCGGTTTTCTAAGCGGAATATTTTCTGTGCAATGGCTACTAAGATATTTTTTATATTTTAACAAATTTATTTGTATATCTGACGTTGCGAAATAACCAGTCGGAGATACAATTCTATTGGGGTTCATTATAGTAACAATTGTAGGTGTGTGGTCGAAAGATAAGGAAGCTTCAACATGGATCGTTTCTATGGGGATGTTGTTAACCAGGCTGAAATCGATGACATCGGGAAATTGTATTAAAAAAAACATGACCTTTTCGTGTTATAAGTCGTGACCCCCAGAAGGTATGTTTAGCGTTATAATCGCCAGCGGCTAGGAAACAGGGTCCTAATGATTTAAAATATTTATAAAATATATAATAATTATCAAAAAGTAATTTAAATTTTTGGGAATACAAAATTTAAATTTTCAAAAGATTTTGTTATTCGTGCTTAATTCCCAGTGAGATGAAGCCACTGTTTATTGTTGATGTTGTTTTGTTTAAGCTTTGATATTATTACAAGTAGAACTGTTGCTATAAGTCTTATACGTTTAACATTTTTACTTGGTTTAATATCTTTAGTTTTTCTAAAATCTTTATGGATGAAGTTTCCTGATGATCTGGCCTAAGCAACCAGTGAAATGCGCATAGGAATAGCTTATCCCATCAACAATAAATTTCAAGTGTTTTTATCAATAATAAAAACTGGGAATTAAGCACGAATAACAAAATCTTTTGAAAATTTGGATATATAATAATTTTTAAAATTATGATAATGAAAATCTAGGTGGGGAGTATAACGATGAAATTACTAGGTTTCTATTTAATTCCTCAACGCAAATGTTCGTTGCTTGGAGATAATCTTCACGATGATCACACACTAAGTAGTGTTTGACTCGAGTTTTTATCAAAATGGCAGAACCTCCACAAGCTCTATCTCTAGGGTCCTTGGTATCATATTGTGTATAACCATTGATTTTAAACGTGGTTCGTGAGGTCAAATGAGTTTCAGAAACCATCATGACATTAATTTGATTTGTTGATTTTGTTACCTACGTTTGAGGGGGGTTAGTTTTCGGCCCAGACGACTGCTTGGCGATAGTGTACACAGGGCATCCTCTGTAATTGGCAGTGTGATTACCGCCACAATTGATGCATTTTTTTACGTTGGGGTCGGTTTTAGAAACATCGCAAAGAACTGTACCATGTAATTCACCACATACTACGCAAACAGGGGGTAAGTAGCAGTATGCCTTAGTATGACCAAATTCTTGGCTGCTTAAACACTAAACGGGTCTATTTCTTTTGTGCGGCTCCTCTATCGTAATTTTCCTGTACAGGATATATTTCAAACTGTTTATAGGATGGGTTTCGTTTTTTTTAGCTTAACATCGCCGGGCTCTAACTCCACTAGAAATATAGGTTGGGGAATTTTTCCCCTATTTTTAATATTAACTACATGTTTTATTTTGAAGCCTTTCTCTTCAAGGAATGTTTTTATTTCTTCAGGGTCCACACATGAGTCAATTTCCATAATCACTACTTGAAGGCCTTTGCTGCTCTGCAGTTGGTATGTATAAACACTTTTTTTTAGTGCTTCAAATTGGTTAGTGATTTTGCGAAAATCGTTTTCATGATTTACTTGAATTTTACGTTAAAATGTAAAATAAAAATTAATTGTATATATTAACATAAGCGGCGTTGCAACTAGCAATGTGTTCCGCTTATTTTGGGTCACTTATTTTTGGATCCTAATGGACTTCTTTAAGAACACTGATAACATGGCGTATTGAAAGTTTCTTTTGTATGAAGGTCTTTCATATATTGGCTTATATTCAGTATTATTGTGGTTTTCAAAAAGAAAAACACTTGGGATAAATCAAGATTTTTATGATCACTTAAAGAACGAGTCGTACCCAAAAATTCAAGTACGAACAATACTTGAACGTTCTCAAAACAATCCTAAATGGGATTACTTTCGAAAAACAATCCCGGAATTTCTTGAAATAAGTTTAAAATTCTTAAATCAAGTAATAAAAAGAAATAACTTTTCGCTCCGGCTTACGCATGTTTTGATTTTCCATACACATTGGAAAAAGGTCTGGCCAGACTCATGTGTACCACGAAGGGTTGAAAAGTAAATTTGAACTCTTCTTATTTCTCATTTGGGTTATATTTTTGGTTGAACATGTACATAAGATTTCTAAAGTAAAAATCAAATCGGTCTTGATTTTGGTGTTTTATCATTCTGTTAGGTGTAATACGTGTCTTTTTCCTTCTAATTTCTTTTTCAAACACGAATTCGGGACAAAATCAACTTTATAATACTCAAATCAAGCGCATTTTAAGATTGATTCAATCTTAGTTTTACTTAAATCAATCTGATTTTCGGATTATTTTAAGTACGAAATCGGGGTGGAATATGGATAATTTAAGAATTTTGCGATTGAAAATCCGTACTTGAATCAATCTTTCTGTACTTGATTCAAGAAAATCCGTACTAACCGTACTATTATTACCGCTTTGGATTGATTTTTCTTTTGAGTGCACTTTAGTACTTTTCTCCTAAAGATTACTTTCTTTTCGAAGGTTAACCACTCATTGACTGCAGTTTTTTCTTTGTTATTTTTAAAATTAAAACTGATTTTAAATATTGCTTTTCGCAATTAAATTATTGAACTGATGGTAGAATAACGTAAATCGTTAATATTTTTTATCAAAGTTATTTTCGGGAATACAAAATTCATTATTAATACGATTTTCGTATGACGTGCTAAATTCCCAGTTTTTCATATTTGATAAATACACTGAAATTTATTGTTGAGGGAAAGCTAGCTTCTATGCGCATTTCACTGGTTGCTTAGGCCAGCTCATCAGGAAACCTTTTCCAAAGATTTTAGAAAGGCCAAAAATATTGTTGGCGTCTGACTGGTGTAAACATATTTTTGTGGTTGCTGGTGTAAACCGGGCGTTAATATTTCCCAGTATTTTAATCGTGTGCAACAGGACTACATGTGGTGTTGGCATCTGGCAATACCCCATGTTGTATGTAGCCCAGCTGACTGTTAACGTCACCTTAAAAGTGATAATCACTGCCTTTTTTAAAATCGAACCAGCCAGACGCCTTTTAATGTAAAATTACAAATAAAATAAAAATAAGAAGAAATTAAATTAGACAAGAAGTGAAACAAATGTGAAAACAGAGAAACTGTTGAAAAATAAAGCAATTGAAAACCAGAAAAGAGCAACAGGTGTTTGTTTTTATTCAAGTGAGCCGCCAAATAAGGGTTGTTTTTGTGATTTGAGCCAAAGAGTGTGTTTTTGTTACAACCCAACAAAGCCAAAGTGCCAGTTTGCCCAGAGAGTGAAATAGGGGTTGTTTCTTTCTTTTACTCACCCAACCTGCCTCAACGGATTACGCCTGTGAAAGTTGCCCCAGCCAACCTCTTTACCCGGAGAGCGTGCTTTTTGTGCCACCGTATACCAGTGCCTTGGAAAAAACTAGGTAACCCATTCAGAGGTAAACATTTTGGTCCTTCGCCCGTAAGGAATATTAAAAGGTACGTTCTGTGAAATTTAAATTTGCATACAGTATATTGTGTCGCCCCATATTTGTGTCTCGGGAAAAGTGAGGTTAGATTGCGCCAATTTGAAGCCGCGCAATTTTGGAGAGCCATCTTTTTTTACTCGCTAGTTTACCCGTTACTCGTTGAAATTGTATTTCAATTCCATTTTGCCTCAATTGTTATAATACATAAATAAAAAGAAAATCCAACAAAAAGAATTTTTGGTTTTTTGATTTTGATAAATAAAAGGAAAAGTGTTGCCAGCGCGTGAATTTTTTTTCAATTAATTTTTGCTGGGAATTTTTTTTATTGCTCTTAAAACAACTCGAATATCTGTTTTTCTGTAGCTCAATTAAAAATTAAAAATATGTCTACATTTGAAAAATTTATTCGGGCTGCAGATGAGATAACGAACATGGAGGTTATGTTGAAAAAAGAAGATTTTTCAACGTATACCAATGTTGCGTTCGATTTCGAGAAAAACGAGTTAGAGAAAAGTTGGGAGAAATTTAAAAGAATTTATGACGAGTGTTCCGGGGACACTATAGACGAGAAAAAAGAATTAGTAGCGGTCAAAACAAAATTTCCTCTGGTGCGAAAAACCTATATAAAATGTTTAAATATTTTGGCGAATGCAAATCAGGTAGTAGATGAGGAAAAACAAAAAAGCAAGGGAGCAGTGGCTCCCAACCTTTGTTCAATACCTGTACCCCCTTGTGATACTGGCGTTTTTCATGGAGATTACGTATCGTGGCCCACCTTTAGGGACATGTTTACGGCAATCTACATAAATAATTCTAGACTTAGCCCTGTAGAAAAGTTGTTTTATTTATTTCAAAAAACAGATAGTGAGGCCCGGGATATAAACAGAAATATTGCCCTTACAGCAGAAAATTTTGAAATTGCGTGGGGTAATTTAAAATCCCAATATGAGAATAAACGGGTGTTAATAAATAGTCAGCTAAAAACTTTATTTAATTTGACTCCATGTCAACAAGAAACGGCTGCAGAAATAAAAAGGCTCCAAAGGGAGATTAATAATTGTATTTCGGTGCTAAAACTATATAATGTAGATATTGCCTCATGGGACCCAATTTTTGTTTTTCAATGTTCGTCTCGGCTCTCAGAAAATACTTTGCATCTGTGGGAGCAATCGGTAAAAAATAAAACAGAGGTTCCCAAATGGGAAGAATTAAATAATTTTTTGACCGATAGATTTCATGCCCTTGAGAGTGTTTCTGACATTATAGTAGCGAACAATGTAGCTGCCAGTGGTTCCCAAGCAGGCCCTTCAAATAATAACAATATTTCTACGAAAGTTAAGCAGTTTAAGGCTCATCACACAAAAGTTGACTCGAGCTCATGTAAATTGTGTAAGGAGAGGCATAAGATTAGTGTTTGTAATAAATTTTTGAGCATGGATTATAAGAATCGCGTTTCAACATTGAAAAGATTTCGTTTTTGTTTTAATTGTCTTACTTTTGGGCATATGTATGGGGATTGCACTAGTCCTAATAGCTGTTCTAGGTGCAATAGAAGACACCATACACTTATACACAAAGAGATAGTAAGAAATAGCAACAATAATAATCAACACCAGTCAAACACTAATTCTCAAGCTCAGAGTCAAAATAGTCAAAATCAAATACAGTCCACTAATGTTGACGGCCCTTCTGGTGTAGTTCAATCGCATCATACCTCTGTTGCAAAAAAGGTTATGTTAGCCACAGCCTGGGTTAACATTATAAGTTTTGGTTCCTGTTACAAGGTTCGTGCCCTGATAGATCCATGTTCGGATGAAAGTTTTGTGTCAGAAAAGATACAAAGATTGTTAAAGTTGCCAACTAATCCAGTTTCTGCAGAAGTCTCAGGTTTAGGCGGAGATATAATTAGCACATCTTCTAAAATGGCAGTTTTTACTATTGTTTCTCTTTTCGATCAGAACATGTCTCTTAATATACAGGCCCTAGTTGTCCCTCGTGTAACTGGTAGTATTCCAACACATACTTTTTTGCCCCAAAAAGAGATTGAGCTGCCCAAGTTATGTTTTGCTGATGCGAAATTTTATGAAAGTAGTGAGATAGATCTGTTGTTAGGAGGTGATTTGTATCCTTCTATTCTTCGTGGCGGAGTAAGGCATGGTGTTTTTGAATCATTAGTGGCTCAACAAACCATTTTTGGTTGGATAGTTACAGGTCCAACGCCTACTAGAGTTTCCCCTCGAATTGTTAGTGTGTCTCATATGACAAAAGTAGCCATTGATGACCAATTGTCGAAGTTTTGGGAGTTAGAAGAAGTTTCTCATAGGCGTGTTTTATCGGAGGAGGATAAAAAATGTGAGGAGATCTACAACTCTACTACCACTAGAAACCCTGAAGGGAGATATACTGTGAGTCTGCCCTTCAAAGATAGTTTGCTGTCGCTTGGTCCCAATAGGCATATAGCTGTTTGTCAATTTTTGAGAAACGAAAAATCTTTGATGCGCAATGCTGAGCGTAAGGCCCAGTACGATGAGGTCCTAAAAGAATATATAGCTCTAGGGCACATGGAAAAAGCAGAAAATGCTAGAAGTGACCCGGGTTATTATTTACCCCATCATGGCGTTTTTAAGCCTGAGAGTACAACTACTAAATTGCGAGTAGTATTCAATGCCTCGAGTCCTCTGCAAATGGCAGAAGTTTAAATGATCTGTTGTACACTGGCCCTATTTTGCAAGCTGAAATAGTTAATCTAATTCTGAGATGGCGATTTTTTCAGTTTGTCTTTAATGCGGACATTTCAAAAATGTACCGGCAGATTTTTGTAAATCCCACACATAGGCCCTTTCAAAAAATAGTTTTTCGTAGCAGTGATAGCGAGGAAATTGCTGATTACCAACTGAAAACGGTGACCTTTGGCGTAAACTGTGCCCCATATTTGGCCCTTAGAACCATTCTACAGTTGGCAAAAGATGAAGAGCGACGTTTTCCGTTAGGCGCTAGAATATTGCGAGAAAATATGTACGTAGACGATGCCCTAGTTGGTGTTCATTCAATCGCTGAGGCTTTGGTGGCGCGGGAAGAATTAATTAGCATTCTAGATAGTGGAGGATTTGAGCTTAGAAAATGGACCTCAAATTCTGAAGAAATTTTGAAAAATTTGCCCCATGATCATCTGCTTAATTCGTCATTTATGTCGCTCGATGAAAAAAGCACTACGAAAACGTTAGGGATTCGCTGGAATGCGGCTGAAGATGTGTTTTTCTTTGTGTGTGAAAAGATAACACTTAAAAACTCGTATACCAAAAGAGAGGTTCTTTCTACCATTGCTCGGCTATACGATCCTGCGGGTTGGTTGGCTCCAGTGGTAGTTGCAGCAAAAATTATAATGCAGCAAATGTGGCTTGATAAGATCGAGTGGGACGGGGCTATCAAACCAGTAGCTCTGCAAAAATGGCAGAATTTTGCGGCAAATTATGCGGATATTGAAAAAATTAGGCTTCCACGTTGGGTTCAGTATTCGCCTGGCTGTACTATTCAATTTCACGGGTTCTGTGACTCGTCTGAGTTGGCATATGCAGCTACAATATATATAAGGGTACAGTTCGAAAATAAAGTTTTGTCAAGTTTGCTCACGTGTAAAACGAAAGTGGCCCCAATAAAAAAGCCATCTTTGCCTCGTTTGGAGTTATGTGGAGCAGTTCTTTTGGCAAATTTAGTCGACAGTGTGGTACCTACTTTTAACGTGAACAAGTCCCCCCTGTATTTGTGGTCCGATTCTACAATTGTCTTGGCGTGGCTTAGAAAACCTCCTTGTAGCTGGAAAACGTTTGTGGCAAATAGGGTGGCTACAATATTAGAAAAGGTGGGGAATAAAAATTGGTGTCACGTAGCGTCAGGTGATAATCCTGCCGATCTAGCAACCCGGGGGCTGATCCCTGCGGATTTAAAAGATAATAGGCTCTGGTGGCACGGACCTGCGTGGCTCAACTTAGAGCAGTCTTCGTGGCCCGTAGGAGCAACCGAGTTCGAAACGGCAGAAGAGTCGAAAGGAGCCCAAGTTTTTGTTGCTAGATCGACTGATCAAGAAGACATTTTAGACAGGTTTTCAAGTTTAGCTAGAGCATATCACGTAATCGCCTACATGTTTCGATTTGTTGCCCTGACAAGTAAGAAAAGAGGCGAAAAGGTCGAGTATGGTTCATTGAAGATTTCGGCTAATGAGTTGAGGTTCGTAAGAAATCGTTTATTTTATCTCTCTCAACAAATTCACTTCTCAGGGGAATTTAGCTGTCTTAAAGCAAGTAAGAAAATTGATTCACGGAGCCCCCTGTTAACACTTACCCCCTTTGTTGATAAAGACAACATTATTCGGTCTAACAGTCGTCTTAGCTCTAGTACTTGTCTGTCCTACAACGAAAAGCACCCTATTATCTTGGCGTATGGCAGTAGATTGGCTCGCCTTTATGTTGAATTCGTTCACACTTTAGTCCTTCACGGAGGTCCTCGGCTAGTTTTGAATGTAGTCCGCCAGGAGTGCTGGATCATTCGGGCAAAAAACCTGATCAATACAGTAGTTCGTAATTGCAAGGCTTGCGTTCTTTATAAAAGAAAGCTGCAAAATCAAATTATGGCGGCTTTGCCCGCTGAAAGAACTACCCTTTGCCGCCCTTTTACGAATACTGGCGTTGACTTTGCTGGCCCGTTCGAAATAAAAAGTTTCACTGGCAGGTATTGTAGAATCTCCAAAGGCTATGTGTGTCTCTTTGTCTGTTTCGCTACGAAGGCGATTCACCTTGAAGCGGTTAGCGACTTATCTACCCCTGCCTTTCTAGCAGCCTTGGCCCGCTTCGTTGCCCGTCGTGGTTGCCCAAGCTGCATGTATTCCGACAACGGCAGAAACTTCGTTGGCGCCGCTCGAGAAATCGACGCAGACTTCGCCAAGCACGTGAAAGAGTTTCGTGACACGGCTGTAGAAAATTATGGTCACCAGCGCTTGTCGTGGCACTTTATCCCTGCTGCAGCACCTCACATGGGAGGATTATGGGAAGCAGGGGTAAAAAGCGCAAAAATGCACCTTAAAAAGTCAGCTGGTCAGCTTAAATTTACGTTCGAGGAGTTCTCAACCGTGTTGGCAAAAATAGAGGCGTGTCTCAATTCACGTCCTCTTGGCCCTATGTCAGAAAACGCTGAAGATTTGTCTGCCCTTACCCCAGGCCACTTTCTGATAGGCACAGCTATGCTTACCCCTGCGGAGCCCGAAGAGCTGTCTTCGCCCCTTAGCATGGTAAATCGGTGGCGTAAAGTTAAGGCCCTACAGCAAGAGTTCTGTCGCCGATGGAAGCAGGAGTACCTAAAAGAGCTAAATAAACGCAACAAGTGGCAACACCCTCAACTAGACCTTAAAGAAGGCGACCTTGTGGCTCTAAAAAGTGAACCCGGCTGTCCAACTGAGTGGCGGCTAGGTCGTATTGTTCGAGTCTACCACGGCAATGACGGCAAGGTGCGAGTGGCCGATCTTAAAACGCAAAGTGGCGTAATCACTCGGCCGATACACAAACTAGTAGCTCTGCCTAAATACGACACTTAAAATCCATCGTGTTTGCTTCTTCTTTAGTGGCACTTCAGCACAGCCTGCTACATCATTTCTGGGCCTGGCGTAGCTTCCCGTACTCTAATGAGACCAGCGAAGGGGAAGCCTGGGACGATCCAAGTCCAAGACACCGTGTTTTGGAGAAGGAGTGGTGCTGAAGACGAATAGCTGCCTATTTTTATTGCCCTTTATTTTTAAGTTTTTTTTTAATTTTATTTAAATTAATTTTTTTTTTTTTTTTTTGATTTGCTAAATTTGATTTTTTGTTAATTTTAACTTTGTTTTTTTTTTTTGAGTTTCTAATACCTTTTTTTTTTTTTTTTTATTTTAACATTTTATATATTTAATTTCCATTCTGTTTTTATGATTATGTTGCACCACCGTTGCAAGGCGGGCGGTATGTTGGCGTCTGGCTGGTGTAAACATATTTTTGTGGTTGCTGGTGTAAACCGGGCGTTAATATTTCCCAGTATTTTAATCGTGTGCAACAGGACTACATGTGGTGTTGGCATCTGGCAATACCCCATGTTGTATGTAGCCCAGCTGACTGTTAACGTCACCTTAAAAGTGATAATCACTGCCTTTTTTAAAATCGAACCAGCCAGACGCCTTTTAATGTAAAATTACAAATAAAATAAAAATAAGAAGAAATTAAATTAGACAAGAAGTGAAACAAATGTGAAAACAGAGAAACTGTTGAAAAATAAAGCAATTGAAAACCAGAAAAGAGCAACAGGTGTTTGTTTTTATTCAAGTGAGCCGCAAAATAAGGGTTGTTTTTGTGATTTGAGCCAAAGAGTGTGTTTTTGTTACAACCCAACAAAGCCAAAGTGCCAGTTTGCCCAGAGAGTGAAATAGGGGTTGTTTCTTTCTTTTACTCACCCAACCTGCCTCAACGGATTACGCCTGTGAAAGTTGCCCCAGCCAACCTCTTTACCCGGAGAGCGTGCTTTTTGTGCCACCGTATACCAGTGCCTTGGAAAAAACTAGGTAGCCCATTCAGAGGTAAACAAATATAATACAAATAAAACCGTAAAGCGAATAAGAATTATAAACGCTCAAAGTCTTACTTGTAATAATATCAAAGCCAAAACAAAACACCAACAATAAACAGTGAGTTTATCTTTTCTTACATTCCCCTACAATTGGTCGGGTTCTTTCCAACTCGAATTGTAGTTGTAAGTGGGTAAAAAGAAAAAACTAAAATTAAAAAACAAACTGCTTCATTCTACTGTCTTCGTAAGAAATAACTTTGATAATATACATACTTGCATGTGCCCGTGCAAAAAACTGAATTGGCAAATTGGTTTATTTTGTTGTTTTCTTACGAAGACAGTAGAATGAAGCAGTTTGTTTTTTAATTTTGTTTTTTCTTTTTACCCACTTACAACTACAATTCGAGTCGGAAAGAACCCAACCAATTGTAGGGGAATGTAAGAAAAGATAAACTCACTGTTTATTGTTGGTGTTTTGTTTTGGCTTTGATATTATTACAAGTAAGACTTTGAGTGTTTATAATTCTTATTCGCTTTACGGTTTTATTTGTATTATATTTTTGGCCTTTCTAAAATCTTTGGAAAAGGTTTCCTGATGAGCTGGCCTAAGCAACCAGTGAAATGCGCATAGAAGCTAGCTTTCCCTCAACAATAAATTTCAGTGTTAATATTTTTTGTTCATTTTTCAGAGTTGGAACCGGATTATTGTGTTTTTCGCCAATACAGTACTTTTGGCTTATAGTCCATTCCGCTTAAAGGCCAAAAACTGATTTAAACCAAAGCTGTCATATTCACATGCAGATTCTTTCGAATTTCATTCAAACTATTTGTTCTAAGGTTCATTTCCCTTGTACTCTATTTTTGTTTAAAAGCCACATTTTCTTAGCATGCATTTATAATTCTTTATGCAAAAATGGTTGATTTTATTCCACTCTGTTTTTTTATATATTTTAAACAACTGGCAACATGTTTTTATTAACCTTTCTGACAACTATTATAAATGCCAAATTTCGCAATTTATATTTCATAACATGGTGTCTTCATCTGACAATTTTTTTTCATAATAAACGACAAACTTCGTACAAAAAAAAAACGCTGACAAAAATATAAGAGTTTTTTATATATGTACATAGACTTTGACGTTTGGTATAACAAAAAATTGTCAGGTGTAGACCCCATGTAAAGAACCAATGAAATTGATATATATGTTGTGTTTGATTTCGTCATCCAAAGAACTAAAATGAATCTCATACTTAAGGCTTACGTAGCATTGGAATTGTTTTTATTATAAGCTTTTAAAGCATTTGAATTAATTAATAAAAAAGATTTTTGTTTAAACTATTTTTTTAAATTTAATCAATATTTGGTTATGTTTTTGTTGAAGAAAATAACTTTTATATAGTCATAAACAGGGAAACCATAAATATGCAATTGCATGTTTTTTCTTATGTGACCAATGAAGGCTGAAACAATATATTTATCCGATTTAGAGTTTTATATAAATTTTGCCATTGATTTGTTAGTGCATATCTTTGCATATTTTACACTTTGCAGCATTTTTTTGCACATTATAGCCTTTTTGAAGCATTTTTTAAGTTTTTAGCGCATATTTTGCCTTTTTGAGGCATATTTTGTTTCATGTTGCATTTTATAGATTCCTACAAGAGCTTTCGCTGCCAATAAGAAATTTTTTTTTGCGGCATTTTGGCTTTTATCTGTTTACCCAACATGTTGCTTCAATTTCGCCATCTTCATTTCATTTTTACTCGAGAATTGTAAGAAAAAGCATGTTGTCATTAAGGACAAAAGTTATTTTAAACTTTAAAATTTTATAAATGAATAAGCAAATGTTTAGAAAAAATCAATAATAAACGTTTTTGGCGATATGTGTAATACATATACATCTGGACAAATCTGTTAGTATACTTATCGACTCAGAATTACTTTTTAAGGTATCTTACCATGTCCATCCGTCCGTATTTGCTGGTTCTTTTTAATGTTAACCTTGTGCGCAAAGTACAAGTTGCAGTCTGGTAGGTAATGATCAAATTTTTTAAAAACATTTTAGTTGAACTAAGACCGAAGTGAGAATCAATTTATAATTTCACATATTACTCATAAAAACTTTTTTCATTCTAAATTGTTTAGATTAAATTCGCCCCAAAAATATTTTACTGCAAATTAAATTCTTTTTGAATCAGTTCACATTTTCCCAAAGTTGCCACCTATAAAGCTTTAATACCCTTAACTTTCTTTAAAAACTTAACATTAATAAACAATTTAGCGACCGTCCTTTAAATCCCTTTAAGACAAAAAATCTCATATGGATGTTAATATCTAGAATTTTAACCTCTTTACATAACTTTGATTATATGAGCCGATTACCGCATATCGTTTCCAAATAGGGCAACATCTCGAAAATTCGTCTGTGAATACATTGGAGTTTGGGCTTTTACGATTTTAATTTTAGGATTGTTTTTATAACATGGAACTGTTATTAAATTGTTCAATATTTTGTTTTCAGATAAGTAATTTTTGAATTTTATGGGGCATATTTATAAAAATTTTTAGGGCATATTTTCAAGTTTTTACTGCATATTTTATGCGCATAAAACGAGTTTTTAGATCATATTTCTGGTTTTCCTGGTCATAAATGTGGATTATCCATAAAATAGTTAATCGGTTATAGACCAAATTTGCTTATAGTCCACAAAAGTTGTGCAACTATAGTAGCGGACTATAAGCGAAAAGTACTGTAGTTTGTAAAAAATCAATATTTTTAAACTCTTTTTGTTTAGATAATCTTAACTATGCATTATTTTTTTTAAAATAATATTACTAAATATTATTTTCTGATATCATTAACAATTCTATAAAAACTCAAAAAAGTAGTATACGTAGAGTTTTTTCCTTAACTGTATAATAATATATAAAAATGTTTCATTTAAAATTCGTTTCAATTTTTTTTTTTTCGTAAAATTGAACCCTCAAATATCGGCGGATAAATTAAAGTGAGAACATGATTTAATTTTATGACGCCTGAAAATGACGTTTCACAAAACACAATCACGATTTTTTGTTACTTTTATTTTTAGACACTCAAAGGCTGCATCCCATCTATCCATCTATTTACAAAATTCTATCTAATAAAGAAAACAGAAAAGTGTTTGTAATAGATTTTAAAGTATTTTGTTTTCGTGTTTTATTGTTGTTTTTTTACTTTAAATATTTAATGTCGTGTGCTCTTAAGTTGTTGTGGCCTGCAGCTAAAAATGACGCAAAGTCAAAAACATAATTTATTTATCGAGATGTTTTTGTTTGTTGTAGCAACTGATGATGAAGTTGATTTCGATCAAGCAAGTAATGTTTATGTTTTTAAAGGTACATTATAGAGTTCTATATTTCTATTTCACTTCTAGTCGAATGGAATAAATTGAAAATTAATTATTATCAGCATTTAACTTTTTATATAAAATCGATGAAAAACAAAAACTTGTTCTTCAATACTAAATCTTACCGTATCTTGGAATCTCTAGAATTGATGAACAATTAAGGATGACTGTATTTCGACTGGATTGTAGGGTGCTGATTTAAATGGTGAATGGTAATTGATGTTGTTGTTGCAACAACGCCAACAAAAATAATAACATTAACAATGAAAAAACCAAAAATAATAATGTTAAGTGATTTTAACGTGTGCCGCCCATTTTTGGTTATTTTTCATTTAGATTGTATTTTTTTGATCGATCATAATTTTTTCTTTCCTTTACTGTTTGTCTATTTGTGGCATGTAGTATTTTGTTGTTGCTTAATTCAATAAAAGAGGTGTTGTTATGGGAAAGTGACCATGTTGTGTATTTAATAAGTAAACCTGTAGATAGTAAAATAAAAATGATTTTGAGAGTTTTGAAATAAAAATCTGTGGCATATTGACAAAACATCTTAAGTCGAGATAAGATATCAAAAAAGTTAAAAAAAAACTCAGTGAAAAAATATTTTTTATTAAATAATAAAATAAACCAAAATTAAAGAAACATTTCTTTTATAAAAGTGTTTTTTGAATGAAAATTAATAACATTTGTTCAAATATTTAAATTTGATTTAAGATGTTTTGTCAAAATAACATTCATTTGTACAACCATTATTTCGTTAATGATAGCACAAGGGAACAG
Organism: Pollenia labialis; assembly: GCA_949318255.1. Taxonomy (NCBI): domain Eukaryota; kingdom Metazoa; phylum Arthropoda; class Insecta; order Diptera; family Polleniidae; genus Pollenia; species Pollenia labialis. The sequence goes on along the minus strand of OX439139.1, from coordinate 57,206,806 downwards.
ATTTAAACTTTTTTTGTGCGGTCTGGAGTTTGGTTGCAAATTTTTACTAATTTGAGTCGCTGATTTTAAATATATTCTCCCTTTTGCTCTATCAGCTCTACTTTTCGAGATAAACCGCTATGTTTAAAATTAAGGCACTTTCCCTACATATAGTAGAATAACTTGGAAACGTTTGACCATATCCAGTTAACAAAATAATTCGAAACTCGGCAACATTATAATCTTTAAGTCGTACTTACATTGTTTTTAAATTTGCACTCTCGCTTCAGAGATATGGTTGAATTTTTGAAGAAAAAAAGGAAAATTTTGAAGAAAAAACTAATTGTTTGTTCTTCATAAATTCATAAAAAAATGCGACAAAAGGCACAGTTTTGGTCTTAAAGCAACTTTTGATTTTATTTACAATTTTCTGCGAAAACTGAATATCGATTTCAATACAAAAATTACATTTTAAATATGTGTGTTTCATGAACTTTTTTTCTTTTTTTATGGAAATCGATATTCCGTTTTCTCAGTAAATTATGAATAAAATCAAAAGTTGTACACCGATAACAATGAAACAAACCTCCTTTCATTCGAAGTTATGTCAAGATAATATTTTAAAAGCAAAACTGTGATTTTTGTCGCATTTTTATTTTTTATGAATTTTTGAAGAACAAAAAATTTGTGGTTTTTTTTCAAAATTATCTTTTTTTTTCTTCAAAAAATCTCTTTAAGACAAAAAGTCTCATATGGATGTTAATATCTTGGTAATATCTGACACAAATAACTCTTATTTGATTTTTAATCCCTTAACATAACTTTATTTTTGTGAGCCCATGACTGCCCATCATTTCCGAATAGGCTTTACCGATTATAATTTTAGGATTGTTTTTATTAAAAGAACAATTTTAAGGGCATTTTTTAAGATTTTACTGCATATTTAATGCGTATAAAACGTGGTTCTTAGAGCATATATCTTGTTTTTCCTGTTCATTATGATACCTTTATTCATGTTAGATTTATAGTATGTCAAAACTTAAAATTCCTTTTTTTTGCTCATATTGCATGCCATTTCATTTATTTACACTATATAAATAATAATTTAATGTATGACATTTAATGAATCGGACATAGATAGAGATATCACAAGGAAATTTTGAAGATCTTCAGTGGACTTCAGTGGACTTAAAAGCATTCCCATTTTTTATATAAAAATACCCCAAATTCCCAATCCCTTTAAAAACGCTTTTAAAAAAATTAATTTTTTTTTACAAAAATGGCAAAATTGCCACTATTTACCACTCGATATTGATCAGAATTTTCCAGAAAATCATGGACATACTAGAAAAAATTACTGTTTTAATTTTATAAAAATCGGTGTGTTGAAATACTAAAATTTTTTACTAAAATTATTTTTTTTTGTTTGAAAAATTTGATTTTTTTTTTTTTGGATGTGAGCTTGTCAGAGAAACAAGCATACTCACAGAAAGAAATCAAGTTAAAAACGTAGAAAACAAGGCTGATTAAAATTTTTTTTGTTAATTCAGCCTGATTTTACAAATACTTGCGAACAACATTTTTTCTTTTAAAATAACTATAATTCATGTTAATTTAACATTGCAGTAAAGTTAGAGCAAAATGTCATTTATATTAATATAACAATCCGAATCACGTTGAATGAAAGTTATTTCAAGTTGAAACAACGTGAATTTTATGTAGAATCAAATTGGTTTGAGTGTGATATAACAGTGTGGAGAAGCTTCAGAGACAACATATGCATTTATTTAAGATTAATTCAAAACACTTACCCTTGTAACACACGTTTAACTTATTATGTATTTCCATTTCTTAACAGAAGCTTCAGCAGAATGGCCCTACATGGTCATCATCCTACCTTGAAAACTTGATGTACTATTTAACTAAATAATTTTAATTAAAAGAATACGGGAATTGTCTTCTTTTTATAATAGATGTTAAACATGAAAATAAAAAAATTAACATACTTAATTATGTATGCATGTTAATTTAACAAGATAAACTTTTGATTTTAATATAAAACAGGTTTTTATGGGTTCAATATTGAACAATGTTATTTTAACAGTGAATAATATTAAATAAACGTGATTTAAGGTTATTTTAATGTTTTTCATTTAAAATTAATATGAAATATTGAAAAATTTAAATAAAGGGCATTCTTTTGCAGAAATTTACTATGATTCTCAATCAACATTTCGCCATGTTAATTTTACATTGGTATTTTTTTCTGTGTGTACTCATAACGTTTTCTTTCGAAAAATATAAACATTTAGATTTAGTTCTGATGAAAATATTGTTCTATCAGCAAAAGAACAAAGCTATATTTTGATGAAATAGCAAAACAAAGTATTCATATGTATTCCCTTTATACTTTAGCCTCGAAATAACCACTAAACTTATTGAAAAATACATAAGCATTTAACAATACAACATACCATTGCTTAAAGTCTGCTTTCCTACCAATATAAAAACTGTTTAACCCTCTATTGATAACAGTTTGATATTAAACATAGTCCACCCGGTTAAAAATCCAGAAAAAATCGTTAAAAAAAATATCCGAATATCTCTAAAGACAAAGGAGATGTAACTTAACATTTAAGCATATTTTTTGTAGGTCAGCTTAAGTCTATATATTTTTTTTGCAATCCATAAATATCGATAACAGTTTGCGAGAAATCCGAGGTACATTAACACAAGGTAGACTCATTTGGGAGTGTAGACATGCTGCTCTTTAAAAAGAACCGAGTTGTCAAAATTGTCTTCATGTATACAAATTTTGGCTCATATACACGAAATTTGACTTTTAGGTTCTTGCTTACCATGTGTAAATATACCTTGCGAGAAATCATAATTTAGTTCTGATCAAATTTACAAAAAATTATTTTTTTCTAAAACAACATAAGATCTTTGTTTCCAGCAGCATGCCACACCCACAATTACCAATATTTTGATGCAGTTTTCTGGATACCTTAGTTCTAATATGTTTGCTGTCGAATGGCATTAAAATTTTCGAAATCGGCGATAGCAAAAAATTGGACTTTTGGCCGATGAAATTAAATTTTCAGCCACAGTGCGACGTAAGACCCAATTGCGTTCCTAGCACTACAATAAAATATGCCAGTTATTGGCTAATTGATATGGGAATTGATTTTTTTTATAATTACTACATATATTTGTTTCTTTATTTATCCTAGTGCCAATATGATTTACTAAATAAAGGACTTTGGTCCATTGTTGACCACATGTAATATTATATTATAAGTTAACATGAAATAAACGTTTGCGGCAACAATATCTATATAATTATCAGATGAGCAAGGGTAATTGAATGAAATGAGCCATATTATGGTAACTTGCAGAAGATCAACCACCATTAAATTCTTTTTGGTTGCAAGACTTAAATATTTGCCCGAAACCATAATTACCACGTGATCATCAAAGGTGCCTTAACAATTGTTAGACTGAAACCGGAGTTTAAGGTAAGGAAGATAAGGATTTCTGGTCAGCCACAATCTCAAGAAATCTGTAGTTTTGAACTCCGCTGAGCTCTACGTATTGGCTACACCCAGATATACCTCCGCGAAAACGACGTCAAGAGGTATGCACGTTCTCTAGGCACTTGTGCACCCCACATGAGAGTTAAAGGTTATCTTAAGGTTTGTCATTCCCTTTATAAATTCTACTTATGTCTAACAAAAACTATTTTAGCTGAAGTGCAAATTAGTGGTTTCTTTGTTTTTTTTTTGTTTTGGGACAGCGACTTTGCGCTTTAGCTAAAATTATCCACAAAACTATCAAGTAAAAGTGTGCCGAATCTTTGATTTCTATGCCAAGAGTTAGACTATTTCAGAAGACTTTACATGGGATCCATGAAAAATAAGTATTTGTTGTATTTTAAAAGAACGCTTTAAATAAGCTCTATGTTAAACCATAGGCACGTTATTACAAAGTTGGCTAAGTTCGAAAACAACATAATAATTTGCAGTCAATTTTAACGATGCACAGTGTGCCTAAATGCATAGAGAACGTTTTTGGTGCACTTTTCGACAGATAGCATTGAAAATTCTACAATAGAATGATTTCAAGTATTTGAAAAATTTATTTAACCTCATTTTAATGCACAATTATAATTTGATAGCTTTTTAAAGTCATTTATAGCGCTTTATATGGGACTTATGGTGAATTGTGGACCGATCTTTATGAAAATTGTCAGTGTGAGTTCTAGTCTTATAAAACTTTGAAAGACTAATTTATCTTAACCGACACATTGTTTATTAGGTTATCAGAGCGACGGCGCAAAAAGCTTAAAGGCCAAAAAAGCTGTGAACAAACCAGAATCTTTATACAAATGTTGTCTGTTGTAACTGACCCAAACAAGAAATACATAATAATAAAAAAATTTTCTTGTGATATTTTGTTTTTGTCGCTTAAGCTTTAATTGCGTTTACAAACAGCCGTACCTAAACAAGAGCGGAAGGCGGAACGTTTTCTTCCGCTTAGCTTTTACGCTGATATGCCATACCTAACCCGGCGTTTCAACATCCAAGTATTTACTTGCAAGCAGCGTATACGTATTATCAACGAAAAATCGAGGAAACAGCCGATTTTTTTTTTTTTTTAACGATAAACGAACACTCAGGGGATGCCCCCTATATATGCAGTGCCGATTGGCTAAAAGTACGAAAATTGTGTGAATGGTTGTGAAAAAGTGTGTGTGCATTGAGTTTTTCAAACTTGTACTTGCATGTGGAAACGGGGGGTAAACAAGAGCGTGAACTTTGCATCACAAACAGTAGTGTTAACTTTCATTTATAATAAAAGAAAAGAAAATACCGCTAGATTGACACAAAACCACTAAATTGCCATTATTTATTAACAATTGCGACTAACTTCACTGTTAAACGCGCTGCCAAAATCGTATTTTCCAATTGCGAAGCATTGACGCCGCGCTTTTTAGGGATGCTTCATACAAATTGTATGGACATGAGATTTTTTGACAGCTAGAACACGCTTTCTGCTCCTGGTTGGCTGTTAGACACGAAATATGTTTATACTCTTTGAGATAAGAACTTAACAATTGCTTTAAAATAGATAAATATGGTCACCTTGTAATAACATGACTATAACTTCACATATGTCACGACATATTTATGCATCAATTTAGGATGGAAATTAGAAAAAAAAATATTAAAATAAAAACAAAAGCTAAAAGGTGCCAAGATTGATGCCTGAAAAAAACCTAGTAAGAGGAAAAAAACTAAGCACAGAAAAAAAGATAAAAGGAAATTTGTTATTTGTAATTTGCCATAAATTTTTTTTTACAAAAAAAAAAAAAAATACTCCAAACAAAGATTTACGATGGGAATGCGTTTTAATGGCATTAAATGGAAAATTGCCATGATTTGCTATTTAGTGAAAATAATAATAAACAACAAAAAAAGGAAACGAGTACATGTCTATGGCCAAATATATGATTAAGGTGAAGGTGGGACTCCTTAAAAAAAGAACATTTTTTTTTAAGTTTACTTACACTTACAACGAAATTGTAACCATCAGTAAAGTAATTAAAGTTTGTTTTAAATTAATCAGGTACCAGAGAATTTTTGCTATGACATTTTTAAGCCCATTACAGCTTTTTTAACAACTCCGATCCATCGTATTCACATTCCTTCCATTGAAAATACCAATCAATTCGGTTCAGTTTCTAGTGTGAACGCAGACTTAAATAGATTTGCAATATTTTTATTACAATTTTTAACAAACTTAAATGTGTGTTAAATTTAAAGAGTTACAAAAATTTTTTTGTACGACTTCTCTTGCCTGGTTGTTCAAAAAGTACCAGTCTCTACGTACATACGTATGTATGTATGTAAGTACTTAAAGAAATCAGTCTGTCTGTCTAACCCTCGCCATATGTGTTCGTTTGTTTGTGGTGTATGATTTTAGGATGGTGTTATTATTATTTTAGCTTGGGGCCAATTAAATATTAAACAGGCAACACGCATGAATTATGTGATTTATGCCGTCAGAAATGTAATAATATTTTTGACGGCTGTAAATAGAGAAACAACGCCTGTTAAGTTTTTTTTTTATTTGAATTCGAATCAAATAAACGTATGATTATTATTTATGACAATAAATAACGGTCTAAAGTTTGGAACTCTGGAACACACCTTTTAAAAGCAGATAACGATTCTGGTTAGGGGTACGATGTGGTGGAAACAAAATACTTTTCGTTTTTTGAAGGAAGTGGTACTTTTTTAAGTTGTTATCGGTTTTTAAATATGTGATTGAAACATGGCCAAACAAAATTCGAAAATATTTTCGGTTTGAGTAAGTGAACTGCCATTAATTTCTGGAGCCATAGACTTGGGCTTATTACCGTTATATTAGGAACGAAATACTTTTTTAATTAGAACGCTATAGAACTGGAAAGATTTAAACGTTGCGGAGAATTTCGCATTAGTTTTGAAATACATATGTAAGTGGGGGATTTTATCTCAAGGGAAAAAACTTTTGAAGCCGATCAGGATGAAATTTGCGCTAAGTTTAGTCCCATTCGATGCAAAGAAGTCTCTGAGTTATATTTTGTACAAACAGGTGTTTTTTCTCATCCATGTAACTTATTATGGCATAAAATGGACAAACTCGCAAGAACAAACATGTTGTTATTTAAGAAACATTTATTTTATTATTGTTTGTTAAAATTGTCAAAAATAAATAATCTCCTGTTATCGCATAAGACAGTTCACTAAATAGAAAACACTATTTTAACATGGCGAAATGGCATCATAAAATGATGAAAAGATGCCACATTTTGTGTATTATAAACATAATTTTCATATTTAAAAATTAAAATAGGAAGCAAAAATTCCCAGATTATATTTGTTTAAATTATTTAGCTAAATACATCAAATTTTAAAAGTAGAATGGTTACGAAAACCATATCGGACATGCTGGTGGTGCCTTATAATTAAGAGTTCTTCTGTAAACAAATGGCGGAATACCACAAAAGTGAAAAAACATGTGTAGCGCATAAAGCAGCATATAGACGACATATTTTTACATCTGACTTGTCAACTTTGCAAGTCACATGTAATTCTGCATGTCTGTCAAAATTGCTGTTTTACATAAGGTTTATAATATTCGGTCACAAACGTACATGTAATTTGCTTCTGACATTGTGTCTGTTTTTTCGCATAGTTATTGCAGAAACCAAAGTAGTTTTTGGTTTCTAAAAAGCGTGTGGCCGTCACAAAAATTTCTATTTGCGCCGTAAATGTGTTCAGCCATCTTAAAATTGTTTTCTTTAAATTCGAAGATGCCAATTTTGGATATAATAATGAAACGTTTATTATATTTGTATGTAAATTATTTCTATTAAAAGGTTAAAAGAACATACATTTATCGGTATTGTAAAATAACAACATCAGCCAGCTAATGATTCCGTCAATAGTGTATTGCCGCTGCCGGCTTTCTTGTGGCATAGATTTCTAACAACATTTTTTGTCAAAATAACAACAGTGATGGTTTGTCAGAAGAAAATAGAGCACGCTCTAATTGAAATTTCGTCAGATGACTTTGCGTCTGACTTTTACAGAAGCAAAGTTAAAAAGGAAACACACGACATGTTTGTATTTTGCAGTGGGATATTTGACATGTCAGATGACAAAAACATGTCGTGTACGGGCGCCTTAAGTAAATAATAATATTCTGCCACTTTGACGTAAGTCAATCCGAATGACTCAATTTAAATGACAAACTGCCTAATAAGTTCTTTCTTCGATCTTACTGAGCCATGCACTGCATTGATGACATTTTTGTTATATTAAACTGACTCCGATTCGTCATTTCTGTGATGACGATGTATCATCCCATTCATCACATAATTTCACCTCATAACAATTTGGCCAAGTTATGTTACGCTGACAAAAAGGAAGACATTAGTCATAGCACTGATGTCACAATACATCATCGTTTTGACGTATTTTCTATCAGTGTAGTGGTAGTGGAGGCTATGAAAAAATTGTTATGATTTATGACAATGGCACAAATATTCAAGCCGTACTTTAATTTTGATCCTTTTTAAAATTGTATCTTTATGCAGATACTTCTGTAAAGGCTACAAAGAAAGAAAAACACTCGAGATAAATTAAGTTTTTTATACTTGCTTTAAGTACGAGTCGTACTCAAAAATTCAAATACGAATAATACAAAAACGTACTTAAAACAATCCTAAATGGGATTAACGGGAATAACGGTAACGTTAAAAATCAGCTGCATTATTTTGTTTTATGTAAAGCAGTTAGAAAGATTATAGTTGTTACATCTCAATCTGTAAGAAATGGATTGGTCTTACTTTTTTACAGTAAGGTTACGTTACTGTTACCCCCGGCTTACTCAGCCTTTAAACCAAGAATAAAAAAGATTTTACTTTTCGTTGATAGTGCCACTCTGACAGTAAAAATTACAAAGTGATCGTTTTAATCTCATTTAACTTTATCAAAGTTTGTTGTAGACTACTACTACAAAACCAAACAAGCAGTTAAAAAATGTCCTTGTTATGTGAAGAAACAACTAAAAACAACAGAACAAAAGGAAACGCATTATTTTCATATTTAAAAAGAAAAATTCTAAAAACTCTTGCTTCTCAATTAGTTTATATTTTCAGTTTTATATGTACATTAAGTTTTTAAAGTAAAAACCATGTCAGGAATGATGCTGGTGTTTCATAATGGAAATTCAATCATAATAAAATTCTGCTTCTAATTTCACTTTTGGCTAATATCAAGTATGAACTCGAAATTGAATCAACGTTATAATACTTTAAACAATCAAATTTTAAGATTGGTACAATTTTAGATTTACTTAAATCAATCTCATTTTCGGATTATTTCAAGTACGAATTTGGGATTTTAAAGTATTTTCCGATTGAATATCCGTACTTGAATCAATCCTTCTGCACTTGATTCAAGAAAATCCCTACTCACCGCACTATTGATGCCGCTTCGGTGTAATGCCAGAATTTCATATAAGGGGTAATTCGACAATTTTCAAAAATACTCATGTCAATTTCTTTTAATCTCGTTTCGCACATTACTAGGTATTAACAATTCTTTTTAAGAATTATTAGCTGATTCTTTTTAAGAATTATTAATAAAACTTTTTATTATACTGTATGAAAAATTTCCATTGATTCATATATAGATATTTATTAGTACAAAGCAATATAATAACATTGGCATAACTTTACCAGTATTAACATTTTATTAAATTGTTCTATTAGTTCGCATTGAGATGTTTGGTAGTGTAATATAACAGCTATAATTTAGAGAACAAACTGGGGGTTACAGAATGTTAGCTAATATTTTTCTCAAAGACTCTTTTATGAACATGTTGCATGCTGATCGTTTATTAGATGTAAGAAAAGTAAGAAGAAGAGCTACAGGTACATGTTAGAGTTTTTTTTTTGTAAAATTAATTATTTGAATTATAATTTTCGTTTTAACCCAATTTTAATAAGAAAGCTGTGTTTAATCGTACTTTCCACTGTTACCCTACTTATATGAAACAGCTAAACCAATATTGTCCACTCATTTCATGCAACAACTCAAGCAAATTGTTTGTCAATCAGTCAATCATAGAAAATGCGTAATTACATTGCAACCGAGGTGTTGTATAAAAAATAGTATGCGTTAATAATTCTTTTCTTTCGATCAGCGAATCAATTCATATCGTGCGTGTTCTTTTCAAAAGTGGAAGTTTTCATATAAAAAAAAAAAATATATTTTTTTGTGGTCATAAGCCCTTACGATCAACGCCAACATTTGTATACCACATTTAATTAAAGGTAATTAATATTTTATAGAGAAAATACATATGTAGACCAAAATTTTTTGCTTCCATTCAAAAAAATTTTCTTTTAGTGGGAATTAAGAAGAACTTTCATGAAATTAGATTACCTACTAAGCTGAGTTTAAAGAACACTTATTTCTAAAAATTAAAAGTCATTGGTCAGTAAGAAAAGAAGAGAAAAATCCATATTCATTGTTGCACAAATTTTCCTACAAAACCCAATAAAATTTTGTTACATAACAGGTAAATCTATGGAATTTTTATTTAATTTTAATATAAAATTCTAACTGAAGTCTTCCGAACTAGGATTTGCTATTTTTGTATAGTCCCAAATTGGGGATCTTTTGGTGGTGGACTCATTTTTCGAGCCACCACCGTGCTAATTTTTTTTATGCTTGCACTTTTTGACAAGCAACAATCTGCAAATATATATCAATTACTGATCTACTTACATATGGATTAAAAGAACAAAACGAAGAAGAAAACCACAAAACACATTAATTGATTATTAAGCTGATCATTATTATACCGGTGCTGTGAGAAAAAAATTTATTTTAAACATTTTATTTTTGAGCAAAAATTGCAATACAATTTCCAAAATAATCAAATTTGTTGCTAAACAACAATAATACTATTCTGGAAATTGGATGTCTGGTTAATAAAACCACACTTAAAGCTAGCACGAGAAAGAAATTTACCTGAAGATGCCACCCTACAATTAACCTTCAACTAGATTACAACAGAAACCCTCGTAGTGTAAAAAAATTGTGTAAAAATTTCCGCAGTAACTATAAAATTTATTAAAGAAAAGTTAAAATACAACTCAAATTTCATAATGCTAATTTTTTATTTATAAATTGTGAACAAAAAAAAACAACAAGTTTTAAGAGTAAAAGAAAAAATCTATTAACCTAAATATCAAAAATAATTATTGGAAAGCATTATGGATTTTAAGTTTTATATTTCTATTTAAGGTTTTAATTAATTTTTTTTCGTATATAGTGTAATTACTTTATGTTCGTTTTATGCATGGAAATACCCATAATTTAATTCTTTATTAAAGACATACATCGTCACATACTCATCTCTTTCTCAATTAACCCATTAAAAACCAGCAAATTTGAAGAGGCCTCATCAAAAGCTGCTATCAACATTGTTTAACATCGGTGAGTCTAACAAAATTTAAAGCAACAACGAATTCAATTCATTGACTTATACAAAGAAACAATATAAATAAAGTTTATATATATTTTTCATAAGCATGTTTATCAACATGTAAGCTAAAGAGAATTTTACTGTTCTATTAAAATACAATTTATTTTGTTGCGTTAATATTGTTTCTTTGTAGGTATCTTATTGTCGGTATTACTGATTATTCCCATGCATTAAATACAATTTACATAAACTTACATATATTCTTATTAATAGTTAGTTATTATGGTATATATTAAAATTAATAATTTTTTAAATATCGAGTTAATCGGTTTCATATATGAAAACAAAAACTATTATTAGTTTAAACATTAATTTGCTAATTAAAAATGTGAATTTTGAATTGAAACGAAAAATGGAAATATAATTTATTTAAAGTTTTCTTACGAAATGTAGTGTGATAAAAAAGGGATAGCTCGTTTTGTGGGATTTTAGTAAACTATTGGCGCTACTAAAATCAATGGTAGGGAGGGTAAAGAAGCGCGCATCTATCCAACATTATCTCGGGATAGATTTTAGTCATTTATGGTTAATCTCGTAGCTGTTCCGATTCTTTTTTTTTTAGTTGATCAGGATAGGGGTAGTAGTAACATCTTTTAATATACAGTGATCAACTTCTGGTCCATTTATCTTATTATAGTGACATAGGGAGTCTATAATAATAATATTTAATGTAACTAATATTTTATTGACAGGAGGAATTTATGGGAACAAGAACCCCCCACCCGACTGACCGCTAGTGGTTATCAATGGCTCCCATCCGTTTCCCTAATTTCTACCAGAGCACCAATCGTCAATAGCAAAGTAGTGGCTATTTTAATTTTTGCAATTATTGTATATTTTTTCAAACATTTGATAGCCGTACATTCGATTTGTTCATTACATTTAAATATTTGGCGCCCAACGTGGGGCCGAGAAAGTTTAATATGTTGGCCTCAAAGTTAATATATTAAATTGTTCTTTGCTCTAAACATCATTTTGCACTCAATTCTAGTAATAGATTTCATTAACGTTGAAGTTTTGTTTTACTTTATATTTAATTGGATTCTAGTTTTCAAATAATTTTTATCTTTGTTAGGATTTCAAATGTCTGAGGATTTAAAGTTCGGATATATCGACCAATAATGTAATATTAATCCTTTTGATTTTAGGGTGAAAATTTATGTAAAGTAAAATAAAAGTTTTTATAGGTTTTAAAATTAATTTGTAAACTTTTTATAAAATTGCTAAGGTATCGATATCCTGATTTTTCCTGGATTTACAATAGAATTGCGGGATTTTGCGATTTATTGTCCGTTAGAATCAGTTTGAAGGAGGATAATACTTATTTGTATATCGGTTTGCAGTTTATAAAGGGAATGATAAATTAACTTTTTAACTCCATAAGCCAGTTTTGTATTCCTATTAACCAATAATGTCTAAAAATATTTATTTTAGCTACACTTTTGAGTCACATTACAGAAAGTAAGAAAACGTATTTATTTATTTAAAAAAATAAAAATCGCACACATTATTTAATTTTATTTAATACATTTTATTACCCGGTTTTTTTTTTTTGGTAAATATAATTTCCCTAACTTGGTGTCCAAAAATTATTGTATTTTATACAGTTTTTTTTTCTCAATTAAATGGTTAGTTTTTTGTTTATCTGATTAACGTTGATTACGTTTGATTACAAAATCGTTAATACTTTTCTAAAGAGGTAAAATTATTTTTTGAAAATTTTGATAATTGGATATGTTCATATTTTTCTATTAAACTTTGTATTAAGTTCGACGCATTTATATTTCAGGCAGTTAATTTTTTTGCAAGTATTAGGTGGTTAGGTTTTATCACTTCCAAAATAGTTTGGGAATTAATAGGAGAAAAGGAAAAACGAAAACAGGAAAAACAAAGTTTGTGTTAAGGTAAAAATCAATATTGCTTTCGGTTTAATTCTGTAAATTTTTTTTTGTTGAGAAACAAGTTTTGCCGAAAAACAAACAAATTATAATATTTGGAAAACTTTTTGAATTTAATACCCGTTTAAAACAATACCATTTTTTTTATTGAATCCATACCGTTTAATTTCATAGCGTAATAAGTTCATTTTAAAGTCTTAAATATTTTTTTATAACATAAAAATCATGGAAAGGTCACCACCTCCTCCTACCACAACCCAGTCGCCGGCTTCGGCTGCGCCAGTTTTAAATAACGAGCAAGTTTGCAAGCTTTGTCTGCAGCATATGTCCGAAGGACAAGAGTGCCTTATTATTTCAGAATGTAATCATGCGTTTCACCGCAGTTGTATTGAGAATCATTTAGCCAGTTCTGCTGAATGTCCTTCCTGTAAACGTCCTTGTACTTTAGCAGAATTAAAAACAATAATCATTCAAGAAAAATTGAAAGTCAGTTATCGTGGTAGACCTCGTGGTGCCATGGCGAAACAGTACAACACTAGGAGTAATGCTCGTAACTTATTTAATGAACCGCAGACCCCTTCATTTGATAACGGTGCCCCGTCTTCTAACTGTAAGCTTATTGCAGATGATTTAATACCTTCCAATAATCATAATTCACCTCCGAGTTATAGACAAAACACTAATACTAGAAATTATTCGGGTAATGTTTCTAGAAACGTTGATAATTCTCAATTAACATCGCTAATTGAAAATACAGTAGCACGGCTATTACAAAATTTGCATTTAGTTCAAAACTCACAAAATACTTGCAGAAATACTTGTACTCAACCACCTCAACATCACCCACCAAATAATAGAAATTTCTCTCAGATACGTCGAGAACAACTTCCATCTGTTAATAGCTCCTCATTTGATGAACATTTTGCAATTAGAGCCGACAAAATAACCTCTATTATCCAAAATTGGAACCTAAAATTTGATGGTTCTAGTAATGGAATGAGTGTAGATGAATTCGTATATAGAGTAAGAGTCTTGACTAGAGAAAATTTTAATAACGATTTTTCTCTAATATGTAAAAATCTCCACATATTGTTAACTGGTAAAGCGCGGGATTGGTATTGGCGCTACCACAAACAAGTAGAAATTGTGGAATGGCAAGAGTTTTGTGAAGCTCTTAAGTACCAATATAAGGAATTTAAATCCAGTTTTGACATACACGAAGAAATTAGAGGTCGTAAGATGAAATCTAATGAGAGTTTTGAATCCTTTTACGAGTCGGTGTGTGGTATGCTAGATAAACTTTCAATTCCCATGCCTGAGTCTGACTTAGTAGAAATACTAACTCGCAATCTTCGACCAGAAATACGACATGAATTGTTGTATGTTCCCATATACTCAATTGCTCACTTACGCAAATTAGTGCAGATGAGAGAACACCTGATGGAAAATGACTATTTTCGAAAAAATATGACAAACAGATCTACCCAAAATTTAACAGCAAGGCGTCATATAGCAGAGGTTGAATGTACTAATAATTCTCAGCCCTTTACACCCCAAATTGAATCGGAAATATCCGTGGATGCAATTCAACAACCGCCTAAAGTTTTAAACTGTTGGAATTGTGACCAACCTGGTCACTTATGGGAAGATTGCTTGGAATCCCGAAACATCTTTTGTTATGGCTGTGGTATGAAAAATACGTATAAGCCTCAGTGTATAAAATGCAACAGTAAGAAAATCTGCTTTTCAAAAAACCAGTTAGTTCGGAACAGTGTTCCAAAATGCCCTTAGAAGATAAATCATTGAATCTCAGTAATTCTAAGTTAAAATTTGTTATAAAACGTGAAATTAATAATTATGAAGATACCGATAATGAACATTTGAATAAAGTTAGCCAGCCAATAATGCCATATCACATCAGATGGCAAAAATATTTGGAAAAACGAAAATCAATTTTTGAAGTAAATGCGCTTAATGGTTCTAAAAATAAACAAAAACGTTCCACAAAAAGATTGCGTAACTATTTCAAAAACCTAAAAATAAATGCCAAGTACTTAATATCATCTATTGTTAATGATTGTTCCGATAAACGTTATTACGCCCCGGTAAAATTTTTGTCTTTTACTGAATTTGGCCTTCTTGATACCGGAGCAAATGTTTCCTGTATAGGCTCTGAATTAGCAAATTTTAATTTTAATCAATTTAAAGAATTTTGTCCCATGAGAAGTCATGTTAAGACTGCTGACGGTAGTATGCAAAAAGTTTTAGGCTTTCTGCTTGTAAATGTTACTTTTAAGAATATGGTGAAGAAACTAAAAATTTTAGTTGTACCATCAATTTCCCAAAGACTTATTTTAGGCCTAGATTTTTGGAAAAGTTTTGGCTTAGCGCCCGAAATCTTTGAAAATGTTGTATATACTTCGGTCAGAGAAAGCCCCCCGGAATTTCTTCCCGACCTGTGCAATACTTATGCAATACTGTCTGACACCCATTCTGATTATATTTTTTCTAAAGAATACCCTTTATCTATAACTCAAAAACAGCAGCTTGCTACCATAGTGCAACTTTTCCCCGATTTTGAGAAGCAAGGACTGGGTCGTACCAGTCTAATTGAACACAATATAGATGTTGGGAATGCCAAGCCAGTAAAACAAAGGTTTTACCCAGTGTCACCTGCCGTCGAAAATGTGATGTACAAGGAAATTGATCGTATGTTAGAATTGGGGGTAATAGAACCTTCTTTTTCCCCATGGAGCTCTCCCATGAGGCTTGTCCTTAAGCCAAACAAAGTTAGACTTTGCTTGGATGCACGAAAATTAAATGAGGTCACGCTTAAAGACGCATATCCCTTACCCAATATCGAGGGTATATTTGCAAGATTGCCTAAAGCCAACATAATCTCAAAGCTAGACTTAAAGGATGCCTACTGGCAAATAGGATTATCTGAAGAAGCAAAAGGTCTTACAGCTTTTACAGTGCCAGGTAGGCCGTTGTATCAATTTGTAGTAATGCCATTCGGGCTTTGTAATGCTCCGTCCACGATGTGTCGTCTGATGGACAGTCTCATTCCCCCTGATCTTCGTCATGCGGTATTTGGATACTTAGATGATTTAATCATTGTTTCAGAAGATTTTAGCTCACATGTGTCTATACTCGTACGTATAGCTGAACAGTTCAAAAAAGCTAATTTAACATTAAATATTACCAAATCTAAGTTTTGCGTCACTGAAGTTAATTACCTAGGATACATAATCGGAAACGGCGGAATAAAGACGGACCCCGAAAAAGTAGAATCCATTCAGAATTGGCCAGTACCTAAAAACTTAAAGCAGGTTCGCGGATTTTTAGGTTTAGCAGGCTGGTATCGAAGATTTGTACCAAATTTTTCATCCGTTGTTTTTCCTATTACCGAAGTTTTGTCCACTAAGCGTAAATTTTGCTGGACTCCTGAGGCTCAGGAATCATTTCAATTAATAAAAAATTTGCTTACTTCTGCTCCTGTTCTGTCTAATCCGGACTTTTCAAAAAAGTTTTATTTACAATGTGACGCTAGCGACGTTGGTATCGGGGCTGTGCTCGTGCAGTTTGATGATGAAGGCAATGAAAAGCCTATTGCCTTCATGTCTAAAAAGCTAAATTCTGCTCAACGAAATTATAGTGTCACCGAACGTGAATGCTTGGCGGCGCTAGAAGCCATTAAAAAGTTCAGATGCTATCTTGAACTACAAGAATTTGAGGTCATAACTGATCACTCTTCTTTGGTATGGCTCATGAAACAGCAGGATTTGACAGGAAGGTTGGCAAGGTGGGTGTGGAAACTTCAGGGATACAAATTTATAATTAGTCATCGAAAAGGAAAGCATAATGTTGTACCAGATGCTTTATCTAGGATTCCTTTTGAGGAAGTTGCGACTATTGAAGAAGTAGGTCCAGAAATCGATCTTAATTCACCCCATTTTAGTGATAATGACTATATAGAATTAAAAAGAAAAGTTAGCGAGAACTCGGCTAAATTTCCGGATGTAAAAGTTCTTGATAATTATGTGTACATAAGAACCGCGCATTACACTGGAAATGCCGTAGAGGACAATGCATCCTGGAAACTTTGGATACCAAAAGCATTACGAAAAGATGTTATACTTAGATTTCACGATTCTCCTGTTGTGGCACATGGAGGCATGGTGAAAACTTTAGAATTAATTCGTCGGAAATTTTACTGGCCTGGTATAGTACGCGACGTAAGAAATTACGTAGGTACATGTAAAACCTGTAAAGAATGTAAAGCTCCAAATGTTATTTTAAGGCCATATATGGGTAATCGAGCAATAACCACAAGACCATTTCAACGTTTATATGTTGACATCTTAGGTCCGTATCCCCGAAGTAAACAAGGTAACATTGGCATATTTATAGTTCTTGACCATTTTACTAAGTTTCATTGGTTGTGTCCACTTAAAAAATTTACGTCGGCCGTAATTCAAAAATATCTATTAGAACATATTTTTCATATATATGGCATTCCGGAGATTTTAGTCAGTGACAATGGCTCACAATTTAAAGCCAACGACTTTAACACATTTTTAAAAGAATTGGGAATTCAGCATATGTATACAGCTATATATTCGCCACAGGCTAATGCCTCTGAAAGAGTAAATAGGTCCATAATTGCAGGTATAAGATCATATTTAAAAAAGGATCAAACTTACTGGGATAAAAACTTAAGTTATATTAGTTGTGCACTAAGGAACTCTTTTCACCAGACAATACAAACTTCCCCATATCATGCAGTTTTTGGGCAGGAAATGATAACTCATGGCAGCACTTATTCATTGCTTAAAAATCTTAATTTACTTAATGAAACTTCTATTGAATTACCTAGAGACGATCAACTAGAATTGATCCATAGCGACCTTAAAAAACATATTGATAGGGCCTATGAAACATATAAGGGTCAATACAACCTAAGAGCCAGGCCAATATCGTATGACGTAGGACAATTTGTTTATAGAAGGAACTTCGCTCAATCAAATCTGGAAAAGAAATTTAATTCTAAACTTGCCCCGACGTTTCTAAAATCAAAAATTCGAGAAAAATTAGGAAATAATTATTATATCCTTGAAGATGAAAAAGGAAAAAATGTAGGCACTTTTCATGCAAAAGACATTAGGCCGTAAGCATTCTTCCTCATAATACTGTCGCCAAACTGACCAGTATTACGCGGTTTGTAATGCCAGAATTTCATATAAGGGGTAATTCGACAATTTTCAAAAATACTCATGTCAATTTCTTTTAATCTCGTTTCGCACATTACTAGGTATTAACAATTCTTTTTAAGAATTATTAGCTGATTCTTTTTAAGAATTATTAATAAAACTTTTTATTATACTGTATGAAAAATTTCCATTGATTCATATATAGATATTTATTAGTACAAAGCAATATAATAACATTGGCATAACTTTACCAGTATTAACATTTTATTAAATTGTTCTATTAGTTCGCATTGAGATGTTTGGTAGTGTAATATAACAGCTATAATTTAGAGAACAAACTGGGGGTTACAGAATGTTAGCTAATATTTTTCTCAAAGACTCTTTTATGAACATGTTGCATGCTGATCGTTTATTAGATGTAAGAAAAGTAAGAAGAAGAGCTACAGGTACATGTTAGAGTTTTTTTTTTGTAAAATTAATTATTTGAATTATAATTTTCGTTTTAACCCAATTTTAATAAGAAAGCTGTGTTTAATCGTACTTTCCACTGTTACCCTACTTATATGAAACAGCTAAACCAATATTGTCCACTCATTTCATGCAACAACTCAAGCAAATTGTTTGTCAATCAGTCAATCATAGAAAATGCGTAATTACATTGCAACCGAGGTGTTGTATAAAAAATAGTATGCGTTAATAATTCTTTTCTTTCGATCAGCGAATCAATTCATATCGTGCGTGTTCTTTTCAAAAGTGGAAGTTTTCATATAAAAAAAAAAAATATATTTTTTTGTGGTCATAAGCCCTTACGATCAACGCCAACATTTGTATACCACATTTAATTAAAGGTAATTAATATTTTATAGAGAAAATACATATGTAGACCAAAATTTTTTGCTTCCATTCAAAAAAATTTTCTTTTAGTGGGAATTAAGAAGAACTTTCATGAAATTAGATTACCTACTAAGCTGAGTTTAAAGAACACTTATTTCTAAAAATTAAAAGTCATTGGTCAGTAAGAAAAGAAGAGAAAAATCCATATTCATTGTTGCACAAATTTTCCTACAAAACCCAATAAAATTTTGTTACATAACAGGTAAATCTATGGAATTTTTATTTAATTTTAATATAAAATTCTAACTGAAGTCTTCCGAACTAGGATTTGCTATTTTTGTATAGTCCCAAATTGGGGATCTTTTGGTGGTGGACTCATTTTTCGAGCCACCACCGTGCTAATTTTTTTTATGCTTGCACTTTTTGACAAGCAACAATCTGCAAATATATATCAATTACTGATCTACTTACATATGGATTAAAAGAACAAAACGAAGAAGAAAACCACAAAACACATTAATTGATTATTAAGCTGATCATTATTATACCGGTGCTGTGAGAAAAAAATTTATTTTAAACATTTTATTTTTGAGCAAAAATTGCAATACAATTTCCAAAATAATCAAATTTGTTGCTAAACAACAATAATACTATTCTGGAAATTGGATGTCTGGTTAATAAAACCACACTTAAAGCTAGCACGAGAAAGAAATTTACCTGAAGATGCCACCCTACAATTAACCTTCAACTAGATTACAACAGAAACCCTCGTAGTGTAAAAAAATTGTGTAAAAATTTCCGCAGTAACTATAAAATTTATTAAAGAAAAGTTAAAATACAACTCAAATTTCATAATGCTAATTTTTTATTTATAAATTGTGAACAAAAAAAAACAACAAGTTTTAAGAGTAAAAGAAAAAATCTATTAACCTAAATATCAAAAATAATTATTGGAAAGCATTATGGATTTTAAGTTTTATATTTCTATTTAAGGTTTTAATTAATTTTTTTTCGTATATAGTGTAATTACTTTATGTTCGTTTTATGCATGGAAATACCCATAATTTAATTCTTTATTAAAGACATACATCGTCACATACTCATCTCTTTCTCAATTAACCCATTAAAAACCAGCAAATTTGAAGAGGCCTCATCAAAAGCTGCTATCAACATTGTTTAACATCGGTGAGTCTAACAAAATTTAAAGCAACAACGAATTCAATTCATTGACTTATACAAAGAAACAATATAAATAAAGTTTATATATATTTTTCATAAGCATGTTTATCAACATGTAAGCTAAAGAGAATTTTACTGTTCTATTAAAATACAATTTATTTTGTTGCGTTAATATTGTTTCTTTGTAGGTATCTTATTGTCGGTATTACTGATTATTCCCATGCATTAAATACAATTTACATAAACTTACATATATTCTTATTAATAGTTAGTTATTATGGTATATATTAAAATTAATAATTTTTTAAATATCGAGTTAATCGGTTTCATATATGAAAACAAAAACTATTATTAGTTTAAACATTAATTTGCTAATTAAAAATGTGAATTTTGAATTGAAACGAAAAATGGAAATATAATTTATTTAAAGTTTTCTTACGAAATGTAGTGTGATAAAAAAGGGATAGCTCGTTTTGTGGGATTTTAGTAAACTATTGGCGCTACTAAAATCAATGGTAGGGAGGGTAAAGAAGCGCGCATCTATCCAACATTATCTCGGGATAGATTTTAGTCATTTATGGTTAATCTCGTAGCTGTTCCGATTCTTTTTTTTTTAGTTGATCAGGATAGGGGTAGTAGTAACATCTTTTAATATACAGTGATCAACTTCTGGTCCATTTATCTTATTATAGTGACATAGGGAGTCTATAATAATAATATTTAATGTAACTAATATTTTATTGACAGGAGGAATTTATGGGAACAAGAACCCCCCACCCGACTGACCGCTAGTGGTTATCAATGGCTCCCATCCGTTTCCCTAATTTCTACCAGAGCACCAATCGTCAATAGCAAAGTAGTGGCTATTTTAATTTTTGCAATTATTGTATATTTTTTCAAACATTTGATAGCCGTACATTCGATTTGTTCATTACATCGGATTGATTTAAGTACGGATGGATTGATTTTTATTTTGAGTGTATGATAGGCGAAGTGATTTTCGGAAGTGGGACTAATTAAGCAGAAGTGGCCCGGGGCTGTATTAAACTTACGAAACTTAGCTGAACAGAATTATGTGTGATTTTTATAGATTTATAAGCAATTAAATAAAAAACAAAACAACTCCTTTTATAAATTAAAAATAAGTTATTGTGACGAGAGCAATATGTCACTAATTTTGAAACCCATAAGACCTCACATGTCGCAAAGAAAACAAAAGCACAAACTAACGGGCGAATAAAAATAAACTTTTAACAATTTACAAGATTCCAACTGATTAATATGATTGAAATAATTCAATTTGTAGTATTTTATTAGAAAGTAAAGTGTCTGATGTAAGTTTTATGATGGTTGATGATATTAAAAGTGTTTGACCATTTTTAATTGCTTATTTATTTAAGACCACCGTGATTATGTTTTGAAAACAAATTTAATAAAATTAAAAAAATAAGTTTTTGTTGTTTGTTTGTTGGTTTTTTTTAACAAACAATTTGAACATAATGAGTCAAATTTATTAAGGCATATAAAATATTATTTTATGATTAAACATGCATTTACATAATTGTGTGATATTTCACTGCAGGAATTCTTTTTGAACTAACTGCAGTTTCCTATAAAAAGAAATGTTTATGACTATGTGAAAATATCACACTGATCAAAACACCAGCTAAAACAAATAATAAAAATCACAAAAAAAATCAAACAAAAAATTCATGACATTAAGTATTTTATTATAGAAAATTAAGTAATTTATGATCTAAACAAGCCACAAGTGATGTGCAAAGTAAGACAATACCTTAAAGCGAAACACTGTGCAACCCCGGGAAATTAAAGAGCCACCATTAGCAGGGTCATAACCAGTGGTGACACATAAAAACGACTATCTCCAACAATGGCAAAAAAAAACCATAAACACTATTACGAAATATTTACAAAGAAAACCAACTGTATTTCATAAACCGTGACTTCCAGTCAAATGAAAAACGGATTTCTAAAATATAAAATTTCTGTCTGAATACATATAAATTAATAAAGCCATAAAATAAAAACTGTTAGTCAGGAGATTAAATCTTATGCAAACGTATTGTCTTAGAAGAAAAAGGTACCATGTTATACCAATCAACTAAAAAAATCATTAATTAAATGTTGATGTCTTGTTAGGAATAACAAACTTCCAACAAGAAATTTTTACGCCGAAAATAGTAAAATCGAAAAATATTTAAATTCTACAACCATAAAAATCAGTAGAAAAAAAAATTCGAAATTGTTTGTTGAACATGACAGCTAATGAAAATATTTGGATGTTTTCCTAAAGTGAAACTCAAGTGTCTGTTCTTCTGTATATTTTTCCACTTTAATGTCCCATATTCATTTAAGGGTTAAACACAAGTGTTAAATTCATTTTTTGGTTGTTATATCTTTTTAGCCAATTAAGTCATTTTTTAAAATTCAATCTTTAAAAAGTATGAGTGCTATATTCGGCTATACTGAATCTTATAAACCCTTCACCATGGTGCGATAATAACAGAAAGTTATATAAATACCGTAGTTTAGATATAAAAAAATCAACTTTGTGCCCACCCCAATTTTGGCTCTTGCTGTTCTCCAGTTTTACAAAAACCTATAATGTCCTTGTATGGGTAGTGCCTCGCCCACTTGTTTAATCCCGCCAACATTTTGTCGGATACTGTGCATTGCTAGCTAAAATGCTTGTACCTAATTTGGAAAATTTGGTTCTTGCCCTTCTCCAGATATACAAAAATCATTAATGTCTTTGTATGGGCAAGTGCCACGCCATCTTGTCCAATCTCGCCCAAATTTTGTTGAATGTTGTGTTTTGATAACCAA
Organism: Pollenia labialis; assembly: GCA_949318255.1. Lineage (NCBI taxonomy): Eukaryota > Metazoa > Arthropoda > Insecta > Diptera > Polleniidae > Pollenia > Pollenia labialis. The sequence continues at coordinate 57,183,747 of OX439139.1, read as the reverse complement.
GATGCTTGTACCTTATATAGACACTTTGACTCGTTCTGTTCTCCAGTTTTACAAAAACCTATAATGTCCTTGTATGGGAAGTGCGTCGCCCACTTCTTCAATCCCGCCCACATTTTGTCGGTTGTGAATTGAAAGCCAAAATGCTTGTTTCTTATTTGGAATCTTTGGCAAAAAAATAAAATTAAAAACATCAACAACAAGGGATTTTTGGGTAAAATTAGAGGCAGTCGGGGTTGGTTTTTTGCTCATTTGTGGACCTATCACCAGTGTTGCCAGAACTTTTAGAGGAAAAATCAGCAAAAAAACCATAATTTTTTATCAAAAAATCTGCAAAATCTGCGTCAAGGTTTAAAAAATCTTCAATAAACCTTCAAAACACATTTATTGCATTTTTTATGTAGTTTATTTAGAAAAAGATATTACAATTAATTTCAAAATATGTTCCCGAATTTAAAATCGATGGTAGTTTAAAATGTGATTCTGGTAAATATGAGTGGTCCTCGAAGTATGAGGTATAAAAAAGGAAATATTTTTTTGTGCTTTCAACACAGAAAAGTTATAAAAATTTGTTCGATTTTATAAAAAAGGAAATATTTTTTTTTGTGCTTTCAACACAGAAAAGTTATAAAAATTTGTTCGATTTTATAAACATGGCTAATAATTTATGGATATTATAACATTAAAAATATCTATCCAAATTTAATTAGTGCCGGTTCACACACGTCAAGTGTGTCTCGTCAAGTCTTGAGTTTTTAGGAGAGAGAGGAAAAGAAATGGCCTTCTCTTTTCCCTTCTCTCCTAAATGCTCAAGACTTGACGAGTCAAACTTGACGTGTGTGAACCAGCACTTACTCAGGCTGAGTAAGGATTAGTCACATATTTGTTAATTTAAACAACAAATTAAAAGTTAATTGCGGGATGACATAAGTCCCGCGATATGAATGTGTCAAGACGATTCGAATTTTTAATTTTTAAGTTATCTTTTGTGAATAATTTTTTTACTAATGAATCTATTTCCACACGGTTTTCCCATGAATGGTTAATATACTATATTTGTTTATCAATGCAAGAAGTGGAAATAGTATACTCACAATATTCTGTACGTAAAATTAACTGAAATTGTAATATAAAATAAATAAAAGTTCAATTAAAAACCGGTCTACCTATTTTTCATTTATTTTTAACAAAAAGTTCATTTAATTTTTACGGTCAAAAATTCAACACCATATTCCGTTAAATCAAATAAATATTCAGTTATTTATTAAAATTTTACTGTCAATTTTTTACTGTCAAATTGACCCCATATTCAGTAAAAACAATTAAATATTCAGTTATTTTATTAAATTTTCGTTTGCTCCACAAAAAAACCGAATTTCTAAAAATACCAGACAGACACCTGTCCGCTGGTTTTTCTTATAAGGGAGGGAGGGAGAATATTTTTATTTACTTACCCAGTTACACACTTTTGTTTTACTTTTGTTGTACTGACCACGTTGTTTACAGAAGAACTCTCAATTTAAGACACCAGCAGCATTACCGATATGGCTTCGCAATTATTTTACTTTTAAAATTTGTTGTAGGTATTTAACTTAATTATTTTAACAAATAGAAAATGGGTATTGCTTACACAAAACAAGCAATTCATTTTTTATAGATAAGTAAAAACTAATTTTTGGTAGTAAAATTATATAAAATACTTACAACTACAATTAATGTTGAGAGAATTTCAACTAATTGTAGCGGGGAATGTAAGATGAGATAAAGCCACTGTTTATTGTTGATGTTGTTTTGTTTAAACTTTGATATTATTACAAGTAGAACTGTTGCTATAAGTCTAATACGTTTAACATTTTTATTTGGTTTAATATCTTTAGTTTTTCTAAAATCTTTATGAATGAAGTTTCCTGATGATCTGGCCTAAGCAACCAGTGAAATGCTCATAGGAATAGCTTATCCCATCAACAATAAATTTCAAGTGTTTTTATCAAGAATAAAAACTGGGAATTGAGCACGAATAACAAAAACTTTTGAAATTATAAATAACTGAATATTTAATTGTTTTTACTGAATATGGTGTTGAATTTTTGACAGTAAAATTTTATAAAATAACTGCATATTTATTTGTTTTTACGGAATATGTAGTTAATTTTTTGACAGTTTATTTATATAAGATAACTGAATATTGATTTGTTTTTACGGAATTCGCGGTTGAATTTTTGACAGTAAAAAATAAATGATCTTTTCGTTGCTTTAAATTACATTTTCATTTACTTTAACATAAAGAAGAATTGAACTCAATCAACGGACAATATTAACTTCTACTGAAAATCCGTATTAATATGCACTTAGTTTTTGGAAAAACTGTTAGAATCAGTTAAAAATAAAATTGCTTGGAATTTTAAATGTTTATTTATTTAAAAATGACTGAACGGAATATTTCTTAAATAAACTACAGTCCGTTACTGTAATAATATTGTGAGTGTACAATCATGACAATGTAAATAAGTTTCCACCGAGCTAAAAACTCTGCAATGTTAAACCAAAAATCTGCAAATCTGCATTTTGACAATTTTGGGCAAAAAATCTTCAAAATGCAGATAAATCTGCACTTCTGGCATGGCTGCCTATCAACCTAAATTTCAACATCAAATAATTCCGGACTATAGTGAGATAAATATATCAGTCCCAAGACCTTCGGAAACCCCATTTAACGGACACGCGGCCAGACGGGCATAGTTAAATCAACTTCGCTACTCATAAGAACCCAGAAAATATACACTTCATTGAGTCTAAGATCAATATTGTAGAAATTACAAACGGAATAATAAACTTATATATACCCTTTTTACTTTGGTGAAGGGTATAAAAAAACACTACTTGTCTTATGGCAAATTATAAATAACGAAGGTCGTTTTGAAGTTTTTCTACATTTCCTTCGTAAAATAGAAAATTAATAGATCAAACGCACATCCCTCGGCTCTTTAAGACAATCAAATGTTTTTTATTCAAATTTCATCTCATTAGCAAAGTTGTTAAAATTTTTTCATTTCTACTATTTTAGATTTAATTGGTTATTTTGTGTTTTTTTTTCTCTTTTTATCAACATATCAAAATCGATATGTGTCTTGTTGTTTTTGAAATTGCCGATGTTTTCTGTTAAAAGAACATGATTATTGTAATTAAATACATTTTTCCAGTTCCAGTTACAGTTTAAGTAGATTTCGTTATTAAGAAATTGTTGGCTGCTATTTAACCTGATTGTTTGTTGACATTTTTGTAATGAATACAACATTCAAGTTACAAAAAAAATCACATTTTCTATGACATTTTAACAAGTTGAACGAATCTTGAGGAATCCAAAATGAAGTTGTTGTCCATCTTAAATGAAATTTTCTATGTAAAACAGTTTTGAAAATATTTTTATGAATATTTCTATTCAAACATTAACTTTTAAAGTAGCAGGTAGATGGTTGGGTACTAAAGTGTAATAATTCTAGAATATAATTTTTTTAAAACGCAAAATCTTCCTAAAAACATTTTATTAAGTTCGCAAGACAAGCCAATAAATTAATGCAATTTAAATCTCTTTTTGGATAAAATGTTGTTAGACCAGGAAATCTATTATAGCCTTTTCACACTTTTCAACATTTAACATCAATTTGCGAAGATGTTGGAATTTTCCCATAAGAAATACATTGGGCTAAAAATCAAAAATTTTCAACATCTTTACAAAATGTTCCTATCTCATTGTATTTCATTCTACCATTTCCGATTATTTTAGGTTAATCACTAAAAAAGTGCCAATAAATTATATTATTACTGTGGCATCACTGACAAAATGGCATTTGGTTTGAAAGCAGCGTTACCATTTCTCAAGTTTTTTCTCTCTTTTGCAAGCCTTATGTTACATGATTTTTTTTTATATATTTAAACAAAATTAATTCTAAATAGATTTTGGTTTTATCTTTTAAAATTTTGGCTCTTTTGTAGAAAAAAAGTATTTAAAATAAATAAAAGTTTTTCTTCAGAAATAGTGACATTTTTAATTGATAGTAGATGTTAGGTGTTTCAAGTGTGAAGACGTATTTCAGATTTTCAACATCTTCCATGCGTTCCTCCGAAATGTATGCAAATGTACAAAGGTTGTTAACATATCAGCCATTTTCAAACGCTTAAAATTGGGCGTTTAACCTACCAATACAAACCATACGAATTTGACAAAATTTATCGTAGTGCTGCCACATGTTATTTTTAAATTATAAGCATGGGGCACTGATTTACATCTGCTGAGTTTAGACCAGTGTTCGAAAAGAAACCGACCATTGTTTAGCGTTCGGCTCATATATCCAAGAACGATATCTATTTTTAAGTGATTGTGTAGACGAACACAGCCCTTAATACCGTTCGTAACTATTTTCAAGAAATAACCGAGCAAATGACTTTATCATTTGACATCAACATTAACATTTAAATTCAAATTGATAATGATTTGAAAATAAACATTTGATATTAAATGTTGTATCAATTTGATGTCAAATGTTTGTCATATGTTAAAATCAAATCAAATATAAACTTGGCAATACTAAAGCGAAAAATAAATGTAAGCATTAAAAATGGCGATTAAAGTTACATTTTTTTACTTTGTGGTTACATGTGTTTTACTATTAAAAATAAATTTTACTATAAAGTGAAAAATAAACCTTATTTGTGAGAAATTACAATGATTAAAAATACGAAAAAAAAGAAAAATAATAAAACGGGAAAGTGAAGAAAGTTTGGTGAACGATCGCGGTGCTACAATCCTCAAAATAAAAGGGAGCCAAGTATTTTGTCTTTCCAAGAATTAGAGGACGGAAAGAACACTATTTCATCTTTAAGCTATGGTACCGAATGTTCATCTCAAAGTTTATTTAAATAAATAATAAGTTTAAATTAAAAAAATTAAATAGTTTTATTTATATTCCACATTGTATTATAATCCACATTTGAAAAACATTTGAGAATTACGTTTGAAAGCAAGTTGAAAATAAAGGCATTTTTAACTTTGTAAATAATTTAACCTTTTTGTTGAGAACGCTATGATTTTCAAATGATTTTCAAATCATTATCAAACGTTTGTCGTTTGAGAAAACCTCCGTGTTTGTTGGGTTGTTTTTTTTGTAAGTGTATTTTGCTTTTGTAAAATAATTTTTTTTTTAACCAGTCAAAAGGGACGAACATTAATTTGCCAAACAGAACACAATTATGTGTGTGGATTAAAAAAAACCGAATGGAATTAAATGTTGGCTGAGTTTAATAAAAACAGTATTATTTTTGTGTTCGAAAGATGACAAACAGGGAAACGTTATATTTTTAATGATTTTCTACACAAACACTATTAGCGTTTGTGTTTTTCAAAGATCTACCGAACCGAACACTAAGGATCGATATTTAGTTTTTAATTTCCAACACTGGTTTAAGCTACATATCACTGCCTTTACACATGAAAGTTCTTTTATGAAATTTCTGTATACGTATTATAAGTAAAAATTTCAATGAAATAGACGACTTTCTTGAAAATTTCTTGTTCGATTACACAGGAAAGTGAAAGTTCATTTGAAAAATGTCGTCAAAGCGCAAAGTGGCAAAAATTGTTTTAGTTTTAGAACTAAAAAAACTAGAAATTGAAAACCAAAACAAAAAAAAAAGAAATGAAAATAAAAAAACCAGTAAATAGGAGGCAGTGGGTAAAGCCATTACTAATAAAAAGATGTGAATTCGATGTGGAAGCGAATTAACTGAATTTTTTCCCCGGTGTATGTAATACGCAGCGACCGGATCTTTTTCTTTATGGCTTCAACGTCCAAACACATTTCATCTGCAATAGCTTCATACGATTTTTTTTAATGTCGTTCCTTCTGTAGGAGTTGTGGTTCATATCCCTCAAAATGGGGTGGGATCGGTACAAATTTATTAATTTAATAATTTGTTTATTGCTTTATTTTGCCTCCATTTTTATTGTTTTTCTTATTTGTAATTTCAGAGTTGCCAAGACAAATACTCACGCCGAACTTTAGGCATTCGTTCCAATTAATATTTATTTTTTATTTATTTTCCTAATATTTATCCACTTTAATTAGAATAGTTGTGTTTCAAATAATTGTAGTTAAAAAAATATATTAAAATTCTTTATATATACGTCCAAAACAAGTTGCTTTTGTAACTTTAATTTAACACAATCCTGAAATTTCAAATGCAAATTTTAAATAGGCAACACTGCTTAGTTTATTGTCATTTGTTTTCATGCAATTGTCAAAAAATCGCTTTCTTCAAATTTTCATTGAAAGCAAGCTGAAAGTTGGGCTGAAAGTAAAAAAATGTAAATGTGTTAGTGAAAAAGTGTGAGTGTATTGCGACTTTCATGAAATTACTTTCACGTGTAAATGCTAGGTATAAAGCGTTTAATCCATCTGCGATTTATTAGCCGTTAGTACTGTGGTTGATTTGACATGTTTAAGGTAGAAGTACATAACACGCGTTAATTCGTCGACATTTGCCGTGCGTTTAAAAACTTAAGCGCATGAAAAATTGCAAGTTACACAACGCGCGTTACAAAAGCCGTTCCTGTCAGCTGTTTTTATTTGTGCATTGAAAACGGATTCGAAAGTATATCAAGATTTATTTATTTTATTGAATTTATTCCTTTTATATAAATATATGTATGTAGTATGTTTTTGAAGCTCTTCAATAAATTTTTCTTTCACGATTCGCAAATTTGTAAAATTTTTCTTTGTATTGTCAGCTGATTACTTGTCAAAAAAACACAACGCGTTAAAAAGTTCAAAGTTAACCAACTTTCTGGCGCTAACGCGTCAAAACATTTTGCATGTAGCTTGTTCTATTACAATACACTAGCTTAACTTTTTTTGACAGAAGTTTAAAGAGCGAGCGCGCACTAACGCGTGTTATGTACTTCTACCTTAAGTTAGCCAACTTTCTGGCGCTAACGCGTCAAAATTTGCATGTAACTTGTTCTATGAAAAGAACACTAGTTTTGTTTTTTGACAGAAGCCCAGAGAGCGCGCGCGCTCTAACGAGTGTTATGTAATATTTCAGAGTATGACTTGATCACGGTTGAAGGCTGAAGCGTTTGTAACTGAGAATAACTCTCTAAAAGATAATTAAGTTACTCCAGCAATGAAAACGTTGCATTAAAGTGAGTATAGCCGAGTGCTTTCTTAAAAACGGTTGGGCGTATGAATAATTTTACAAAACAAAACTTGTCGCATATTTTATACTCTACAATTTTTAGAATAAATGTTAACAAAAACAGTTCTTTAAATAACTTACGGCAAAGACACAAGATTTTATAAAACTCTTGAAATGACTTTTAAAGTTATTAGGAGGACAACCCTCAAGTTTCCAATAATACCTTCAACAGTTTAGTTTTTGAGTTGAACACTCAATTGAATGGAGAAACCGACCGACTTTTCAGTGAAAGGAATACGAAAGCGTAGTCGAAAAAAATTTTCTTTTAGTGATCGAAGGAAAATTTCTTTTATTGATGTATGTGAAGTCATTTATTGCAGGGAATTTAGCAGGAGTGTGCGTGGATAAAAATATCATGGTTATTAATTTATTGCGGGGAGTACCCGTCTCCTCCCTCTTATACCACGCGCATCAAATTTAGTACGCTTCATATTGTTATTCTCATTTTTCATTTTATTTTTCACGCTTACCAGTAATTACAGTTAATTGTGGCTTAATAGATTTATTTTACAAATAAATGTTAAAAACAAAATTAGCGCTCAGCGTCTTCTTTTCAGGCTTGCGGTTGAAAATTACGAAAAAGTGTGATAAGAGTGTATTTAAAAGTAAAATAGGGTCAAGTTTATAAGATGTATCCCAGTAAAAAATGTGCTCCGTAAGGATCAGGTTTAATGTATGCATTCATACCTCAAATCGCTTGAAACCTGGTGATGGGATGCCTGGTTTTTGTATAGGGAGTTCCCGGTTTGGAAATGCAACACTGTAGTAAACAATTTAAACAAATACTTCATTTGCTTCTTAATTTTAAATTGTTTGTTTTGAAATTTAATAATTTTAAAAATTTTGAATTTCATAATTTTAAGCGAAACTTATAAAATTGAGTAAATATTCCCCAGAACCACATGAACGGTATATCATTTTGACACAGGGTTAGTAATCAGCTGTTGCTTATGTAGCACTATAAGGTCACCTGGTGTAAATTCGCCTTGGACTAAAACAAATATTTGCATCAAATAATTATTAAATGAAAGTGTTCAAAAATAAAAATATATTTCACAAATAGTAAAAACTAACGCAGAAGCTAATTTATTTCTATTATTCTGTGGAGCAGCATCTCTTACAGTGTAAGAACAGGAGAATGTTAAAAAACAACTGGCTAAAAATTGCTAACTTGGAAACAATATATTTGAAATCGCTAAGTAGGTTAAAAAACAAAATGTTGGCAAAAAAAAAAAAAATGTTGCAAAAATAGCGGAAATTCGCGAAAAATTTTGATATTTCAAACAAGCCATAAAATTTATTAAAAGTGCCTAAAACTACAAGAAATGGCAAATATTCGATAGAAATTGCTAAATTGGCGGAAATTCCCAAAAATTTGCTAATAGCGGCATGATAGCAAAGTCTAATAATTATTAAAACTCTTTAAAACTATAAAGAATCCGAAAACGTACAGGTTTCTATCGGGAACATGGCTAAAACTATTTGTCGTTGTTTGCTCTTACAATTTTTTTGTAATATCAAATAAATGTTTGCTCAAAAATTACTAAAATATTTGTTTTTTTGCGTTCCCACTATGTTGACATTGGACAAATATTTGTTTGCCGTCAAATACTTTTATTTCCTCAAAATCAGCTGTTATTTTATTTGACACTCCACAATTTTTTGTGTTCAGACAACTACATTTAGAGTTGACAATAAATCAATTGTAGTCGGGACTGTAAGAAAAGATAAACTCACTGTTTATTGTTGTTGTTTTTGTTTAAGCTTTGATATTGTTACAGGTAAAACTGAGGTTTATAACTCTTATTCGCTTAACAGTTTTATTCGTATAATATCTTTAGCTTTTCTAAAATCTTTGGATGAAGTTTCCTGACGATTTGGCCTAAGCAACCCGTGAAATGCGCATAGGAATAGTTTATCCCTTCAACAATTAATTTCAGTTTCTCCATAGTATGAAATGGGAATTTAGCACATTTGAAAGAAACCTTGTGAAATATTAAATGTTTGCTTCCAAAAATTTCATCAGTCCGAACTTAGCTTAAGCAACAACTCACAGGTACGTTCCAATATTAGTCATATTATTTATAAAAAATTAGTTACTTTTACAAAACCCTTTGATAATGCTTTTCACTTTTTAGAAAAACTTATTCTATATTTTGTAATTAACTTTTCACTTGGATTCCAATCTTCCAGCTCCGATTCGAGCAAATTTAGAGAGGAAAGCATGGACTCACAAGTTTCTATTTTACGTTTGTTTGTAAATAGAGTACGTGGACACTATGACACTGGACGTTATGGCATGCTACCAATTTGTATATGTATGTTCACAAAACTCATGAGAACTTTCCTAAGGAATATGGAAACTTGTACTTACTTTCAAAAAGGTACAAAAAGTGTCATAAATTTTGTTTAAATGGTGCAAAGGGATATTAAAAACAAGGGTCACAAAAGTGTCATTGGCATTAAAAAGGGTCAAAAGCGATACTTTAGTGTCACAACTTCAACGCTGCTTCTGTTAATCTGGTATCCAATTTCAATACGTCTAAATTATTTCCAATAACCAGTTTTGTTCTTTATTAATAATTTTTTGTTTTTCACCAATTCTAATACACAATTAAAAAAAAGGCTTAATTGTCATAACTGCAGCAGATGTGAAAGTGTTCCGATCATTATGGAGATTTCTTTAAAAAACCATAAAGCCTTCTTAATGATTAATTTCTGCCAAATTTTTAAAAACTACAAGAAAACATTTCCTTAAAGTACTGTATTGTAGGGAGTCGAATACTTGTTCTTAAATTAATTTACTTTTTATTACAGAGATAAAAAAGAATTCCATAAATATAAATCGTTATTTTGTTCTTTTGCTGTTACTTACGTTTTGGTTTCTTTTATTTATTTTTTTTTTTTGTTGATAATTTTTCTTTGATTTTTGTATGAATCTTCATTATTTATAACATCAATTTAATTAGTCGGAAAAATATGCCTGCAACCAAAAAAGGTGATACTCATATTTCATGTCAATTTGATTGCCAACACTTCAAGTTTAATCACAACACAAACTCAAACTCCTTCCTTCAAATTCTCCGCATCAGCAGGTGGACGGACAGACACAATAAATTAATACTCATACGTGCAACATGACCACAAGTGCTGTTACCGTTGTTGTTGTTGTTGTTGTTGACACTTAATACCTGATGATGGTTGGTGTGGCGGTAATGAGCAGTGGAATCAATAAGAAAAACAAAACAGATTTTGTTTTTTTTTCTTTTTGCTTTTTTAGGATGTTAATGTGCATGTCCATATGATGTCTTTTGGTCAGTCTGCTTGCCTGCATGCCTGCCTGCAGTTTTAAAGTGTCTTTATTTAACTGGAGTTGGGATTATGACAAATAAAAAAAAAACAACAGAAAAAAGTAAAAGAACCAAAACGAATCGTATCGAACGAAGTGAAATGAAATGTACTGGACAAACAGAACAAACAATTCAATTTTAAAAGCAGCTACTTTAACAGCATTTTATTAATAACTACATAAAATGCCAGTCACCCGATGTCCAACAATAACTAAAACAATTAAATACAAAATATCAATAAAGTGCCATAATAAAACGGTCCAGGCATCCAGTTCATCCAGGCCAATATCCATTAAATCAGCTGGCAACACCTTTGCTGCAAGACACGCACAGATAACGAAATCCTGGCACACTATTAAAAGATATGACCGAGAATTTTATACCAACCTGGATGACTGGCTGGTCGTTTGGTTCATTGGAAACTTTCATCTCATCAATAATGACTGACTGATAGACTTACTAACTGAGTGACTGACTGACTGGCGGGCTAGCTGGCTGGCTGTTGTGTTGATGAGGAGAGGATGGTGCATCGAATTATTCTTACATTGTTTGTTTTTGGTTGAATTGTGTGTTTTTCAGCTTTCAATTGTTGTTGCAAAAGTATCTTGGAGCGAATGCCATTTGTGGTAAGATGTGTGATTATTTATATTTATAAACAAAACATGTTTACATTTTGTAAAATGAGATTTTTAATGTGAACTTTATCTGAGTAGTTTTTATTTTCTTTTAATTTTCGCCATGACTTTTTTTGCGCTTTTTATCTGTTGTGTTGCTACACCTTGCTGCAACTATACCGCGAAGAGACTGCACAGTGGGATAAAAGTTTCAAAATAACACACATTTTAAAAGTTATGATTGTTGAAATATTTAGATTCCCCAGGAAAAACTGATGCCTTCTCGAAAGTACTAATGTAAAGGAGAATAGGGAGTGCAGCGCTTACACTTCTATGAAATATGACATGATTTTTGCTTGGAATTCCTCTTTGCTTTAGAGATCTGAAATATGGTATTTCATGCTTTGAAAACTGGCATAGTTTACGTGAATAAAGTTAGTGAAAAAAACTACGCATTGGAAAAATTTTATGATTTCACTGCTTCAACAAAGCAGTAAAATATGAAATTAAAGAAGAAAAATTTCCTTTTTACACTTGCAGACATTTCAACATGCAATTTTTGAAAAAAAAAAAAACTTTTTTTTCTACACACAGAAAAAAATATCAATGTTAAATAAACATGGCGCAATGTTGATAAAAAATCATAGTAAATTTCTGCAAGAGTATGGAATTTATTTCAAATTAACTTGGTTTCATATTTATTTTAAATGAAAAATAAAATTTTTCGATATTGAACACAGAAAAAAATAACAAGAGTAATTAAGTAATTAATGAAAATTTTTAAAGTTTTCCAAGTATATTTAACAATTTTCTTTATTAACATGTTTGTAAATAGTAATATTAACAATTTGTTTCAGTTAAAAAATAAATACATATAATAAAATTTATTTTTTGTCAAAAAAATTTTTCTTTAAAATATTTTGGGTTTTAATCACTAAAACGCTAAAAGATGGGCAGATTATTGAAAAACTGAATCAATCTAAGGGGCAAGTGAAGTTGCGGCTTGAAAAATTAATAGATTTTAATGGGTCTTTTTTAATTTTAGTTTTCAAATACAAGTCCATAATTGTGGCAAGATTCCCTTTTATGAAGATGAACCTTATTGCGCATCCAGTTCTACGTCTGAATAAGTATGCTGAAATGAATATTAATGGTGTTTGTGATGTGGTGTTTAATTATGTATTTCAATAAAAATGAATTAAAGAAATAATTTAGATGCATTTGATTCTTTCAAAAGGCAATAAGCTAGTTCTAAACAAAATATTTTATTAATAAGACAATTTCGTAATTAAAAATGTAATATAATTGTTAACAAAAACTTTATTTAATATTACAACTTTGTTGTTAAAAATATTTGTTTAATATCAACAATTTGAATTAACAAAAGTATTTTTTATGTTTACAAATTTGGTTGTTGGTGCCTTTTCAATTAAAAAATTAATTGTATTGACGAATTTGGTATTCAATATGACAATTGATTTGTCGTAATTTTTTTCTGTGAAACCATAAGAACCTGTTTTAATTGTTTTTTATAAAAAAAACAACAACTCTTTATACAGAAAACATAATTTTTTTTGATTTTCATGTTTAAAATAATCTTAAAAGAGAACAAAAATTCCCGTATTATTTTTCTTAAAATTATTTAGTTAGTCCCCTTTTAGGCAGCAAAGTTTACTTTGACAAAGTTTTTTGAATTCTCTTTTAAACTTTGTTCGGTGTTTAGGCACACAAAGTTTGATTTGACAAAGTATTGTTTTCTTTTGTTTGAAAATATAATGTAAACAGCGTTGTCAGAGTGATGTTTTTATCATATTTTTTATTTTTTTTTTGACAAAAATACCATTTAAAACCTTTTTTCTCAAATTATGATTTTTTTTATTTTTAAAAATAATGATTCACTTTAAGTTTGATGGTACAAAATACACAATTTTATTAAACAGTAAATTTTTAAAACAATGAAGTTTTGAAAAAAATAAGGCATATTGGACATTTTTAAATTGTTCATTAAAGCTTTAAACTTTTCATTTTTAAAAAGTTCAAAAATCAAAATATAATCCTAATGTTATTTTTTATTAAAGAAACAGCTTCAAACAATAAAAGATATTGAAAAAATTTGTTAAATGTGATATTGATACAAAATTATACATAATGAGCAAATCAAAAGTTGATTAGTTGTACAGGTTTTATTTAAATCTTCGTATAATTAACAAATAGCAAATGCGTTTTCTTAAATCCACTGATATGTCAAACCTTTTTCGCTTTCTTTTTTTAAAAAAACTATTAAGTATTAAAATTAAATGTATAAATAAAATATATTTAACTCAACTATCAATTTTAATTGCATAAAATATTCTACCCGTTTCAATCGTAAAAGAATACATACCAAATTTTAGTGAAATATTGCAATTCATACATAAGAGTTGAATGGGAATATTGCATGTAATTTTATTAGTTATAAAAAATCTATTATAAGGTATGTATTTTAAATTTATTTAAGTAAATAATTACTAAAGAAATCATGAAAATATTTTTTTTATTGCTGGGAAGAAGTATTTTTTTTATATAAAATTAATAATTTTTACTTTCTTGTCCTTGTTATAAACAATTTAATTAAAAAAAAATTTTGTAGATTTTTCTCTTCAAGAAAATCATATTTTAGCCAAATGATTAATTTTTTACCAAACTTTCTGGAAACGCTAAATATTAATATAAATTTCAAATTTTAGCAACATTTTACTGGGGCGTTTATTTGTTTCTGAAAACGCTAAGTTTTTCTGTAACAAAAGGCCGCACGCTGTTGTTTAAAGTAATTAAGATCTAACCCTTGAAATGATATTTTCAATTTTCGTTTTTTTTTACTAAATGACTTTATTGTCAACACTTGCATCATCTCCTAAAATGTCATGGTCACAATAGGTACCGTTACGATTTTATAGCAATGACAATTTTATCGTCAGCGACAAATTTATTTGCAATAAAATAAAAAAAACTCTCTCCTGTAAAATTTAATTTTTGGCGCTTACGTTATTTTCGCGGTTAGGGTTCGATATGTATTAATTATCAATTTTAAGCTGTTCGAAAAATAGTGAAAGAAAGTTTAGCTCAGACATGATTACTTCTGGCCATTTTTTGCTTCGTTTGGAGCATATGGCCATTATTAAATTATGTCTTACAACAAGGTTTAAAAAAAAATTTTTTGGCCCAAAGTTTTGGAAACAAATCCATTATTTGCCAAACGAAAATCTAGTAAAATCATTTTCTTGCAGTAAAATGTAAAACGGCAATATGCTACCTTTATTTAAATGCAAATTGATTCCTTATAGAAATTTCAGTATCTATTTATATAAAATATTTCTTTAAATCGACAGCGCAGACTTCTATGCTATTTAACTTTTTAAAAGTAATATTCTAAATTTCTTGTTGTCTGTTTTGGGACCACTGTTCGCTATTTTCTTAGATGCCAGGTGATCATGATTTGAAAGCGTAGAAAATGTTGTCTTTAATATGAGTTCCTAAACACATGTATTAAGATGTTTACTTGCGTTATTATAAATATTATTGGGATATCAATACATTTACAAATGGGTTTATTAATTAATATACAATTGTGAATCACTATTTAGCCTCCGTATTCATGAACGAATTTAAATTAAAAAAAAAACGTTTATTAAGGATAATTTTCATATTAAATTTGTTCTTTCAACCTTTATAAAATTTAAAACAGTTTATGAATACAGGCAAAGATCTTTAACCCTGAGAGGTAACTCTTCGCTTTAGTATATTCAGGTTACTCTTTGTCGAATCGGCGAACTTAATAAGAAAAAATTCTAGCGAAACAATATTTAAAGTAAACAATTAAGAAATATTTCTTATCAAAGCTTTTCTTGGGAGTCAAAAAATTAACTAACAAGGTTTCGTTTGAATGTGCTTAAATCCCATTTCATACTATTGATAATCTGAAATTTATTGTTGATGGAATAAGCTTTTCCTATGCACATTTCACGTTATGGTTTGGTTTCAGGGATGGCGTTGAGAATTTTTAAAATTGTACCAACAACCTTTAAAAATTTTACTTTTTTACCCTAATTGTACTAAAAGCTTTTTTTAGTTGAAATAAATTTTATTTATGTTCGTAAAAAACACCACAAAAAGGTATTATTAATCTTAGTTTAAAAAGTATCAACAAAAAAGTACAATTGAAACAACTTGGCCATCCCTGTTGTGTTAGTTGTATTAAGTGTTGCCAACTTTTTCTTTATGAGAAACCTAAAAACAAAAAGCGGTTAATCGCCGAATTTGCCCATAAACCGCTGATGCAGCAACACTTTTAATATTTCAAGCTTGAAATGTCAATTTTAATTTGAACAATTTTACATTTTTTTTGACATAACTTCATTTTTTATCGATAACTTTAGTAGAATGTTTGACAGTTTGCCATTTATCTTAATACGGTTGAACCATTCGCACTTGGTAAATTTTTCTATTACTTTATATTTGCACTGTTCACCAAAACTTGAACAATGCATTAAATATGTAGTGTCATAAGGGCTTAAGGCCAGATGATCACGAAAATTCATTCCAATATTTTAGAAAAACTAAAGATTTACATAATACGTAGTTCAGCATTTTATTCAAAAATAATGCAAAATAAGAAATAAAAGTTGTTCTTATCTCTAGAAATTTCATACGAATTTAAGCACATTTTTGTGTTTTCAAATTAATTATTTTCATCATCAGCTATCATTGTTGAAAAAATAGCGTAATTTTAATAACATAAAAAATTATATGATAAAATGTTAATGAGTTTCGTTGATTTGACGAACAGTAACCATCCAGGGTTAAAGAAGTACATATTAAGAGAAAATTTTAGTGCGAATAAATTTGGCTGCTCAATAGAGCGTATCACCTTGCATGGAAAAAAGTGCGCCGTACATTCTCTAATATAAAGTATTTTTGCAAGGAGGTTTCGAAAAATGCTGAAGTTGAAAAATAAAGTGGGGTTGGTTATATATTTGAGCATCCTATGCTCTGCAGTGGCCAACTTTAAGAATTTGATGAAACTGCCCCATTTGTATGGTTACAATTCTTAAATTTGGCCCCTAGGATGCTTCTAGAGGGGTCAAACGTATAACCAACCTCACTTTATTTTTTACCTTTATCAGTTGTTTCTAACATATCCACCCGCTATCACCATTTCTTAAGGGGGCTCCTTCACAAAATTTTCAATACAGGCTAGAAATATTTTTAAGAAAAAGTTTCATAATTGCTCAGGAGTCGCCCCTGGGGGGATAAAATGTATAACCGACCTCAATTTGTGCTGTATTTCTAGCCTTTTCTCAAGATTTACTTGCCCCTTATTTAGAAAGGCTCTCATGCATATATGGTGTTTTATGAAATTCTTAAGTTTAATTTAATTTTTTTTTTTATCTTTTAAGAAAAAAATCAACTGTTGTGGACAGATTTTGATATGGCTTGCACCGAATCTGAAAAAATCCCAGACTGCCGACTGTTCTGCAGGAATAATAGAATTACTTCCTTTGCAAAACTAAAATGATTTTTTCCAGCTTTAATATTTAAAAAAAATTAATAATTCCTTCTGATATTTGAGACAGAACGAGATACTTGAGATGAATGGCTCCTAAGGGCAAAACATTGACCATCTTAAGGCTGAAACTCTTGGAATTTTGTTGTTGTTTTAAATGGGTTAAATGTACACAGAAAAGGAGTGGAGCAGTAAAAACATTAATCAAAAATAAAATCAGTTGTAATTAAAAATTTAATCAAGCGATTCAAACGTTTAATCAAGTGAATTAAACTTTGAATCAAGTGTATTAAAAGTGTTATTGACAATATTAATTTGCACCAGTAAACCAATATATAATATAAATTAAACGTTTAATTGACTTGATTTAACTTTTAATTCACTTGATTAAACGTTTAAATCGCTTGATAAAATTTTTAATTACAACTGATTTTATCAACACTTTGTTTATCGTTTGTCAAGCCATCATCGAATGAACCTTTTACGACCCTCTTTGTATAAATTATATTTTAGACAATTATACGGCGCACATTTCACGAGTTGTAAGAGAATCAGCGTTGCCACAACCAAAAAAATATTTTTAAGCAAATTGTAAAAATTAGAGTAACCAAAAGCGAAAAAAGTAACCAAAATTATTTTGTATCAAAAGTACTATTTTATTCGCACTTCAGCTCAAAAATTTGTCTAAAGAAGAAATTGTTTTTATTAAATCTTGTAGGGTCATAAACCTCTGGACTGATTTTTAGTGCAGGTGGCACCTCCTATACAAAGTTAACACTTATTTTCGTCAATTTTAAAAGCTTTATGAGCTAGAGCTTTCAACCATTTTATATAAAGAGCTCTTACAAGTAAAACTCTTAAGGTCTTGCTCTGTGTTATAGTATCAAAGTGCGGAATTAAGCTAAATTATTCGGTAGATCTTTTGTACATGAAGATAATATATATTTACATGAGGCTCATACGATTCTTTGCATGAAAGACTCGTTAGATAATCTTTACCCACGATTACCTCTAAACGATTCCCACAACGGTTGAATAAGCGTATTTCGCTGTGCTATGGAAGAATCTCAGTCGTGTTTAAGTTTTCCCGTGTGAGGAATCTTGAATGATTAAAATATGCGGTCATCGACGATTAAAAATGCTCTTCATGAAACTCCCAGTATCTCCTACACGATTGAAAATGTTAGCTGGTTGTGAAGTTATTATGTTTTTGTTTGAATGTTTTTTTTTATAAAAATCGAACAAAAATTATTAAAAAAAAAGATAAATTTTGAGTTGTTCGATATTTTTTTTTAACGATTTTCGAAACGTGAACGACGATTTTTTTTTTCTCAGGAAATTTACGATTTCCTCACACATTTATCTGGCAGCCCTGCTAGTGAATCATGACCTTAAACCTCATCATACCGACACAAAATATTAAAAATCCTACCAACAGGTATCTGTTAGACACATGGAAAATTTTAAGAAAAAGCTTTAATTATGAAACAAACAAGTACACGAAGAGTAAAGTTTTTATTGAACACATTGTTTACATGCAAAAGTTTGTAAACCATGTTATTACAATTGTTTAACTATACCGCTTTTTTGAGGATCGCACACATTTTTTGCTTTTATTTGTTGCACAAATGAATCTTTTTTCTAAAGAACTTTTTGATGCACTGAACTATAGGCCGTTGTAATTAATTTCTTGACCTTTGACAGTATTTGGTTCCAATAAGTGCTTCAGTATCTATGAAACACATGTCGCTAGTGTATGTTGCATTTTTTTGTTTTGACTTATTAAAAAAAGAAAATGTCATGAAGTTTTGTTGCGATATGCCGAATATTTTCGTTACAACATTGAATTAATCATCAAAAATGTGTCTCACACACACATGTTGGTAAGATTAGGGTTAAGTGAGTTAGTGCAACGAAACTTTTTCTATGGAATGATCTAGGGCAAGGTAATTTGGCATTTTACTGTACTTCGTACTGAAGTGAACGAAATCACTGCATACATTTAATTCTGGTGACTTTGAATATTTGGATTTTGATTACAGAAAAGTTTTTTTAGATATGTGCTATTTTATTATGCACAACTGTAATATTAATAATAGTATTTTTTATGTAAATTCTTAATAAGTTTTTGTTTGATCAGGCTTTATTAAAAGGAAGACTAAATAACTGGAAAAACAAAATCAAATTCTTAAGTTTCACACTTAACAAATATTTGACGAACTAATTTAAAAAAACCTTGATTACTAAAATTTATTTTAAAGGAATTTGTTTACTTTAATTTATTTATGAAAAACAATGTAGAAGATTTTAGTTTATTAACATTTAATACTTTTTGATCGAGCAAAAGAGTAAGAAGTGGTCTGTATAAGCGATCTTTTTATAATGAACCAAACTTTATAAAAGCGTGGGCTTTGAATGGGCCCTATCGTAAATTGTTAACTGATCGCTACGAAACTTATGAAGCTATAATATACCAAATTTTACTACAATGGCATTTAAAGTTAAGGATTTTCCGAGAGATGGGCTATGGGGACTATGGTTAACTATCACGTTTGTTTTCTAGTCGTTACTTAAAAATGATTTTGTGCAAAATTTAATAATAGTTGTTCATTCCGACACCAATTTATCTAACAAAAGAAATGTAAATTTTTAAGAGTGTTTGTTCCACTTTTGGGTTTTTCCTACCCTACCGATTCCACTCGACTTCAATCCCAAATTGCTTAAAACAACTTGAAACAATTTGATGTCAAAATTTTTCTTAACTGTTGAGTCGTTCGAAATGACAAACTTAGTATACCCTTATTCACCACTAGCGTTGAAGGGTATGCAAATAGTGGTTATGTATGGGGCGTCAAATGTTTGTTAAGTATGACCACAGCTCTTAAGACATCTTTAGCTCCATTAAGTTTCGGTATTTGTTCATTATTTTTATTTAAGCCCGATTTAGTCTGTTTTGTGCTCTTTCATAGCATTTCGTTGTCTTATCTTTTTTACAGTGTAGTTGAATGTTAAAATTGTTGTCAGGAATATGTTGGATTTGTTCAATATTTTTGTATTTTAAAAGTTTTTAATGTCCTTTTTGCCGATATAGTGACTTAGCTGTTGTAGTTGTTGTTGTGGCAACAAAAAGATTACATGAACCTGTATGTTAACGCGTCTACCATAAAGATTTCATTTATTTCAATTTTTGTCTGAATGAATGACCAAGCAGACGGCAAATGGACAGACATGTGTTTGTTGTTAAATTGGTGGAGTATTGGATTCCTATCGATCTGGCGACATATTTAGAGTTTCTCTGTCGTTTTCAAGTTGATTTTCATGTTTTTGTTTTTCTCTTTACAATCGTTCATGTTTTGGTAATATTTGACAGAAGTATCGTGTGACATATCAAGTGTGAAATGTCAATTTAAATTTATTGATAACATGATGAAATGTAACATGGTACTATGTACGCACTTTGTTTTTTATTGAGGCCTTACCAAAATATTAAAATAAGTTAAAAAGCATAGTCGTCAATTCCAACCAAATGATACCCTGCACCAGAGTATTTAATTTAATTTTTTTTATAGTATACCCTACATTGGCAAAAAAATAGGGAGTAACATAGGGAGTCCGTGCAATCCTTCTATACGGCAAACTCCTTCATCTAACACCCTTAGATCTGGTGTAAAAGAGATGGTGACGAACTCGCAATTCATCTCAAATGTATCCAACACTGGTGTGGAAATAGCTGCGGACAGTGCAGGGTTATGAGCGCCACAATCTTAAACCGTAGGATAGGTCACACCTCCCCAGTTTTCGTTCGCGGTCGTCTAAAAAAGCCTTTCCTGTCAGCTGTTTTTTTACTTATTTGAAATCTTTTTATTTTATTGAATCTTCTTTATTTGCACATATTGTATGCTTTAATCTCTCCAACAAGTTTTGCCTTTATAATTCACAAATTTGTTAAATTATTCTATTTGTTTGTCAGCTGATTACTTGTCAAAAACACACAATGCGTTAAAAAGTTCAAAGTTAACCCACTTTCTGGCGCAAACGCGTCAAAATATTTTGCATGTAACTTGTTCTCCGAAAAAACACTAGATTAGCTTTTTTTTACAGAAGTCTTCTGTACTTCTACCTTAAGCGAGATGGCTAAGCAGATTGATATCAGGATAATATGAATCCAAGGGCATGGGGATATTCCAGCGAACATTGGGGAAGATGATCTTGCTAGAGTGTGCAGTACCTCACGGGTTTCACTGGACCTGGAAGAAGTTGGGGTGCCTCTATTCTAATGTAAGCTAGAAATTCGGCGATCAAACATCGATGTTGCTAAACAGTTAGGCCGCGAACACTGTATGTAGTATTGCCAAGCAATTATAGCCCCGCATGGATAATGGGCGAACCATGACTCTACTATCGATGACCTAGAGGAACGTATTACTTTTGGCGTCTGTTGTAAAGGGACACTATCTAAAAGGCTGGCGTGTTCAGCGTCTGGGAGCTGCTCATTATGATTACTACCGTTTCTGCGACGTCGAAAATGAGGAAAATATGCTGTTGTGCGACGACGAAATTGCGATAAGATGACTCCCCAAAATAGGTTCAGGCATTTTCGCAGGTTATACGCTATCTCTGCCGTTGAACTAGAACGTATTTTAAACTTCGTTAAAAGTTCGAATTGGTGATGTGGTGTGGGTTACGTTAGGTGGTACTCCATGGTATAACCATGTATCATTGGACCGACTGCCATACCTACCTTACCTAACCTACATAGAAAATAAGCTTTTTCGTACTTAATATCTATATATGGATTCCGATCTCTGTCTGCAATTCAAATCAGCAAGGATTTTTAGGTCTCCTTTAACTTCTTCAATCGGAGTCTCGGTCTTCCCCGTTTACGCTTTCCTTAATATAGATCCTCGAATGTCGTTCGCGCTGGAGTTTCTACGTTCATTTTTCCGACGTACCCCAGCTAGCGCAATCGTTGTTTGCTGATACGTCTTACTATGTTCACGTTGAATTAAGTCTCATACAGCTAATTTTTCAATCGTCACATATACTCTCCGTCAACGTATATGTGTCCATAAATTTTACGAAGTATTTTACTCTCGGATATACTTTGGCACCCTGCAATAAAAGGGGATCACAAATGTATTATAGAGCGTGGTTTTCGTTTACTTAGAGATGGATATACATACATATTTTTAAAAGGTAAACAGGACCAAAATAACACCTTAGACTTTGTCGTCATATTTTGTTCGCCTTGTTACAACCAATATCTTTGTTTTGTCTCATAGACAGCAGTTACATGTGCAAAAAGCATTTGACTTTTGTCGTCAGTGTTGCCGTTTTCTTTAATTTCGACTTTATTTCATAAATAGGCTAATAAAATAACGCGATAAGCAAGTCCCTTGTCTGCGACCTATTGTAGTAGGAAATGGTTCCGAGAAGTGAGTTTCATTTCTTACTGAGGATTTTATGTCACTAAAAGTAATTCTGCAAAGACGCACTAATTTTAGAGTAACACCCGTAGTCAGACAACAGATGTATTAAATTATAAGAGTTAAATTATGTTAAAACTATTCGATTAATCGGCGCAGGAGTACAGACTGCTCGAAAGATTCACATTAACATTTTATTTCTTTTTATTTTATTATTTAAAGAATTTTTGTTTTTTTATGTTTCTGTTTTTCTATTTCAAGAAATAACCCTGTGGGAAATTTGTGTCATTTATCCCATGGCAAGTGAATAAAATTTTATAATTAAACGGAACGAATTGAAATAGGTGAAAACAAGACTTATCACATAACTGGTGATATTGTGTTTGAAGTATAGTTAATCTGAAGGAGTGCCAATTGACGCATGTGACTGTATTTTATGCCGGTAGTGGCTGATTCTATCTGGTATTACCTTATATGAAGGGAATCTATCATACTAACATGGTTCACTCGGGACAGTATCTTCTAAAGGCATTATTTTAACCAAAATCTTATGTATACATTTAGGTTATTTGTAGGTATATTTTGTGTAGAACACCGACATTTAATAGTGGCAAGTCCCCTTCATATAAAGTGTAAGAACTAGAACCGGTCCCTTCCACTTTAGAACTGTCCCGTGACAAGTTTGGTATTAGTTCCCTTTCCCCTAGGGAAATTAGTTACGTTTAAATTTTATGTGTGACGATTTTTATTCATGGTCGCATTCCCGTGTGAAACACATACAGGTACCCGGATACTTAGAGGCGTACATAACGGTTAATAAAACAAGTATTGTTACATTTAATATATTTATTATTCTATAACTGGTGGATACATTTTATTAGCTAAACGCGTGTCCGCGAACCAAATTTCATAATCTAGAAGCCGCGCAAACCCTTGCCTCATACGACTTACATTCATAAAAAATAAACAACTAACAGATATTGTTTATAAATTACTGAACAACTTATAATTTTCCACATATTCTTTATAAGTCCTCGTAATTCCTCAAAATTGACTTTAAGTTTTTGCCAATAACCAAAAAAAAAACCCAACCGCATTTGATTACTTAATCTAAATGTTTGTTATGAAAATTTGCCAATAAATAATAAAAAACATTTTATTTTTTTTATTTTAGAATTATCACAACCTCGATGACGACAACATTAACAACAAACAACAACTTGTTCCTAGTTGAGCTTGCAACACAGCACAACTGCAACGTTATTAAGCCAGCTTACAACACATTTTTTGTGTGCACTAATTAATGTGGCACACAATAATCGCATGCAACATAATCATACACAATTATAATGTAAATATTTAATCTATCTCGGTTTTTAATCTAACCATATTAAATATCAAATATTTTGCAAACTTATTTAATAAAAAGAAATCGACATAAAAAATAAAATAAAATATTTTTAACAAAATACATATTTATGTTCGTGATAAACATGGCGATTATGATTTTTATAGACATTAAATACATTTAATTTATGATTCTAGCAAATTTACTCGTAGATTATTGAAATACTTATAATAAAAGATAACAAAAATATAAAACTTTAACCCTCCAAAAAAAACCACAAAGAGAAAATCACAAAAAAAAAGTTAAACATGCAACATGCATCAAAGAACAACAACATATTTGATGGCGCCATTAAATGTCATAAATGCCAGCATGTTTATAAATAAACTGAACAATTGCAACAACAAAACTATGTCAGACTTTTTAAAGAATTTAAACATTTAAAGAAAAATTATTGATTGACATAAAGTATTCTTGCAAATATAAAAGTTTTAAGTGTTGCCAAGCTATTGCTAATTCAAGACTCTAATTTTCTGAAGATTTTTTATCATGTCAAGTATTTTAGACAAGCTGAGATTGCAAATATTTTCAAAGTGAAACGCGAACATGTCGGTCGGACTACATTAAAACATGCACACAACCATCAGAGTGAATCATACACTAAACACACTGGGAAAAGATATAAATGGCTACGGCTAATAAAACTATTTTTAACGGAATATGGTTACTTTAACCAAATTTTTGTCACCTGCAACCATATTATGGTTAAATCAATCTATCACAAGAAGGCACAACCACATCATTGTTGCCTGGTTGGTGTTTTTTATGGAGGACTGATTAACCCATAATATGGATGATCGTTATTGTTAATGTTACCAATACTATTTGAAAATATTCAGTATGATTTTTTTTTGCGCGTAATCAAATTTAAATTAAAACACTCTGCGTCTAATCCTACAACCAGACGTTCAAGTTTTTCTTGATAGTCTTTTACATATAGTGTTTGTCAAAATTTACATACACTGAAAGCTGTACTCAGTCTTTAACTGTTTCAAAACAGGGTAATAAGTAAAGTCTGCTTACCGATAGCTAAGGGAGTTTATCGGCCGTATAAAAAGTGTTCTATTATTGAACTTTTTTTAACCAACCAGTGCTCTGTTATGTAACTCTAGCGTCGAAAAACCTTTCGATTGAAATGTGTGTAATGAAACAAAAATGCCATATATTGAAACAAACAGCTGTTTTGCTCCATAAACAGTCCCTGTAACTTTTTTTGACGAGTACTAGCTGACACGTAAGGAAATTACTCGCCAACATTTTTGTGAGACAAGTTCCCGCTCTGAACTTTTAAATAAACTCACGAATAAAAATAGGGCGAGAAAAAATTTAAACACTGAAAAACAATTAAAAATACAAAAATCAAATTATAACAAGAATAATAATTTGTTCTTGTCACCTTTTTTATTGTTTAATTATTTTGTTTTTAACAAATTTATAAAATATTCGAATGTTTTTAAAGCTCGTTTGCAAACAACAAACATTCATTTCGCATTTAAATTATTTGGTATAGCGGACGGTTCTATTTTCACCGCGGTCGTTGAAAAATTTTCAATTTTAGTAAATTTTGGGCGCCGATAACGATATGTGTGACTAGCGTTCCCAACTTCTGCAATATCACATCGACTTCGAATGCAATGTTATGACATTTATAACGTAACGAAGTAATCTCTTTTGATAGTTTTCGACATTAGTTACAGACGCACTTTTTTCTCACTTTTCGAGAAACGATGGAATATTATCAAAGTTTTTCTTGAGATTCATAAATTAATTAACAAGGTTTCTTTTAAATGTGCTAAATTCCCATTTCATACTATTGAGAAACTGAAATTTATTGTTGAAGGGATAAGCTATTCCTATGCGCATTTCACTGGTTGCTTAGGAATATTTTGTTTCACATCTTTTCGATGCGAGAAGTTCTCACTGTTGTAACAGAACATGGGTACAGGTAGGAATAACCTTAATAAACTTTATCGCTCACTTTAGGTTAAAGTAAAGTTTTTATAACGGAACACTTTTTATAGCTATCGGTTAGTTGTGAAAACGGGCCTGAGTCATTATTCCCTTTGCCATTTGCGATTATAGCAGAAATCTTCAAAAGCAGTTCCTATTCATTATCTATATCCACAAAGAAGTATACAATAACAAAATTATTTAGTACGGAATAAATTTAAAAAGGAGTGACATATTTAATAGCCATGTCATTATTTCTACGAAGTTTATTAGAGTAGTTCCTAAAAACAGCTAAGGGCCACAACAAATTTATTCAAATCTGGTTTGTCTGATGCGATTATTTTGTATCTCGTTGCAGCTCGTGTCTTGATTGGCTGCCTCAATTTCGATTTGACCCCGCCAGGTGGTTGATGGTCTCCTGGTTTGTCTGATGCGATTATTTTGTATCTCGTTGCAGCTCGTGTCTTGATTGGCTGCCTCAATTTCGATTTGACCCCGCCAGGTGGTTGATGGTCTCCCTTTTCGCTCGCATAGTCGAGATCTTCTGGCCATCAGTTGAGTCCCCTTGGCTTACCGCTCTGTTCACGAGAGGCTTTTCTCATTATCAAAAAGTAGGGGTGGCAGAACATAACCTTGTCGCTCTCCAATTTCAAATTTAAATGAGTCGCTAATGAGTCGACAGTCTGCATTGTATGAAATTAATTATTTTTGTTGGACTACCTTTTCATGCTGGTGTTCTTCAAATGGCTGCGAGAGAAACAATACTTCCGATTGCTTAAATATGACTCTGAAGCTGTTGATTTGGTTAGTGCACGATTTGCGGGGATCGAATGCAGCTGATAACCTTTTATTCATATCTTGAGAAATTATTTTGTTTGTGATATTTAACAAAATTATTTTCGAGAACATTCGTGCCAAGAAGAGTTTGTTAAAAACTACGTTGTACTTGTGTGACATTTAATGAAAATGTGTTCGTAATTGTAATTTGTATACCCTTCAACATAGGTGGAAATTAGTATATCGAGCCCTTATCGCAAAAATAGCTTGAGCGACATCATTTACTTTTTTGGTTTCTTTTTATAAATGAATTTATTGGCAACACTAGCATCATCTCCTAAAATGTTATGGTCACATAAGGTATCGTTTGGATAGTATAGCAAAAACAACTTAAGCTTAAGTGACAACCTTCAGAACAAGTGTATATATTCTGGGTCCTGATCACTAGCGAAGTTTATTTTCGAAGACCCCACAAATGTTGGCGACTTAATTGTTTTACATTCACATCACATGTTGTCTGGAATGGTTGCTATTGAAATTCAGCCAGATTGGTGAATAAATAACTCAGACATGAGCAAAAACCCACTGCCTACACTGATATAAAAGGCGTAATAACGCTGATGTATTTTGACATCAGTACTATGACAAGTGTTCGTTTTTGACCCCATGACACTTTTCATAATTTTGATGTCAACCTTAACATCACTTGGCCAAAGTGTCATCAGGGTCAAAATTAATTAATGCCAACAATGGGATGACACATCGGCATCATAGAAATGACGAACATGTCCTCAGTGCGAAGACGAAGTAACATCGGAGAAAGGACACATTAGCATCAATTTAATGACACTTTGACACTTAAGTCAAAGTGAGAGAATATTACTGTTTACTTACCCGTTACATATGTTTGTTTCACGTTTGTTGAATTACGACCTTTGTTTACAGCAGAACTCTCAATAATAAGACACCAGCACCATGCCCCATATGGTTTTCGTAATCATTCTACTATAAAATTTGTTGTATTTAACAAAATAATTTAAAAAAAAATAGAATATAGGAATTTTTGCTTCTTATAATACATTGTTATCATGAAAATGATGTTAATAATACACAAAATATGGCATCAAATTAATGTCACTATAGTCATAAAATAGATGACACGTAAAAAATGAGAAAATTGTACGAAGACGTTAGTCATTGGATTGATGTTACTTTTTGCATCATTGATGCCATTTGTAGTAACATTGATGTCACAATTTTGATGTTAGGGCATCATCAATATGAAGATGCATTTTTCTATAACTTTAGACAAAATGTGGACGAGATTGGAGAAGTCGGCGTGGCACAAAATAGATTAATTTGTATCTAAATAACGGTATTTATACATAGCCGAATTTAGCACTCTTTTATGTGTTTAAGTAGGACCAGAGACTAATGTTCGTATAACGGTTGTTCGCTTGGACTGTGTTTTACTCTACTTACAATATATTTTTTTTTATTTTTTTTTCCTAAGCTAATCCCGCGAAGCTCTTCGCTTGTCTGCAGGAGAGAAACCAGAGTCTCTGGTGGGAAGAACCGAATAAGAACATTTAAATATTACAAAATCTCTTAAAATTTCCTTACCAACATTAGCTCAAACGTCTATACCCTCCCAAACTATAGTGATGTATGGCATTACAAAAATTGATAACAAGCATTAACAATTGTATGTGTGGGTAGGTTCAAATGTAACGGAACCGCTTTAACAAAAAGAACGTGCTGAGTTAGCGAAAGAATACAAAGAAATCGAATTAAAATCCTTTCAATCGAAGATTCTTTGCAAACGTAAGAACAACTTTCTTTTAATTAGACTGTGATTACATAATACATTCATAGCTAATAGACTCATTCAATAAGCTCTTTAAAATGTCTGCCCAAAACTGAATAAAAATATGATATGTTAAAATTTCAATGTGTATATTATCAAAAAAAAAAACAAACTCAAAATAGGTAATAAAAAAAATTAAGCAATTTCATTTATTAATGTAGTCACTTCAGCACCTGAAACCAAAAAGCTCGAACATACATTAACAAGTATGTACCTAAATTCAGCTACATATGTATAAGAACATATGTGTCAGTACGCGCATGCGCACAAGTATTTATAAACAAAAATACAACAATATATTTGCGGGTGTATTCACCATTAAAATCAAAGGCTCTCCCTCCGTATATCAGTTACCCATGCAGATCGTCAGTCAGTTAGTTATTTCGCCATTTAGTCCGTTGCCAAGCATATTTTACAACATCCATTCAATAATATATTTGTGGAGTAAATCGAAAACGAACACATGTCTATATGTATGTATGCATGTCTACAAAACAACCTAAATAGAAAAACTATACAAGAAGAGACCCAACACTCCTGCCCCTTTTTTAAACATTTTAGTGAGACATTAAATTCAAAAACATCCACATAGATCACATGCAAAATATGCTGCTTAAGTGAAAATACTTGAAAACTTCACCCATATAACCCACTATATGCTTTAGCGTATTATGAGTTCAATAATTTTTTCGATGGTCAAAGTTGCTTTTCCAAGAAAATAACGCAAAAAGACAACAATTTTAAAATGTGATTATGATATCTTGATATAAAAAAAGATTGCTGAATCGAAATTGGCTTTGAATCTAGTCAGACTCTTACAATTACACAGAGCAATATTTTCAAGGTCACCAAAGGGCCCCTTAATTTGAATTCGGTTTCTGTTCGGCAAAGACAGGTTTGGGGCTATCTGGCTTAGCTCCTTAGGTCCTTATGATAATTTAAGCACCCGGAGTGCGCCGGTAGGTAGCTGCTAGTGAGGCAGTCTATCAGTGCGGGTGTTGCGGGTTCGATTCCCGCCATAGATTCTGCTCTCCTGCAGACAAGGGTTGAGCTTTGCGGGATAAGCTAAATAAAAAAACATATCGTATTTAATTAAATTATCTCCAATATTGCGACCTGTCTTATACGCACAGAGTTAAAATGGATGACCAGCCAGTCAGACGGACGGACATCGTCAGATCGATTCGAAAAGTGATTCCAAGTTGATCGGTATACTAAAATATGGGCTGAGGGCCAATATTTTTTAGTGTGACACGCATCATCACAATCGCATTACACCCTCTGCACTATGGTGCTGTGGGTATGAAAATAAAATTAAGGAGTTCTTTAATTTTACTTTTAATTAGCCATCCATTTAAAAAAGCAACAAAACTTATTTAAAACTGAATCTATTTTTCGTTCTCCTTTGAAATCAAATACTTTTTAAAATGACTTAAACAATTCCAAAGTTACTTTGCAAAAACAGTTTCAATATTTTTTTAAGGACGGTTTTTTTAAAATATTTCGAATCCATTCAAATTTACCCATTCACTTCAGAAAAATCTTTGCTGCCCCTTTGAAAGCAAAAACTGTTAAATTTTGGGGAAATTTCTTAACAAAATATTTTTCTTACCTTTTGACTATCTATCGATTATTTGCGCCGTGTTTAAAATTATAAAACGTTTGCTTGTGAAAATTTACAGTTTCCTAATGCATTAAAATTTTTCGTTATATTTCTTTGCATACACCATATGCTTCACTATAATTCTACGTTCAGTTCCTTGGAGTATTTTAAACAGACTCAGTTACTCACTAGCAGTCATGGTGCACGATTGCCAGCCAATGCATTTAGATACATGACTTGTAATACTCTATTCTCCATCATGTTTGATTAATGATTTGGGTGTTCCGCGATAGCACACAAATTACCATTCTGTTACGACAGGCACATGTCAGTTGTTTTCAGAGTTTTTTTTTTGTGTTAAGTATTTATTTTTGAGTGGTGGCCAATGATTTACCTTATAGTCAGTTGCATAAAGTGGTTGCCAGGAAGATTAGAAGGTATATTTGAATGTAATAGCTCGGTTCCACATGCATAACGAAACAATCCGAACTTGCACAAAGTTACCCAAAAGCGTTCCAGATTACAATTTTTGTGCAGTTAAGAGAGTAATTTTTTCATTTCCTGTACAAATTTGCACGAACATTTTCTTTGGGTAAGTTCGGACTAGAAAAACCAATCAGCTGTTTTTGTTTGTATATAAAACTGATAAATTAATCAGGAAATTAACAAGCCAAAGAAAAATGTCGGTTTTTCTAAAAAAATATATTAAAAAGTAAAATGTAAGGTTTTTGTGAAAAAATTTAAGTGGTAACAAAATTATTGAATACATTTTCCCTAAATCTTGTATATAAAAATAAAAACAAAATATACAAAATTACAATGATGCAAATGTTTTGGTTTTATAATGTTAAGACTTTTAAGCGTCTTAAATCACTTAAATATATCTTAATTTGCAAAGTAAGCAGCATTAGTATTTGAAAAAGTGCAAAAATGGTTTTTGCGTTCCAGCAATTTGGGTAGTTTCTGCAAATTTAGAGAGTAATTTTCATTTTCATCTCATTAGTCTGAACTTGTCCGAGATCTTGTGGAACACACCTAATATTTGTAGAAAAGCCAGCTGTTTCAGTCAGCTGTTATTTTAAACAAAACAAATTGTGGCTTATTAACACCAACATTTTTGGTGTGGTTAAATCCGCTTAGAAAATTGTTTATTTTTCTTTGTACCTGTATAGTCGATAAATGATATGGCTTTAAGGCCTACAATTTATCCACTTCTTATCACACACCAATTTTCCGTAGAGCTTCTTATTTATTTATCCTATTTATTTATAATATTCTTATCAAAAATTAGAATTGTGGTTATTTTGTTGAACTATTTATGGTTTTTAATCCAAAATTTTTAATACTTTAATCAGGCTTAATTAAGTTCATCAAATTTAATTTTCATTAAATTATTTTTATGAAGGAAGGAATTTTACAACATGAAAATTATTTTAAAATTGTTATTGATAATCATTCATTCTTGACTGACCTGAGATTGAACCCAGGCGGCTGGTTACCATGACATGTTTCGATCACAACCACTTGATCTCCTCAGATGGAATTGCCGTCTTACACTCGCAGCCATCGACTACTGCTGACGTCAATAGTCAAATATCAATCCTTAAACCAAATTGTATTTTTAACCTTTGGTAGATCGAAATTTGCTTCTTTGAATGATTATCCATTTTTTAATTGATTTTACATGTTTTTCCTAACTTCTGTTTTTTCCGTACTTATGTCAAGAATTCTTCTTGAAGTCCAAAGTACATTTTTTTGGTTTTTTCATTTTGTCTTTCTTTTTCTTGTTGACCTTTTTCAGCACAACTTGAAGGACAAATGTACACATAGAGCTCGTGCCTTAGCTTTAACAATAATTAGAATTGTGGTTATTTTGTTGCGATCGAAACATGTCATGGTAACCAGCCGCCTGGGTTCGAATCTCAGGTCAGTCAAGAATGAATGATTATCAATAACAATTTTAAAATAATTTTCATGTTGTAAAATTCCTTCCTTCATAAAAATAATTTAATGAAAATTAAATTTGATGAACTTAAGCCTGATTAAAGTATTAAAAATTCTTATCAAATAAAATTAAAAAATTAATTTAATTAAAATTAAATTAATAAAATACAACAATTAATATTAAAATTTAAAGGTTTTTGTTTTGTTTTTTTTTTATTATTCTTTGTTATTTTATCCTATTTTGATGTTTCTCTTGGCAGAGTTGCCACAATATATCAATTTGACTAGAGAGAAATATAAAACTGTTTGCCGTGGTTATAAATAAGTTAGTGAATCACATAGTGGTTAGTGCAAACATCAAAATGTGTGGTTAAATGTAACACTTTTTAAAGTGTTAAAAGTTAGTGAATTGCACTACTGATGTTTTTTTTCTGAGGTGGAGGGCAAAGGGCTTTAGAATATTTATAATGTCGGATAGTCAGGCCGCTCTTAGAGCACTATCTTCTTTAGAGGTGAAGTCCAAGTTGGACATGGACTGTTTAGCATCTCTGAACGATCTTGGCAAGCACAATGAGTTAAATTTGTGTTGGGTACCCGGCCATGTGTGCAACGAAAAGGCTGACTGTTTGGCAAACATCATCGCTACCTATTTCTAGGCCCTGTGCATATCTTCGGTGCCCCTGCTAGTCACATTAAGGAGACGTTGCAAAAATGGTACGAACGTGAATTCCTTATCACATGGACGACCATTTCTGGATTAAGACATCCAAGTGATTTGTGACTCTGCCCCGTGGCAGGGCAAGTATGCTACTTCTTCTTGAGAAGGGGGAACTAAGGCTATTTGTTGGCTTATTTACGGGATATATTGGGTAAAGTAAGTACCAAGATATGAGTCGTTCAGTGGATAAAGAGAATGAGTCCAAAAATTTGAAATGGAGAAGAACGACAGAACAGTTGACGTTGACTTTTAAACTAGTTGTTACAACAAAACTCAAAACTAAAATAGCAAAATTAATTATTAGGGCTTCTTTTACAATTTGTAAATATATGTATAATGTTAGTATGTAAGTGTATGTGTTCACAAAACCTGTTAATATGATACAAATACGTTTTTATTGATAAGAGTTTCCGTGGAAAAAGGGAATAAATCTATAAAATTTTTTGTTGCTAAAATCGATAGCGTAAAAATGAAA
This sequence comes from Pollenia labialis, assembly GCA_949318255.1. NCBI lineage: Eukaryota > Metazoa > Arthropoda > Insecta > Diptera > Polleniidae > Pollenia > Pollenia labialis. The sequence continues at coordinate 57,150,825 of OX439139.1, read as the reverse complement.
ATTAATTATGTTTTGACTTTGAGCATTCGTTCAAAAATAAAAAGAAAAAATATCCATCTAAATATTGGCTTACCTCGCGTTGTGCTTTAATTGAATTAGTATATTTTGGAAAGAGTATATTTTTTATAATTTTGCAAAAAAGGATGCAGATAATTTGTTTTTTAGTTCAGTGCATTCGCACAGTATTATTTTTAATGAACTTAAAAAAATAACATAAAAAATTTCATCTTTTGAAAACAAAAAATAACTAAAAAAAATGTCTTCTTTTTAAATGAATCGTAAGTATTACAAATTTAACTAAATAATATGCCTTCTTCAGAAGAATCTTTCTGACTTGATACTGTTTTCAAGTTTTTATAGAAAGTATGGTACACGGGAGGAGTATATTTACCTATCAGTTATCTTTATCCACGTGTTTTTTTTAAAGTTTTCTTTTAAAAATGGCAACATTTGTTTATGTATTAATTTTTAGAATTAACTGTCAAAAATCGATGACGTAAAATACACTACAGTTTAACCAGTGCTAAAATTATGAAAAATTCGTTCCACCATAGATATCTATACACAGCTAGATATCTATTTGTAGGAATTACGGGCATTAGCGGGAAGGTTGTAACTAACGACGAAGGTTACGACCGATCTGCACTCACTGCACTTACTAAATTAGAAATTCTTCTAACCACTGCGATATCATACAAGCGATCAAAGGTCGAATTCATATGTAATAAAGCATAAAGTTCGATTACAGTTACGCTTCCGATTGCTGCTCTCTTGAAGCAATGAACTAAGTACAATAACAATTTAAAGAACATAAAAATTTGGCAGATGGCGAAAGCTCGAAGAGAGGCAAGAAATTGAAACAAATAAGAATGATTAAAAGCAAAGTTAACAAGTGATTAATGCAGTATAAATGCAAGCGTGGACTTATTCCCTTTTTCCACTGAAAATAAAAACTATGTGTTTCGTACAAAAAAATGTTTTGTCTTTAAAAGGGGGTTTCCGTTGAAATTTGAAAACAAAATTTTTACCATACATCGTTAGTCATAAAAGGAAGTGAATCCACGCTAAATCTCAAAAACGCCTTTATTCACTGAACGATTCATATGCAAATCGAGGTTAACGCCAAACCTCTACTGCTGTCCCGCTTTGGGGACTTATAATTAATCTATTTGGAGCCCCGGTAGACAAGCTGGTAGTGTTGCCAATTTAGCCATTTCGTGGCTGGACTTAGCATTTTTTTATTTTTCTTAGCCATGAAAAAATAAATTAAAGCATTATCCAATATATTTTATTAATTTTTCTTAAGCTTCGTACAGACGATGATGAGATCGTACAATAATGTAAGGTCCGTCAATGTGCTGGTAATACACTGCCAAAATAAAATCGCTTTCAAACAATTTTGTAAATAAAATTATATATATATGTGTTCCTCTAACTCCCATTGGAGCATAGGGCGGGACTTTTCGCAGAGGTGGAAAGTTGCTGATTTGCCACACACTGGGAGTGGCCAGGACGATTCCTTTGTTGAACTGTCCAAGCAGCTTACTACTTCCGGTCTTAGACCAAGTACCCTCCGGGAAATGGCTTTGTAGCATCCGCTTTAAGGCTAGCCAGAGTTAGAAGGCGCCACAACCATGTATCCTGAATGGTCGAAAGGACGTCTCAGGAAAGTAGGCGATAACCGCTGAAACATGGTTGCATCGTGGGATTGGACACGTAGATAGCAGCCCTATCACCAATCTAGGGGACGAGGGTTAGCAGCCCACTTTCCCGAATCACAAATTGCTAACGAATCGTAAATAAAATTAGTTAAAATTAATTATTTTATCTATTTGTCGGAAAACAAAAATAATGTTGGCTTAGCACATCAGAATCTCCCATGTTTTTCATTGGATATCTGTCAGATATCCAGCAGAAAAGCCGGCAAAATTTCCCACCAAATGTCTGCCAGAATTGGAGTCAACCAATTTATTCATCCTTCGGACTTAAATCTGACCGAATTTGTATACGATTCCCTCTTTTTTGTCCACTTTTTAACAGCTATCAGTAAGACGTCGGACTATTTTACTGGCTGGGATGTTAAGAACATTCCATTTTTATCGATGATTTTAAGTTTTGTTATTCAAAAATATTACAAATGTTTATTTATGTGTTCTAAAAGATTGTTTGTTATGTACATATCTGTGGCATTTTGACAAAACAGCTTAAGTCAAATTTAAAAATTTGAAAAAAATGTTGTTAATCATACAAATTTTCGTTCAAAAAACATTTTTTTTTTATTTTGGTTTATTTTATTATTTGATAAAAATTATTTGTTCACCGAGTTTTTTTTAAAAAAAATTTTTGATATCTTATCTCGACTTAAGTTGTTTTGTTAAAATACCACAGCTATGTATATATAAATTTAACTATTTTTCCAATTTTATTGTCAAAAAATTAATTTTGCAATATTATGCATTGATATTTGTAATAAAATTTTATTTAGATACTTTTGGTAGCGAAGAATTGGCAACATTGAACAATGACACTGGTAGTGAGTCAGTCTGTCGGCATAAGGGTTGTGAAATTGCTTTACGCGGAAACTATCTAAAACGGGCTGAATGTTACTATTGACGGTTTCATTAAGTTAATTTGTAATTGAATTTGTTATAAACAATAAATAAAAAAATGTATCTTTAATGCCGTATCACATGCACTCATTGAAAAATCCATCTTCAATATAAATATTCCCCCTAACATTAGAATCGTGACATCAATGTTATTACAAATGGCATCAATGAGGCAAAAAGTGACACAAATCAAATGACGATTTTGTCATATTGCATGCGCCAAAAAAAAAGTGAAACAAGCAAGTGCAACGGGTAGGTAAATAATAATAATCTCTCACTATGATTTAAGTCAAACCCAATGACACACTATCATTAAATTTAGCCTAATATGTCCTTTCTTCGATCTTACTGAGTCATCGCACTGATGATATTTTTTATTAAACTGACTCCGATACATCATTTCTGTGATGCCGATGTGTCATCTTATTGAAGACATAATTTCACCTTATGACAATTTGGCCAAATGATGTTGACAATGACGAAAAGTGTCACGGGATCAAAAACAAAGACACTTGTCATATTACTGACGTGAAAATGCATTAGCGTTTTGACGCCTTTTCTGTCAGTGCAGAATCCATTGGACTTAATAAAGGGCGGTTAACTTTTAAAGGCTGATGTTGATTTTGAGTAAAACACAAATTATTTAGGAAATCATTGTTATTTAATTTATTATGATAATATTCGTATGGTTTAATTATGTATGAAAAAATATCGGTCAAATGGCAGCCGCGACCTCGGCAGCAACCTCCATCCGATGGTCCTAATGTTCGATGATGCTGAAGCGTAATTGAGGTTCTATGCCGTTAATGGGCCGAATTATCTCATCCTTTAGCTCTTGAATTGATGCCGGCTTATCGACGTACGCTTTTTCTTTCAAATAATCCCAAAGAAGCCCATTGGTGTCAAATCACATGATCTTGGCGGCCAATTGACATCGCCACCACATTTGAATTTGCCATTGAATTTGTCGCGCAAAAGAGCCATTGTTTCGTTAGCTGTATGACAAGTGGCACTATCATCTCACGATAGCGTACACCATTCCCAGTAACTACCTGACCGTAATTATTTTGGAAAAAATACGATGATGCCGCCAGCCCATAAACCGCACCAAACAGTCACTCTTTGTAGGTGCATTGGTTTTTTGACAATCACTATTGGATTATCATTCGCCCAAATGCGGCAATTCTGCTTATTGACGAATTCACTGAGCTGAAAATGTACCAAATCACTGAAGAAGACTTTCTTCGAAAATTGATCATCTACTGTTGCCATTTCATGCCAACCATTCTGACCATTGACGACGTTTGGAATGGTCAAGAGGCTTTAGTTCTTGAGCCAATTGCTCCTTGTAAGCGTGTAAATGCAAGTCTTTATGCATAATGTTCATCAACGACGAGCGTGCGAGGTGCAATTGTTGGGCACGACGACGAGTTGAGGTGGACGGCTCTTCAGCCACACTATCGCGAACAGCAGCAGTACGAGCTGTACGTACATGCACTGGTGTTACATATCCGGCAGAACGCGTTGCTCGATTGTATATCTCTCCATGGTTCAAATTTAGATAGTCTGAGGTTGAGAAATGACAAATCAAATGCAGAAAAATACTAGACGTTTAGGTGTGATTCACATTTAACATCGGCTCTTAAAATTTAACCAACCTTAGCGTCGCTTTTTTGACACTGACACTAACGTAACAACGAAGGAGGGGCACACAATCAATACTTTGATAACCGATATGTAATCAAAGCCGAGAAAACGTTATTTATTTAATTTTAGCTTATTTAATTTATTTAATTAGTTTTTTTTCTAACACAGAACCCAAAAATTTAAATTAATTTAAATCGAAAAACAAACCGCTAACTTTCAATAACTGAACGTATGTTAAAAGTTGTCCAACTTGAGTTTTTTTGCGTTAACGGAGGCGTACAATATGGGACACAGCTTAGCTGTCAGTGACTCGGCCTTTAAGCTATATAAGAATATTTGCATGACATAAGTAATATTATTTTGTAAAAGTGTAGGGTAGATTTTTTGTTCATAAACATTCCATGATCTCCTTCGAACTTGTCAAAATTTCCCAAACCATTAAACTGATGTTTCTCAAACACACAGTTGTAATTCTTTTTATAAGTTAAGACAACCAGCAACAAATAAAAAAAAATAATAAACAATTTGTTTATTTTCCGATAGTGAAAATATCTTTAATCGTACGTACTTGTTGCAAATATGCACATTCAGAAACACATACATTCATTCGTATGAACTTGCGACATACAGTTGCAACTATGGATTGTACTTAAACCAAAGTGCTTGTTGTGTTTTAAAAGCTACCAGAAGCATTGCAGTGCATGCTCGTTCTTATAGTTTCATACTTGAAGAGTTAGAAAAATATGTCGGTATCTTGCAGTTTTCCATATCTAAGTTTTAAACTAATGTTTGTGTGTGTGTGTGTGTGTTTTTTTTTTCTTAAATATCCCAGTGTTGGTGTTTCAAAGTCAAATTTGTTAGTGAATAAAAACTTACCTTTTATGACGTTTGTGATGATTATGCACGAAATTTATCGTGCAACATGTGCATTTATAAAATACAACAAAAACGAACTTCTTAGGAAAAAAAAGAAAAATAAAATCGTTTTGACATTTGCGGTAGTTTCTGGGATGGATCGGTGTTCATATGGCTGTACATTTTTTTATTGTTTTTTTTAAAGTAGAAAAAGTAAAACCGTTAGAAAAATTATGATTTGTGTTAAAGTCACTATTAAAATGTTAAAAGGCCATTTAATGACATTTCGTTATAGATTTTACAATAATGACAGTGGCAAAAAGCGTGCAACCGTTAATAACAATATAATTCAACATTCAATTTGCTAAACATCTTCCTATGACTGACAAATCAGACGTGTGTCGACGCGTATTAGTATTGAAAACAATCTGGTTAAGATCATATTAGTAAGCAAAAGCTTTAGAATGGAGCCTTGCTGATTAGATGCAATGAAGATTATTGTTGGGGGAAAATAATGCATCTGAAAATTACTTTGTGGCCACCTACACAGATGGCAGTTTTCGTAGGGAGGTAACGAATACCGATATATCGGCGATAATTCGGATTTGCCGAGATATTGGTATCGGCAATATTTTACTGTACGATATTTTTCTTACAGTTTTTTTTTTTGAAAAAACACTTGAATTTTTAATGCTTATTTTGTTTTAATAAAAAGCAATAACACATTCAAAAGCAGAGAATAAAATCAAACAGAATAAAAAATAGTTTCTTTTCATTCTTAGGCTGGAGGTGAACACCAGGCGTTCTATGTGCATGTTACTTTTTTGACCTTTTTTAAGACACCTGTGGAAACTAATAAAACTTCATGATTTCGATACGTAGGACTAGTCCAAACACGCGTGTAAAATGTAGCCCAAACGTATGGCAAAAACATGGTCTATTAAGCACTACGATGTCCTAGGGCAGGACCATATAACCCAGCTTTGGATTACAAAGGAGTGGTCTTAAAACTACTCCATTGTATACACAAGAGGATTAGTTTTAACTTCGTTTAAAAACGAAAACCTGTCCTTAAAAAACGAAGACATGTCGTTTCACTACAAAAACTTTTTAACAATGACATGGTCCATGCTTGCATTACATCGGACCAGTCCATGAAGTAGTCCATTTAAAAAAAATTTATCAGGTGGTACAATATTATTTGCAGGGTATGGGCACGTAGTTGCTGTGCAACATGTTAATACAATTTTACACTACCTCTTTTTGGAACGGCAGCTTTAACCGTTTTGTTTTGCACCATAGTAGTTAATTTTTCTTTTTAAGCATTTTCTGCTTATTTTAATTAATTTTTGTGAGAATAAAAATAATTTGTCTACAAATATTCGGTTACTTCAAAGAGATTACAAAATCCATAACAAAGCCACTGCTACAATATCTGACGCTATTGCGCTAGTTAACTGTCTTCGAACAATATTTGAAAATACAATAAATGAATAAACTAAGATACTCTGTCGCCAATTTCAATGAATGAATAATTTGAGACACAAAGCTCAAAAATTTCAAAGACAATAGATTGAATAAAACGCCTTATTGAGCTACTTAACATAACTCTGCATTCCGAAAGTAATGAAGTCACGGTCACCCTACTAGGAATGGGCAAAAAATATCGATATTTAAAAAAACTATAATCGATATATATCGCCGATATTTTAAATACCGATATATCGATGTATCGATATTGAAATTCGACTATCGAATTCGATATTTTTTAAAGTCAGTCTTCATTAAGAACCCAAAATTTTCAAACAATATGATTTTTAATAATTGGAATCATTGCATGCATCATATGTTTTTTTTAAACAAATATGGAGATCTAAAATAATTGGCATTTGTAAGAATCAGTGCCGGATACAAGAAGCAGATTGTCTGGAGTGCACATAAAACAGAGAGTGCTCCTGATGTCCATATCTGATGATTACTGGTTTGACTAAAACCAGTTGGTACTTTTGGAGTGCAATTCAAATTTTAAGGAAAGTTGGTACTTCCATGACTTATTTACTTCCATTTAAATTTTTCGTAATTTATTTTTTTTCTTATGGTTCTTCCCTTTTGTTTTTGTTATAGTAATTGAATTTTTTGTTTTGATTAATGGTGTGTCTTTTCTACAAAAAAGAAAAGCATGAGTTTTTTAGAATAAAACAAGCCACCCTTTTCGGGAGCAAAATTTTTAAGAAAAAGACACCAAATTGAATTTTTTTTTAAAAAATTCACATTTTTTTGTAGAAAAGAAAACACCATACATTTTTTTATTTTTATTAATTTTTTTAAATAAAATGAAACAGTAAAAAGTAACAATGTAATTACATATAAATAATTTGGTCATACATATGTTTGTACAAAAGTATACTGAATTTTTTAATTTCGTAATAGTTTCAGCAAAATAAGTTCGATATATCGATATATCGATATTTTTTAAATAATAAATATCGATTCTCTAAAAAAATATCGATTCGATATATATCGATATATTTTTTCAACTTGCCCATCCCTACACCCTACACTTAGTAAAAGTTCTGATAAGTCTTAAAGTACTGGCCATTGGAGCGTTTGTGTAATTGTTATAAGAAAATTTCGAGAAAGATTATCCTCCCTCATCCTACGCTGTGGTTCAGCTAAAGAAGAAGTCTAGAGATGCCTTAGATTTTCTTATTTTTCTAGAGAGGCATATCCGTTTGATTACTGACGGAATTAAATGTTATACCCAAAATTTAAGAACATTGCGCAGAAATAGTTAAGTTTTCATATGAGTTCTGTCGCTTCTGAAAGACTATTTTCAACTGCAGGTCTGCTTCAAATGGATTCGCAAAATCGTCTATCTCTGGAAAGCTTTTGAATAGTTTGTCTTTTCAGCAAAAATGGAATTAATAGTAAATTAATAATCCCTACACAACAATAAAAAACTCGTACTAAATTAAAGTTTTTTCTTCTTACTTTAGTACGATATTCAAAAATGTAAGAATGGAAGACACTTAAAAGGTCCTTAAAAAAATGGGAAAACTTTAAAAAATCAATATCTATAAGTGTTTTTATTTAAGTTTGTTTTAGACAAAACAACACTACAAGAAGAAAAATATAGATTATATTAATGTTTAAATGGTAAAATAAAAAGCCAAAATTCCCATATTCTATTCTTTTTAATTATTTAGTTAAATACATCAATTTTTAAAAGTATAATGATGACGAAAACCATATTGGGCATGCTGCTGGTGTCTTATAATTGAGAATTTTTTTCTTTGAGATTCATTTTTCTCACTTTAAATTAAGTCAATCCTGTTTTGGGATTATTTTAAGTACGAATTCGTGATTAAACATGGATAAGTTAAGTATTTCGCACATGAATATTCCTTATTTGAATCAACCGTTCTGTACTTACTTGATTTAAGGAATTCCGTACTTAACGTCATATTGGCACCGCTTCGGATTGATTTAAGTACGGATGGTTTTATTTGTTTTTTCAGTGTAACAAAATTTTTTGTTAACATTATGTTACCTTCGCTATTATTTTCAAGACTTTTCAAAGTCTGAGAGAAAAAAAATATGGTTGGAGGTTACCATATTCTAAGAGCAAAATACTATGGATGGATTTTAACAATGTTTATGTTTGTAGGTTTCCATATTATGTTTAAATATGACCATAGTATGGTTAAAATCAACAAAAATTTTCCCGAAATCAACCATTATACGGTCAAAATTAAACATATTTTGGTCAGTATTAACCATAATAATGGTTAAAACTAACCATTTTATGTTCAAAACTAACCATAATATGGTCAAAATTTCCCAGAATTTTGACAAAAGTATCCACATTATGATCAAAATTAACAATAATATTCTCAATATTAATCATATTCAGGTTTTTTATTTCATCCATGTTTTTCAATTTGTTTGTTAAGTGTCAAATTAAAATTTTATAAACAATCCCCTTTGATTCATATGTCAGCCCGTGACGACCATCATTACCATTTTTTCTGTTCTACTAGTTTATTCTACGTAAATTTATGTATTTTATTCAATAATTAAAATAAAATGATTGAGAATTTTAAGCAAACCAAGTAAAATGCAAACGACCACAATGTTGTTGCTTGTTAAACATATTATTTAAATTATCAAAATAATTTTCGGGGGAATACAATACATTTTAAAATTAAACATACAATATTTTAAAATATTATAATTTCGAACATAGTATTCTTATTAAATATTAACCATATCATGTTTGGCTGCCGTGATAATAATATGGTTAAAGTAATCATTATCTGTTTAAGTGTATAGTTGTAGCTTTATGTTATTAAAACATTAAATTGTTAAATTCAACCATATTTGAAGTTTCAAGGGAGGTAAACACTTTATTGTTAAATAGAAACAAAATATTATCAATCGCGAAAAAAGTTTTGTTAAAAACATCAAAAGTTTATTTGTTGCCATTGCAGGGATCATAATATGTTTTTTTTAACCATACTTCAACCATGTTTTTCTCTACGTGTATAATGGCCTTATGTAGAAATTTTACTCCTAAACATTTAAAATAAATAAACATTGAGTTTGCTCCTCAAGTTATCTTAACTTGTAGCTATAGAAGTAAGCAAATGTTAATTAGAACGAAATCAACTTTCTTACTTTTAAATATTTGCAAAATAAATTAAAATGCAATTTTTTACCGATTAAAATGACTACCATATACATGACTACATTTACTCTACACCCGTTTCTGGACAAGAACGTATGACACTTCAACATTCCATATTAAAACAGACAATTTTTTCTTTATCTAACAAATTTGTGTTGTTAAAATGTTCGAATATCTCACTCTACAGTTCAATTCTAATGTACAATTTATTAGACTACCACTTTGCACTCGTACAGGAAAAAAAAAATCTTGTAATAATTTTGCCTTACACGTGTATTAAAAGCTTCCGAGATTTCTTCTACATTTCAAGCCAATAAATAAATTCAACTACGAATAGGAACATTTGTTCAGATGAATGCAAGAGATTCCATAAGTACGAGTAAAGACAAACAAAAAAAGAAATTAAATAAAAAAAATAAATTTTTTGAAAGAAACCAAAAAATGCATTCATATCTTGGTATCATTGAAATGCATTTGGTGGAGCATCCAGGAGTAGACAAGAACAACAAACTGGGCTGCAAATACACACCAGTAAAAAGAAAAGAAGGTAACAAATTCAATGGCTAAAAGTGGGCATTCATAAATTTGTATTTCTCACTTGGCGTGACAATTGCTACACAAAATGAATAACAGCAACAATGCCAAAATGCAATGCAACATGTTAAAATATACGATGAGTACAAGACGTTCTTACATCTACAAGTATATGAAGCGCTACAATGCAGCTAGCTACACTCACAACAACATTTAAGCTGAATTGCTTAAACAGAAAAATGGTATAAGAAATACAAGAATAGTCTGTCGAGTCCGGGCATATACACTTCAAACACACTTCACCACAGCGATTGCATATTTAGAGAGCTAAAAAAATGTTGTGGTGTTTGTTTAATTTTGTTACAATTTCAGAACCCTTAACTGAGACCTATGACGAATTATGCCCCTTCTGTGCTAGAGTTTTTTTTTACTAAGGTGTATGTCCACATAAAATTTATTTATCAGTGGTGAATTTTGTGTTGATAGACATTTTTTTCCAGTAAAAATGAAATTATGGATCCTCCTCTTTTTTTCAACCGAATCGAACAAAAAATACACCATTTGAAAGGTATCTACTTACAGCAGTGCACAATATATATTTTATTAAAATTTTAGGGGGTGGAAAAGGGTAAATTTGGAAACCAAATATCCAAAGCTAAAAGAGATAAAAAATTTGATTCTTATCGTTGTTTGTTGAAAAAATAAACGGACAGGTGTCTGGTCCATTTTTGAAAGTTGGTCCTTTTGGGGAGTATACGGGTATAACCTGTATTTTGGAACTTCTTTGTCCCCCACCCCACCTATATTTTGAACCCATAAATCTAAAAATAAAGATTATACCAAATTCGTAACTTATCTAAATACATGATGCAAATATGTCCATACATGGTACTTTTTCAAACTTCGAACGTTTAAGGTGTGGAAATCCTATTCATTGACATATATTTACTTTTTCGTTTTTCCACAGGAACTTTTTGTGATTTTCGTTAAGATTGGACCTAGAAATATTAAATTAAATATAGCTACAATGTACTGCGTGGATGAAAATCTATGAGAGGAAACTTTTTGGCACTGTTTCGTTCTTCAACCGGTACTTTTTGAGTGTTCGCTAATATTGGACCAAAAACATAAAATTAAACATGCAAAGTCCTGAGTGGAAAGGACATTTTTGGCTCTTTTTATTTTGTTTTTTACCCAGTACTTTTTGAAGTTCCGTTAGTATTGGACCTAAAAACATCAAATTAAACATGCAAGGCCCTGAGTGATTGAGAACTGTAAGAGAAATCTTTTTAGTATTTCTTCGTTCTTTTGTTTAATACTCAACATGCAGAGTCCAAAGTTATAACAATACTGTAAAGCCTATAGTACACGGAATGTAAAAAGCCACATGCGAATGTGGTGCTGGCGTAATTTTGACGACACAACAAAGCCACAATAGCAAGTTCGTGTTGTGTGATGGCGACAAAATTACGTCAGAACCACATGCGCATGTAGCTTTTTACATTCCGTGTACTATAGGCTTAAGGGATACTGTGCATATTGTAAGCTCATTTTCATTCGGCAGATGTGTTAAATTAATGCATTTGACAATGGCAACATTGTAAGAAAAATGACAACATTGTTAGATCCGACCACCGTCTGTAACTTAACATTAACTGGCGCCGCAACGACGCTGAAGTTTACAGGTGCATTTAGACTTTATTGTTAGTTTTTGTAAAAATGTTGCCATTAAATAATTACTTTTGTAATTGAATGTAAAAGAATCGAAATGTACGTATTTTCATTCTTATGAGATATAAAAGACATGTTTAAGTTATTAAAATTTTCCCCAGGCCTTTAACGTTTCTCAGAACCAGAGCGAACAAAATTACATATTTTGGAAAATATTTGGATATTCCCGTATTTACTTGAATATGAGTTTGTTTTTGTTGGAAAAAACAAAGAAAAAGTGGTATATTCGATTGTGCCGAATCTTTTTTTTTTTTTTCTTTCGTACGATGGAACGGGGAGGTTTCCCCACAGTGACAGGTACCGCGACCAGGTTAGGTCTATTGTACCCACTCCCCTTAGTTGGCCAAAAGACCCTCTGCTTCCCATAGGAACCCAACCAGGGCCTTTGCCGGTATATCACCGATTTGGGACGCACACATTGCACCATGCCCCAAGTGCCTCCTCCTGGCCCATGCCAGCGCCGGGCAGTCACACAGTACATGCTCAGTCGTCTCGTCCCCGTCTAGACATAGTCTGCATTCCTGATCCTCAGCCAGGCCCATCCGATAAAGGTGGTATTTGATCGTGTGGTGACTAGTCAAGTAGGCCACCAGCAGTCGCAGATCCCGTCTGCCGAGACCATTCGTTCTCATTACTTTCCCGGGAGAGATAAATCTCCTTGCCTGACGCATTCCCGGAACCGATACCCAGTATCCTCTATGTTCGCCCAGAGCCCAGTCCTCCATGACGGACTGAACCCCTGCCCAACTTAGTCCACAGAAGGGCTCGGGACCCACCATCTGCGCGTTAGAACCAGCCCTGGCCAGTTCATCAGCCATTTCATTACCCGGGATCCCTGAGTGCCCCGGCACCCAGCAGAGCGTCAATCTGCTCCTTGTGCCGAATCTTACATACATACATATGTATATACCCTTCACTTAAGTATTAAAAATCGAAGAAAACCCTTTGTATAAGATCCAGGTAAAATAATTTGGCAGATTTAGGTCAGTTTCGATATTTTACAATCCTTACATCCCAGTAAAAACTGAGCTTACTTTTTCAAAGTAACTCATTATTTAGTAGCTTTCTTCTATAACTACATCTATAACAACTTCTATAACTACTTTCTTCTGGATTTATTAATGTAAAAAAATAATGACTTACTTTTGAATGCGTTATTTTTGGGACATCCCATATAAAATTCATTGGTTCTTTCAGTAGAATTGTAAGTAGTGCTCTTATGTTTTTCATATTTGATAAATACACTGAAATTTATTGTTGAGGGAAAGCTAGCTTCTATGCGCATTTCACTGGTTGCTTAGGCCAGCTCATCAGGAAACCTTTTCCAAAGATTTTAGAAAGGCCAAAAATATTATACAAATAAAACCCTAAGGCGATTAAGAATTATAAACACTCAAAGTCTTACTTGTAACAATATCAAAGCCAAAACAAAACACCAACAATAAACAGTGAGTTTATCTTTTCTTACATTCCCCTACAATTGGTTGGGTTCTTTCCGACTCGAATTGTAGTTGTAAGTGGGTAAAAAGAAAAAACAAAATTAAAAAACAAACTGCTTTATTCTACTGTCTTCGTAAGAAAACAACAAAAAAAAAACAATTTGCCAATTCAGTTTTTTGCACGGGCACATGCAAGTATGTATATTATCAAAGTTATTTTCGAAAATACAAAATTTATTATTCATACGATTTCCGTATGACGTGCTAAATTCCCAGTTTTTCATATTTCAACCAGTTTGTTGCTTGCTGAAGAATTCTGCTTTCAGCACGAAAATGCCTTCCGGCCCACACGGCAATAGCCTTTTGACCCTGAGCTTAACGTTAACCTAAATTCTGTTTACAGCGGATTAAACCAGGTCCCTAAAAGTGGATTAAAGTCTTAAGAACCTGCAGGGCAGTTTCGTTGAGTCATGAATTTCAAGTGCCACATAATTCCCCATAATATCAGGTGTATTCAAAAATGATTATCCTGACCTTTTCAAGAGTCTTTAAAAGAATAGACGATAGACTTATCGGTCTGTAGCCATTCGGCTTAGTATTTATTCCTTTTATAAATCGGACTTCCAACTTATTGGAATGTACCCAAATTTTGGATACACTTTCTGTGTAAATAGTAAATAACCACAATGTGGTTAATGCCGCATTCTTTCGAAAGTCAGCTTTTTTTGTATTATTAAAACCATGTGTCTTGAAAAGGTCAAACCTATAAATTTCCCATTTAGTCGTGTCATAATCAAGGGATATGAATACAAAAACAGGTTTTGATAAGTCATTAATTTCCCTTGGTATTAACCGGATATCCCCAGAAAATCGGTTGCGAAAAACACTTCCAGTTTTTGTCTGACCTGCCTTCAGCTAAAGACCTGCATAAACGAATTTAAAAATCAAGCCCACAACAAAAATCAATTGTGTGTACCAAACGCTTGTGTATAACCACAACTACAACAAGAATTAATAAACTCCAAATAATCCTTGTGTTTTTTAAGCCTTTCAATACAGTTAAGATTATTGGCGTATACTCCTACAGCCGTATTCATAATGAAAATTTGGCATGAAGTTAGCAAAAAGTTTATTCATAATACACTAACCAAACTCTGACCAACGATTTGCTAAACTCTTGCTAACGAGCTGCCAAACGTTTGCCAGCTTGTGAAAAACAGCCGTTTAAAATAATTTTGTTGGTTTGTTTTTTAACAAACTGATTTGTTTTATTTTACTTTCTTTTATTTAATTCATTTTAATTTTAAAAACTTTTAAACATTTTTATATGCACAAGGGAAAAAAATTATAAATTCAGCGATGATTAATGCAAAACGTGTTGCATTTTTTAATAATACAATGTGGCATCATAAAAATTCAGAGTTGATTTATTAAATGTTGGCAAATGGAGAAAAGTAAGTTATGAATTAACTCTGTGCCAACAAGCTGCTAAGCTTAATCGGCATTCTAGTTAGCAGCTCGTTGTACGTAGTGTACAAATTGCGGCTAACTTTTTGTTATGAAAACGGCCGCTAGTATTTGAAAATTACCTCGTGCAATCTGCGAAATTTGTGATATTTACTTGTTTGTCGTACAAAGAATCGTTTTTGCACACATCCCAAACTCACATTTAAAAAAGAAAAGTGAAGTTAAGGGGCAAAATCAGAATCAATCTAATTTCACTTTTGGATTATTTCAAGCATGAATTCGGGATAAAATTAAATTTATTATACTTGAATGAAGCGCATTATGAAATTGATTGAATGCTAGTTTTACTGAAATCAATCCCATTTTCGGATTATTTCAAGTACAAAATCGGGATTAAATAACTATTTCGCACTTGCATAATCCGTTCTTGAGTCAATATTTATCTACGAGATTCAAGAAACTTCATACTTACCGTACTATTGATTGATATTCGTATTGATTAAGGTACGGATGGATTGCTTTTCTTTTCAGTGTACGACCGCACCTGTTGAGTGTTAAACGCTCCGTTACTAACATACTGTCTCACAGACCAAGCCCATACTTAAAGCTTTCAGTAGATCAAAGTTGAGCGGCTAGAGCTTTCGCTTTTTGTATACCTTTCTGTTTATCAATACTCTCTCTCGTTGCTGCCTAAATGGATAGATTGCCGCAAACTTGTATTTTATTCTGATTCGGTCTGTGACAACGTGGTCCGTTAAAGCGTAACTTTTTGAGAACTTGTAGCTTCAGGATAATTTATGTTTTAACTTTTGATACTACCAGTGTTGCCATATTTATTTTTAAAGAACCTCACAGTTTTCCAAAAAGTCTGCTTTTTTGTGGAAAAAAACTGCTCCTTAAACAAAAATAAATAAAAAAGCCACAATCATTATGTATAAAGAAATGCATACATAAAAAGTGTAAGCATAACATAAAATATTTTATTTATAAGTTGTATTCTTATTATTCGACAAAATAAATCAGGACAATGTAGGGTGCTTCAATAAAATAAAATTGTTTCAATTGTTGCTGTATTTGTGCATATTTTCGCAGTTGTTGTTTTTGTTAGTACTTTATGTATATTAAACACTTGAAGAAGGGCCAACAAAAAATTATAGTTTCATTGTAGAAAATAGACATCTCATTGTCGCCTTTTGGGGCGTTAAGCACGTCTAAAGTCGCTTTTGTTCTTGTCGTCGTTGTTGTTCTTAACATTTTGTTGTTATTGCATTGGACCCAAACAAAAAAAAATCCTAAAGAACGTAATCAATTTTATGTTGTTATGTTGGTTTTTTTTTTTTTGAATATTGACGACAAAAACAAAAAGTGAACACCAAAAAAAACTAAAAAATTACTAGCAAATACAAAAAATTGTCTTGTAAAAATATGGCCTTTTCTTATTTAGAGTCACTGCGATAAGCCGTCTTAATAAAAAGAAAAAGAAGACGACGTTGGTCTTGTCTTTTCGATTTTTTTTATTTATTTGTCTTATTTAAATAAAAAAAAAAAACAAATAAGAAAAAAACTTAACCTTAAGGAGAAAAAAAAACATAAACATGTATTATTGCTAGTTTTACAAGATGTTTCCTGTCTCCAAATCGAACGTTTGTCAATATCCGGCCCTTTTCATTCTTCTTTGTAGCAATTCGAAAGAGTTTTCAATTTTTATTCGCCACATGCAACGTGTGTGTGCTGCAATATTTTGTTAAATTTTCTGTGCTGTGTTGCAAATATAATCTGTCAAAAGGTTTGATATAATGTAGATCAAGTGAAATATTTATTAGGGACTCATGTTGGTTACATTTTATTTCCTTGGTTTAAAATTGAAAATAAAAAACATTGTCATTTAGTGTGCCTGCAAATATATTTTGTTCAATGTTCTCTATGACACTTTGAGTATTCAATTTGAATCTTTGTGTTATGAATAAAACGTGGCTATTTCGTTTTAATAAAAACATTCGATTTCCTTTTAACAGGACTTTGAAGTTTAACAAATTTAACATGTTTAAATTTTCGAGAGTGCACCCTATTCCGGACCCATGGAGAATCATGCTTATGCGTCCATATAAATATGGATCTATCAATGTTTAACATTTCATTAATATCAGTTTTTGAGAAGAAGATAAATTCCCCCTACCTCCCCTTGGGGTTCTATTTAAAAATAAAACTGCATAGCTTATGTGTCCATATAAATATGGATCTATCTATGGTTTAAGTTTCATTAAAATCGGTTTAATAGCTTATAAGGCAGAACTTGCCCCCTATCTCTCTTCGCGGTCCTACGATTCGGACCATTCTGTATAGACTTGGTCCATGTGCTAATAAGAACCTATGCGCCAGATTTTATCAAATTATATCCAAAATTGCGACCTGTACTTTGCGTACAAGGTTACATCGACAGCCAATAAGCCAGTCGGACGGACATCGTTAAATCGACTCATAATCACTTTCTGAGTCGATCTGTATACTTTTAAGGTGTTACACACATCAGCACAAATGCATAATACCCTCTCCATTATTGTGGTGTGGGTTAAAAAAACATGTCGGCAAAGCCCGACCATATTTATAACCTTACACTACGGTTCCCTATTTGGGACCCATAGGCAATAATGGATCCGCCTGAACATATTCATGTTATAAGGTTAAGATTCATGTGAAAATTCGTTGTACCGAATATTATTTAGATATCTTCATGAGAAATGTGATTTTATGATGGGACTTTTATGGGACCTTTGGTTAATTTTAGACCTACCAGGCCAATATTTGTGTTTATACCAGCATTTGTTAATAATTTATGGCATAAACAGCTTTTTTCGGGAGTAGTTTTTGCATGGGTGCTACAAAATTCCAACAAAATTTGGCAAGATGATTTCGATTGCAGTAAAATAAATTTGGACCAAATTTAATCTAAATACAGATATAATAAGATGGTTTATATGTGAAATTATGGACCCATTCGTCTCATTTTCAATAGGCTTGTGCCAATTAGATCATACCGACTAAATTTTATCAAATTTTCTCCAAACTGCGACCTCCACTTTGCGTACAAATTTTACATTGACAGCCAGCCAGACGGACGGACATAGTAAGGTCGACTAAGAAAGTGATTCTGAGTCGATCTGTTTACTTAAAGGAGGTTCCAGGACCAATATTTTAAGCTGTAGGAAACATCCGCACAAATGCATTAGACTTGTGGTATGCGTATAAATAAATATAAGCAATTCACAGTCTTCTACCCAGCTAGCATTTTTTGAAATTTTTAATCACATTCGAGTCTTTTCTGACTATTGAGCTCGATTAAAATAACAGAATATGAGCTCATTTTCTGATCGTAAATAATACTTTTGTCGGGAGAAAATTGGACCCTACCCGCGACTCTTCTTGAAGAGTCATATATGAATCGTTTTTTTTTTTACTACTAAAAAGACATTTTCGACTCTTTTTTAATCATTTTTGTTATTGAATTTAAAATCATAATCGCGAGTAATTTTTGTGTCGATTTTAAGGCGCGAAAGTCATTAATCAGTTTTTAATCACCAAAATTACTCAAAAAAGACTCATACCGATGATTTTTGAAAAAACGATCTTTCAAATGCTAGCAGGGTATTGTGTCATATTGGTTGTATTTATGACTGACATACAAGGGTATTATGCGTTTTTGCTTATGTCTGTAACACCTTAACTTATTGATCCTAGAACCACATTTAAGTAAAACGATCAAAATGACTCTGAAATGATATCCGTCCTTCTGCGTAGCTAGAAGGCTGTCCATGTTTAATTTGTGCTCAAAGTACAGCTCACAATTTTAAAGTTAATATGATGTTATTTGGTACATATCTTCTAACTGACACAGCGACCAAGCCTATGGAAAATGATCAGAGGCAGTCCATAATTTCACATATGCGCCTACTTTATTCCGAAATAGAGTTTTTCTGCCCAAAAACCTTTTAATTTTGTTCGTATTTAAATTAAATTAAATCCAAGTTGATTTCAATTGGAGCTGGGTCATATTTGGCCATAGCTCCCATGCAAATACTACTCCAGAAAATAGCTATTAAAGCCATAACTTCCATATAAATGACGGTATTGACATAGAAATTGGCGATAATATATTTTACAATTGCTTCTATGTTATGACTGGTTGTACTGGTTGTACATTAGCTATATGTCCTTAAAGGCAAACAATTCTCATATATATATGAAGATATATACATAATCTTTACCTCATAACATAATTTTTTTCTGGCGAGTCCATGGATCGCAAAATCTCAAATCGGGTAAAATCTAAAAATTTTGTTTTTGAATACAGTGGTGTAGAGTATCTTAAGGTCTTTTTACTTGCTTTTTTGCTTATTTTTATTAATAACTAGCTGACCCGGTCCGCGTTGCTGGCCCTAAGCAAACATTAGTGTTGTATTACCAGACGCTTAATATTGAGTCCTAATAGCAAAAATGATGTAACCAACAAAAATAAATTTTTTGCTTTTGCTCTTATTTCGTAACGGTACTTCCCAGAGATATAAGATTTTTAGAGATGATGCAAATGATCAAAAATTATCGATTTTCATCAAAAAACAAAAATCTAAAATGTTGTTGGTTACATCATTTTTGCTATTAGGGCTCGGTATTATAAGTTAAAATGTTGTTCATGTACATATGTTTGATTTACATTTGATTTGAAAATACATATGGTTGCATGTATGAATATATATGCTGTGAATCTTATAGTGTTCTATTTACATTTTAGTTGGTAAGATCAATATTCAGGTAACTTAAAAAAGTTTTCACAGTTCCACCGGGAGCGTTTAGAAAAAAAATCCCTCCAGCTTCATCTTTCACAGCTTTCATGAGGGTGTCGTATGCCTCTTTTTCTTGTCGATTCAACAGTGGAAATTTTGTTCGAACTGATTCCCTTAGGGCTTCGCAAAATCGGTGCAACTGTTTTCCGATTTTATTTAAATAGAAAAAGTAGGCGTGATAAATTTTTCTTTTGATGAAAACATAAAATGGATTAATACGAACATTTGAAAGAAAAATTAGTCAAATCGATAGAGCCATTTTCAGAGTTTTGGCAATTCGAAAAAAGCGGGCGGGGCAAAATTTTCTTTCCGTAAAAACCTAAGTTGGACCATGGCGATCATTTTAAAGAAAAAATCGTCCAAATCGGTCAAGCCGTTCTCAAATTATGCGCTTAATAGAAAAAGTGGGCGTAAAAGTAGGCGTGGTAAATTTTTCTTTAAATGAAAACTTAAAATGGATTAATACGAACATTTGAAAGAAAAATTTGTCAAATCGATGGAGCCGTTTACTGGTTTTTTGTAATTCGAAAAAAGGGGGCGGGGCAAAATTTTCTTGTCGGATAAATCTAAGTTGGACCATGGCGATCATTTTAAAGAAAAAATCGTCCAAATCGGTCAAGCCGTTCTCAAATTATGCGCTTAATAGAAAAAGTGGGCGTAAAAATAGGTTACCACGCCTATTTTTCTTTCGATGAAAACTTAAAATGGATTAATACGAACATTTGAAAGAAAAATTTGTCAAATCGATGGAGTCGTTTTCTGGTTTTTTGTAATTCGAAAAAAGTAGGCGTAAAAGTGGGCGGGGCAAAATTTTCTTTTCATATAAATATAAGTTGGACCATGGCAATCATTTTAAAGAAAAAATTGTCAAATCGATGGAGCCGTTTTCTCGTTTTTTGGATTCGAAAAAAGTGGGCGTAAAAGTATGCGGGGCAAAATTTTCTTTTCGTATAAATCTAAGTTGAACCATGGCCCCGCCTGAATATTCTGAAGATTCCCTAAAAATTTCACCAAAATCGGCCCAGCAGTTTTGGAGTCCATACATTACATACATACACACATCCTATTTTATATATATAGAAGAAGATAGATATAAATTGAGTGTGGAAACAGGCTAGAGTAATATTTTCGGCAGTGCTGCATATTTGATACCCTCCACTAACAATGAGAATATTTCATGAGCGGTCTCTAAATGAGAATATAAGTTATTCACCAATCTTTATAGAAACTGAAAAAATGGCATGGTGTTATTTCTGGCTAAATTTGGCAGTGCTCGAAAATAATCATAACATTATTTAGCGTTCGGCTCACACACACAGGAACGATTTCTATTTTTTAGTTTTTGTTTAGGCGAACACAACCCTTAAAACCGAACATTATACAGTGTTCTGTTCTTCGTTAAAAAACAGAACAATTGTAGTGATACTGTAGACAAATATTATATTTTAATGTTCTATAATGTTTCTATTTTTCAATGATAAAGAAATGAACAAAAAATGTTAGCTACGAACGCAGGACGAACAGCTTGTGTGTTTATTGTGTATATGTTTTGTTTGTGTAACATTATTTTGCTGGCTTTTTGTTTTTTTTCGTATGTGTATTTTGGTTTTGTAAAAAATTTTTGGTATTTTTACCACCCAAAAGGGGCAAATATTACTGAGCCGAACCGAACACAATGAAGTTTGTGGAGTTTAATAAAAATAGAATTATTTTTGTGTTCAAAGGATGACTAACAGGGAAACGTTATTTTATAATGATTTTCTACACAAACACTATTAGCGTTTGTGTTTTCGACAAATCTACCGAACCGAACACTAAGGAGCGATATTTATTGTTTATTTTTGAACCCTGATTAAGATATTTTTGGGTAAAATTTAATCTAAATATAAAAGTCGTCGTCGTTATGACAACTGATAGGTATGTTCCACATTTTTTCAAAACACCTTTAAAAAAAAAAGAAGAAGGAAACGCAATAAAAAGGGGAAAAAAGGGAAATTTTTGTTGCTGATGAAAATGGAAAATTAATAGAGCACAATGTCCGTTAAGCTGAAGTACATAATTCTCGTTTCCTAAAGCAGCTAATAGTTCAATCACCTTCCGATTTCTGTTACGGTTTAAGAACTTTAAAACCTTTTCATAACCGATTTTATCTTAACTATACCTCTAATGAGGAAGGTAAGGATATATTTACAAGTCTTTAACCTGGAAAAAATTGTGGTCATGATAATATTTATCCC
Source organism: Pollenia labialis (assembly GCA_949318255.1). NCBI lineage: Eukaryota > Metazoa > Arthropoda > Insecta > Diptera > Polleniidae > Pollenia > Pollenia labialis. The sequence goes on along the minus strand of OX439139.1, from coordinate 57,128,781 downwards.
AAAGTATTTTTAAACTGTTTGAATTGTATTTCACAAAATACTGTGCGTATTTTTAATACCATTGTAGATTTGTCAGTATACCCTGATGTTTTAAAAATCCATTAAGTAATCCCTATTCCTAAGAAAAGTAAGCAGCCACAGTGGAACAATATCGTCCTATTTCGAGTCTTCTTATTGTTGATCAAATCTTTGAATGTATATTGCACAAACAGATTTTTACTTATTTTATGGAAAACAAATTATTAAATGTTGAGGAATCTTAAGGCAAAACTTTCTCTACGTTAGGTTTAGTGTACAAGTTTAGAAACAAGTTTGATAAAAAACTAAATTTTTAATTTATCAGGCTTTGATTCAAAGCCATTCTAATTACCTTGCATTAATATAAATTCAAAAAAACTTCTGAGTTTAAATCGCTTCAGATAATGCCGAATAAAGCATTAAAAAGTGTAGCTAATTTGCCTAGCCGGTTTTCAACTGTTATTTTATACAGGGAGGTTTTTCCCACTGTCTTGCCAATATACGGGCAGAATAAGAGAGAGGGATAAAAATATATATTGGGCATTCCTGCATTAAAGCAAATCTGAAATACCATGAAATATCATTAATATTAAGGGTCCTCATAATGTCGCTTAAAATTGCCATTTGTGCAAATGCGCAAACTTACGAGTCTTGTTTCATGAAGCCCCTTTTTTTACTTTTGTGTAATTTTAAACAATTAATGTCAGTTTGTAAGAAACGTCAATACAAAAATAAATTCAAAATTGAAATTCAAAAATATAAAAATTTGTGTTTAAATTTGTGAATACATAATAGCTCTGTTTCTTTACTCTACTTTGGGATCCCTCGGGATCCCAATTTGCACGAAAAGCGTTCCCGTACTATTATTTTTTGTGTAAATGAGAGCGGATTTGAGAGAATAAAATTCTTCTTCTTCTTGCACGAAACAGCCCAGACTTTTTCTTCGTGCAAATTGAATATGTATGAGAAATTTGCTTTTAAAAATGCTCAAAGAAAGCCAAAAGACCAATTTACTGAAATTATTGCTAGAATTTATTGTTTGTGATTTATAGACACTTGGATTTTTCATTGAAAACGACGTTGAAATCATTAAAAGATCTGTTTGTATAAATGCACAATTGAACAGCGCAAGTTTACGAGACAAAATTGTTGGGCAAATTTACCAAGTTTGTGTAAATGAATTCTTATACAATTTTTGACAGTTCATTTACGAGGGCGTAAAAATGCACAGTTTGCACAGATTACGAGACTTATAAACGATATCATGAGGACCCTTATTATATTACTATTAGTCTTATTCTATTACATTTTGAATTTTTAATTTCATTTACTTTGAATAAAGTTAGTCTCTTTATAACCATCAAAGACATAACAAACTTGATTCTTTAAGTTTGAGTGAGACCAAGGCGAATTTATTACAGGTGGTCTCAAAAGCCCTGCTGATATTAGCTAAAATCACTGTTGGATGTCAAAATTTTGTTTATTCTCTTTTATTGTCTTTGTTTCTGTTTTGTTTTATTTCTGTTTTTGACACTGTACAATAATTTTACAAAAACAAATTGCTTGTGGTTTTTGTACGAGTTGTACGTGTTGTAGTACCGAGATTACCTGTGATGAATTCGCCTTGAGTGGGACCAATATTTTTATGTGTTACACACATCAGCACAAACCCATAATACTCCCTATACTATTATGGTGTGGGTATAAACCTGAGCATGGATTGAGCATTTAAAATTCTACGAACCTAATGACTTCGGTCGCTGTTTAGTTTTCTTTAAAAATAAGAAGCTTTCTATGCTAAATATATCTTTATAAGTAACGGCATAAGAGGGCATAAGATCCGCGAAATATCTATCTGTCAACAAGGTCAAGCAATTTTATTTATTTTTTTTTTTTGAAAGATTTTAGAAACTGCATATACTAATTTGTCTCCTTCTTTAAGAAATAATGAAAATATTCGTTCTGGGTATAGAATTTTGAACAAATACTTTTCATGCATAGGACTTAAATGATAGTGGAAATGATTTAAATTGTCCCTCAATTAAATTTATTATATTATCGTAAAATACTTTACTTCTATAATTCCTCTGCATTTTTATAAAGCCTTAAAAACAAAATGCCAAAAATGTTGACCCATATTCTTAAATAACGTCTTTTTTTTGTTTTTTGTTTTTATTTTTTTTTTTTTGATAATTACCATACCACAAATGTACAATATTATAGGCACCTAAGAAATATTATCCCCCAAAAACTGCAACTTTTAAAATAAAATCTCCATATGTAACCTTAAACACACAAAACTGGAGAAAAAAAGCAAAAGTTTTACAAAAATGTTATCAATGCAATTGATCTAATTTTGCATTAATGTAGTTAAACATCAAAGACTACTTAAACCGCCACTGCATCCAAAGTCACTGGTACACGATAACTGATTGTAGTTTGAGGTACCCACAAGTTCCTCTAAGATTCTAGACAACATTAAGACTTGTACCAAAAAAAAAAAAAAAAAAATTACGAAAAACCAGTTAGTTTTATTAAATCTAAAATCATCTAATCTATTACGATTGTTGTATTTTAGGCAATGTTTATTCAAACACTTGAGACGGACTTTACAGGGAATACAATGCGACAATCATGTCTGAAGATTCCCGAATTTATTGTAAAAGTATCATACTGGGACGAGGGCTAAGAAAAATCGTGGAACTATTTGCATCGTTTTCAGTACCGAACGCAAACATTTCGAATAAGTGTTTAGATCGATTCAAAATATTTTTGTTCAAATTTCTTAATTCTAATGCTAATAACACGATTGTTCGTATGTCGAACACTCAAAAGAAAAATCAAATCATTCGTACTCAAATCAGTCTAAAGCGGTATTAATAGTTTGGTAAGTACGGATTTTCTTGAATCAAGTACATAAAGATTGGTTCCAGTACGGATTTTCAATCGCAAAATACTTAACTTATCCATATTCAAACCCGAATTCGTACTTGAAATAATCCGAAAATGAGATTGATTTAAGTAAAACTAAGATTGAACCATTCTCAAAATGCGCTTAATTCAAGTATTATAAAGTTGATTTCATCCCGAATTCATACATGAAATAACCCAAAAGTGAAATTAGAAGGAGAATTTTATTATCATTGATTTACTTAACCGTTTTACACCTTAAGGCTCAGTTAGCCGGGAGGAACAATAATGTTGCAAATCAGCTATTTCCATTTGTTGTTTGCAATGCAAATAGAAAGATTATAGTAAGCAGTAAGATGTTACGTGCCAATCTGTAAGAAATAAATTGGTCTTACTGTTTTACATTAAGGTTACGTTACTGTTACTCTCGACTAACTGAGCCTTACAGAATTTTAATTATAAGATACCTGCATCTTTCCCGATAAGGTTTTTACTTCAAAAACTTAATGTGCCTACGTATATAAATGAAAATATAAACTAAATGAGAATCAATAGTTCTCAATTTTACTTTTTAAACTTGAAAATAATGAGTTGTGTTGTTGTGGTATCTGCACCAAACCTGGATAAGATAAGTGCAGGGACCGTAACAGTTAAAAGTGATATCAATAAAGCAATTTTATAACAGTTATTTTGTGAATTATAAAATAAAATTCCATTTTAAACAGTTATTTTTCAACGTAAAAATAAAAGGTCGAAACAAACTCTTAAAAAAATAGTTTTATTTCGTTGTCATAAAATAAAACTCTTTTGAGGAGTTCAATTTTGACGTCATAAAATAAAACTGAATTGAGGAGTTTTATTTTGACGTCATAAAATAAAATTCATTTCAGGAGTTTTATTTTTCCGTCAAATAATAAAACTCATTTGAATTTAATTTTTCCCGCCAGAAACAAATTTGCACATTCAAAACAATTGATGTTGTGAAATTAAACAAATTGAAATTATAATTATAATATATATAATATATATATATGAAAAATTATTATAATTAGTTTTCCATTATTAAAACTTTACTTTAACCTAAAGTGAGCGATTAAGTAGATTATGGTCAGCGTGGCCGTTTTGGCATTTTTTTTGTCTCAATTAGCTGCAAATTTTCCATTTAGCAGTTAGCATTTTGTTTAGCATTTTTCAACTACATACATATTTAGTATTATTTAATTTAAGAATATTCAAGTAATCTTTTATTGAAAAACTACCCCACCCTTTTGTTGAATGCAAATACAAACCCCTACTCTTTTGCTATAGAAACTGAACAATCTTTCAAAGGACCTTTCATATAAAATTGTTTTAGAATTTGATCAGTTTGATCCATTAAATTCATGTTAAGACGATTTTCCCCTCAATTACGATTTTTAAATTTTTTTGGAATCGCAAAGAGATCCCCAAGGCGAATTAATTCCAGGTAATCTCGGTACTACAACAAGTACAACTCGTACAAAAACCACAAGCAATTTGTTTTTGTAAAATCATTTTAAAATGTCATAAACAGAAATTGTTTTATTTCACAGAAACAAAGATAATAAATAGAATTTTGACATCCAACAATGAAAAAGCTAAAAACAGTTATCATCAGTACTGAAATTCTATAACTTTTTAAGGCCAAAAATTTGTCGTTAAGTAGTCAAAATTCGTTAGGTAACGAATATTGTCGTTAATGTTTATTCTGTAATGAAATTTGAACTATTTGTTATCGGTAAACAATGTCGGTAGCTAACGACACAAAAAAAGTTCTTGTTAAATAATAACGATTATAAATGTACTATTTACAGATTAAAAATATAGTGAAGAGAACCCAATTTTTAACACAAAAAAAGTATAGTCGATCAAGCCCGATCCTACATTGGGGTTTTTTGGCGATGTTTCCACCAAAAAGAATACGTTGTGAGGTTAAGATTCAGATAAAAGATTTGTGTGCCAAATATTATATTAGTTTCTACATATGAACTACTATAACTATGATTACTACAATGAGATAACACAGAAGCTTTTATTAAGGTTACTTATAATAAGTGTATTCATATGGGAGCTGTGGTCAAATATAGACCGATTCTAATAAAATTTTTTCTACCGATTTGGGTTGCCACAATATATTTTTGGACCTAGTTAAACCCAAATGTCTATAAAACAATGGGCATAAAAACCCAATTCCGGCAAGAAGTGTTCATATCGGCTATGAACACTAATGAACCGCTTCTCCCCATTTTGAATTATTTCCAAAATTGCGTCTTGTACTTTGCGCACAAGGTTAACTTGGGCAGACAACCAGCCAGCCTGATAGAAGGATGGACTTCGTTAGATCGATTTTGAAATTGATTCTGAGTCAATCAGCATACTAAAAGGTTGGTCCCGAACCTATATTTAAATGTGTTGCACATATTTGACGATCTTATATTTTTACTGATATTTGTTGTTAATACTTATATCGAAACAAAAATATTTGTTTATTTAAAATAAAGAATAACAGGTTCGTTAAAGTAACTGAGATATCTCGTTACTTAACGATGTCGGTAGTTGAATTCAAAAAGTTACAGAATTGATGTACAGGGCTTTTAAAACCACCTGTAATAAATTCGACTTGGAGAAACCATAACTTTTGAAATAGAAAACCCATGGTAGAAGAAGTGCAAGGTATAGTCATTAGAAATTTTGTTCTTAATTTTAAAACCCATATAACGTCAAACAAAAGAAAATATGGAAAAAAATTAAAACTTAGAAAACGATTGTTAAACAATTTTCATAATAGAACAAATGCTATCTTTTTTTTGTGCGGAAAACAGTTTAAAAACTAATAAATGCAAATTAAGCGAACGAAAGAAGAAATGATTGATTACACTGTAGAAGAAATTACAACTTTGGAACATCAGTGGCTGAAACAAAATTCATATGAATTGTTAAATAAGAACTCAACAGTTGATTTCTGGATAAATGTACATTAGGGTGTCCCATTAAAAAAAATTTTTGGGGATCATTATTAATTTGAACACTCATAAGCTAAGACTTTTTGAGACTTTTTATCCGATTTTTCGGAGGTGGTTTAGAGGTCGCGCAAATTGATTTTGTACCAAAAATCGACCTTTTTGGGCTTTTTTTGAATTTTGGTTGAAAATTGGTAAAAAAATAGATATTTCTTCAGCTTCTGAGTCAATATTCTTAAAGAAAATTTTCCGATCTTTAATTTTATGTGCATAAATAATAAGTTTCGTCAGGGATTTTCCACATTTTGATACATTATAAAACAGTTTTTCGTAAATTTTCAGCAAATATGAAAAAAAATGCTTTATAACTTTTAAAATTTGTATGAAGACTAAAAAAACTAATGATGCAGTTTAAAAGATTATGAAGTGTTAAATAAATTAGCAAAAAAAAAAAATAAACATTTTCTCTCACCGTTCTCGAGTTATACCCTTTTAAAGCTTTGTACACATTGTATGAAATGTATAATACTATAAGGTGTGAACTAGGTTTGCATTGCTTTAAACTTTAAATAATTGGATTTAGAAAATCTTTTTACAAATAAAATAATAGTTACTTACCACTCATACATAACAGACCTGAGCCCCATCCAACAATAAAATCTCCTGGAGCCATTAACCGAGCTCGCTGGATGATGAAAATTATATACTCTCTAAAAATATGCATTTTTCGAAACCCGCTACAACCTTTCATTCAAAATTCAAAAATTGATGCCTTGCTGGAGTTTACCTCATTTATTTTAAGAGTATATATTAAAAATTGGTACCTATGCCAATGTCCCCGATACGCTCCTCTCAATGACCTTAGACTTTTGAAACAATTGTATGATTACAAACGCTTTAATGAAAAAGTTGCACGCGAGACTCTGAAAACCTTTCTGCGGCATCAGTGGTACCTTTCCGAGAAGTTGGCTGGTTGGTTGGTTTTTTTGAAGCCTGCAACATTTCTACTGATTTTTTACAAACGGATCCAGAAAAATGGGAAAACAACAAATAATTTCAGGAAGCAAAACACAGAGTTCAACAATTGCAAGTTGTAAATGATGTCGCAGAACGTGGTGTGGCCTTGGCTAATAGTTATATCAATACCACAACTTCTGAAACAGACTTTCAGAGTTTACTGCAGGGAGTGGAGCAGAATCGCTAGAACTATAATAAATGATTTATAACAATTCTATTTTTCTTTGTTTTTAATATAATTGGTTTGTATGAGTGGTAATTAACTATTATTTTATTTGTAAAAAGATTTTCTAAATCCAATTATTTAAAGTTTAAAGCAATGCAAACCTAGTTCACACCTTATAGTATTATACATTTCATACAATGTGTACAAAGCTTTAAAAGGGTATAACTCGAGAACGGTGAGAGAAAATGCTTATTTTTTTTTTTTGCCAATTTATTTAAAACTTCATAATCTTTTAAACTGCATCATTAGTTTTTTTAATCTTCATACAAATTTTAAAAGTTATAAAGCATTTTTTTCATATTTGCTGAAAATTTACGAAAAACTGTTTTATAATGTATCAAAATGTGGAAAATCCCTGACGAAACTTATTATTTATGCACATAAAATTAAAGATCGGAAAATTTTCTTTAAGAATATTTACTCAGAAGCCGAAAATTACCGATTTTTTAGCAATTTCCAATAAAAGTCAAAAACGCTAGATTTTTGGTACAAAATCAGTTTGCGCGACCTCTAAAGCACTTCCGAAAAATCTGATAAAATTCTCAAAAATACTTTACCTTATGGGTATCCAAATTAGGAAAGATCTTCCGAGAAAATCCAAATTTTTATTTTTTTGGGACAACCTAATGTACATATGTATATGGATATAATAATTCATTACATGAAAATCCATTCAGTCAATTAGCTTATTTTGTTATGCAGGATTGGTTTTGCCAGTTAGCAACGCAAAAGTTAAAATAGGTTTTTTGTAATATAAAAATCTTAAAAACGAAAATTCGAATCAGAATGACGCTACTAAGGCCCATCTATCAGGTCTGCTTACTTGTACAAAAACAAAAAACGATTCTTTTTAGTTGTCAAAAATTTACTACCACATATACAAAGCAAAAGGAAAAAACGTGTATGTGTCGCATAACATAAACGTATACATGCACATGTAAACAACTTTTGACAACTAAAAAGAACATAAACAATGATCATCATGCTTCTTGCGCAGACCTTTTCAATGGGCCTTGGACGCTACTTTATATTAGGTGTGAATAAAATTGTTTCGATAGTTTTAAAGAAATATACAATCTTATTTAAAAATGTGATAAGAACATATATTACAATGATATCTCGATCGATTCTTCAGAAGCTGAAGTAGAAGATTCATTTAATGACGTTTTTAATTTTTAAAATTAAATTTTTTTATTAAACATATTTGGGAAATTTACAAGGTGTCATAAAGTCATAAGTCTTAAAATAATAACATGAAAGCATACGACTGTTGTGAACAAACCATCATAATTTAGTGTGCTATTTTGAATTTAAATCAGCTGATTTAAAACAAATATAAAAAATAAATATTTATCAAAAATAAAAATATTTTTTAATACTTATTCATGAATTAATAAATTAAATTAGATCTTTCCTGACTACTTTCCATTTTTTAGACGCTAACCATAAATAAATTGTTATTTTGTTTGTTTACCAAACATCAGAGTCCTAAGCCGATCTAATTTGACGCCGCAAGTGTTTTGTGACAAAAATTGCTAGCCACTGGTTAAATTCGGATATTAGTCGGATAAAACTTTGCCATCAACGGCGACGGCTACAAAAACTAATGTGGTTCGGCTCAGCCGCTCAGCGCAGGTATTTTCTGATTAATTACGACAGCACAATAAACATACCAAGCAAAGTTCTATTAATTTAAGACACTTTTTATTTACAAAGCAACAAAAATTCTTTTAAACTATTGTAAAATGTTAGAACATTATGACAATATAATATGATAGCACACCTTGTGAATACCCCAATTATATAAATTTTATTAAAATACTAAATAAACCCCATTTATGGGTCAAGTTCCATTGATTTTTTGTTATGGTATGGTACCTTTTGTTTGAAAACTTCTTTTGTACGTATATAAAGACTTTAATAGGTTGCTTCTATCGTTTTAAGACTTTTTATGTTTCATAAATATTATGTTGTTATTCTTTAATCAGTTTGTTCTATTGATATTATGTGAGTTTTTAGGGAAGAATTATGTAAAATAAATCATGTATAAAGGTATTTTAACTAAAATAACAAAAAAAAAAATAAAACAATTTAAACTTTTTTTTTTTTTTTAATTAAAGGTTTAGTAACAAAATAACCACAATTTTAATTATTGTTAAATGCTAAGGCACGAGCTCTATGTGTGCATTTGTCCTTCAAAGTTGTGCTGAAAAAGGTCAACAAGAAAAAAAGAAAGACAAAATGAAACAACAACAAAAATGTACTTTGGACTTCAAGAAGAATTCTTGACATAAGTACGGAAAAAACAGAAGTTAGGAAAAACATGTAAAATCAATTAAAATGGCTAATCATTCAAAAAAGCAAATTTCGATCTACCAAAGGTTAAAATACAATTTGGTTTAAGGATTGATGTTTGACTATTAACGTCAGCAGTCGTCGATGGCTGCGAGTGTAAGACGGCAAATCCATCTGAGGAGATCAAGTGGTTGTGATCGAAACATGTCATGGTAACCAGCCGCCTGGGTTCGAATCTCAGGTCAGCCAAGAATGAATGATTATCAATAACCATTTTAATTAATTTTCATGTTGTAAAATTCCTTTCTTCATAAAAATAATTTAATGAAAATTAAATTTGATGAACTTAAGCCTGATTATATACAACTTTTCGCTTTTTGAGTTGGTTTGATTGCGACTGTTTGCATTTAATGAATCAGAAGTAAAAAGCAAAAGGTTTTTTTGGCCAATGACAAATGAAGAAGTGGAAGAAATTGCAGTTTTTCTACTTTGACTGCAGTTTTTTAAACGCCGACTATAAAAGGGGATTAAAAACAAGATTCTGTATGCGCTGTACCCTTCGTGGTACACATGAGTCTGGCCAGACCTTTTATTAATCTGTATAGAAGATCAAAACATGCGTAAGCCCGGAGGGTTAAACACTACGAAAAGTTGAATCTTTTTATACTTGATTTAAGAATTTTATATTTATTTCAAGAAATTCCGGGATTGATTTTCGAAAGTTATACCCTCTAGGATTGTTTTGAGTACGTTTAACTGCCTGTTTTTAGAAAACATGAACAAGTGAGTGAGTGAGAAATAATATTGAAAACAAAAACAAATTTTAATTTTTTATTGTTGTTTTAAATATAATTTCTCACTCACTCACTTGCTTACGTTTTCTAAAAACAGGCAGTAAGTGTTTATCCCATTGGATAAAATTATTTGAATTCTTCGAGTTATTCGAGTAATTCGAACAATTTAAAATCTTTATTCGATTAATCAAGCATTTTTAAAATTCAAAAATCGATTAATTCCTGACTCGAACAAAACCAAAATAATTAGATACACTAGGCTTGACCGACTATATATTCTAACTTGTTTGTAATTGAATAAATTTTGTAAAATTTAATAAATAAATAAAACTACAATAATTAGTATTGTGGTTATTTTATTTTACTGTTTATGGTTTTAATCCAAATAGCTGGGAATCGAAACCATGTTTTCACGGACAGGATGCCCTTACAAGTTTAAATTGTAACCACACAATCTCTTCAGATGGATTTGCCGCCTAACACTCACCGCCATTGACGACGACTGGCAGTCAATAGTCAAACATCCTTCCTTCATTGCTTTCTTAATAAACAATTGAATCATGTAAGGGCAACCTGTCCGTGAAAACCTGGGTTCAATTCCCAGCTCAGTTAAATATGAAAAATTTTGAATAAATTTTAATTCATTTCATATTGTAAAGTTCCTTTCATCATAAAAATAATTTAATGAAAATTAAATTCAATGAACTCAATGAGCCTGATATTAAAATTTGGACTAAAAAATAAAACTACATTAAAAATATATCTTTGAGCAAGAAAATTTTAACGCCCAGCTTAGAAACTTCAAAAAATTCATATATAACTGTACAAGGCGATAAACTTGTACCAGGTGTAAATGTTAAACATATACACTGCAACAAGTAATTGTCGGTTATTTGTGTACAAATGCACATTTGTTTAAGTTTTACGTTTGTAAATTGTTGGTGTGGCATGTTTGAAAAAAGACAAATCTAACAAAAATCTCATATAAAGTCGGAGAAAAATGTTTTTTTTTTTTGTTGTTTCTTGTTGCAAACGCATTTAAAACCAGGCAACATTACACTATTCATTCAATAACAGCAACGAAAAGGCTATAAGGGTATCTATAAACCAGATCAAAACAAAAGTTAAACGCGTGCCAAAATATTGTATTCGTGTTCATACTCGAACGTTCGAGCATACATACATTTATATTAATAGTTTTCTCTTAATGTTTGAATGTCTTAAATGCTTAAATGTTACTATGTATATGACCAATTTCAATGATCAAACAAGATATAAGTATATTGAAAAGAGTCAAAGCAAATGCACAAACATACAATATCGTCGGTAGTGTCAGTAGTTCCCCCTCCTGCATTCTTACACTTGCACTAAAACACACATTTTTCCCCTCCGAAACTAAAACGCATGTAACTTGAATCGCATTTCTCTATATATTTTGTTGGCAAACTACTCGCATAGAGAAGATAGATAATGTTTAACAGATATTGAACTTAAGAATAAGGAATTGAATCGAACAGACTGCAACAGGCATCCCATCTAGATTTATAACAAAGATAACATTTAAATGCTGCTCAAATTGATATTGTGGTAAACTATTTTGCATGGATGAGGGTGATTGTGCTTAAAAAATTGTGGCCAGTTAAGCTTAGGATTCCATGCTTCAAAGTAACAAAAACAAAAATACTACTTTAATTGCTATCCAGCCATCCATTAACAGCAAAAGCACTATTATTACACACGAAATTCCACACTGGTTGAAATATCAAAAAATGTTAAAGGAATTTGTCTGATAATGTACACAGTGATGCCAACTCTTGGGACACTAAACGCGTGAAGAAATTTGAAAATCGGGCCAAAAAGGTCTAAATTAAAAATATGACGGTTTTGGTTTTTTTATGTATATTTTTTTGCTTTTGTATTTTTTTCTTTTGCAATGTATTAACAAAATATTCGTGAAATATTCGTTTGAACTGGACGAATACGAATGTCTTAAAACAGGCGAATATTCGGTGTTTCGAATACGAATATTCGTAACATCACTACAATTCACCTTGATCCAAAACGTTACTCTGTCTCCATTGTTTTTCAATTCGAACGTCCTTGAATTTTAAAGACAGTTTAACCATTCGAGATTTCCAGAAAAACAAAAAATATATTCATATGAAATTAAAAGCAAAAAACGGGCTAAATAGAAATGACATAAACGGTAAAATTTAAGCATTTTTTAGTTTAAGGCTAAACATTTTTTTCGCGTTTCAGGTACTTTAAAAAGGGATGCATCTAGCCCAAAAAGGGATCCTTTTGGGAAGTTTTTTTTTAATTCCCTAAGCTAATCCCGCGAAATTCTACGCTTGTCTGAAATTAGGAACATTTTCTCTTACCGTTCTTTAGATAGAAATCAATGTATTTTGTGCTACGCCCACTTCCCAAACCCACCCACATTTTGTCGGCTGTTGTCTAATGTACCTAATTAAGACTCTTTGCCACTGACCGTGCTCCAGTTATACAGAAATCTCACATGTCTTTGTATAGGAAGTACCACGAAAACTTTCACAATTTCGCCCATATTTTGTCGGATGTTGTGTATTAATAACCTAGATGATTGTAGCTAACTTAAAAACTTTGGCTTCAAGTTCAATATTAAAGGATATTCAGATTCAATATTAAATGATAGACAATATTGAATACTGTCCGTTAGACCCATTTCACACTCGGAAAGTTACTTACGAAAGTCTCTTGCCCAACTCTTGGTTTGTAGATGTCAGAGGTAACGTCAGGGTAAGGAAAAAAACATTTTGTACAGCCTTTGTTGTTGTCGGCAAGTAGCTTGCGCAAGTGTGAAAGGGGTCATAGTCGGAGAATATAAACACGATCCAGGGTTCTCGTTGATTATTTTAATATCATATCATTCACATATATTTTGCTAATGACTACACATATGTATATCTAATAAAGCTCTGCCATGAATTTAAATTTATTAGTGAAAGAAATTTTTAATTTATTAGTGAATGAAATTTTTAATTTATCAGATACCGAAGTATTAATAAAACATAAACTTAAAATTTTATGCTGGTCTTTTTTCATATACTAAAATATTTTTGCAGAGATTTTTGTCAACCACAAACCACAGTGATCCATGGCATTCAAATGAATTGATAATATTAGTGATGTTGTAACGGCAACAACTACAACATTTTAAAGTTAATTCATGGTATAGTAATTTGATCTACAGGCGATTTGTAGTTTAATTTTGCTTTTTCTATCTCGTTCTATACTCACAAAAAAACACTACAAACATTGATTTTTATTCTAGTTTAGTGCTTTTTCCTACAAATTAAAGAAAAAGGAATTAATGAAAAGACTCTAGTTTAAAAGTTGGTTTTATTGATTTCACTCTGATGGCACTGTTTACATGCAATATTTTTTAAACAACTCTTTTAGCAAAAGTTTTTCGTTAAAAGGTTTTTTTTTCTTTTAGACCTCAAAATACACAAACACACACAAAAAGCTTTTAAAAGTGTTCTTTTATTCGAGGAAGATTTTTAAATTTCGATAAGATAAAATCCATAAAAGTTGTATAAACGAATAAAAATGTTGATTATAAACACAAGTAAATATTTAAGATATTGCAAAGAAAGTTTCTACAGGTATTTAAGCGACACATGATTTAGTATTGGTTTGGACAAGGTTGCTAAGATCACAAAATGGATTTGGATGTTTAAAGCACTTTAAGATCAGAAACAGCCGATAGCTGTGTTTAACTTGTTTAATTTTATACATTAAATAATGCGATTGTAAAGAAACATTACATTTACATTAAGGTTAAAACAAAAGCTATTTGCAATCGGGTTAAAATCACAATAACCATATTTATTCTAGCACGTGCAAAATTTGATACTCTTAGTGCCGGTTCACGTCAAGTCTTGATCTTTTAGGAGAGATGGGAAAAACGAATGCCATTTCTTTTCCCCTCTATCCTAAAAACTCAAGACTTGACGAGTAAAACTTGACGTGTGTGAACCAGCACTTATGGCCGTTTTCTCATTACACGATTATCTTTTTCTGAACGAAGAACTGCACATTAAAGTAATTTGGTTTTCTCAATGTTTCATTTGCTTCTTTTCTGTCGGAAAGCTAACCAGCACTCATCTACACAGAAAAAATTATTTTTCGAATTCAAACAAAAAATTTGTAGTATCAAAACATTTTTTGTCTGAAATCGGTTCTACAAACAAATTCGCATATTCAAACAATTTATTTGCATTTTGTTTACTAAAAAAAAAACACTGATTTTTTCAAACAAATAATTTACAGAATCAAACAAAAAGTTTACTGAAATTCATATAAATTTCAAACAAATAATTTTGCTGAATCAAACAAAAATTTTTTGCACAAGCAATGCAATGACGCGCACCCAAGCTATCACTGAAGGAGAAGATGAAGGCAGAAGCAGAGCGGCGGCTGGCTTTAAGACACATGTTTTTGTTGGAATAATTTTTGAACGAAGTCTTGTTTATACACACAATGTTTTTCTTCATCACTCACTGTTGCTGTATCCTTTCCTTGGCTAAAGAAGAAGAAATGTAACAAACAACGGCAGCAGACCGACTCGATATGTTTTTCGTCATCATTTTATTTTTGTATTTGATGTATTTAAGGAAACAGTTTTCAAAAATTGAATACGGGATTTTGTTTTTCATTCTTTTTTTCCAACTTTGAAACCAACCAAAAATTTATTTTGTTTCTTATAATGTTGTTGTTGTTTCTGTTGTTTAAACAAGAATGAAACCTTTTTTTACCTGCTATTTTTTTTGTTTTTTACTAATAACCTCGTCGCGCTATTTTATCATCTTTCTTCTTGTTGTACTTTTTTAAAGCGTCCAAAAATAAACTGTATGTGTTTTGTGTTGTTGTTGTTATATTTCACATAAAGAAGTGTTGCTTACGATCAAATAAAAAATGCAAAAAACGACAACATTAAAGAGCGTATATTATATTATTGAAAAGTTGTCAACATTTTTGTTGGATAAATAAAAATCAAACAAAAATATTAATTGAATCAGTAAAAAAGTTTGTAGAAATTAAAAAAAATTTCAAACAATCGTTTCTTTAAAAATAATTCGGCAATAATTTTTTCTGTGTACCAATTATTTAATTTCCTTTCATTTGCCGTACAGTTAAATTTTATCAGCTGAATCACAACTTTTACATATATTTTGAGAGGTGTTGCCAACTTAAAACATTGTTTTTTGTCAGAATATTGAGAAACTCAAAATCGTTAACGGACAGTTTATCGGTGTAATAAATTTATGTTGACATTAAGTAACAGACAGTTTGTCGATACATTGAGAAAATGGCCGTTAGACTATTCGAATACACTAACTACCCCATTTCACTTCACTTTAAAAATATTTTCACGCAGAATTTTATTTATTTTAAATCGGGGTTAAGAAAATTTTGCATGATCTCTTCACTAATTTACTTATTCTAACTAAGAGTTTGCTAAAAACCGTAAAAATTTGAAACCGCGGTTTCGGTTTTAAAATTATTAAAAACGGTCGGTTTCTGTTCGGTTTTCGGTTTTGAAAATATCAAAGAAAAATTTCATACATAAACAAATATTTTTTTTTGTATGTAAAACAATTTTTTTATTTGTTTCAATTTAGGTACTTTTATTAACACTTAAGTGTAAACCTGGGTCTGGCCAGGCATTTTTTTTTACTTTTTTCCAGTTTTGTGGTTTATATAATTATTGAGTATATTAGGACGAAACTTTATGTATTCCTCAATCAAATTGTTTTTTTACAAAAAAAAATGAGAAGAAAGTGTAAAAACCGTGGGCGTCGCAATTGGCCAAATAAAAATTTTGTCCATATTGTATTCACCTGGGCCTGGCCAGGATTATTATATATGTACTGCAGTAAAAAAAATCAAAATGAAACGTATCAAAACGCATACGCAACATATAAAAATTCTTTCTTTACTGTTTTTTTTTTTTGAGAATTATTCTATATCCCAACAAAATATTCCTGCTTTAGCCATAAAACTGCATACACACAAAAGTAGTCCCAGCCTTGCCCAGGGGTTCGTAGGTGTGAGTTATTTCTATAGGCACAAAAACTCCAAACAAAATACTAGTGATCCCAGCCAGGCCCAGGTGGTAGTTTGTGCCACACAAATTAGGTATCTACTTTAACTCTTAACTTCTTCTTAGTACTTATTTTGAATTTTAAGAATTTTTTAATACCTTGTCATCGTTGCAGGCTGTTATATATGTATTAAGTTTTTGTATACGAAGTTCGAGTATTATGTATTGTAGAGGATGAGTCTCTTTTGAAAAGGGTCAAAGTCAGACAATAATGTCCTAACTGACCACAGTTCTTTAGTTCCTTTTTTTTATATTAATTCTTGAGGCTTGAACAGACAAAAATGTCCTATTCGCCAGCATGAATAATTTAATTTTTGGAAAAGACACAAAAAAACACGACTTCAGTTTTTATATTTTTAATGTTATATATTCAGTAGTCAACAGCAAAAGAAGATCGATTACATTAATGTGATGCCTTTTATAGGTCAACTTACATATTGGAAATTAATAAAAGGAATAATTGGAATATTGGAAATGAGTGACAATTTATACATAATGAGAGTTTTTATAACGGCATAATTAGAGGTATACTTAATTTTGCATGATTATGAAACCAACAACAATAAATAAACTAGATCACTCAATGTTACAATAAAAAGTAAATAATAAACAATTAAACAAAGTTACAGAACAGAGTACATATGTATATATAAAAATTTAGTAGTCAATTTCAATTACAGTGTAACTAAAAATAAGATTAACAAATAAAAGAAATAATATAAAATTAAATGAAACAAAATTCTTTTAAAATTAAAAAGGATAAATTAATAAAATTATAAAAATGACAAAATATAATATTAATTAACGATAAAAACAATAATAAAAATAAACACTATGTTACAGTATAATATGCGATTTCTTAAAGTATAAATATATTGTTAAAGTAAAAGCTAAAACCGAGGTTTTTTGCCGGTTTGGTTTCGAGTTCGGTTAAAACCGTACAGCAATCACTATTCTAAATTAATGTTTGGCTTAATTTAAGCAGAATGTGAACTTTTAACCAATCGCATTCTCTTGGTGGATCGGAATTTTTTGTAATTGATAGTGTTCGAAAATAAACACTAAATATCGCTCCTTAGTGTTCGCAAATAGAGTTTGTATAGAAAATCATTAAAAAAAAATAACGTTTCCCTATAAGTCATCTTTCGAACACAAAAATAATACTGTTCTTATCCAACTCAACAAAAAGATGAGAACATTTAATTCCGTTCAGTTGTTTCGAAAAACCACAAACTTCATTGTGTCCGGTTCAGCTCATTAACGTTCGGTCGTTTTTGCTGTGCGTAGCGCCTTTTTGGCTGGTAAAAAAACCAAACATTTTTTCCAAAAACAAAATACACATACGAAAAAAAACAAAAAGCCATCAAAATAATTTAGCACAAACAAAACATATGCACAATACACACAAAAGCTGTTCGTGCTGCGGTCGTTGCTAAAATTTTTTGTTTGTTTATTTCATTATAAATCTTAAAAAAGAAACACTGACGAACATTAAAATATATTGTATGCATAGTTACGAACGGGCTTAAGGGTTGTGTTCGTATACACAAGCTCTAAAAAAAGGTATCGTTCCTGGGTGTATGAGCCGAACGCTAAATATGTTTTAACATTATAATGTTCTGTTTATTTTTTTTCTGCGTGTAGTTAGCTTAACTAGTCTTTTTACGCAATTTGATATGATTTTTGCTACAATTTTCTAAATAACACGAAAGTTCTATTATTTAGGGTGTGTGTGAAACGGTAGCAAAGTTCTATGGTGAAATGAAATTTGTTTGTGGTAGAAAATTTTCCTATTTGTGCTGTGTGAAATTACAACATTTTTGACAACGTAAAATTTTGACATAAAGAAAAAAACAATTACTAGTAGTTTTGTGAAAATGAATAAATTAATCAAGTTTTTACCAATAATCATTTCAATTCTGTTGGAATTGAGATCGTCCCAAGTATTTGATGAATTCGTTCTGATATATTAACAATTTTTACAAAAAGTGCGGGCAAGAAAGCTTATACATGTGTAAATACTTACATTTTGTATAATTCTTTTTAATTTGTTTGCCGCTGGTCCTACTTCCATATTTTTTTTTATTAAGTTTAAACAAATTTGATGAAAAAAATAATTTTGTGGTTGTCAAAAATTTCTACACTAATGTCAAAATTTATACTAGCCCCCAGGGCTAGTGAAATTTTATTCACCTCAATAGTGTCAAAATTTTACTTCCATGAGTACTTTGCTACCGTTTCACACACACCCTTTGTATTGAAAAAAAATCCATACCCTAAAATAAAAGCAAAGAAACTTTAAAACAAATAAAACATCAAGCCACTTTCTGTTCTTGAAAAATATGCAACTTGACAATACTTGTCATATTTTAGGACATTTGAGAATTGATTATATACCACACATTTACAAACATCCATTTGTAATTCAGATTATACATTAGACCGTTCTAACTACAAAATAAATAACTATAATTGAAAATGTGTAACGTCAAGAAGTCTATTGTATTTAGGAAACCAATATTTTAATATTTCAATGATCATGATCGTTATTTTCATTCTCATTCATATTTTTGCAAATGATTTAAAAATTCCACATTGCATACGAGTCCAACCGGCTAACCAACGAATCAACATGCGACATGATTACTTTATGCTTTACGGCTGAGACAACAATAATAATGTAATGTAACTAAAGTTGCAACAAAAAAAAAAAGTGTAAATAAAAAGAACATGCACACATCTGCAAACTACACGAAAAATATTGCATATGTATAAGTGTTTTTAATATCTGTGTTTGGCCGCGTACAATTCTTCATACATTAGAGTATGTCCAAATTTATTGAGACCCATGTGATAAATAACAATTTGCGTTTTATGAGCCCAGTTTAAAATAAATTTGTGTGTTGAAAATAAATTTTCACCAAAACCACCTCGTGAATAAGTACATTCGTACGTTGAATATACATATGTATATGTACACATGTATACATACATATATACGATAAATATAAAATACGACTCTGTTTGTGATTTCGGCAGTGACGGTGGTATTTTGGTACCATTCAATTATAAGGGAAGTATTTCCACAACAAAAAAATTTCAAACTACATCAGAATTATATAAGTCTTGTGCTTAATGTCTTACCTTTATTACATCTCAGTTCATCGTGAGATCGATCTCCTAGCCATTTCTAAGGACAATGGCACAGTACATGCCAATCGTCCCTAGCACCTCAGCGACCTCGCATAATTTGCAGAAGTCTGGTATGGTATTGTCCCATTTACTCGTTAAAGCCCCAACAGAAGAACCATCAGGAACCGTTTAAGTGTCCTCAGACCACTCCTATCCAATTCTAATAAAACCATGGTTGCCCCTGAGTCAAATCCGGGCCATAATACCCTAGACACCCTGCAATCCGTTATATTCCTCAAGGACCGGTTAACAGTATACCTCATAGTAGTGACATAAGGGGGGTTTACCACCGCCCCTACCACTAAGTCAATATTCAAACCCTCTCTCGTGAGCTCTACCGCCGCCTCGTTACCATCCACCTTGCAGTGTCGGGATACCCATCACAGCCTTATTATGAATACATACCTTCATGAATGAATGAATGAAAACTCGCGGAGATCTTTTAATGCTAAATTCAAATAAATATACCACCAATCAATCCACTCTTTGTTCTTTGTGTAACCTGAATGAAGATGAAACAATTTTGCACTTTATAGGAAGGTGCCCAATACTTGCAAATATACGAAGAAAATTCCTAGTGTACTCTAGACTTACAGATTATGAAATTTATGATCTTCTAAATGGGGGAAGAGAAGAAAACTGGAGTTCACTTTATCTTTTTGTAAAAAATGCATTAACTTATAGAAAATTTTTAGTCGATGAATACAATTTTAACATTAGTTAAAAACATTTGTTATTATTCGAATTTATTCTATGAGCTAAATTTCAGTTATGTATTTTATAAAGCTTTTTTGTAATAGTCCTTTTCCTTCAATTTTTCAGAAACGACTTTATACACTACCAGACTATTATATTGTATTTTCTTGTTACATAGAATAAATTCGAATAATAAAAAATGTTGAATATAATATAAAGTAACCTTCGGAAGGAAATAATTCCCAGTTTCTATTCATTAGTTAAAAATATTTTAAAGGCAAACTTCCGGCTGACGGTTAAAAAACCAAGCCGTAAATATCTTTATTTTAAATATATGTAATTATAATTGTTATATCAAAGTTTAATATTAAAACAAATATTGTTGTACTTAATATTATATACATACTTCAATTAAGAAAATATCTATCTATCTATCATACCTTCATGAGCTCTCTCAAAGCATTCCCACACCGTGCGACCAGGCACGACCGCACCGTATAATTTGTCAATGCTATGAGCGCAGCCTGACTATCCATCGAACTGATACTTAAGTAATACCGTGATAGGTTCTTTAGTGGTAGAGACCGGTTATAGTTCCAACTCTTTATATGAATGGGGCATATCACTTTTACATTGGGTTGACATTGGAGGGGATTAATTGACACTTTACAGCTACAATTTGACAAATCACATGCGGATAAATTAATTTAATACATGTTCTACCTTTATGTTCATTTCATACCAGTTAAGTGGTTATTCTCCTTTAACTGGTCATGAGTTCTCCTTTTTTGTGCAAATTATTTTTTTAGAAACTTCAGGTCCAGTTCTGTTACAATAATTTAAACAAAGGATTTTCGCAGCAAAAATGCACCATTTTGATTTTGTTAAGCCTATCTGGCAGAAACTCTCACAACCAAACAGGAACATTTAATTTTTAAATTATGTTTTCTTAGAAGTTCTTCTTTTTGCAACTCTGATTTATATTTGTGTGTATGCGATTCAGCTGCTAACACAAATGTGTTAAGGGTGGCATAAAAAATTGCTGTTTATTTGTGGAATTCGTTTCTTTATCTCGTGTTGTCTGCTTTAGATGCAAGTTATAATTTTCCGGATTTTGTTTCGAGGATTATATCTTACTTCAACACAAATCCGAACTCGTCAATCAAATTGTTTTTTCCAATCTTTAAAAGTAGGTTAAAGCGTCTACACTGGATTTGACTGTATTGAAATATCAAATTCTAGCGCTGTCGTGGAGATAAGTTAGTCTGAAGACGAGATACACATGTGAAAATATCTGATTGCGTAAATTCTTATGATGAAGCTTTAACTCAAATTGCCCGTTAGACGACATTTTCAAAGACATTGAAAATAATTTTAAAATTCGACAGCACAAATTAACCCGATGTAAGTTAAAGCAGGCTACTAATTAAAAAAAACATTTGTCAACCACAATAGCAGTGTGACCAGATTTTTAAAAAATATAAAGCTAGATCATGCTTAAAATAGAACTAAAAAGAGCTAAAAAAGGAAATTTAAAGCCAAAAAATAAAGCTAAATTGTTTTTATAGCTTCTTGTAGTGACTTTTACATATTTTGATATTTTTCATAGATTAAATAGTGTTTATGTAAGCATATATGTATAATATCCTTGGCTTTGTTCTTAAAGGTCACATTTAAAAATATCATTTAGGCCCGTTTTTACAACTTACCGATAGTTAAAGGAAGGAATTTATCGGCCGTATAAAACGTGCTCCATTGGCACAACTTAACTTTAACCTTAAGTGAGCGATAAGTTAATGGAAGGTTTGTCCTACCTTGTAGGTAAATGTTTAGTTGTACTAATGGATAACCTTTTATACGGCCGATAAAATCCTACCTTTAGCTATCGGTAAGTTGTAAAAACGGTGGTTAAAGTTTTTACAAACATTTTTTTAATTATATGTATGTAGCTAAGAATAACTCCAAACCTTACTTATCAACTTTAACGTAGACATAAAATAGATGTGTTCATTTACTAGCAGAACTTACAAAATGTTCTCCCATTTACTCAAAAAAATAAAAAAGTAAATGAACGCTTTACCACCAAAAACTAGCAAGTTGGTCATATCGACACTATTCAGATGTAATAAAAGAGACTATATCGCAATTAATTTAATTGTTTTAAACCATTTGCCGAATAATATATGTAATTATAAAATATTAGGAAAATAAATATTTTATGTGATGGAAAGACTTTTAATTTAAAAATTTTGAAAATAATTTTTAAATAAAAATATGAAACAGGTTAAATAATTCTTGCTAGTAAAAATTTAACTATCAGATGTTTTCAATAAATTTTTCAAAATAAACAGTAGACGAGTCGTTTTCGTGATCGAAGTCGTAGTCGTTTGAAATTTTTGTCGATTTCAAAATCCCGACAACGACAATGTAAAACACATAAGTATATTCTTACCCTGATACCTAAACCAAAAACTAATTTTTTTCAAGTTGAGTGTTGATGACAAAAATTAAACGATATAATTTTAGTTCTTTTATATGGTAGAACGTTTTGCTAATGTAACTATAATGAACATAATTCGATTTACTTTTGCCTTTGCTGGCCGCTTATAGATGGAATATATGACAAATATGCTTACATCCCTTAATGGACTATCATGTAAATCTTATATTAAATTTACTTACAATGGCAGCAAAACAGATAAATTTCAATCGCTAAAGTTGGGACCAGAAACGAAAAGGACTGTATGCTTAAACTTTTTTTTTAATTCTCATGCAGTGGGCATATGCTTGAAACTAACTCTTTGCTATGCTTTTGTTCTATTCATATCTGATAGTCTTGCTATTATCACTGAAACATTGATTACAAATATGTATTTGGTTTTTACAAATCATAAAAACTTACTATTTATTCAAGAAATATTTTGAATTGTAACTTTTGACAAAAATTTTTAACTTTTTTGAAAAATAGCGTAACTTTTTTATTCTTGCCCTGCAGCACTGTTATGTATGTATGTAGTTCAAATCTGCAAAAGCTTTTACTTCTGCACTGTCACACTATTACTCTTTTAACTAAATCACAAAAAAGTTTATTTGGATAAACTGTTTTATTTATTTTGAAATATAAATAAAACGAAATTAAAATTAAAAAAAGGCTAAAAAAGCTAAATGCATTGTTGAAAAAAGCCGAAAAAAAAGCTTAAAGCTAAATGAAATGTCTAAAGCTAAACATGAAAAAATAAAGTTTAATTTAGCTCGAAAAAAGCTAATATGGTCACACTGCACAATAGACTAATCTAAAAATCCTTTAATGAAAGCTTGGATGGGCTGTGGAGTCGGAACTAAGTTTTTTTTGCACCGGAGTCGATATCGAAGTAACCACAAAAAACTACGACTTTAAAGCTGCGTTCACAATCAAAAAAACATTTTCACTTCGTGTTCATAATAGAGCAACAATTTCTTTTGTAACTACACACATTTTGTATCAAGAAACCGTTTGCAAATTTTAGCCACAACAATATTAAGCATTTATTTTTATTTTTGTAAACATTTTGTTAAAATTTTCATTCAAAACTTAATAAAATTATTTTAAACGTCAGAAACAATTTCATACAAATATGAAAATATATGAAATACTTTGGGAAGAAAAAAGATAGGAGAAAAAACGAAATTGTTTTTTGATTGTGAACGTCGCTTAAATCCAAAATTTTTCGGCATTAAATATTTTCTTATATGTATATTCCAAAATAAAAATTCTTCGAAATTGGCGATGGAATATTTTAAATATCGATTTGAAATCTTTAAAGAATAAATTAAACCGTTTGAAAGGTTTTGAATAAAAAATAAGAGTTTTAAGTCAAATAAGGACCAGTCTCATATACATTTCGCATCATTGTAAGAGTAAGATTCGAAATCGGAGTTGAAGTCAGAGTCGAACTCAAAAAATTTCAGCGGTTGGAGTCGGAGTTAGAACTATTTTTGACGACACCACAGCTCTGCTTGGTCAGCTCAAATCAATTAGATTTGTGGTTAGATTTATGGCATGTTAAGAGGAAAGAATAAGAACTTTAAATTGAAAAACCTTTTTTCTACCGACAGCACTGTTTTATTGCGAAATATATGCTCGCTGCAACTCACGAAGCATGATGAAACTTACTACTAGTTATATGATAGAATCAGTTCTTATTTCTGCAAATCCGTAAATTGCAATAGTCTGGTTCAGGCTCTATATCTTTGATAATGGCGAAAGTGCTATGCTAGATGGGATTTAATATTTGGAAATTAGTTTAGCCCCTAATCATGAGGCCATGCCAGATAAAACTTCATCGATTTGGGTGACGTTTCTAACTGTGATAGAAAAGCGGAACGCAAAAGGTGTATGTTGGCAACACACACGAATTGTTTGTAAAAAATAAATAAATAAAATCTTTGGAAAAGGTTTCCTGATGAGCTGGCCTAAGCAACCAGTGAAATGCGCATAGAAGCTAGCTTTCCCTCAACAATAAATTTCAGTGTATTTATCAAATATGAAAAACTGGGAATTTAGCACGTTATACGAAAATCGTATTAATAATAAATTTGGATACCCGAAAATAACTTTGATAATATTTAAAAAAAAAAAATTATGCTAGCAGACTGTCAAAGCGCACAAAAAGATGAGAGTTGCCTAAATTTTCGCTACGATCTGCGTTAAAAAGACTTTACGTGACATGTTTCGTAGAAGTATGAATATTTTATCCTGGATGTCAAAGCTAATCTCTAACGCAACGCGAAGCAAAAGATTTATCTACGTTAAGAGGACTTTACGTTACATGTTTATTAGAAGTATGAATATTTCATCTTGGATGTCAAAAGATTTTGTAAAATAAAAAGCTTTCGCAAAAATCCTGTCGAAGGACTAGTGCAGGCTCCTTTCATATGACAGACGTTTGCTTAAATTTTCTGATAAAATACGAAGAAATATTATACAGGAGTTGAGTTTTTGAAAATTGCAGAAGTGGGTTGGCTTTCAAGCTTACACACAGAAAAAAATCAAGTTAAAAACGTCGAAAACAAGATTGATTTAAAATTTTTCGGTGGTGATTTTGCTTCATACGTGTTTCATGTTAATTCAACCTGATTTTATAATTGCTTGCGAACAACATTTTTTTCTTTTAAAATAACTATTATTCATGTTAATTTAACATTGCAGTAAAGTTAGAGCAAAATGTCATTTATATTGAAATCAAAATCCGAATCACGTTGAATGAAAGTTATTTCAAGTTGAAACAACGTGAATTTCATGTAGAATCAAATTGGTTTGAGTGTGTTATAACAGTGTGAAGAAGCTTTACAGACAACATATACATTTATTTAAGAATAATTCAATACAATTACAACTGTAAAACATGTTTCACTTATTTTGTATTCTCCTTTGTCAACAGAAGCATCAGCAGAATCGCCCGATATGGTTTTTGCCATCATTATACTTTGAAAACTTAATGTACTATTTAACTAAATATTTTTAATTAAAAGAATACGGGAATTGTCTTCATTGTATAACATATTTTAAGAATGAAAATTAAAAAATTAACATACTTAACTATGTATGCATGTTAATTTTACAAGATAAACTTTTGATTTTAATATAAAACAGGTTTTTTAATGGATTCAATATCGAATCCATATTTATTTAAATTTTAATATTTTTTTTTATTTATTTTAACAGTGAATAATATTAAATAAGCGTGATTTAGGATTATTTCAATATTTTTAATTTAAAATTATTCAGCCCAATTATGAATAAAAATTCCCCGGGAGTTTTTTCCCTTCTCACATTTTTTCTATGTAAATTCAATCGTAAAAATGGGAAAAGGGAAAAAACTCCCGGGGAATTTGTATTCATAATTGGGCTGAATATGAAAAAATTATAAATTTAAATAAAGGGCATACTTTTGCAGAAATTTAACATGATTCTCAATCAACATTTTTCCATGTTAATTTTACATTGGTATTTTTTTCTGTGTGTACTTATTATCACTGTGCTGCAAACAGCTAAAAGGTAGGACGAAGTACAAAAGTACCCTTATTAATTCCTGAAAGTTATTTTGCTGTACAAATACGAATGATGGGAAATACTTAACTAATAATCTACTTGAAATTTAGATGGGATAGTATATTTAAACTGTAGGATACATGTATGCATTATGTATAAAGTTGCGTATTTGCTATCCTACAAATGGTAAAACGGCTTAATTTTTATGCGATATATGATGACAACATCTGAGTATATTAAAAATTTTTATTTCGAACAACTTACTACACATTTTGCTAATCCCATCCCGATGATAAAAAGAGATTGGCGTAATGGACTTTAGTTTATCAAAAATCCATTTTATGTCTCACGCATACTTCCCTTTCCGTAAAATCTCGCATACTACACGTTCAATTGTACATGTTGTGCTCAATGATCTTGACACTTTTATTAGGACAATATAAAATCTTGTAATGTTTCTTATATTGCCTCTTCCCCCTCTACTTTTCTTTAGCTCTTTCACCATTTTTTTTTTTGCTTTTTTTTACCACAACAGAGTTGTTGTATTAATCCTGCCTTAAAAGGCCAGTTGATTAGTTAAAAAATAGTGCTCGCGGGTTCTTTTGTATCAAAAAGAAAAATAGAAACTTACGAATCATTTGTAGGATAAAAAATTTACAAAACCTAGACAAAAAAAAATCAGCATTTAATAAATTTGAACATTTAACAACAATTTGGTACAATAAAATAATATTGTTTTGTTAACAGAATTGTTGTATTTTTTCATTATTTATTAGGAACATAATTGTAAATTTTGTAGCTGAAAAGGCAGACAGACGATTTGAAGTGGTAGTAAAATGTGTGGCAACCGTTAGATACAATAGAGAACAGAAATTATTGTAGATTTTCATTATCACAGTAATCATAATGATCATAAATAACATAATAATGATCGTTCGTTTCTTAAACTGATTAAAAACTTGATCTCATAAATATTTTGTAAATTTTACTTTAGTCATGGTGGAGTAATAAAAAATAATTTTCTTCTTTAATAATAATTTTATCATTTTGTTTTTTTTTTTTGGTTTCGTCTTGCATATTTTGTTCCTCATACTTAATCGTAGTTAAATACTCGCTTGTAATGGCGTAGTAAGTCTATGGAGTTAATAAAGAATTTTAACTGACATTTTTCGTTTACGAAAATGTCACAAATTCACAGCAGGACTTGTGCCAATACAAGTGATTTAAAATCAATAAATCATTTGTAAACATATTGATTACAAAATCCTGAACCAACAAAGAGTCCAGCCGGACAACCGAATAACCGTCCAACAAAACATACTGACGCGACCAGTACGATAACTAAAATGTTTGTTAAATTGCCTGGAACTGCACTGCATTAATGTGGATCATTGTAAAGTCTGTCTGCCACCAAAAAAGGGATTTGTTAGTTTGTATGGGTTAAGTGGCAAAAAAAATGGTGATAATAAAGAACCCTACTTCAATGTTTTAGAAAATCAATATTAGACATTTAAAAATTTATTGGATTTCTAGCTGTTCACTATTTCCGTCATAAACAAAGTTATGACATTATTATTTTTTTGATTAACTGATTAAAGCAACAATAAATTTGGTCTAACAAATTAAAATGCGCTTAAGTTGACTTATTATAAATTGGACATTTTAATGTCAAAAATTATCTAATTCTTTTTAAAATTTTGAACTGAATTGGGGGTAGTAAGATGAGGTAAAACCTTAAATATTTTAAAAACGCTGGTTTTAAGATGCAGTATTTTTTTATTGATTTTTTAACGGCATATTTTAAATCATGTTTTTTCGCATATTTACCTGTTATTGGTATGCATGAAAACCCACTCGCGGTTTATAACGTTTAAGTGAACTCCCCTGCAAATAATAGGACTAGTCCCAGCACGCGTGTAAAATGTAGCCCACAAGGGACTAGGACTAGTTCAAAAGTAACCTAAACATATGGAAAAAACATTACGATGTCCTAGGGCAGGACCATATAACGCAGCTTTTAACTACAAAGGAGTAGTTTTAAAACTACTCCATTGTATACACAAGAGGATTAGTTTTAACTTCGTTTAAAAACGAAAACATGTCGTTAAAAAAGGAAGACATGTCGTCTCACTACAAACACTTTTTAACAATGACATGGTCCATGCTTGCATTACATCTGACCAGTCCATGGAGTAGTCCATAGAATCAAATTGGATCAGGTGGTCCAATAATATTAGCAGGGTCACTCTGATAGATACACACAGAGAAAAAACATTTCTCAATATCGTCACCTCCTACAAAACTATTGTCAGTGAAAACTTTTAAACACATTATTGTTTATTTAACCATAGCCCACAACCATATTAGGGTGGGCACTAAGCATGATATGCTCTTAAATTACAATAATTTGTTTACCAATTATTATTGCTTAAAGTCAAAGACACTTGATTGATTTTCAAATTGCAAATGATTTGAATCAAACTTGCTTTCAAACGTAATTCTCAAATGTTTTTCAAATGTGGATTATAATACAATGTAGAACATAAATAAAATTTTTTTATTTAATTAAAGAACCTGTGAGATAAACATTCACCACCATCGCTAAATAATGAAATAATGTTCTTTCCGTCTTCTAATTCTTGCAAAAACGAAATAATTGGCTCCCTTTTATTTTGAGGATTGGAGCACCGCGATCATACAACAAACTTTTAATTTCTTCCGTGTTATTTTTTTTTAATTCGTATTCTTAATCATTGCAATTATGTACTTACAAATTATTTTTATTTTTCACAAGAAATAAATCGTTCACTTGTAAAACACATTTAACCACGAAGTAAAAAATTTAACTTTAATCGCCATTTTTAATGTTTACATTTATTTTTCGCTTTAGTACTGCCAAGTTTAGTTTTGATTTGAATTTAACATCAAATTGATAAAACATTGGATGTCAAATGATAATTTTCAAATCATTATCAATTTGAATTTAAATGTTAAAATCAAACAATTGAAAAACGTTTGAGTATTGTGTTTGATGTCAAATGATAAAGTCATTTCATATCAAAGGTTTGAATTCGTGTTTGTTGGGATGTACGTTTGCCGTAGATTTATCGTCATTTTGACGATTTTTTGTTTAAAAAATTGACTATTGACAATTGGACGATTTATGACTTAAATTTGACGATTTTTCATACAACAAATTTTGTACATTTTATTTTAGCTTCTTAGATACATTCAGTGTTCGAAAATAATCCAAATATAATTAAGCGTACCCAAAACGATTTTTTATGTTTGTGTATTAGTACACAACCCTTAATACCGTTCATAACTAATAGTATGTAGTATTTTGGGTTTGGTTATATAACAGAACAACTGTAGTGATTCTGTAGACATACATTATATTTTAAAGTTCTTTTGTGGTTTTTTTATATTGATGATAGAATGAGCAAACAACGCTTCTCATTAGTAAAGCCTATGTGCATATTGTATACATGTTTTGGTTTTGTAAAAAATTGTTGTTGGCGGTTTATCCTTTTCTTTCGTTAAAAACACATATCACACTGGTTCTTCTAAAAAGAGTCAACTAAAAAATTTTTCAATTTATACTTTTTGCAAGAAACCGATGGCATATATACTAGTGTGGCCGCAAGTTATATGGACAATTTTTTTGTTCGTATTTTCACTTGGCAAACCCCTTAGATTGATTCCAAATTAGAAAAAAAATAATATATAAAAAATTTTAGATCGTTTGCATAGTAATTGGGCGTGCCTTGAGCCCACAAAGTTTGCTAAAAATGCTATTTGTCTCACTATGTGTCGCTTTAATTGTTGATAACTTCAGTAATATTTATTTTAGAGAAAAACCTTATTAACAAATATTCTAGGGCTATATCCTATGAACAATGTTGCTCTATATTAGTTATCTTTAACACTAATATTTAATCCAGAAAAAGCCATATTCAAAAATAACACCGCAATTTTCACATTTCTACGCATTCTTTGCCTGGTGATTACACTACGTGAACAAAAATTTTTAACGGACTATGTATTTCTTTCTTTTTATTATAAAAGGTTATAAAATATCTTAAATAACCATGGGTCGTTTGTGAAGATGAGTCATTAAATGGCAGAGTTATAGTGGACCAAACTTCATTATACATTTTATAATTTTGTTCAATTTTGCTCTTTTCAAGTTATTTTTTTTAAACCAAAAAAAGTTTTTTCTGCATTTCATATGACACTTATCAATCTCAGACTAACTCAATTTGAACTATGGGCAGATACACAGTCGAGCAACGCGTTAAAGTGACAAAGTCCGAACTCATCCGAAAGGCGTTTCCAAACGTTGCACAAAATTACAGAAATCATGATTGGTTGAGCGAATGTGCTATATTGGCTGCGAAAAACGTTGATGTCAACGAATTGAATTTAAAGATTCGCAGTGAAATCGGTGGCGAATTGAAGACTTCTCTGAACGATGTCGTCAACTATCCAATCGAATTTTTAAACTCCCAGGAATTACCCGGATTACCGCCTCATTATCTCAATCTTAAAGTTGGATCGGCAATCATAATGTTACGAATTTATAAACTAACAACGTCTTTGTAATGACACCCGACCCAATGATTCCAGTAGGCTCGCATATGCAATGACAACCAACAAATCTCCAGGGCTTCACGCAAGGTCAATTATGTCGCCTGTTTCCGCGTCGGAAGTCCATTAGCATTATTTGTTTATGCGCCAGACAATTGAAATGAACAATGTTATGATATCTAGCAAAGCAATTGAATCGAACGCAGAAAGAATTAAAAATTTTCTCTAATCACCAATTTTATACCAAATTAATAGAATCAATAAACCCGTTTGTTTAATGTTGATTACTAAAAATTTTAAAAATTTAATATTTTGAATAATTTTTTTTCAATAAATGATATTTTTATTTTTAATTAAAACAAGTAAGAGTGCTATATTCGGCTATGCCGAATCTTATATACCCTTCACCATGATGCAATAAGAACAAAAAGTTATGTAAACGCCCACATTATGTAGGATGTTGTGTTTTAATAACCAAGATGCTTGTACCTAATTTGGAAACTTTTTCTCTTTCTATATATACAGGAAAATAGATAAATAAATAAATAAACAAAACGCAAAAGTCATATAAATCGTTACTTTTTGTGATAGGTACAGAAAAAGAAAATAGTAACATGGAATTTTATGAAAAAAATTAAAGGCAGTCGATCTTAACGGAGCCGTTGTGACAGAACTATATAACAACAACGCCCCCGTCTTCGAAAACCCAATTTCAACAAACAGACGGAAAGGATCAACTTAATGTATATAACCTTTACGTTCGGTGAAGGGTATAAAAATAAACATGATTTAAGTTTACATTTTAAAGTACTTTACTAACAAAATAAAAGGAACATAGATTTCTCTGGATGCATTAAAACTTAAATATAAATGTAAATTGTTCAACGTATATAAAAAGAATTGTTAACATATAGTAATGTTCTGAAGAATATGGTGATCTGAAACTCTTGTTATCGAATAACGTAAATATGTTCATAAGATTCAGTATTCTTTAGAAATTTCTAAAGCGGTAAATATTCTTTATTTTTCAGAAGAAACACTGGATTTTTAATAATAATAAATAACAAAATTAATTATAAAAAGAGTAATTTTTGGGGATTCAGTATTTCGGTTATAACTCAGCCATTTTTTAACCGATTTGGCAGATTTATATACCGACGTGTTGAAGAAGAAATTTACCATTTATTTTACTTATAAAGCTTGGACTCGGGGAGATCTATGGTTCCCGAAAGAGAGTATTTTTAAAAAAAATTTTGGTCATAACTTTTTTGTATCTGAACCGATTTCCCGAGTTTTTTATAAAATATGTTCTACTTAAAATGTCCGATATTTTGATATATAAGTCATATCCATAGGACATATGGCAGCCCTAAAATTTAGGTTTTTATAAATTTTTTTGTACGGGAGGTACCACGCCCACTTCTCCAATCCCGTAGGATGGTGTGTATTGGCAACCTAAATGTGTGTACCTAATTTGGAAACTTTGGCTCTTGCCGTTCTCAAGATATACAGAAATAAAAAAATACAACAACAACAAGGGATTTTTGGAAAAATTTAGAGGTAGTCGTGGTTTTTTGACCATATCTCCGTAATTTTTGGACCGATCTGGCTGAATTTCAATAGCAAACTTAAACGGAGTATATGTGACATAAATTTACATCAACCTAGTCCTCATCATTTCTGAAACCCATTTCAACAATCACACGGACAGACGGATAGACGGACAACCGGATTTGAACTTCGCTTTTCATAAGGACCCAGAATATATATACTTTATAGGGTGTAGGATCAATATTGAGGAACATTCAAACGGAATGACAAAGTTATATATACCCTCTTACCTTCAACCAACAACAATTTCACCAGTTTAAATTATTTAATTTTAAACGAAATAATTTTTTGTTATTTGATTATTATTTCAATTCAAATTTATTTCAAAACTACTTAAATGTTAATTAAATAATTTTCGTTCAAGAAAAAAAAATTGATACAATTATTACATTAGTTGAGTTTAAATACTTTTTAAATAATTTTTTAATTGATAAAGAACTACTAATAATTTTTTCTGTGAAGAAGTTTTACTTTTTTACTGGCTAGTAGCCAGTGGCTACCTGAAGAATACTACAAGATTCACAGCATATACATATGTACCAAGCCTTTTTCTCCTCTTTTTAACGGATTTTAAAAATCGAACGCAAACATTTGTTCTAATTTGGACAGGACAGCGTCTGTCGGGTCAGCTGGAATAAATATATTTTAACAGAAACAAAAAATGTGTATTTTACAATGACCTTTTGAATAAGTCCATTTGACGATTTTGAGGATTTTTTTCTTAAAAATTTGACGATTTTCAACAAACTTTATATGGCAACAATGTACTGCAAAGTTAATTAACAATTACTTCAATTTTATACATATTTAAATTATTAGTTTATAAACTTAATCTAATATACAGTAAATAAAAGTGCTAAATTAACTGTGATCGTTTTAAAATCAAGCATTTTGTAAAGATAAGTATAATTAATTCTCGACTTACAATTAATAATTAGTGTTTAGCAGTTGCTATAATTATTATTTTAAATTTATGGTTATTTTATAGTCGTCGTAAGCGGATACGTAAATACTTAATAAATGGTGAACAGCCTAAAGGTATTAAATTTAATAGACAATACACATGAAACTCTCCCTCTTAAGACGGTTTCATTAAAAAAATATAAAAAATTTGTAAAGGTGTATAAGAAGTTAGAAAAATTTCTAAATAAAATGAACCGTTAAATAAGTATTTGATGTAACCGTTAATTCGCAATTACATTTTTTATTTTTATTATGTTGAATTAAAATAAAGCTGAAGTTTAAACAAATATCAATAAATAAAAAAAAACTATATAATTTAAAGACAATAAAAGTAAATTTTGCTTCCTCAAAAAGAATCTCATATGGAGAACCCAATTAACTGCCATAAACACTTGTTTTTAAATGTATGTGTAGATACACATGTACATAATAATAGGGGCCTTTAACAAATATCCCTGGAAAACTATTTTCGCTTTTAAGCCAGCACTAAAAGTTGATTGGAACGCTTTTTAAAGATATTTTAATAAAAAATGCTACAAAGCTTTTTTCTTCGCCTAAGGACAAAACACTAATTTAATTTGTGAAAATCAGTAAATATCTCAATTAACGATTTTCATCTTCAATACATTAGAAATATTTACTACTTAGTTCACAAAATGTTGTAATCGGACATCAACTACAAGCCTTTGACATTATTAGTTTCGAGATAAAATTTCTCGCCAAACTTGGGAAAAGATTTCTAGGAATGGCAGCGATAATTATTAAAAATATATGCGTGAAGCAAGAAAAGTCGTTAACTTTGGTAATAATATAAAAACTATGTCAGCATTTTTTGACTTGTCAACTTTTCAAGTCACATGTAATTGTGCATGTCTGTCAAAGTTGCTGTTTTACATATAGTCTATAATCATGTCACAAACGTCCATGTAATTTGCTTCTGACATTGTCTATGTTTTTTTCCCGCATAGTTATTGCAGAAACCAAAGTAGTTCTCGGTTTCAAAATAGCGTGCGGCCGCCATACAAATTATTGTTTACGCCGAAAAAGAGTTCAGCCATCTAAACATTTTTTTCTTTAAATTGAAAGATACCAATTTAGGATATTATATTGAAACGTTTTTTCTTAAATTATGTATATAATTTCTATTCAATGGTGAAATTATCATACATATATCGGCATTGTTAAATATTAACTTCAGCCGGCGAATAATTCCGTCAATAGTGGACGTCGCTGCCGGTTTCTTCCCGGCATAGATTTCTGATGTCAGAAAAAAATAGAGCACGCTCTAATTGAAATTTTGTCAGATGACTTTGCTTCTGACTTTTACAGAAGCAAAGTTAAAAAGGTAACACTCGATATGTATGTTTTTTGCAGTAAGAAATTTGACATGTCAGATGACAAATACATGGCGTGTACGGTCGCCTTAAGGGGTGATATTTGACCTAATGCAAGAAATAGTGGGTAGCATTACAAACATTAAAAGCAGTCGTATTTTATAATTATGTAAACTTTTAATCATTAACTTTTTTTAAAGGATGTTAGTTATCTTTTCTCTATTTCTGGAAGAATTGAGGGCGAATGGCTTTCATCATTAATTTTCATAATTTTAATCGGGATTCCATTTACAAGATTGTACGATCACAGCAACATGTGCGCAATCGATGTTTTTGTCATCTGACATGTCAAATTTTAAAGTCACATGTAATCTTGCATGTCTGTCAAAATTGCTGGTTTACATAAGGTTTATAATATTCGGTCACAAACGTACATGTAATTTGCTTCTGACATCGTCTGTTTTTTTTCATAGTAAGTGCAGAAACCAAAGTAGTTCTCGGTTTGAAAATAACGTGCTGCCGCCACAAACATTTTTATTTGCGCCGTAAAAGAGACAAGCCATCCTAAATTTTTTTTTCTTTAAATTCGAAGATCCCAATTGTGGGTATAATAATGAAACGTTTTTTATATATGTATATACGTTATTTCTATTAAAAGGTTAAAAGAACATACATTTATCGGCGTTGTAAAATAACAACCTCAGCCGGCTAATGAAATCGTCAATAGTGGACGCCGCTGACGGTTTCTTTCCGGCATAGATTTCTGAAGTCAGATGATTTGTCAGAAGAAAAGTTAAAAAGGTAACACATGACATGTATGGATTTTGCAGTGGGAAATTTGACATGTCATATGACAAATACATGTCGTGTACGGGCGCCATAAGCAGGTTTTACTTCAGTGTTAATCGAATCTTATTCTTAAAAAACAAAAAGAACCGGACACTTTCGTAAATTAAAGAACATTTTTGGATTTTCCAGGTATCTTAATGTACATTGAAATTAAAATCTCTTATTTAAAAGTCAACGCAATACAATTTTAATGATACCCTACTTTTATATGTATAATCAGCAAACAACCATGGCTAATAATTCAGTGAATGCTTAAACGCTGGTTTAGTTGACATAAACTTATATTTATAAGTAGCAGCAAATTAGTGCCCCATATATTATATGTAGTTTAAAAATAGTCTTTTGGCATCACTACGATCGTATGGTCTGTATTGGTATTTAAGACGAACAATTTCATGCGTTTAGAGATGGTTAAGAATACAGTTAAACTTGCACTGATTAATTAGCCCTTAAATACAGAAAAATGCGTTTTTTTCAACAACAAAAACACTGCTGCCAGAAATAGCAACCATTTCTTTTAATTTAAGAATTTGTTTGTACCCAATAAGCAATTTTGCTGGAAATCAAGTGCAAAACAATTGGTATTCAAGTTCGAATTTCAAGTTTCAATGTTTAGTTTTCCTTTATTTTAATAAGATTCTCCAGTAAAATGTGAATATTACTAAAATATTTTGAAAATTTAATAGCATTTAAAAATTCGTTTGAACTCAAGCTTATTTCCAAGTAAATTTTAAGCACTTATGTGTTGCTTCCAGGTGACAAGCAATTGATTTTGTAGAAAAATTTATATGAAAAGCACTCAAAAAACCGAGTGATGAAACAGCACATTAAAATTTTATTTGTGAGTACTTCTTGGGTAAAAATTCAATTTTTGTATATTTGTTAATCGGTATTTTGGGTTGTACCAACGAATTTGGGAATAACCAACAATTTTCATGATAAATTTTTGTGTTTTAAATATAATTCTGTCGTACGAAATTTGAGGGATTTATGTAGAAAACAATTTCTTGTCCTGAAGGAAAAACTAGCCCGGATTTGTTTGTACCCTCAAAAATATATAACGAAAAATTGTATTTAACAGAGTTAGATTGATTAAAATTGAACAGTGATACCAAAAATATAAAATTAGGATTTTGGTTCTTATTTTTATTCGCTATACGAGAGCTGACTTCAAAAAATGACTAGCACCATTAAATCCAGCTTTACCGGCAGGGTGACTAAAAAAGGTATACAATTCGACCTCAGTGTTGTTGTTAAGTGCAATATAAATGACACAAAATGCTTGGTATGCGCACACTTTGTATCCGTTTATATAAATTTACGTTTTCGGTACTTAAAAATGTGGTACTTATTTTTAAAATTACTAGCACCATTAAATCCAGCGTATAAAACTAAGCATTGCCGGTAGGGTGGCCAAATACGTATAAAATTCAAGCAGAGTGTTAATGTTAAGGGCAAAATAGCAAAATAAACCACACAAAATGCTTGGCAAGCACACATTTTGTTTTCGTTTTGTGTTGCCAATAAACAACACAAATAAATTTCGCACAAACATTAATTTTTCGCTTTTGTTTTTTTTTCAATGAAGACAGACGCCGGCAGTGCTGCGGCAATTTTGTTGCTTTTTGCTTATAACGGAGAATAAATATAAAATAAAGCCAAAGATTTTATGGTAAAAAGTGATTTAAACAACGAGTTTTTTGTGACAAACAATACTGCTTTTAAAAATTGAATCTACTATCAAAATTATTTTAATACTTATTTTTCAACGTCTTCACTCAGCAAGTTTTCGCTGAAATGGATATATTTAGCCTTATAAGCTGCAAAAAGCTTGGCAAATATTCAACATGTCTGCCAAATATTAAAATGGTTTAAAATGTCCACAAGCATTGCTTCAAATGCTTTTGCCAAACAGCAAACACCCCACTTAACAACACAAAATATTTGTACAAACGTAAAATTTTGGTTTATTTTAATATATGAATTCTCAATAAATAAATAATGAAGCAAAAAAAAATTTACATATATATGTATATCATTAGATGCAACAAAATCATAAGTCAAAAATTTAGTTTATATCACTAATTCATAGTATAAAATATATTGTAAACTCATCTCTTGAGAGAAGAGTACAATTTTCTTGTTCCATTAGTTTGTGTGTAAATTTTTAATTTTAAATTCGTTTTATATAAAAACAAGATTTTTAATGTTGCAGCAAATGAGCGCTATGTATGTATACTAAAGTGAAGTACGTTTTTATAAAAATTAGTTCATAACTTAAAGATTGCATATAAAACTTACTTGTAACATATAAGAACTCGCAGTGGATTATCAGATTGGATAGGTTATATGATTCAAGAGAGATTATAGTTTCAATAAAACAACATTCATAAAATTATTACAAGTTAAGTTTACAGTCGACAGTAGTAATAATGAGATCTGGTTAAAAAACTGTAGAAATAATTTGAAACCACCCTTATATACCTTTTTTATTGAGTCAATATTCAGTTTATTGACATAATTATCTTTCGGTTCACACATACACAATTTAGCTAACTAAATTTAAATTACTACTACATACAACATTTAACGTTAACAAAAATGAACATTAGGGTGGTTACAAGAAATCGATTTTGGATTTTCCATCCGGGCAACACCCTAATATGTGCCAATAGGATAGAAAATTCGATTGGCAAAGTTTTAGCCCAATCGGATAATGGGAACACATGTCTCATTGAGCATTAAATAAGGAAAAACAGCGAATTTTCTTTAAAATTCGTATTTCTTTGTCTTTAATCCGAAACCATTCATTCTAGGAACCTGAGTCGAGTCTTGTTTAATAGGAAATTGTATTCTTATTAATTTTGATCTTGATAGTTTTGTTCCTTATACCAATAGATAAAGAAATATTTAGCATTTATCAGGCGACGTCGTACTGGTCACATTAAAAGCATAAATTTATGTTTTAAATGATTACAATGTAAATAAAAGAGTGAAAACCCTCTATTCACACGTTTTGGACCACTTATAATGGAGTTTTGTAACTTTACCACAAACGCTGAAACTGACCAACATGCGGCAATAAATTCTCACCACTGTGTTGGATTATTTTTTCCGTTAAAGTACAGACAAATAATTATGACTCGAGCATTCCCATTGTTTATATTAACAATTCCTACATCACATACATCATATTTCATTCAGTACGAGTGTCTCAATGCGAGTTGTCATATAAATATATAAAGGTACAAGCGCTTTTGGGCGTGTTTTTCGATTGCATTTTATTAAATTTTCTTGTCCACTCTACCAATGAGCATGATGTCAAGGCAGAGAGATAAACTTTTTGTAATTGGTTACATGTCTCATCCAATAACTGTGGCAATGAAGAACAGTTGATAGGAGTTCCAGCCCTTGAAAATAGTACGGGGATTACTCAGGCAAAAGCTGTATTCTCAGCAGTTGAGCAGTGGGGAGCAGCTGAAAAAATTCAGTTAATGTGTTTTGATACCACGGCAGTAAATACTGGTCGCCATAAGGGAACTTGCGTTGTACTAGAGTAGTTTTTGGGAAAAAATCTTCTTTATTTAGCTTGTCGTCACCATATTTTGGAAATTGTTTTAAAGGAAGTTTTTAACTGCAAAATGGGTACATCCACTGGACCTCAACCAGATATTTTTCGTAAATTCCAGAGTGAGTGGTCTAAAATAGACAATTCCAAAACAGCTAAGGAAGATGAAAATTTTAGAGACAAAATTAGTAATGCAGACCAAATTTCAATATTCCTTTTTGAACAATTAAAAAATCACCAGCCCAGAGACGATTATAAAGAATTCGTCCAACTTTGCCTCATATGCTTAGGGCGTCTGCCACCGGAAAATACTACGTTCAGAGTACCTGGAGCTATTCACCACTCCAGATGGATGGCAAAGGCTATTTATTGTCTCAAATATATATTTTCGTGGAACAATAATTAATATTTATATAAAACATGGTTTACCGCCCACAACCCCACCATGGCCCCAAATCAAGACCTAATATTAGTAAAATCCTTAGTTCAATACAGGAGTATTAATAACGAAATAGCGGACAAGGCATTGTCTAAAATAATAAATCTCTGGTATCTTAATTCGGAGCAAATTGCTTTTTCATTTTTCGATGATACTTTGGAAAAAAATATCAAAAAAAGAATGGTTAAACAATGAAAGTCCAACCTAGAAAACGATGAAGTGAATTCTGAAGACAGAGATGTTAAAGCAAAACTTAGTTTCCAAGAAATTTATAATATATTGGATAAAGGAAATGATTACTTTGTTTCTTCTCGGACTCTAAATTTTTTAAGAGATTTTAAATACTGATCCCGATGAATGGTGTAAAAATCAACATTATTTACGAGCCAATAAAAAATTGTGAAAGGCCTAAAAGTAGTAAATGACACAGCTGAGAGAGGGGTAAAATTAATCCAAGACTACAATTCAGTCTTGAAAAAAGACGAAGAACAACGACAGTGTATTTTACAAGTTGTATCTGAATGTAGGCATCTTTTTCCAGACTCTTCAAAAGTTACCTTGTCCAAGCCATTACCACCTTAATTTGTGATTTTAAATAATTATAATGTTATGAAAAAAACTTTTGTTACGATACACATGTTTGTATGTATATAATTTATGTAGTAACAAAAATAAAAAAAATATTTTTATTTACATTTTTATTTATTTTATTTTACAACATAGGATTAAAATCCGTTAAAAGTTTGAACACTATTCTGCGATTATTAAGATATCCACTACGATCTGATAAATGCTAAATAGCGTGAAAAACAACAGTTTCAGCAAAAATATTACTAAGATCAAAATTAATAAGAATAAAATTTCCTATAAAATAAGACTTGAGCCAGGTTCCTAGAATGAATGGCTTCGGTTATAAGGCTATTGGCACATTTTATAGGTTGCCCCAAAAGATAGCCCCTAAAAAAAATTTACCATATACCTTCAAACAACCCTAATGTACATGTACAAGTAAAATGTAAACAACTTTTGACATCTTTAGGGAATAAACATCTGGCTTTTGCGCAGGCCTAATGGATAGGTCTTTGTTGTTTTGTAGTTTCAGTTGCCAAATGCCAACAACTTTGTTTAGTAAGTTGTGTTTTGCTCACTAAACACACTTGTGACAGGGTCGCATTTTAATTTTACTCAATATTTATAACAATTTCGTATTAATTGAGCAACAACTAAATTGCAATTTAATATGGATAATTGAGCTCAATAAAGTCATTTATTGCATAAAACTCAATTAAGGTGCATATCTGAACACGGTATTAAGCCTAAACGATTGATTG
The DNA here is from genome assembly GCA_949318255.1 of Pollenia labialis. Classification (NCBI taxonomy): domain Eukaryota; kingdom Metazoa; phylum Arthropoda; class Insecta; order Diptera; family Polleniidae; genus Pollenia; species Pollenia labialis. The sequence continues at coordinate 57,087,791 of OX439139.1, read as the reverse complement.
TTATGACTGAAACACTTGTGCAGCAGGTTGCAGCAGTAACAAAATAAGAGTAAGGAAGCCTTAATATACAACACTTTAAGTCGTTAAGTGTCATTATTTGACACAAATACAATGACTGGCAGACCACGCTGTCATATACTAAAAACTAAAATAGCAATAAACTTCGGCGGATGGCTTATTATGCAGAAATTAAGCGAAATGTCATGCAATTCCTTTAAAACGCATGATACTATTACTATCCATAGCTCCGGAAGCGATATTTCTCTTAACAAACTGGCCTTAAACTGTGAATCAAATCGAATGTTGTCTTTATGGCCAACAAAAATAAACAATCCATATACGAATATGCATTACCAAATATAGACAGATCGTTAGTGGATGGAGTTAATCAGTTGAAAAGCGGACAATAAAAATCATTATGAAAAGGATCATCATTAACGTGATTTAAATCAGCTGATTTAAAACAAATATAAACAATAAATATTTATCTAACAACAAAATATTTTTTAATTCTGATCCATGAATAAATAAATTAAATTAGATCTTACCCGACTATTTTCCATTTTTTAGACGCAAATTACAAATAAATTTTTATTTGTTTCTTTACCAAACATCAGAATCCGAAGCCGTTCTAATTTGATGCCGAAAGAGTTTTGTTGCAAAAATTGCTAGCCGCAGGTTAAATTCGAATATTGCCCGGATAAAACTAAACCATCAACTGTAGAATTTTTCAGAATTTTTTTCACCTGAAAAACAAAACTTACGCTTGTTTTGATTATATCCGACCATTTTTACTATCTTGTCGGTTAGAGGGTTAACTCTTATGGCCAATTTCGCCAATGTTTTAAATAACAATTTATGTTTAAAATTTTTAGTTTTTCATGTCAAATAACACAAAATTATATGAAAAGCAATATTTAAATATAAATCGATATTTAAATAGAATTAGTGAAATTGGCCTTTGGTTATGTAATTATTGTTAAATCATGTATGTATGTGATTTTTATGTACATATCGCTCCTTTATTGCAACATAGTCATATCTCAAAAACCCAAAAATTTCAAGTTACTTAAGCAAAAGTGTTCCTTCGTTTCTTCTTTATATGTAAATATGACTTCGGTTCAGTCATAGCAAAATATATTTTATTAAATCTGTATATTTAATCGCATTTTGCCAACTTCGATTTTTTTTAGATACGTCGCTAAAAGGAGCGATATGTGTATCTTTTTGTTATCAATTATCAGATAAATAGTAATAAATAAATAAACATCGGAACGATTTACTCCATTTCTAACAGGCTTGTGTGCCACATTTTATTCAACGATCATCAATATTCCCGTACTTTTGCTACATAATTTACGTGAAAAGAACGTCAATGGAATAGGCAGAGCGACGAATATTCTCGCCTGGACACAAAAAACACTTAAACTTCTATCATGGAAAAAGTTTATTTCTTGTTAATCAAACACAATTTCTTCACAGCTAGTTGACACAGTTTTCGAACTCCTATTGATCATTTGATAAGTCATCTTTAGCATTTGATAGTTTTTTGTTGCAGCAACCTTGTTGAGACTTCAAATCTGTAAAATGCAATACAACAGCAATGTTGTAAAAACAGTCTCTACGCATCTTCTCATTTGAAACTGGCATCATTTACAAGCAACATCAACTCATCATTATCGTCAACTTACTCGCCAAATATTGGAATTTATACTTGTATGTAATAATGTGATCTCTTGAGGCGACACTTAAATTTTAAATAATTTTTGTTACAGAGTTGTATTTAAAATTGTATACCCTCAAAAACGAGTGGTAAAGGAGCATATACTTAGTTTGTCATTCCGTGTGTAACATTTTAAATATTAAGACCACATCAAAGTTTTTCTTGGGATTCAAAAATTAATTAACAAGGTTTCTTTCAAATGTGCTAAATTCCCATTTCATACTATTGAGAAACTGAAATTTATTGTTGAAGGGATAAGCTATTCCTATGCGCATTTCACTGGTTGTTTAGGCCAAATCGTCAGGAAACTTCATCCAAAGATTTTAGAAAAGCTAAAGATATTAAACCAAATAAAACTGTTAAGCGAATAAGAATTATAAACCTCAGTTTTACTTGTAACAATATCAAAGCTTTAACAACAACAATAAACAGTGAGTATATCTTTTCTTACAGTCCCGACTACAATTGGTTGATTTTTTGTCAACTCTAAATGTAGTTGTAAGTGGGTTAGGAAAAAACACAAATAAAAACAAATTACTTTATTTTATTTTGCCATTTCAGTTTATTTACTCTGCCACATGCATATAAGTTATCAAAGTTTTTCTTGGGATTCAAAAATTAATTAACAAGGTTTCTTTCAAATGTGCTAAATTCAAATTTCATAGATACATACCAGTTCCTCTAAATGGGGTCAGCTAAAAATGTACAAATTTTCAAGTTTCTGGAATCACAACTCAACTTCGTTCTCCTATACAGCTGAAAAAAAAAAATCCAGCTGAATCGGCCTAGAAGGTATACATTTATAGACCTATAAATATGGGCTAACATTCCTAACAAAATTTGGTTTATACTCTGTTTGCATAGAAATTACAAATAAGTTTAAACTTGCTTTAATGTAAAATTCACTTGATTAAATTTTTAATTAAAATTATTTGATTTTTGATTAATGCTTTAATTGGTGAACAATTTTAGAAGTTGGAATATTTCAGACGCTTGCTTTGTATGGGACTTATGGTGTATTATCGGCCGATCTCTACAAAATTTGACAAAGTGGTTAATATTCTTACAAAATTATGACTTTTTGACAATTTTTTTTTTAATAGCATGCGTTACGGTTTTCCGCGTACTAAGGTTTTTTCAAAGAGTAGGCTTTAAAGGGTTAATGATTTCTATGTAAGTAGGTAATTCCATGTCATATCGAGCAAAAGTGCGAACCGACATTTTTCGATTTTAATAAAATTTGGTGACAAGGTTCGTTCGTTTTGTCCTATAAGAAACATATATGAACGAAAACAAATTTTTTTTTTCATAAGTTTTATGTTTAAAATATAATAATTTCGCCGAATTCGCCGAATGTGTTGAGCTTATTTCTTCCATATCTCGTAAACTACTTTACATACGAAGATGATTTCAATGTCATATTAAAGAGAATACTTCGGCCTAAAATTTTTTTTAAAAATGTAATATCTGCAAAATTTGAAAACGGACTAAGACAAAAATCTATTTTTTATTTCACTGATTTTTTTTTATATAATACATCAAACCGTTCTTTAAAAATCCTGAAACTTTTTTTTACGGTATGATTTATTTTCTTTCCCAACCTTTAAAAAAATCCTAAAATAGAATTTTAATATTAAAGGTATTCACGTCAATTTTGTTTACCCTTGCAACCGTGCAAAACAGCATAGTTGTACTTATTTGACGTGAGCAAACCATTTTGTTTGCACCTTCAATTTTCTGCATTTGACAATATAAAAAAAAATGCATGAACTTGCGATTATTTAAAAAAATTTTTTTTTATAGAATTCAATCATAAGTTTCTTGAAAATTACACAAAATTAAATAATTTTATTAATTTACAAGTGGAATTAATAACTTAACTACCTAAAAAAAAGTATTCCAGTATTTTTATTGTTTCTGGTTCTTCCATTTTTTGACGATTTTTCTTTTTTTTATTGTTTAATTTTTTACAACACTACAATTTATAATATTTTTCAATTCAAAGAAAAAAATGTAAATCAAAATGACATTTCTGCGTAGATTTCATGAGTAGTTTTTAAGCAGTTTTTTCAATATGGCAATGCCATAAAAAGTTGCAAAAGTGTTATGCTTTTACTCTGATAATCTTGCACTTACTTAGGCCCTGACAATTTTGCATCGTTTGTGCGAGATAAATGTCTATGTGGTTGTTGTTATGTTTTTGCGCTTTTGCTTTTTCGCAGGGGTGCAACTTTTGACGTGAACACCTTTATTGTAAAAACACTGTGATAGTTACAAAAAACAGACAAGTCGGGCACCTGGCGTATTTACCTAATTGGGGCACGCTGAATCCAGTGGTCCTAGCCGTTTTTAGGTTAGCGCTTGTTTTCAAGAAATACCGTTATTTCGAAAATGTAGAAGGTTGAACAGCATATATTCGCGTAACTAAAAAATCCGAAATAGCGCAAAAGTAACTCGTTTAACTAACATTTAAAACAAATTTTTGAATTTTTGTTTTATATGTTAAATAAACGAGTCACTTTTGAGCTCGCGTTCTTAAAACAGGCAATTGTCGTTAAAGAAATTGTCAAATTCTAAAGGTCAAGAATGAAGAAATTTCAATAAATCTTAATTGATTTCATGTTGTAAAAATCTCTTCATAAAAATAATTTAATGAAAATTAAATTTGATCAACTTTAGCCTAACTAAAATATCAAAAATTTGGATTAAAAACTATAAAACAGTTTAACAAAAATAACCACAATTATACATAGGGCATATGGCAGCCCTAAATTTAGATTTTTATAAAAATGTTGATGTTTTTTAGCCCATTTTTGGGGTATTTTGCTCATAAATTACCCATTGTCTAACCGATTTGATATTTTTAAATAGGAAGAATTTTACCATTTACTTAAGGTATATTTATATATAAACATTTATATATACTTTTATACATATATTTTAACAAAGTTAATTATAAAAAGAGTAATTTTTGGGGATTCAGTATTTCGGTTGTAACTCTGCCATTTTTTAACCGATTTGGCAGATTTATATACCGACGTGTTGAAGAAGAAATTTACCATTTACTTTAGTTATAAAACTTGGACTCGGGGAGATCTATGGTTCCCGAAAGGGGGTATTTAAAAAAAAAAATTTTATTTTGGTCATAACTTTTTTGTATCTGAACCGATTTTCCCGAGTTTTTTATAAAACATGTTCTACTTAAAATTTCCGATATTTTGATATATAAGTCATACCCATAGGACAGCCCTAAAATTTTGGTTTTTATACAATTTTTAATTTTTTTTGTATGGGAGGTACCACGCCCACTTCTCCAATCCCGCGCACATTTTGTAGAATGGTGTGTATTGGCAACCTTAATGTGTGTACCTAATTTGGAAACTTTGGCTTTTACCGTTCCCCAGATATACAGCAAAAAGTAATAAAAATACAACAAACACAAGGGATTTTTGGAAAAAATTAGAGGTAGTCGTGGTTTTTTGGTCATATCTCAGCCATTTGTGGACCGATCTGGCTGAATTTCAATAGCAAAATTATAATAAGAATACCTGACATAAAGATACCCCAACCAAGTCCCCATCATATCTGGGGGCTTCGGAAAACCCATTTTAACAGACAGACGGACAGACGGACAACCGGATTTGAACTTCGCTTTTCATAAGGACCCAGAATATATATACTTTATAGGGTGTAGGATCCATATGATGTAATTTGACATCAGTACTATGACAAGTGTCTTCGTTTGTGACCCCATGACACTTTTCATCATTGTGATGTCAACCTTAACATCACTTGGCCAAAGTGTCATCAGGGTCAAAATGAATTTACGTCATCAATGGGATGACGCACCGGCATCACTGAAATGACGAACATGTCCTCAGTGCGATGACGCAGTAACATCGGAGAAAGGACACATTAGCATCTATTTAATGTCAGTTTGTTATTAAGTCAAAGTCATTTGAATTGACTTAAGTCAAAGTGAGAGAATGTTATTATTTACTTACCCGTTACATATGTTTGTTTCACGTTTGTTGAATTACGATCTTTGTTTACAGCAGAACTCTCAATAATAAGACACCAGCACCATGCCCCATATGGTTTTCGTAATCATTCTACTTTAAAAATTTGATGTATTTAACTAAATAATTTAAAAAAATAGAATATAGGAATTTTTTGTTGTTATAAAACATTGTAGTAATGAAAATAACGTTAATAATATACAAAATGTGGCATCGAATTGATGTCACTATAGTCATGAAATAGATGACACGTAAAAAAATTACAAAATTGTACGAATACGTTAATTATTGGGTTGATGTTACTTTTTGCATCATTGATGCGATATGTAGTAAAATTGATGTCACAATTCGGATGTTAGGGCATCATCAATATGAAGATGCATTTTTCTACCAGTGTGGTTTTTTTAAAAAAGGATATATAGGCGGTAGGCACAGAATGCAACACAATTTGCAGCTAGAAAAATTATAGTTCACGGTGGAGGGTACTTAAGATTCGACACTGCCGAATACATCATTCTAACTTGCCTTTTATGCATTTTATTTTATTGTAATAATGGTTAATGTTTAATTTTTTGCAATTTATTCTTTTAAAATCAACATTATTTTAATAGACATTTAATGTTTAAATTATACAAATTTTATGCGTTTGCGTACTGGACATGTAATTAAGATGATGACAAAAAATATTGTTAATAATTACAAGAGATTTTTTATTTTGAGTAGTGTGAAAATAGTGTATCATTTCGAAGGTCAAATGTAATCCAAATGTAGTGATTTTCTTAGTTGTGGTTAGAATTGTACGCTGCAGTCGGCTTTTGCTTAAAAATGTAAATAATTTTTGATAATAATAAATACTTACTACTAAAACTTAATCTTAAATGCAAAAATGTTCCTACATAAAATAAAGCTGTGGTAGTCAAAAATTCGTGTAAAGCGTTCATCGGTTCGTCAGATTGGTTCGAATTGCTTTATTTTGGCAAAAAATCCATTCTAATTGGCTCGAAAATAAAGAAATCATTTTATTAAATGGTGGCTTCCAAGCAACAATTTCCTACTCGAGTAATTATTCCTTGAAAATCTGCAGCATTTAACTAAATTATTTTAACAAATGGAAAACTGGAATTTTCGCTGCTTATTTTACTTTTTAACATTTTTACCTTCTTTTGTGTTGTTGTTGTTTCTACAACAAACTTTTATTACAAACACGCGCATGCACGCATATTGGTTTTCGCAAGTTATCCCATTTTCGATTGTTTAATTACATTTTGGTGTTAAATTTTAAAGTACGACTCGTAAAAAAAACTTAAATTTAAAACGAATTTTTTCTTTCTGTTTTTTGTTGTATTAATAAAAATTATTATAAAAATATCTCCAACAAGTTGTTTGGTAATTAATAACAACATGAACAAATTTCTTTTAAAATTTGATTTGTTTGGTTTTTTGACCCAGAATTTACTAAGTTATCTCTTATTTCTATACGCTTTAGATATATGTACATACACGCTTAGAATAGAAATAGGGACTGTAAGAAAAGATAAACTAACTGTTTGTTGTTGTTGTTTTTGTTTAAGCTTTGATATTGTTACATTTAGAACTGGGTCTTATAATTCTTATTCGCTTAACAGTTTTATTTGTTTAATATCTTAAAAATCTTTGGATGAAGTTTACTGACGATCTGGCCTAAGCAAACGGTAAAATGCGCATAGGAATTGCTTATCCCATCAACAATAAATTTCAGTTTATCAATATAATGAAATGGGAATTTAGCACATATAAACGAAACCTTGAGAATCAAATAAAGTTTTTAAAATTCGGAAAATCATACTATGTTCTTTTTTTGGGGATGCAAGGGATAAAAAAATTTATTATTTTTGCACGAAGGAAACTGAAAATGTTTTACCTCGAGCTATTCATTGCTTTAATAAATAATCTTATTTTACCTATTTTTGTTCATATTTTACACAAAAACTCTCTACCATTAATATTTTTTTTTTACATCAGACTGAATCTTGTAAATAAATACCAATTGTCATTTAATTATGCAAAATAAATCTTTCGCATTCAAAAAAAAAAAATAAAAAAAAATTACCCACCGCAATGTTTTGCAAATTCCAGTGGATAATTTAATGGCATAATTTACAAAACGGGTGGTAAATGATCAAACATCTTGATGCATGTCACCAATCTATTTGAAATTTGAGACCATAAATGCAAAGTCTTTCAGCATTTTGTAAGAGAAACTCGTTTCGGTCCCCTTCAAAATCCAAATCAAACCATTCCAACTTAAAATTAAATTATATTAAAGTGTTTTTGTTGTTGTTGTTGTTGGTATAATTTACAACAAAGTTTTAATGACACTTGCTGTACAATGTGTTGTACTTCTCCTTCTTTGTATAAATATGTCAAATATTTGACATTTGCAACTTAATTAAATGCGAACAAGAATGCAACACAATGTTAAGTGACACATTGCAACATTTAAGACTCTCTGTTTGTGTGTGTGTGTAAATAGATACTTGTAAAAGTATTTAGTAGTTTATTTTATTTGTAGTATGATGATTAAAAGTTTGTTTTAAATACAAAACTAAAAAACATTGTAAAAAAAGAAGAACACGGCGATACGGTGTTAATATGGGGTTGTTTATTTCAGAAGGAGTTTTGTGGCACACAGCAACGAATTAAGAAAACACCAAAGCAAAATACACCAAATGATGCCACACATCAACTACACTGTATTTTACACGAAAACGATGTGTAATGAATGCTGAAACATGAAAAATGCATTTAGAAATAAACGAAACTCACGAAAAATTACAGAACATTTGTCCATTTAGTAGTGATTAATTTATCAAATGTGAGAGAATGTTTATTAAAGATTTGAGTTACGTACAATATTTTTTGATACAAAAGTGAATGCAAAAAAGCTTTAATTAATTTACTTAATTGTAAATTAAGGTTTTTTAACAGCGAAAACAAAATGTTTAAGCCGTTAAATAAGCATTCGGGCTGAAATTTGTTAACAGGTTTCTTTTACACTTATCAACGCTGTCAGAGAAATAAATGTGGATAAGTACTTTGTAATATATTATGAATATCAATTTTAATAACGTATGTAGCAGCTTTGAAATATTTGGTTGCGATTTTAATTTGTTTTTAATCATTTTTGAGCATTTTTAAATTTAATATTAAAAGATCGTTTCTCACATAAATGGGAGCATAAAATTAATTGATATTTGCACAACCTCTTTGGAATGGATCAAAATTCATGAAAGTTGATCTATGAAGTTTAAAGTTTAGGAGCTCGTAAGACGAATAATATGGTATTCATTCGGATAAACATCAATCGGTTAACCGATTAATTACCACCCGGTTAACTGATCGGTTAGTTTCAAATTGGCTTTTTTCGATTAACGATTAAACCGATTAATTTCAGTCGATTACCGATGTAGTATTATAACATATTTTTTGTGTTTTTTATTATTTGTTCCGTCTCACATACAAAAGGTATGTGTATAGAAAATATTTTTCCTACAAGCAAAGAATCTGTTCAGTGATCTTTATTTTAACACATTTTCCGCCGAACGGTGATTAAAATTATAAGCACTCCTAATCTTTTTTTCAGTGTATTTTATCTTTATCATCGATAAACAGTAATGTGGCGAAAAATGGCTTAAAGGTTTGATTGCCAACACCTTTTTTTGTTTCAAGTACTTTTTATATGTATGTATGTATGTGTTTAGTTATTTGTTTCTTTTCATATCTTCTCATATCAGTCTTTTAACAGAATTAACCAAAACAATTAGAAGTGTTAACAATTTTAATGGCATAATGGAGTATTATAGAAGTTAAGAGAAATTCTGGAAATTTTTTTTTTGAAAAATGTTATATCTGCAAAATATAAAATTTTAAAAACGGACTAAGTCAAAAACCTATTTGTTTATTTGGCTGATTTTTTTATATAATAACTCAAACCGTTGAGGTGTTTTTTTTTCTTTTTTAAGAAATGATTTTTTTTTCTTTTGCAAGCTTTAAACATTCTTTTAATATTGTAATTTTTAGCAATAAGTACACTGTGCAAAAAACAGTAAAGACGGGCACATCATTGTTATCACTTGTTTTCGTTAATTTGAAAATGGAGGAGGGTGCTTAACATATATTCGCGTGATTCAAAAACGGTTTATTGAAATTACTAAAAAAAAACCGAAATTCCGCAATAAATAATAAAGTGGGGTGGTCATACATTTGACCCATCTAGGAACATCATAAGCGCTGCAGGGGCCAAATTAAAGAATTTGATAAAACCGCCATATTTGTATGGTACAGCGCGTATTTTTTTCAATATATTGTTTGTAGCCCCAAGTATTCTAAAAAAAAAAACAGTTAATTAAAAAAAAAAACCAACAAAATTGTTTGACATTAAACGGCTGTTTTTCACAAGTCGGCAAACGATTGGCAGCTCGTTAACAATTTCATGCGAAATTTGCATTATAAATACGGTTGTTAAGGTAGAAGTACATAACACGCGTTCATTCGTCGACGTTTGTCGTGCGTTTAAAAACTTTAGCGCATGAAAAATTGCGAGTTACAAAACACGCGTTACAAAAGCCTGTCAGCTGTTTTTTATTTGTTTACTTATTTGTGCATTGAAAACGGATTCGAAAGTATATCAAGACTTATTTATTTTATTGAATTTATTCATTTATATATAAATATTGTATGTTTTTGAAGCTCTTCAATACATTTTTCTTTCGCGATTCGCAAATTTGTAAAAATTTTTTTTTATTGTCAGCTGATTACTTGTCAAAAATACACAACGCGCTAAAAAGTTCAAAGTTAACCAACTTTCTGGAGATAATGCGTCCAAATGTTTTGCATGTAGCTTTTTCTATTAAAATACACTAGTTTAACTTTTTTTGACAGAAGTCTAAAGAGCGCGCGCGCTCTAACGCGTGTTATCTACTTCTACCTTAAGTTAGCCTACTTTCTGGCGCTAACACGTCAAAATTTGCATGTAACTTGTTCTATAAAAGAACACTAGTTTAAGTTTTTTGACAGAAGTCCAGAGAGCGCGCGCGCTCTAGCGAGTGTTATGTACTTCTACCTTTAGTCATCATCTAGTTATTTGGAGTGAGTTGTCAGAAGATTGAGAAGGGGTACTCAGTTTCATGTACTCTGCAATTCTGTTTTGTTTTGTAATTCTAATAAATTTCAGCCTAAAATTAGCTGTAGGTGTGTTTGTATTTATATGTAAATATAAAAAGGAGTAGATGTAAGGCAAGATAAAAATACATAAATTGCAATTCGTAATCGTAGTTCAGTATGTGCTTGTTCACACACGTCAAGTTTGACTCGTCAAGTCTTGAGTTGTTAGGAGAGAAGGGAAAAGAGAACGTAATTTCTTTTCCCCTCTCTCCACTATAAGGCTTGCAAAATAGCCAATGCAAAATATCCATGCAATTTAATGAAATCTAACGTAAACCCTTTGACAAAGAAGCTGGGATTTTATGCCCTTTTGCAAGCCTAATACTGACCTACGCTGTTATCTAGACACTAATACAATTTCAAAGTAGAATTTTAAAAAAATGCAGCAACAAAAATTGCAAGCCTGGATGATGACTTATTGGTTGTATTAAAACACAACTACCTTTTCTACCACCTAAGACAAAAAACTGAATGTTTAAAATAATTAAATACTTTCATATCTTTTAAAGTTTTTATTAAACTATTTATTTTAATTACTACTAAATATATTAAATACATCAAATATAATTACCGGATTAAAATGATATTCACACATCACAGCCAACCATCATCCCATCAACATCATCCTCATCAGCATTGCCATCAGTAAAATACCTGTCTCATTAAAACTACTTACTACTGAAAGAGAAAATTAAAAAATAAAAAAGTTTTATTATGTAAAATTTACATAAATTACTGGTAGATCAATGTTAATCATACAAATATTTAAGCAAAAAAAAAAAAAAAAATTAAACAGAAACAGAAACAAGGATCAAATCGTAACATAAATGTCGACATACTTTGTAAAAACTGCAAAAAATGGGCTACAACGGCTGCAGTGGGAAAAACTACGGTATACAACTTTCGTTGTTAAATTTTTTTTTTGGTTTTCATTTGATGATGAACACTGGAAAGAAAAAAAGTCGCATAAACTTTTAGTGTGTGTTACAGAGAGAGCGAGTGTGTGAACGTGTGTCTTCCTGCATGTGGACACACTTGCTTTTGAATGTATGTTGGCCAAAAACCAATGAGTATTCAAATGGACACTTGTCAAGGTGCGCTAACAAGCTTTAAATCATATTAAAACAAGTACTGAATGAAAACATTGCCTAAGAAGTGAAAAGGCAAAGAGAACGAAAAAAACTAAAGACGAAACTTCGCGATGTGTCGCATTTTAAAATGATCAACAACTACACTGATACTCATGAATGCACTGGCTGTGGCAGGCAGGATTTCAAATTATTAATTCTTCAGACGAAAGTACTACATGTTTAAAAATCAAATCAAAATCATCATTTGATATTGTTTTGCATGCAAAGTGCTAGTGTTTTCATTGAGAAATATTAATAAGAGACCTCCTTCTTTTTTGACTTACTTAAGGCTTAATTGCCTCAATTTAAAAAATAATTTTACGAAATTAAGCACTTAATTTTACCTCTTATACGTCACCGCTAGTGGTGAATGAGGGTATACTAAGTTTGTCTATCCGTGTGAAACTTTTTTAATATTCATCTAAGATCCCATAAGGGTAAACTCCAAATTAAAAAGTTTCGATGGAGACAAAAAACTGTTTAAAATTTTTATATGAAATCTTATATCCCAAAAAGCGATACAACTGTATTTTTTCCAAAATACTAGAGAAATTGATCCAGATTTATATGGGTAGAGTAAAGTTAAAATAAGCGGGAATTCACGGGATTTTTTCCCCGAAAAATGTGCGGGATCCCGGATTTTGGTCGCGGGAAATTCCGTATTAAAAACAGAAATAGACATGGATGTGTGTAACACTAAATGGAAATAATTTGTGGTTAACTGTTGACTGACGAAAATTAGCGGCCACACTATCGAGCAAGAAAAAACTGTCACTCATGCTGGCTAATGTGTGCCGCTCATTAGTTGGATTTAGTGATAGGAAAATTTTTTTGGCGGTAATTTAAATGTTTTGCCGATTTTTACTTCACATTTATTTTCTATGAAATATAGCATGTCCAAAACTTTAAATTTTCTTTCTAAATTCGATAATTTTGTTGTTGCAGTACCTATTAATCCAGAAATGGGCCTCATCGCTGTAGATGATTTTTCAATGAAAATTAGCTTACGTTCAAAATATTTTTAAATTTTATCATCTGCACGTATTGTTACACGATTAATCCGTCAATAGAGATGAGGCAAAACATAATGTCTAAATTACTGCCAATTTGTCAACTGAAGCTTCAACAATATGGCCACTTTTAGTTGCAATGTTCAGAAGTCCCTATTTTAAGACCCTTTACATTAAAGGGTCTATCTTCTCTTCTTATTTCCTTTAACTCCCTGTGGAGCATAGGGCCTCAAGAGGTTTCAGTTGTAGGTATATTTATTTCTAAGCATGGGTTCTGCACCTCCAAATCAGATGTGCATGCTACCTGTGATAAATCAGAGGTAGGTGGATTAACCGCTGGGATGCGGCGACCACTTTGAGACTCAATATTTTGCTGGTTTAAACTAATGATATTTTAGAAAGTAGTATTGGTTAAGACTGTATTCCGGCGATATGTTACAAGCATAAAGCTGGGTCTAACGAATTCAGTAATCACGTGGTTAGACACACCATAAATAGGCCGCTCCTCTGGAATCTGACGCCTTTTGTAGCCGCCCGCTGCGGGTCCAGACGCTACGTTTGCATATTTTCTAGGTTCGCCCCGCATATTTTATTTTTGCGGAATCCGACATAAATGTCGAACGTGCCCCTATCCACCACCCGGGGAGGCGCCCTATGGAAGAGAAATAGCAAAACTCCGCAAGGGATAGGGTCTATGGGCGACACGAAATAACACCCGATGAAATAACGCCCAATTAGAAAAATTAAAGAAACCACAATAAAATGAAGTAACAGCCAAGTAAAAAATAATGAAGAAATGCACAATTTTTACGAAATAATCCCCAATTTAAAAATAAAAAAATTTGGTTAAGTGGGACTTATTTCATAATGAAATAAAACCCAAGGAAATAATAAAATAAGATCCAATGAAATAACACCAAAAAAAATGAAATAACACCCAACTTTTGTACGTTTTTTGGAATCCAAAAATGTTCCAATAATATTTTTTTTTTAAACACGCGCGATTTACAACTTTTTACGGAACACCTATAAAACACCGTATTTTTATATATCGATTTTTTCAAATATATTTGCTTTTCTGAAATGGAATATAAAAGTTTACTATTTCTACGACGGCCACAAATAATTTCGTATTCCATATTTTTATTGATCTTAACACTTTAGCACTTTACAAAAGAATGAAAATTACTGACTAATTAGCGCCAGACTTACTCCTAAAATATTTCAAGCAAATCCTAACTATAAGAAATCACAATTTAGAGCTTTAAAAATCCTAAAAATGCATAAAATTATGAAAATGAAATAAAGCCCAAAAAAATGAAATAAGGCCCCAAAAAATTTCATGTGAAATAAAATCCAATTAAATAATTTGAGGATTACCTTTTTTTGGGCCTTATTTCATAAATTACCCCAAATTTAAATATGAAAAAACCCAAAAAAACGAAATTAGGCCCAATTTCCATTTTTGCAATTTTATTCGGGCTTATTTCATTTTTCTAATTGGGCGTTATTTCATCGGGTGTTGTTTCGTGTCTCATCTTTGTGCTGGTGGGTATATAACAGCGATATGCAACCTATTCTATTACATTTTGCGATTGTAAGAATTTTACATATGGTGTTGTTTATGTTGTAAAATTCTCTTCAATGTGTGTGGGTGAACGTAATAAAAGAAAAAAGGGAAAACAAGTTAAAGTGTCATATTCGGCTGTGTCGAATCTTAACTACCCATCACCATATTATCAAAAATTATACCAAAACCTTAGATTCGGGAGTACATTTGTGGACCGATTTCGTATATTTTCAATATTTAATCATTTTTGCTTATAAGAAATATCTAAGCAAAATTTAGTTTTCCTAGTTCTTATGGTACTGACGCTATTGTGCCAAAACCATTAGTATGGGAAGAATTAAGTAGTTATTTTTCTATAACTCAGTCCTTTATGAACCGAGTTTTTTATGTTTCACTAATACTATTCTACTTACTTTATTTAAGGTAAAAGCAGACTATGAAAGGTAAAGGTTAGTGTGTAAAATTAGAGGCAGTCGTGGTATTTGGCTCATATCTCAGTCATTCATAGACCGATCTAACTGGATTTCAATAGCAAGCTTTAGCGGAGCAAATGTGACGTAAATATGTAACAATATAGTCCCCATTACATCCAGAGTTTTTGGAAAACCAATTTCAACAGTCAGACAATTGGATGGGCAGACGTACGGACATCGTGGTCTAAGATCAATATTGTAGAAATCCAAACGGATTCACAAACTTTTATAAAAGATGAACTTATATACAGCAGTGCTGGGAAACTATCGATTTTTATCGATAGTTCAGATTTCACTATCGATATTACTTCGTCTGAATGTTGTTACTTGTGCAGGAAAACTTTAACCAGTTTTTTATCTGGCTACAGTTCGTTGTTTTTATCACTTTATTGAACGTATGAGACGTGTGTATGTACGCACGTTATTTTAGATGACAGTTTTTGAAAAAGTGATAAGTACCTTTCTGAAGGAACGAAAGTAGCAATGACTATAAGATATTTTATTGCATCTTTAAATAATTTTCTAAATTGGTTTTGATTCTCAACCCAAAAGGTTATCAATCTAGCGGCCGTATCCACCATTGGTCATTCATTGTTTTGTCTTATGCTCGCAATTGCAATTGCATTTGGATCTGCATTTTTTTTACAACACTACAAACTTATTTGACATTTCAGTCCCTATTTAAACATGTACAAATTTCGACTTAAATGCCTTTAATTAGTAAAAAAGCAAGATGATAACGGACTTCTTGTGGCCGGAAATTCAGGATATGGACCTGGATAATATGTGGTTGCGACAGGATAATTCCACTTGCCACGCAGCAAACGAAACAATCGCTCTTTTGCGCGCGAAATCCAATGGCCGTTCTATCTCACGTCATGGCGTAATAAATTGGCCGCCAGGATCATGTGATTTGACAACGTTTTACTTTTTTCTTTCGGGGTATTTAAAAAAAGTGCACGTCAATAAGCCAAGAAGAATTCTATAGCTAATTGATGAGATAATTCGGCACGTTAAGGACATTGAAATTCAATTATGTTTCAGAGTTTTGAAAATATGGTCCATCGGATAGAGGTATGCCAACGAAGCCGAGGCCAAGCACTTGGCCAATATTTTGTTTCACACATAATTGTCATAGATCCTTTTATAATAATAAAATGTATTGAAAACTCTTTGTTTTATTTACAACTAACCACCACCCTAAAAATATTCACCTAATTTAGTTTGCCTGACTAATTTTTGTATAACCATTTTCTGTGCAATTGACTAAACTTGAGTCAATTGCACACGATGCCTTTATGAAATTTTTTTGATAGCAATTAATTAAAATTTTATAATATTTTGATGCATAAATGCGGGATATGCAAGTAAGCGAATGCCTATAAACAAAACAATATCGGTAATTGCATTTCTATCCCTAAATCCAACTAATGAGCAGCACACATTATCCAACATGAATGACAGTTTTCTCTTGCTCGATAGTGTGGCCGCTAATTTTCGCCAGTCAACAGTGAACCACAAATTATTTCCTTGTTGGCTGTTGACTGATCTAAAAATTTGACTATCACTCAAGTTCGATAGTGTATACCCCGGCTTAGGGTTAAGTACCCTAATCTGACACCACTGTTTTCGAGTGTTAAACACATCCATGTCTATTTCTGTTTTTCATACGGGATTTCCCGCGACAAAAATCCTGTATCCCGCACATTTTTCGGGGGGATAAAATATATAAATAAATAAGTCTGCTTTTAGGAAAAAGTGTCTATACAGCAGGGATGTCAGCGCCTTGCACAATTGTGCAAATTAATTCACATGTACGCTTACGCTCTTTTATTTTGCGAGCGTAAAAAATAATTGTTTACTGAGAAACACTCTCATTCAGCGGGAAATATCGCAAATATTGCAAGGCCTGTTTTGAGGCCTCTAAATACATTTATGTATATAAATAAATATACAATAACTGTATGTAGGTACATCTTTTTTTTGTTTTATTATCTTTTTTATTTTATTTATTATCTATGTTTTTGTTTTGTTTTATTTCTGTTTTTGACATTGTACAATGATTTTAAAACAGGGATTTCCATTTCTTTGCACAATTGTGCAATTGTGGTTATTTTTTAAGATAGAATTTTAAAATTTTATAAAAATATATATGTAAAGTGAATCCTAATCAACAAAAATTTCAAATTTTCAAAATAATTGTTTTGCATTTAAGCAAACGATATGTGTTTTGTTAGTGAAAAAAATTCGTTGATGTCTGTAACAGGGTCCCTTTTTCTTTCGTTAAAAAGACGTACATAAATGCAGAAATTATTAAGAAAAGAAAAAGCCACAAGAATTTGTTGGTATTTTGTGATTGTAAAAATATTTTTGTTTCTGTACCAATCGCGTCGGTGGGTTTTTTTTTTTTGAAAACTCTTTTCTTAAGTAGGTAAAAATATTTAAAAAACAAGTTAAAAAAGTCTTGTTTTGCTACAATTTATGTGTAAACCTATACACATAAAAGCAAATGTGACAGCAGGTAAATTAACATCCGCAAACCTAAGAATATTTTTAAACTTAATATTTGCATTAGTATGAGCAAATGAATTTTCATTGTTAGAATTCGCAAAGGTATGTTGAGCAAAAAACGAAAAATATTGGAAAGAATTGTATTAGGTTGTAAAAAGACTTCAAATATTGTGAACTGCGCAATTTTTCCAAAAAATAAGCAAAGTTTCTGAGGTTGCAAATTAAATTTATTTAAATAATAAATGATTGTGTCTGTCCATAACTCAACATTTTTCGATAATTGTATTATTATTTATTGTTTTTAAGTCTTCATAGCAATAAATGTAAGTTAACTTTAAATGGTCTGATGAAAAATGAATGGAAAGCATGAACTATATTTCCTCGCATAATGCTGACCCTGGTGTTTGCATCGCCCTTTCATGAAAATGTTTTGTAATTTTTAATACCTTTCCTGATTCCCAACAATTAAATCGAACATAGATGACCCTTAGAAAAGCTCTTTAATAAGGCCTCGCAATAGGCCTCGCAACCGCATATTTCGCCCGCTGGGCATGTAAGAGATAAGAGTAATCTCACCAACACAATCATAATTGACATCACTGCTATACAGTTTCTGACATAACACATTTTTGCCAACGACAAAGAGATGTCAATTCATTTCCGATAAGTAAGGCAATGTTTTATGTTTAATGATCTGATATGTCGAAAGAAGAAAATAAAAATTTACAGAGCAGCTGCATAAAAGATTTTTCGCATTTAGATTCTGTAAAAGATGATGACAAAAGTTATTAATAAAGAAAACGTTTATTCGATTCGAAGAAAAGTAGGAAGTGCTTAGAAAACTGAAAGTGTCTTGAGGTTATATAATGTTCCTTAGATTATAAAGACAAAAATCCGCAGAAAGGAAACGTGTTTTCTCATTGAAATCTTCTTCACAACAATTAAAAATAGGATTTCAAAGGATTCTGTAAATGCTTATTCTAAACTAAAGTCCTAATTTAACAGAAATATTTTGTAATAATTTGTTTGAATAATTTAACTTTTTGGTTTTATATAAAGGAGAACAATTTAAGACTTTGACTCTTGGAAATTTACTCCGAATTTAATATAATAATCAGTTCTCTGCAGTAATAGTTTTTTTAAGTTATTCCTAAACTCTGCTAATGTTACAGATCGGAAGTTTTTGTTGGTACAAATGTTTTTGCACATTGAAAAAAGATAACCAAAAAGTAATTTTGCTACTTATTACTTCCTCAAAAAACCTACAAAATTATTGAAATTTTGCCCATGTGTACCTACTTTTCGAACATGAAGATCTTAAGGTGCCGTTAAGCACTTTTCCTTTCTGCCGCAGAAATAAAAAAGTTGAATGCATTTATAAACATATTTAATTGATCTCAGGAAATGTTATTTGTTCAAATAAATTAAATTAAATACAATTTTGCATCGATTTGAATTGAGCGGGAGTTTCCGGGAAATCAAAAAATAAATCCCGCTTTCCCGGGAAATGAAAAAGGCCGGGAAAAGGTTTTAAAACCCTTAAAGTTAATGTTTAATATTTTTTATTGTTCTATATTTTGATTGAATAAACTCCTTTAACTCTCTGCTGACATATCATTCATTTTGAAGTAAATGAGGAAACTATTTAAGACAAACAACACTTTACATGGTCTGATGTTTAGTTGACACGCAATGAACGACAACGATTACTTTTTTTTGCAAAAAAACTAAAAAGAAAACTTGTGGCAATTAAATTTAGAGTGAAAAATACAAACAAAAAAAATCGAGACATTAGAGAAATAGAAGATGAGATGTTTTATAAAATTAACACTTTATGGTTCCAGGGTTACCATAATTCTATGCCTTTGAGTTTATCTAAATAGTTTCCCTTAACACACGTCTCAGTTTATATCAGTCGCATAGGCTTCCCTTATTTTATTTCCCATCCATAAGTCTCATGGGGTTCCACAAGAAAAAAAGAAAAAATGTACTTCTTGTTTATGACACGCACCACACAATAACATCATGTTTAACACATACGAAAAATGAGCAAAAAATAAATTGGAAAGAGAGAAATGTTGAAACAAGAAACATGAAATATTTTAGATGACAAGTGTTTTCAACTCTCTACCTAGAGGGCGCCAATGTTAAATATTTAATAAGACATAAATCAACCGGATTATATCTAGAGGGGATTTTTCGATTTTTATAAAAATTATTATTAAAACTATAAATACAGAGAGAATGGGGAGATGGTAATTTTCTATGCGATAATTTAAAAAATGTTTGTGCATTTAATAAAAATGTTTTCGTGTAATAAGATTTTGAATGATTTAAGAGGAGTTTCGTTTTAATATTTATAGTCATTGTGTTCGTGGGCGATATGTTCATTAAAATGATGAGATAAATTAAGCGGTTTTGACGCATATCAAAGAACGTAGTATGTAAGTTAGTGTATTTAGAAAATGATCAATATAATCTTTTTAATTATTTTGAAAAAAAAGTTGGCATTAATGCGAGATAGGACATAAATAACTGTTGTCAATAATGTTAAACTTGGGAATTAAAAAAAAAAAACAAGTAAGAAGTCTACATATACGCGAATCTGTGGCACCCTCTACCAAGAATTTTTTGAAAGTGGTCTTTGTATGGAATCTGTGATAAGTTATAAACCAATCTTCATAAATGTATTCGAAGTTTTTGTTCGAAAGTGCTTTCGTAGAACTACAGATCGCTAATTTACTAACCGCAGCATTATAGCAATGTCTAATATTTTTAAAAAATCGTTAAAGCTGTAAAGAATCACAGAATTACGAACTTGGCTAAAATTCCCAAAAAATGCAAACTTTTAAACAAACACAAAAATTTGTTTGAAATATGTATATAAATGGGTTTAAAAGACAAAATGTCGGAAATTAACAAAAAAAATTTGCAAAAATAGCGAAAATTCGCGAAAAAATTTTATCAGTTCAAACAAGCTATAAAATTGATTAACAGTCCCTAAAACTATAAGAAATGCCAAAAATTCGGTCAAAATTGCTAAATTAGCGGAAATTCGAGAAAATTTCCTAACAACGGCATGATGGCAAAGTCTATTTTTTTATTCTAAATCGTTTAAGCTGCAAAGAATCAGCCAACTTACAGCAACAAATCGCGTTTATCGCGAACATGGCTTAAATTCGCGAAAAATTGCAAAATTTGAAACAAACCCAAAAACTAATTTAAGATCGCTAAATCAATTAAAAAAAAAACTAATTGTCGAAAATTAACATAAAAATATTAAAAAATTAGCTATAATTACAACAAAAGCCATGAAAAAGTCTTTTTTAAGTTTTGGGTTAGTTAGGGCCTTTTGCGTTCTAGGTAACTATATATTTTTGATTAAATTGGATAAATAACAATATTAAACTAAAAACAATATCAATTTTTTTGTTAAAAATGTTATCACATATTAGACTTAAAGTGGATTTGATTTACTTTCACCAACCCCTTACTCCTCTAATTGAAAACGAATAAAAACATGTGAATGTGAAATGTAGAACACCAAAAATGCTGAAGTAATCCACTCTCGAGTGAATTCGGATTCTAGAACACACCCGATAAAATCATTAAATTTTTTGAAGCAAATGGGTACAAAATTTTTTTGTTTTTATAAAATAATTCTGGGTCTTTAAACAAATTAAAATTCTTTATATTTTTACTCTTCTTCTTTCGAAATTTTAGAGCATTAAACATTAAACATTGCCTTACTTATCGGATATGAATTGACTTCTGTTTGGTGTTTGGCATAAATGTCTTAAATCAGAAACTGTAGTTTTTCGTTATGTTAAATTGAAAAATATTTATTTGGTGTATTTCATAGATTTTTTCCTAACAGCAGATGATAACAGCAGTTATACTTGACTTAAGTGACTTTAAGCAAACAAGAGAGAAAACAATTTAATTAAAGCCGATGAAAAACTCGAAATTCGTTGTTTTGACTTCAGACCTTTTTGCCTAACGGATAAGATTTATTTTTTTTTTTTTTTTTTTTTTTTTCTTTCATATTCATATACATATATATATATACATATATATATATATACATATATATGTATATATATATATAGAAAAACTTTATGACACAACTTATTAACAATTATACATTCCAGCAGTTAAGTTGCCATAATTATATAAAAAATTCCGGGAATTCCCGAACAACTTTCCCGGGTTTTTTTTCACAAAAAATGTGCGAGATCCAGTGATTTTTGTCCCGGGAAATCCCGTATAAAAAACACTATATACAATCAAAACTTAAAAAAAAAATGTTTCTTAAGTACCAACTTATGCCATTTTTATTCGTTTTCCTGCCATTTTACCAGCCATTTTTGCTGCCATTTTAAACTTGCCCTGCTGATTACACTGGTCAGCAAAATAAAAAAAAATCGAGAGCACGATATAGATTCTATCACGGCGAGTTTTTTCCATGGGCAGGGCTTATTTTTAACCCGAAATAAGGCGGTAGTGTTTATACAGTTTCATTTTAACTTGAAAACTATTTGTCCGAATTGATCAAAATTCTTACAAATGATCAGCAATGTAATTTCCTTTCCTAAAATCAACATTTGCCCCCTTTTTATGTGAATGGCTTATTTTATTCATAATATCCTGGCTTTCCGAAATATTATATTATATTAATTTTTGATATTCTTTAATTAGGCTTGAGTTCATCAAATATAATCTTCATTAAATTATTTTCACTGAGGGAAGGAATTTTACAACTTGGAATTTTTATTAAAATTTATTGATAATTTTTCTTGGCTGAGCTGGGATTTGAACCCGGGTTGATCTTTACATGTTTCAAGAAACACCACTTTCTATCGTCAGAAGATCTTTGTGTTCTACCCACTGCACCACTGCGGTGCCCGTTAGCCAACAGTCAAACACCAATCTTTAACCAGTAGTACTGGTGGTTCGAAATTTGCTGTTATTATCACCCAAATTTCAAATTACATGTTGCCTCCTTTTTCCCCCTGTTTTTTCGTATTCTTTCTGTCAAGACTTTGTCTTGAAAACCTGAATACATTTGTTTATTATGTTTTCCTATCCACTTTCGTCGACATTTTTATTTGTACAAATTAAAGTACAAATGTAAACATTAGAGCTTGTGCCATAGCTATTTCTAAGAACAATTTTAATTTTTAGTTGAACTGTTAAAATTATCAATAAATTTTAATAAAAATTCCAAGTTGTAAAATTCCTTCCCTCAATGAAAATAATTTAATGAAGATTAAATTTGATGAACTCAAGCCTAATTAAAGAATATCAAAAATTAAAAATTAACAGTTCAACTAAAAATCAAAATTGTTCTTAGAAATAGCTATGGCACAAGCATGAATTAGCATAATCTCCTTCCTTCGGTTGAAATATTTGTCCAGCCCATAAAAAAACTAGACGTGATAGAAAAAAACTGAAAATTGATTTGAATTTTTTGCTTTATAATCTTTATATTCCATATATGTGACCTTCTCCGAGAAAAGGGACCTTGTGGGTGAAAATTAAGTTTTTTTAGGTACCAGAACGCACCCTTAAGTCCAAAACCCGTTTTTTACACACTTGGTCCCTTTTCTCGGAGAAGGTCACAAAACGATTGTTGCTGCAAAACAGTGCTATATACTTTTGCCGATTTTAATTTATGTAACGGTAAATCCGAACCTAACCACCAGTTTATCGAAGTTTTAAAAAAAGGTTACAAAAATAAGTTCGATAAATTTAAGCGAAGCCTTAGGAGCAAAGCAAATATAGACTCTATTCATTTGTAAGGTTAGTTTATAGTTAAGATTGATGTGCTCTAGTTATCCTAGATTTGGCACTGACAAAATAATTTTGGTCTTATAGGTAAGACATTTCTATTGAACTCTAATGTCTCCCCTGATTACATCTGATTAAACACATTTTGTTGCTTAAAACGGCAATAAATGCCAAATTATAAACTTTATGCACTTTTATAAAAAAAAAAAAATGTTGTACGTTTTTAAGACTAAAGAAGTCAGGGAAATTAAAAACCCTTATAATTTAATTCTAATTGAAAGTCGAACACCTTTAAAAGAGCAGCCTATAGCTAGGTTTGTATAAACATTTAAAAATTAGTTAGATTTTGGCAAAATAAAAAAAATGTTGCGGTTTCTAGCTTATTTTATGTGCAATTTGACGGGAAATCTAAAAAAAGGTGAAAAAATATCAACAGGATAAAATTTCAAATACATAGTAAATGAATAAGTTTGAGTGCTATATGCCGAATCTTTGATACCCTCCACCGACAGTTCGAAATATTAGGAGTGATATCTACATGATATCTATTTGTTATTAATTTATCTTTATAAAAACAGTCATCCGCATTAAAATTGTTTGCGGTTTAGACATACAGGTATATTAAGTTATTTACCGACAATCGGAAAGCTTGAGTAAAATATCATGATTCGTAACATTTTAAGCCGAACTTAAATGATTTTCAAATTGCATTTATCCTATAAAAAGGGCAATAATCACATTTCTCAACACTTAGTAATTTTATTGTTAATAATGTTTAATTAAACGGCCCCAAAATCATAAGTTGCAAAGGTTCTTCAACGTAACGATTTATTAATCACTTTGAATTGGTCTACAAGCTTGACAAAAATACACGCCAAGTAAAACTTGACCTTGTTCCAAGTAGTTTTTAAGAGACTGCAAATAATACTTTACTAAAATATGCTGCTAATACATAAATACAACTATCATCTTAGACATAAAGTTTAGCAAATAAATAGAAATTTTAAAAAATAAAGCTTTAGTTTAATCAATTTACTGGTCACGCTTTTTATTTTGCTTTTATCGTCAAATATTTGTGGTCTGTACACACCTTAAGTCATATCTATGCATTTTGTTGCTTGCTGACCTTCGTGAATTGTTTTGTTTTTATTCTAATAAACTTTTTATTACAAAAACTAATTTGATTTTTGTATTTTTATGTATTCGAATTAAAACCGGTTAACCGGTTATTCTTAAAATACTTAACCGAAAACCGGTTTTTGAAAAAAATCGAATAATCGATCTCCCTAATATATATCCACGACATACATATAAATATCGTTAAGTGGCAGATGATTTTCTTCAAATCTAAGCTTTGATAATTTGAATTTTTCTAACAATTGCGCCCCATTTGACGACCAACAACTTAAAGCGTTGTTGAAATTTGTGCATAAGAACATTTTAAGGTGGCGTTTCCAAATTTATTGTGGATACAATTTTCAATATGTACTGCAGAAAGAGGAAAGATATTTTATGAGCTGAAAGCAGAAAGTCCGGATATTATAAAATTTAATTAATCGCTTGTAAAATCTCCTTCAAAATCATTCAAATTAAAATAATAATGTCACGTCATCTCGTTTGCGAATATTCCAAATATCATGAGTTTTCGTTCCAAAATAATTTTCAAATGAGAGGAAGTTGTTTGAAAAGCTTGTAAATATCATCAGAAAATGCAAGCAATCTGGCATATGCAATCATCCAATGAACAAGTGCAAAAAATCAATTCCAAAGAGCGAAGTTCAGTGTTTGGTGCAAATGCTCTTGCAATAGAGCAAATGCAAAATATCGCGTTTTCTTTTTCGCAAGACAATTTGAACCAAACACTGAACCCCGCTTAGTGCCGGTTCACGCACGTCAGGTTTTGAACTTTAAGTAGAAAAGGGAAAAGAGAATGCCATTTGTTTTCCCCTCTCTCAAGACTTGGCGAGTCAAACTAGACGTGTGTGAACCGGCACTTATATTCATTGGACAGTTAATACGAGTTGACATTTCATATCAATAAACAATAGAATAGAATTGAATCAAAAAAGTACAATTGTACCAAATTCATGAACCGTGGTTCACTATTTTTACTGTACTCTAAATAAAAATTTAACAAAATATATATCATAGTGACTTTATTGAATTTTTGGCGTATTTTAGCGATACTGAACAAATTTATTTTTTAGGATTTATAAAAAATATTTGTACTACCTTCCCTAGAGGAAACCGAACTGACACCAAAGTAGTCCCGTGATAGGTCTTTGGTGGCAGAGACCGGTTCTAGTTCTAACACTTTATATGAATAGGACCATAATTTTTACATGAGGTTGTTATTGGAGGGGGTCTATTGACACCATTTGACCAGTCACAGATCTATTCTCAATGAACGTGCTTAGCGCAGTTACTAAAATGTAGTATTATTTCAATAAAACAAATCCTAGAATTAAATTCAAGAACAAAATTTAAGAGAGTATCAAAAAATGTGTCACAGCACCGGTGAATACTTTACTGTAATTCATTACTTTTTCTACCTTTTTGTTCTTCATAAACCAGTTAAGGGATTGGGTTTTCTTTCACTGGTCATGCGTTCTTTCTTTTTGTACTTGTTCTATTTTCACAAATCCCAAGACAAGTCTGTTGGACCAATTGACACAAATTTCCCGCTTACAACTATAATTAATGTTGGGAGAATTCCAACCTATTGTAGTGGAGAATGTAAGATAAGATAAACTCACTGTTTATTTTTGTTGTTTTTGTTTAAACTTTGATATTGTTACAAGTAGAACTGTTGCTGTAATTCTTATACGCTTAACAGTTTTATTTGGTTTAATATCTTTCGTTTTTCTAAAATCTTTATAGATGAGGTGTTCTGATGATCTGGCCTAAGTAACCAGTGAATGCGCATAGGAATAGCTTCTCCCTTGTTGTTTGTTTTTTATTTTGTTTTTCTTAACCTACTTACAACTACAATTAATGTTGAGAGAATTTCAACTAATTGTAGCGGGGAATGTAAGATGAGATAAAGCCACGCTACTTTATTTATTTTATTTATTTATTTATTTTTAGAAGTGCCAATATCTGTCACAAAAATATTTTGGCAATACAATTCTATATAAAATTCATAATATATATATTGTTAAGTTATACGTACATACATACTTAAACTTTAACTAACCCTCCCCACAAAGATACAAAGAATAAAAATGTACATTTATAATTACAATTTAAAATATATAAAGCTTATGGTTGGTAATGTAATGTAAATAAGCGTATTTACTTAAAAGTTCTCTAATAAAATTTTCTCAAATTTTGCCACTGAGTTTGAAAATCGTCTTTCCCGATATGGTATGAAATGATTCCAAATTCGTGTAGCGCGTATTACAAATGATCTATTCTTTATTAGGGATGAATGAACAGGCATGATTAAAGAATTTGTTCTAGATGAGTTGCTAAAAATGAATCTTTCCGCAAGATATTCAGGACTACCACTTTTAATGATTTTATAAAACATTAGCATAATCCTTTTCGATACAAAATCATTGAAATTACAGCCTAATAACTTTTTAGTATATGAGGATACATCATTTCAGTGTTTATCAAGAATACAAATTGGGAATTACTCACAACAAACGTATTCCCAAAAATAATTTTGATAATATTTTTTATAATTATAAAAATATGTATTATGTAATAGAATATGTAACAGAAGATTTAAGGCTTTGGCGATTTTTGACATTGAATTTAGCGAAAAGGTCAAAATCAATCTGACAGCCCTGGAGCTAACCAAAAAAAAAAAAAACGGTAAGCATCACTATAATTAGTGTACTCGTAATAGGTTTAACCGCCCGTTACCCCGCGGTAGCCCCATCAAACAATTTTGGAATAATATGCTTCAAGTTATGTAGCGGTTCATTTGCCCCCAGTAGTTGTAACTTGAAATGGAGTTCAACAGGCAGCGCTGATCAAGGGACTACATATTTTTACTGCAAATATAAAATTCCTTCCATATTTGGTTTTCATCGACGATACAAATAAATTAATTTAACCGAAAAGGCTATTACAGCATGAATGCGATGTTTATAAGTAAATACGATTTAAATTTTACATTATTAAAACGGAGCATATGATACATTTGCATTAAATATGCATACATAATTAGCGCCAGTAATTCAGCCAATCAGTACAAAAGAAAATATGCAGTTGAAATATCCAGCTTTGTGAAGCCTCTCCGTGCCTTTGAAGTTTATTTATTTAATTAAGTCTTTGGATACAATCCTTACAGACTAGATATTTTAAAGAAAAATCTATAAGGTTTAACATTTCATTAAAACAACATATAGCGGGCAATTGAATCGGAATGTTCGTTGAGCTACATTCAGTGATATCTGAAATGAAACATTAAGTATAATCCTTCGGCTTTTAATGTTGGCATTCGAATGAAAGCAAGTCGTCGTGATGAATATGATGGAAGCGCAGCATATCCTCGATAAACATCTCTTAAACAAAAAAAGTTAAAACTTTTTGTGAACAGATTCAATAAAATTAATGTAAAGGTTTAATAGGGGTCTCATATAATTGAGCCATACTCTGAAATCGGTCTTACAAGTGACGTGAATAATTGTTTGGGTCCTTAAATTACATTGCCTATTTTTATAGATTCCCGTTATAGTTGGTTGAAATATTAATCGATAAATATTTTTTTTATAACATACTTTTAAATAAATTTACTTACATAAATTTTTTCAAAATATTCTTCTTCGAAAGATAAAAGCGCGAAAACTGACAGCTCCTTGGGTTTATTCCAAAAATTAGTTACTGTTACACCTGTTAGGTCAAACTAAATTAGCGCCACAACTGTTTTCTAAAGGGTGGTCAAATTTAAAGGGCCGATGTTGATTTTGAATAAAACACAAATTATTTCTTTTTATTTTAATAATAATTGTATAGTTCAATTATGTATGGAACAAGTTATCGGCCAAATGGCCGCCAAGTTTTCAATTACGCTGAGGCATACTTGAGGTTATCTGTCGTTAATGTCCCAAACTATCTCATGCTTTAGCGTTTGAATTGGTGCTGGCTTATCGACATAGAGCTTATCTTTCAAATAACCCCAAAGAAAGAAGTCCATCGGTGTCAAATCACATGATCTTGGCGGCCAGTTGACATCGCCACCACGTGAGATAATACGGCCATTGAATTTGTCGCGCAAAATAGATATTGTTTCTTTCGTATTGGCAAGTGGCACCGTCCTGTTGAAACCACATATCACAATAGCGAAGACCATTCACGGTAAATGCCTGGCCGGCCTCATTTTGGAAAAAATACGGCCCGATGATCCCGCCAGCCCATAAACCGCACCAAACAGTCACTCTTTGTGGGTGCATTGGTTTTTCGACAATCACTCTTGTATTATCATTCGCACAAATGCGGCAGTTCTGCTAATTGACGAATCCTCTGAGGTGAAAATGCGCATCATCACAAATCACGAAGTTTACGATATGCATTTTGATTTGAATGCCCATTTCCATAATAAGCCTGAATAACTTTAACGCGTTGCTCGATTGTTTATCTTTCCATGGTTCAAATTGAATTAGTCTGAAATGGAGAAACGTCAAATGAAATGGGGAAAAAAACTTGACGATTAGGTGTGGTTCACATTCAGCATCGGCCCTTAAAATTTTATCATAATTATCATAAAATTTATCATAATTAGCCCGTGAGGAAAACAAAAAACCTCAATAATAATAATATTAAATAAAACATTGATCATAAAACAAAAATAGAAATATTTAATTCTCATGTTCATGCAAAACATGTGTATAAGGCAAACCTAAAAAGAACGGCGTCAAAGAGCACGTTCATAAGACGTAATTGCTGCGTAACAGTTGAGTGTTTGTTTTAGAAACGCATAGTTGAGCAGTCCGCTCAACTCAACAGTTTCTAGTTCAGCTCAACGAACGTGCCCAATGCACTGCAATTGGAAAATCCGATTTTGGCAGCGCTTTAAGTAGTGAAGTTGGCTGCTTTTGTTTAAAGGTACAAACAATTGGTGGAAATCTAGCTGTTCTAACTCCATTTTTATTTCTATTTTACGGGTTTCATTGAACAAAGTAAGTTCAGACGTGTGTGCACGACACAACAATGACACTTTTAATCAAGTTTTTTAATTCAGGGTTAAGGCTTAATACCATTGGAATTCATGGAATCTGAGAAGTTTTTTTTTGGCACCTAAATTTTTCAGAGTCCCTTAATTTTTTCTGAATGTTTACCATATCATTCCTTAAAATGTATAATTTTTACATTTTCTACATATCGTTACCTAAAACGCAAAACGCCCTATCTAACATTTTAAAAAGTTTACAAGAGAAGCAAAAAATTATTAAAAATATTTATTAATTAAATGCCTTAAACTGTTTATAAATTATTTTTCTTCTATTTTTCTTGTACAACCTGCCAGTTGTTTTGACAATTGACAATGTTGCATATTATGCAAACTGTTAGTTAGGTCTTTTAGCGCGTATCATATAATCTTTTGTAGATAGGGCCGTTTGTTTTTTGTACATAAAACCGCTCATTTTGGTAAAAAGATTCCAAAATTTATTGTGGACATCAGAATCAATGAAAAAGTAAATTTTTAATTTTTGGTTAGTTAGGGCCTTTTGCGCTTTTGGTAACGATATATCAATACCCGTTTCTAAATTAATTATTTCGAATTGAAAAAATTTTTATACATGTTCCTCTAAATATTAAAATCACTAAGAAAACTGTAATCCTTTAATAAAGATACGTATGTACTTTCTAATTGGATGCTGGTTTCTGTTGGTGCAAAATGTATTTTCATTAACTAGAATTTAATATTTATGGCCAAACGTTTGGGCCACTAAACGAGTTTTACTTTCAAAATCCATGTAATTTTATGGCCTTTTATTTCACTTTACTGCATTTTGCTTTACATTTAGACATTCAGATCGCACATACGAGAACTTATAGAGATACCAGCAATATTTCGAATACATTTTATTTCAAGTGATTAAAAAATATAACAACAACAAAATACATGCAAACATACAGAAAATATATGTATAAATAAATAAAATTTATGAATCGTATGTTTTTCAAACTGACAATGAAGCTGCCAGTATTATTGCACAACTTACAAGAGGCGGAGTCATAAAACTAAAAGAAAAACACAGATCTTTTAAAAAAAAATATCTACATTAAAAGAAATCTACGAGTAAAAATAAAAAATTTACGCCTCATAATAAAATAAAAAAAAAATAAATTAAATTGTTTAAAAAATGCCAAACTATAAATTAAATTCAATTCTCTCCGCAATTAAAACAACATCTCGTTGTGTCATTTCAGAGAGGTTTCTGCATATGCTGAAGATACTTTTTCAATGCAACTGAGATAATTTCGAAAGAGTATAAATTCAAGAGATGATCAAACAAAGATCGCTTGTTGCGCTTCGTATTTGTGGTTTAATTTATGCACAAATTCGAATTCAAAGTATAGAGTAAATTCGAAGTTAGATAAAAAACGGGGAAATATTTATTTCTCCTTAAATTTATATTTTTCTCATAAACAGGAGAGTTCATATAGATAAAGTTATTCGAAGTTGGGGTATTTATAAGATACACAAGCTCAGTATTTTTGAATGAAACAGTGCAACCTGCTGTATTTTATCGCTTGATTGGTAAAAGTGTTGTTTAATTAATTAATTAATTTAATTTTAAAACTAAATATAAATTTGGGAAATTTCTGGCGATATAAAAAATTGGTCTCATGTGTTAGGCTTATCAAAGAAAGTGGATTTATTTTCAGAGGCGGAAGGCTTAAGATCAACTGCACTGTCTTCTCTGGCAGCCGCTTTAATAGTATTTCGTTGTTTTAAGATAAGTTTGGTGTTATTCCAACTCATCACGAATAAACTTAGAGCGACATCTTATAGCTTTTGACCCATAATTTCATACACAAAATTTGTTCAGTGATGCAGCACACTTTTGTGTAAATAAATTAAAAATTAATAGCCGCGATTGGAGCCTTAATACTCGTAATCCTAAAGCTAATGTTATAATATCATTAGATTCGACAAAACTCAGCGCGTGGTGAGCTTTATAGGCCGGTCTAGACATGTCTTGACAAAAAACGGATTGTCAGAACGTCACACTTAACAGAAAGGGATATGAAGTCATGCTTCTAGAAAGCGCACAAATGGTACCACATGCCGCAGAAGCTCGTGATACAATAAATTAAACGCTAGAAAAATTTGACGAACGAATGGACCTGTTATCAGAAAAACTTGTTCGTGTGATTTGAAATCATTAGACTATTTTTTCCCATGATATGTAAAGTTCTAGATCTATGCAGATAAACCAGAAACGATCGAGCACTTGGACGCAAATATTCGAACCGTTATTGTCGAAATACAGCCAGAATTACTACGAAGGGTGTGTGAAAGTTAAACCTCAGTGTTACGCCATGGACGCGCTTGCCGCAGCGGTGGTTTTTAAAATACATACATACTTATGAACAATTCGAAAAAACTGAAATTCGCGTAATTTTATTTTGTGTCGTAAGGTTTAACGCCAAACGTCATTATTTTCTTTCTTGATATTCTTTAATTAGGCTTGAGCTTATTAAATTTAATTTTCATTAAATTATTTTCATTAAGGAAGGAATTTTTTTTTCAACTTGGAATTTTTATTAAAATTAATTATTTTCTGCTGAGGCTTTTGGGA
The DNA here is from genome assembly GCA_949318255.1 of Pollenia labialis. Lineage (NCBI taxonomy): Eukaryota > Metazoa > Arthropoda > Insecta > Diptera > Polleniidae > Pollenia > Pollenia labialis. The sequence goes on along the minus strand of OX439139.1, from coordinate 57,055,601 downwards.
GTTAAGGCCCAACCACAATGTGCTTAAGTTGGCTTAAGCAAATGTGCGAATACATGTTAATTATATGAGCCAAACCATATTGAACTTAAGGAAACTTTTTGCAAAGTTAAATGAAACTGTCATTCGCTTAAGGTGCGAATCTAATCGCACATTCCATACGGAATCAAATGTCTTTTATTTTGTTTTTTTAAACATGTACATTTGAGAGACTTTTTGTTTAATTTTTGACAGTAGGTTAAGGTTAAGCAAGGCTATGCATACTATGGTTAGGCCTTTAGCCTGTATTTTACAGACAGGCAGGTATGTTGGCAGGCAAATTGACTTATTCATATAAAAAAGGAAAAATAAACGAGATCTAAAAATCACAGAAAAGTTGTGGAAATTCAGATGGATAAAATGCTAAATTCTATCTAATTTTTTAATTTGCATTTTTAAAACAAAATTTTAACCTGAAGGTTTGCAGGCCAAGCAATCTTTACACAGAAAAAACTCTCCAAAATGTTCACCAATTAAAGCCTTAATGAAAAATAAAATCAGTTTTAATTTAAAATTAAATCAAGTGAATTTAACGTTTTATCAAGTGAATTCAACGTTTAATTGATTCTATAAATTTGCCTACTGGTGCAAATTTAATTAATTTTTTAATTAATATCACATATTTAACACTGGCCCCGTAAATCAATCGTTAACTTAATGCATTAATTATTGGAAAATATGCGGACTATGCTCTTTTTATTTTAAGAATTCCTTGGCATCATTATGAATATACATAATTAAAATATTAAATGTTTGCATTAAAAGTCTATTATTCCCATGCTGTTGATTAACACATTATCACCGCCTCAAGTATTTACCAGCCCCTTTTGTCCATACTGCTAAAATCGTGAAGTTTATTTGTTAATTTCACATACACATGACTGCTGGGCTAACAAATTTTCGTAATTTTGACGATTTTTGGATCAAAAAGGACAAAGCAGTTGACAAATTTCATACTTGTTTAGTAGAATCACATGGGTAGGGCGGGTATCACGCCTTTTTGCTGATTTATATAATACATAGAAGTATTGCTTCAAGACCCACCGAATGTGTGAATTTATGAATCGATAAACCGATGTTCGCCGATTCATCTGGCAAACTGGTTTTCAGTCAATGTACACCTTGTGCGCATAACACAGTTTGAATGAAAATTCGTATGTTTAACAACAATTTGTTCAACTTTTTAAATTAAATGTTGTAATATTTGTTACGGTTTTATGCATATTTACTACTAAGCAATTTTGTAAAGGAGACGACCTTACGGAATCACTTACTAATGCGCACTTATTAGGTATGATATTTCATAGAGATCAGCCGCTTTGAAGAAATAGTCTCTTTCTGTTGCCTATAATTCTTAAACAATTATTTAATCGTTCCCTTACTTTACCGCACCTTGAGGGCACTTCTGCGATTAAGTAAGCAATGAATTGCGTTCATGGGCTTTAACTGTTTCCAAGAATTTATAATTTTTTGCTAGGTGGTATTTTTGAGCTTAGGCCTTAAAACGTACGACCTTCCAAAACGTTTATATGCCTGCGAACTCTTTTCAAACTGTGTATGTGAGTATGCGAATCTAAACTTAATGTGACATTTCACCAGTGTTGGGCAAAATATATGGTTTGCGGTATTTCAAATACAAAATACCTGCTTGTCATGTATTTAAAATACAAAATACTTTCAGGTAATGTATTTAAAATACAAAATACTTATACATCAGTATGTATTTAAAATACAAAATACTTCCATTTATTGTTCGTATTTTAAATACAAAATACCTCCACGTCATGTAAATGTGTGTTTTTTAAAATACGAAATACACCATTTTTATTCAAACCAAAAAATACATCAGATAAATTAATTAACAAAGCAATTGTTTCCTTTCATAAATATAGGATTTTCGAATGTAGCATCAGACAAACAGTTTCTTGTTGGAGAATAAATGAAACCTGCTGAAGAAAATAATCTCTCTACAGGACCTGATGAGCACAAACTTGTATTAAATTCGATGAATACTCTTTTAATATTTGGATAGCTGTCAAGAGTGTTGTCACTAAGAAAACTGACAAGCTCCAACACTAAATTCACCATCATTCCTATCTACGAAAACAACAACATCATCGTCTCCTTTACTGGTGCTTCTACTTCTGATATTTCCATATATTGATAGTTACGTTTTTAGCGATTCTAGTTTTTGGTGGATCAAAATGCAAACAACCATCAATAAACTGACAAAATATATTTTGTAAACTACGTTTTTAAAATAAAAAATACTCCCATTGTATGTATTGAAAATACAAACAACTTCTATACATTGTATGTATTTAAAATACAAAATACTTGCTGGACATGTATTTAAAATACAAAATACGTATTTGTATTTTACATACGTATTTCAAATACATGTATTTCAAATACTGTTAGACAGATTTACGTTTCTACAATTCGTCTGTGCAACCGATAACCTCCCCATATTCAATTCATTAGTAATGCAAACAGTTTCAAATCTGCCATTTTTAAACATTTTTGTGTAAATTTTGTTTGGTAAAGTATTTAAATAACTTTTTTTTATCTATTTTCTTTTTTTTTGTCATTAGTCAAAAAAATATTTTTTTTTAAATTAAATTTTTAGCCCCGTATTCATAAACGATCATTAAATTTATCAAACGTGCATTTAGGTTAATTTTAATAGGAAATTTGATTTTATTATTCTTTTGATATTTGTTTACTTATTTGCATTAATTATTATTTATTTATGTGTTTAATTTTCATTTTATTTTATTTTCCTGTGGCACATATGTATAATGTAAGACACCGATCTTTTTATTCTGTCTTATCTAATAAAGAATCAAATCAAAATCAAAAATCAAATCAAAATAATACGTACGTTTGTATGTCTCAAAACTGGTGTGAAATTCTCTGCATAGTGTAACTCTATCCAGTTCTGTAAAGGATTAAATCAAAACGTTTTTCTTTCTTATGGTAACGGTAATAAGCCCATGGAAATTGCTGCCAAACTAGAGTTAGGAATCGTTGGCCAAAGTGGCGGACGTTGCTAGATCGTTCATGAATTCCGCATACTCCCAGACTATTAACTTTTTGTTTGGTCGTCGAAGATTATTTTGATATGCTTTTCTCCCCAAAAATTTGTTAAGTTAATTTTAAAGCAGGTACTTTCTTTTATTTTTTAAGAACTTGTAAAACTCACAACAGACCAATTTCTTTCTGATACTCTTTGTACCTTGAAATATTACGAGCAAATTGTTAGTATTTAATTAAGTATTTAATATCATAATTTGCTGTCTGTAGAAATAATATTAGTTTAAACAGATAGTAAAAAATATGCGCCATTATCTATTGTCTTACTAATTAGAAACATATTTTGTTTAGTCAAAGTTAAAGATCAATTTTGGAAGATCAAGATAAAATATAATTATCATTTGTATACTCAGAACACAATCGTGGATAGGTTATTATGCGTTTATGGTGATGTTTGTAACACTTTAATATACTGGAACACATTTAGGTATACCGATCTTCTCAGAATCACTTTCTGAGACGATCTTACGATCGTCGTCCATCCGTTCGGCTGGCTGGCTTGTCATGTTAAAATTGTGCCCTACGCTAAAGTCTCAATTTTGCAGATAATTTGATGAAAGTTCTAATTGAGGCAAGGACCAAGCCTATTGAAAATGGTGAGAATCGTTCCAAAATTTCACATAGCCCCCACACAAGCTTCTCTCCTTGTCCTTCTTGTCCATGAACGCAACTGAAGATATCTAAATAGTATTCGACTCTTTTTCATGAAACTCCAACTCATAATATAATATTGTTTTGGCAGGTCATGACTGCCCATGGGTACACAATCAAATGGTCGAACTTGACCGACTATACTTTCTTTTTTTGTTTTTGAGTTAGAAAAAATTAAATCAATTTCTTAATTATTATAGTGAAAACATTTTTCACTATTTCAATTAATTTAATACGTGTCCACCGTGTTAGAAAGTAGAGAATACAATTTTAATAAAACTAACACCAGCAGTTTTTGTTTCAACGTTTTAATGCATTCACGCAACCAAAACAACAACATGGAATTAAAAACAAAAGATGCTACTAATAGATAAAATTCAACTGATTAAACAATAGCGGTAATGATGTCGATGAAGATCATCACACTGATGCTGCTGCAGATAGATGATCATGATTACAGATAAGGGCATCACCAAAACATGAAGATCTTCTTTAAACATTTGTATTAACTAGTCTCTTGTGGAGGGTAATAAACATTCAAACACTTGTTGCTGTGGCAAGATGCCATGAAACAATATCCTAAGGGTAGAGTCAAAATAAACATGCAACATTCATACAATTGTTGTTGGAACTGCACATAAAGACCGAATGCCAGAACAGTAACTGCTTAATAATATAATTTAAACTGTGCTTAAGACAATAGACTATTATTTCCTGATTAACACTTTGGGGGTAATTTCTATATAATTTTTTTAACACCACTGGCGACACAGTTGTGTATGCAAGTGAATACAATTAACTTGTATAAGGCATCATAGTTTGGAAATGAAACTACGAACTAAGAATTTACTTAAAAATTTTCAACTGCAGTGCAGAGATATGGCGCGTGCTGCTATTGCAAGGAATTGAAGAAAAATATAACAAAATAAATTTATGCTGCGGATGAAACAATCTCCATATAAATGAAATGATTTAACAATAAGTTATTATGAGTACTTTAAAATATCCGTGGCATAATTTAAAAGTCAATGCAAAATATAGGAAAATAAGAGCATGTTGAGTTTGCCCTATCTGAACTAGTGACTTTTAGTTTGTCGATGCAATGCATCGTATGCATACATCGAAGTTCTCGATACATCGATTGTGTTTTGTAGCAAAATATGTGTGGTCTATATAAAATAATTGATTATGCTGACCTTTTCTTACTTTTATATATTTAATTATAATCTGGCTTAAAGACAAGGTATTAAAACTCAAAAAACGATTTTTAGTTTTTTAACATGTTTAGCTATTTATTTTCTTTGCATTGCAATATTTCGGTTATAATTAAAAAATATTATATATCCCAATACTTTTTATTTATAATAAGTAAAAATAAAAATGTTCCTAATATTTTTCCACTCAATCGGGTTCTTTGTTGTGCCGCATGCGAAAAAAGTCTTTCTGACGGAACCGATATTTCCACCATCGTCAGATATTTAAAGACGATTTTATTTTTTTTAATATAAAATTTTAAGAATACTAATAAATAGGAAGTTATGTGCCTGTGTGTGTGCTTTTAGTAAAAAGTAAAAATTTAGTAAAAATCATCCACTCATAGTAATAAAAGAATCGCCAAAAAATATTAAAAGTCATACACATTCAGGCAACATTGATTTTTAGGCCCTAATTAGGTAAAACGCAACGCAACGCCAATTTTAATTAAATTACATTTAAAGCAAAAACACATTCTTAAGCAGTTTGTTATTTTTTGTTTGTTGCTTTCTATCTAATCACAAGCAGCCGTATTTATAATGCAAATTTGGCATGAAGTTAGCACAAAGCTTATTTATAATACACTTACCAAACTCTGGCTAGCGATTTGCTAAACTCTTGTTAACGAGCTGCCAAACGTTTGCCAACTTGTGAAAAACAGCTGTTTAATGTCACAATTTGGTTAGTTTTATTTAAATTACTGTTTTGTTTTATTTTTCTATCTTTTTTTAATTTTAAAAACTTTTTAAAATTCGTTTTTGTGGAGGAAAAAACAAAAAAAAATTACAAAACAGGCAATGATTAATGCAAACGTGTGGCAGGTTTGAGTAATATAATGTGGCATCGTTTAAATTCAGAGTTGATTTTTTAAAAGGTAGCAGATGGACAAAAGTTTGTTATGAATAAACTCTGTGCTTGCAAGCTGCTAGGCTTAATCGTCATTCTAGTAAGCAGCTCGTTGTACGTAGTGTACAAACTGGGGCTTCCTTTTTGTTATGTTTTAAAAAGTGGACGTGTATTAATGCAATTCGAAATAAGTCACAGGCTTCCTTCCTAAACTTAATCATGCATGCATTGTTGAAGCAGTGTTTAAATCCGCAATCATACTTTACAACACTGCAAATTAAATCATTTTAAATTACATCAAATTTGCAAAAGCATCGTCAATTGACCTAATGCTCCAGTTGCCTTTGTTTACATATCACCTGCCAAACAGATGACGTATGCCATACTTTGACAAAATATGCACGGTTGCGTTTGGGAATATGTGACATTGTTAAAGTGCAATAACATGCGTTTAGGAATGCAGCCTCTCAGAGATGCAGAAAGGTAAGTGAACGAATTCTCAACAAATTTTTTACAAATTAACATCTAAAGGGCATTCCTTAACTAAGAAGCTGAATTGTAAGGGAGAAAAATAAAGAATAAGAATCCTTTTATATGCGTTGAATAAAGCGTAAAAGTGTGTTGCTTGCAAGATGGTAAGAAAAACTTTATCGTTTTTCCTTACAAAGCTGGTACGTTTGAAGATAAATTTTTTTATTCGGTTATAACAAGGACAAGGATATCACCGTGATTTATGGTTAAACAACAGACAGTATCAGATCCCAAAGTCAGATTACTAATAAGTAGAGCAGAACCTATGAAGATTTAGAGCTAGTCGTTCTATTCAAACAAGATTACATTGCGGGGAATAAAGCTACCGTAATAATGTCAAGAGTACAGGTCACTCTTGCTTTCCTATGTATTGCATATCCTCCTGGAAGAAATTACGGTAGAATCTTATTATTATTCAGCTAATTCTATCAGGAACATTGGCTTTCTACAAAGAATCTCCATATTTGTCTGTATATTACAACAAAGTGAATTTCGTTAAATAACTTACCGTTCTCATTAGGGATTGTGCGCCTCCATGCAGTTTTTATCTTCCTCGTTTTCTGGAGCATTTGGGACTCCATTCAAGTTATTCGTAATAACCCTAGGCCACTAGATTTTTTTAAAGTATGTATTTTGCATACATGGGCTTGTTAAAATTTGTAGTTTATGTTTGATATTATGGAGCTTCTTAAAACAAGTGTATAGAAATGTTTTTAAGGTCGGTTCACCAATGGCAAAACTATTGTCCGCACAAAATGTTTTTATATGTTTTTGTCTTTCTTTCCCTGCAGATAACGAGACTAGTCCATACATGCACGTAAAGAGTAGTACATAAAGAAGTAGGAGTACTCCAAATATATGGCTAAAAGGTAAGCTATTTAACATTACGATGTCCTAGAAGTAGACAATATTACCCAGTATTGGATAACAACGGAGTAGTCTCAAAACTACTCCATGTTCATACATACTCTAGTGGACAGTTTTGAAACTACTCCATGGTATACTAATCCAGAGGATTAGTTTTAACTTCGTTTAAAAACGAAAACATTTCATTTAAACACGAAAACATGTCGTTTTACTACAAACTGTTTTTAACTATGACATGGTCCATCATATTATCATTTTAAATTTGGTGCCGGTTCGCACACGTCAAGTTTGATACGTCAAGTCTTGAGTTTTAGGAGAAGGGGGAAAAGAAATGGCATTCCCATTTCCTTTCTTTCCTAAAAGGTCAAGACTTGAAGAGTCAAACTTGATTAACACCCAAATTTTGGAAATAATTAAAAATATGTGGTTTGTCACCAACAAAACAAAGCAAAATATAACTAGTCCCTACGGTACGTCCACCATGTAAAACCAAGAGATTTTCCGGACAAATTTTTCGAAACAAGTGAATTGTGCGACGGACAATGCTCACTAAAAACTTGGTGAATCCATCTTTAAGATAATTTGTTTTTTTATAACTAAATTTTACTTTGTTATATATTTCTTTCAGTATTAAGCCTCAAATAAACGGTTCATTAGAGTTGTAAAAAACACATTTTACAAACGTACCTTAAAATATAAAACCCGACTTCAATGTTATTAGCTTTCACTGTAGGGATCTGAAAATTCTTAAATTGTATTTGTATTTGTATTTATTAAATATGATTTTCTAACACAACAAGACATAATATCTTATAAATTACAGTATTAGAATCTGAAAAGTTAACCATACATTGATTTAATTAAATTTAAATAATTATAAAATAAAATAATGAAAAATAAATAAAAATTAACTAAATAAATAAATTAATCAATAAATAAATAAAAAAAAAAAAAAAATTAAAAAATAACGTTTTTAAAAAAAAAAAAAATTTAAGAAAGATGTTCTTTAAGTAATTTTCTGAACCTCATTGCGTTGCTAGTGGTCTGCAAATTATCAGGGAGTTCATTCCAGAGACGGATGCTAAGAATAAAGAACTGACATTCAGATATCTAAATTGAATCAACAATTTACCTCTTGGTGATCTTGCAAATCGCAAGCGATCAAAGAGATACTTTGGTTCCTTTATATAATTTTATAAAGAAATATTAAGTTTTTGAAAATTAGGAAGTTATCAAATGTAATATTGAATATACGAATCGAGAATTGTGACACATGATCAAATTTTCTCAGTCCGAAAACGTATCTTACGATGTTGTTAAAAGTTGTTTTAAGTTTCCTCATATCCCCTGAGTTACAACCAGCAAATATTTCGGATGAATATAAAAGCGTTGGTAATAAATACGTTTTCGCAAGTAATAATCTAACTTTCGGCGGAGTAAAGTATTGAGTTACCCATAAGCCTCGTAGCATGCCGTAGCTTCTACCACAGGCTTGTGTTATATGATCTGACCAAGTTAAACGCTTATTAAATATAACACCTAAATTCCTAGCCTTACTTACAATGTCAATTTTTGACCCTCCCAAGAAAATATTCACCTCATCCTCTATCCCCAATATGGTCTTGCCCATGACTAAGCATTTAGATTTCCCCGGATTAAGTCTTAAGCCATTTGCCGAAGCCCAGACGAAAATATTATTCAGATCATAATTCAACTCACGCACCTTAGACAAAAATAGCTCCCTGGTACTACTTAGATACAGCTGAACGTCGTCAGCATACATCTGAACATTGCAAAAACGGATTTGTTGGGGAAGATCATTTGAATATAGCGAATAAAGTAGGGGTCCGAGTATGGAACCCTGTGGAACACCTCTTGTGACCCGTAACGGATTTGAAATATATTCACCGTTGGTGACGGATTGAGATCTGTTTGTAAGGTACGACAACATCAGCCTCACAGCAAGTATGGAGAAATTAAACATTTTTGATAGTTTTAGACATAAAATTGAATGATGCACTGTATCAAATGCCTTTGAATGGTCCAGTAGAACCAGAAACGATATTTTACTTTCATCCAAGTTTCCCCGGATTTCCTCTATCACATCCGATAAGACAGTAATACAGCTACGCTGTGGCCTAAAACCGGACTGACGATCAGTTAATAGATTTTGTACTGTCTCAATGGCAAAATAGTACCAAATTTACATAAATTGTACCAAAATGTCGCTATAAAATAAAGAAGCATACATAGAAATTCAAAACAAAAGTATTGTCGTTTAAGCCTGATAATATTACCCTACACCACAGTATACAATGACAAATTTTCGATGGCGTACCCTATTTGCGACCCATTGGCAATCATAGACCCGTTAAAACAAAATTATGTTATGAGGTTAAGATTTAGTTTGCCTTAAGTGATTTTAAAAAGGGCGCTTATATGGGACCTTTAGTAATTTTGTACCTACCAGCACAAAATTTTGCATGACTATCATAGCTTTCGTAAAAGTAACTGCAGCCAATTTTTATGTCAATACCAGCATTTTGAAGGAAGTTAATTTCGGGAGTAGTATTTGTATTGGAGCTATCGTCAAATATGGACCAATTCCAATACGTTTTGGAGTCCATACGTCACATTCACACATCCTATTTTATATATATAGATTATTCACTGTTAAAATAACATTGTTCTATATTGAATCCATAAGAACCTGTTTTATATTTAAATCAAAAATGTATCTTGTTAAATTAACATAAATATGTTATAAAAAGAAGACAATTCCCGTTTTCTTTTAATTAAAATTATTAAGTTAAATAGTACATCAAGTTTTCAAAGTAGAATAATGACGAAAACCACATCGGGCCATTCTGCTGATGCTTCTGATAACAAAGGAGAATACAATATATGTCAAAAATGTGTTACAGGGGTAAGTGTATTAAATAAATGCATAGAGACAACTGAAGCTTATGGCGTTTTCTTTTCTAAAAAAAGTGTTGCATAAGTGTTACATGTGAGTTGGCAACATTTTTAAATGCTTTCCTAATTTTTAAGAAGTGTTTCATATTTTACGTTTATAAAAGACCACCAATTTTGGCATCAAATAATAAAGTACAATAAGCGCAAGGTGGTAGCAAGACTACAACAATTCAAAGCAAACAGAAACAACAGATATTTTTAGTATTCCATTGTTTGTGTTTACGGCTCGAAATTTGCCACCACATTGAACTGAATTCGCCTTGATCTAGTGCTGCACTCATGCCCCTTTAATTAAAATGAGTGTTGAACATGTAGCATTTTTTTTAATTCTAAAGCGAACACCGTCAGAAAAGAACGCTTTACACTTTTAAAATAACACACGTTTTTCAGAAAAGAACATAACAAAATGTAAAAGGCAGAATAAATGCAGAATTTTACTCAGAAAGGAAAACGCCATTATTCACACTGTTATATCACACACAAACCAATTTGATTCAACTTGAAATAACTTTCATTCAACGTGATTCGGATTGTTATTTCAATATAAATGACATTTTGCTCTAACAATACTGCAATGTTAAATGCACATGAATTATAGTTACTTTAAAAGAAAAAAAATGTTGTTCGCAAGTTATTGTAAAATCATGTCAAATTAACATGAAAAACGTATGAAGCAACATCCCTACCGAAAACGGTAAAATCAACTTTGTTTTCGACAATTTTACAATGATTTTTTCTGTGTAACACAAGTTAACAACTACGCAATTTTTAGGCTGGAGATATGTATGTTATTTAAAATTTTATTATTGAATAGAAATGAAAAAACTTCGTGGCTATTTTTCTTTAAATTGTACCAAAAAAGGATGAATTGTACCGGTGCACCAATAAGTTTCGATTGTTCCAAATTAAGTATAATTGTACCACAAATCCCATCACTGATATCTTTACAAGAGGGCAATCTATGTCGTTCGATTCCGATCGAAATTGCAATATAATTTAATTGAAAATTTCTATCGACTGCCGTAATTTGCTCCAGATTGAATCGGGTAAAAATTTTAGAAACTTTTTATCTTCGATTAAAGGAATTGTCATTTGTTTTAGTTTTCAAAAGCGTCTTCTATGTTTGGAGTTTTCCTCAATTTACACCATGTTTTTCGAATCTGAGCTTTTTTATAGATATACTGGGTAGCGCAAAATAAGGTACATATGTTTGCATGTGGTTTTTTATTGTTATTTTTTCTTTGATTTTTTTTAAACCAATTTTAATGGAATGCATATTGCATCTTTAGGCAAGAGCAAACGATATAAATGGTGGTTAAATTTAAAGGGCCGATGTTGGTTTTGAATAAAACACAAATTATTTAGGAAATTATTGTAATTTTTTTTTTATTTTGATAATATTGGTATGGCACCCTTATGAATGGAACAAAATATCGTCCAAATGGCCGCCACGCCCTCGGCGGCACACCTCCATCTGATGGTCCAAATGCTCTTGAATTGTTGCTGGCTTATCGAAGTAGACATATAACACGATCTTTTCGGCCAATTGACATCGCCACCAAGTGATATAACACAGCCATTGAATTTGTCGCGCAAAAGAGCCATTGTTTCGTTAGCTGTGTGGCAAGTGGCACCGTCCTGTTGAAACCACATATCGTCCACATCCATATCTTCCAATTCAGGCCATAAAAATGTCGTTATCATCTCACGATAGCGAACACCATTCACAGTGAATGCCTGACCGGCCTCATTTTGGAAAAAATACGGCCCGATGATAACGCAGCCCATTGGTGCATTGGTTTTTCAGCAATCACTCTTGGATTATTGTTCGCCAAAATGCGGCAACTCTGCTTATCGACGAATCCACTGATGTGAAAATGTGCCTCATCACTGAATCACGAAGTGATATCGCGCACATTTTGATTCATGTATTTCCCAGCACTCGTCTATAACGTACAAAAAGATCGCATTTGTATGTTTATAAATAAAGTGTTTTTTCCAACGCAGTCCTTTCAAAGGATCTCCCAAGCCATTTATATGGTAGGTAAGATCCATGAATCAAATTCAATAGATTGAGCAGGTCCATTATTTTGATGGTTAAAATCGAAGTAGAAAATAATTTCTACTAAAAGCTCTATAGCTTTTATTTCTAGGCTCTGCAAATGCAGCACAGACGCATAATATTCTTCCTTGACATTAACGACAATTAGGAAACACATAAATAAATTGTTAATGAAATTATTGTAAAATTTTGTAAATTTTCCGTAATAATAAATTTTACAGTCACTTCACAGTAACACTTCCATTGCAAATCCAATGTGCAATTATTATACCTCTCGAATTATAAGTAACTACACTTTTTTGTTGTGTTTTTTGCATAAAACACTAAACAAGCTAAGCAGCCTCAAATGCTGTTATTAGCATTTACAAGCATCATAACTATAAGAGATGCAAAGTAGAAATCATATTTTTGATTTTCTTTTTATTTTCTCGACTACAAACCTATTAAAGGAAGTATTCGTATGAGTAGTAGAAAAAAGTGTAACTGATGCCTGACTCGCTTAGTATGATGCATCGTCATCATCATCTTGCTTACGGATTTCTTTGTTTTTGTTATACTCGAAAGCAAATCTTCTTGTTATTGTTGATTTTTTTCTGCGTTTTTAGTCTCCGCGCACACACTCGAACTATATAAAACTTAAAACTATCTAGTAGACATAAAGCTTAGAAGAACATACACAGACACTACCGACAGACAGACAAACACACGGTTGTATGGACGAAGAAATGTATGCATATGAAAAGTTTGTTGATTGTTGATTACAATTGTTTGCCTTTTGGCAAACGACATTTCTACTTCATATTCATGTACATATCTTTAAGTATTAAGATTTTGGAAAGAGTTGATCTAGAACGATCGTAAAATACCCTTCTTTATGTCAATAGAATACCAGGCAAAGTCCATCATATGAACGATAGAGTTCCCTAGAAGGAAAGCGAAACTTAAGGGTCTCACTAATTTGTCGATTTTAAATGTAAACGCGGTTAATCGGACTGTTATCGCACAAAATGTTTGCGATAAAATATCCAATTTGTCCTAGAATTATGTTTCGAGTTAAGTTTAAAGTCAAAGCAATTTAAAAATGAGTCTTTACACTCCGATCTTATAATAATTAACAGCAGCCAGATGTAGCGGCAGAGATTGTAATGAAAAAGTATGAGAGGCATACACTGAACCAAAAAAGGTAGGTACGTGAAGACAACAAAAATTTACGTTGAGCAAACGAATAATTTATTAATTTGTAGTCCAATGAATAAGTTCGTTGTGCCAATGAATGACCGTTGTTAAAAAGATTTTAGTTTAGTTATTTAATGAACGGTTCGTTAGTATAACATAAAATTTTATTAATTTAACGAACAAAGATCGTCAATATTATTTTCTGTAAATTAATAATTAAATGAAAAAATATTTTAACCCAATGCACTTTTTCGTTAATTCAGTGAACATTTACGTTGATTCATCACATAATTTTGTTTTCCGAATTTGTTCACTCAACGAACACAGTACATTGTCTAAATGAATAATTTTTTTTTAAATTTCCTCTCGCATAATTAAAAAATAAAAATAAAATAAAAAAAAATCTCATAATGTAATGTATATATTTTTACAAACATTTGGCAAATTTATTGTAATATATGTATGATGATATTTATATCAAAGTACAATTTTTTTTATAATTTTTATATAGATTTTTTGCAAATTAAGGCCACGCTTTGGGCTTCGATTTATAAAAATAATTTTGAATAAAATTCCAAAAAATTTAACTAGCAGGTATATTCTATTTTAAATAAATAAAAGAATTTAATACAAATGTCTACATCAAAATAAATAACAATGTCACTAAATTTTATAATGTTTTCCGACATCTTCTTTAAAAATTCTATATATGAGGGGTATAGATGCAAAGACTGCCCAGTTTTTTCACAAACGTAACTAATAATACCTCTTAGTTGTATTTAATGAATGCTTCCAATTAGTGAATATTACATTACCAGAAACACTTTTATCCCATAAAAAAGTATGTTCAAAAATTAAGAATTGATGCAAAAACGACAATCTCCAATGGACATTGCCGTTTTTGCAATGATCACAGTTTGTTAAGCTCTTTTTCTCTCAACTATTTGCGAAAATTCACGCTATTTTTTTATTCTGTTTCTTTTTTGCAAAACAAAACTTAAAGAAACGAAAATAAAAATTTGATTTTTTAATAATTTAAGTTATTTGATTAAAAGTCGAAAGAGGTTGAATTAAACCTTTGTTAAGTTTTATTTAAGAATTTTATAACCTTTGATTTATTTAAGTACATTGCCCATGCTATAATAAAAAATATTGGATTAAAAACAAAACTGTATTAATTATCTCAGATCAAATGAAACAATACAAAATCCATATTCGATTCAGTTAAAAGCAGCAATGTCCATTTTATTAAAGCAAACACAGCAATCTCCAATTTTATTATTATAATTGCCAGCAAACCGCTACATCGATTTGGTTGAAACTTGCGTCATATCTTCATCATATTCTTATTTACTGAATAGCATGATATACAATACATAAATATGAATATACTTTGACCTAGAGGTTTTTACTATTTATTACGAAAACTATTAATGTGGACATTGCAGTCTTTGCATCTATACCCCTCATATGTTCTTCAATGACTCCAATTGAGGCTGCAACGTAAACAAACGATTCCTGTGAATCCTAAGTTGTAAATTTTGAAGTTGATTTTTTCCAATTAAACCTTTGCGCACAAATTTCATTGCAGGAATCAGGTAACCCTGCAATGCATTGCCGCATCTCGGCTATCAACAAAAACAATATAAAAGTCTTACAATAATTGAATGCCGTTATTTTATGTTTAATTTTTTTTAGTATTAAAAATAAAAGTTTTGAATTTTTAAACACTTAAACAAAAGAATCTCTTTAATACATCTAAAAGTACTGTACGTACTTAAATTATGTTTTTTTTTTTTTTAATTAACTAACAGCAAATCAACCGAATTTAATTTTATTTTACACAGATAGCATTTTACTTAATTCAATTCAACTTACTTCTTCACTTTTATTTAATTTGAAAATGTGTTAATTGTAAAATTAAATTTTACACTGCACTTTTTTTTAGTTCTAATAATATCTTAAAAAGAACCAGTTCGACTAGAAGTATAACACGAAATGCTAAATCATGGTAACCTAACACTGATTTAAGAATCAACTTAATAAACGTTACGTTACACTTATGAAACTTTTTTGACTTCAACGTACTAATTCGTTAATGCAAAAAATCAATTGTCAATTTTAGCTCAACGAACACTTTTTTTATGCCAAAGAAAATGAATAGATTATAAAATTAAGGCGCTTTTGTGTTAATAATAAATAATAAATGTTTCATTTGCTCAACGAAAATGTTATTAACTTTTACGTACATTTTAATTGAGGCGACATATGAAAAATTTTACTTCATTATTACAACAAATTGTTTATTATTCAATATGAATTTATGTTAACCAAATATATAATAAATGCGTGTTCATTGAGTCAATAAATGGTACGTTTATTTTAGTATCTGGCTCATTTCCTTTTTCATTATATTAACGAATTATTCATTGAGCCAACGAAAATTATTTCGAAAAACGTTGTTCGTTAATATTATGATCACTTTTTGGTTCAGTGTATATGGAATTTCAAGGTGTGGGTGTTGTTTGAACCAGGGTACTTCAGCATGAGAGCATAAAAAATTTAAAAAGATTTTAGTATGTCTGTACTGATAGAAAATGCTTACTTCATTTCTTATGCACAATACGTGATTACCAATGTTGTCAATAAAGTATTCGGAAATTACCCATGACTGTGTTCCAAATTACATATTTGTAGCAAAATTACATATACAAATCGGCAAAAAAGCTATGATAAAATGAATTTAACTTTCAAAACCTTTTAGATATTCCAAATTTTGCAATTTAACGGTTAGGTTAACAAAAAAGCAAAGATAATTAATGGCTGCATTAAAAAAGAAGTGGATGAACATGCAAAAGGTGTTTTTTTAGAGTGTGACATCACTGCTTTATTTTGTTTTCTGTTTTAAAAGTGCAACGTGTTCTTTTCTGAAGATGTTCCCTGTAAAAAGAAAAAAATGCTACATGTTCAACACTCATTGTAATTAAAGGTGCATGAGTGTAGCACTAGATTAACAGCTGGTTTTGTTATTATATCAGCAAAACTAAATTTTCTTAAAAATCAGGTTAACATTAAAAAATGTTGCCAGATCCCATGTAACACTTATGAAACCCTTTTTTTAGAAAAGAAAAAACCATCAATCTATTTATTTATAAGAAAACCAGCGATATCGCCATTCTCGATAAAAAGGCACAAAAGCCACTAATTGTTTTGTCGCTCGAGTTCTTCTTTTAAGAGAATCTTGTTGACATTCGTGTTATGTGTAGACCCGGCTTCGATAGGGTATAACTGTTGCAAAAATTACCTTTTAAGTTTACCAAAACTCAAGTAAATAATATTAAAGTAAGTTAATAACATTATAAACAATATAAAAAATACAAAACAAAACAATATGATGAACAACCGTATCATAAGTCACCGAACATCCGAGGGTTAAAAGACCAAATGAACTACACAAGTTTGACGCCAACAAAAGATGTTTTTTCCGAACAAACGTTTTTCATAACTTTGGTCAAACCGATTGTAAAAGAAACATTAAGAAAATTAAATCAAAAATGATCTGAACGGTTTAAAGTAGTGAGTTGAATTTTATTTTGAATGGCCCAATCTAGACTGGAAGGTACCACAGGGGCATTTGTATCACTGACAAGACCTTATTTATATACCAGGCTTGCTACTCCACTAATATTCTTAATTAGAACAAAGCTCTGTAATCACTAGATATTGTCTAAGGCTGAGCTGCTATGCTATAGAAAAGAATAGATCATATCTTACCGAATTCAGTAAGCATTAAGAAAAAGCTAAACTATATAGGCCCGGCTTCGATAGGGGTTAACTCTATCTGCCGTATTCATAAAAATATTTTCATTTTTTTTTTCTTTTTAACAATTATACTTAATAAACTTTTGTTAAATTTAATAATCGATTATGAATACGGTTTAGTAAATAAAGCTTCAAGCATCCATTAAAACCGCATAAAAACATAATAGCAAAACTCATATTGTAATGCCACCAGAAAAGCCGTATGTGGACTATTGAACTTTAAAGCCAAAAAACTTTAGAGCTTTCAAAGCTCTTCGTAAAATGTTCTGATTCTAATTAAAACTTTTTTAAATTCACCACACAAAAATTTTCTTTTACTCATAACTTTCAAAAGCATATTGTGCCAAAACTGTTTCAAGTCCATTGTACTCCTTCACTACTTGTAGTGTATTTAGTAATTTATTTCCATATACGTTTTGTAATTCTATTATGACTTTAACTTTTTTCATTGTTTTATTTTCTGTGTAATTTTCTTTGGAAGAGGGGAGGGCATTCATTTAAATTTTCTGCATTCTGCATAAAATTAATTTTATTATCTGGCGCGTAAATAGTTTTTACTTTTGTCTCAGTGTGTGTGTTGGATTTTGCTTAAATTTCTAAACGTTAGATTTTTGTCGTTGGTTTTACTCAAATTAGTCTTTATTACGTGAAATTATTGTTATTACCAGCTTAGCGCCTGGTTAAATTTGCTTTAATATTTGCATAAAGCGTTCCTCTACATTCTGTTGATTTTACAAATCTTTGACTATTTACAAGATTTGAATGAAGTAAGGAAGTCAGTTCATAATAATCAAGAGTGTTATGAAGATTTATGATCCAATTTGTTTAATGTGTGCCATTTGTGGATTTAGAACATTTTGAGTTAGAAATTTATCGTAATTATTAAAACAATTGGCAGCTAAACCTAAAAAGAATTAATATTTAATGGGCTGATGCCGGGCTGTCAGACTTGGGGATTTATTTCCAAAGTTGGGGATTTGTTGTGGGTTAGTTGTTATGATGTGTCGAAGTTTAAATAGATAACGGAAATATGTATTTTTATTGTTGATAATAAGGATGTCTTAAACCGATTAAACAAGCTCCTAATACTAATTCTTATATATTGGCTCATTCGTCTTCAAAAACAGCATATTGTTCTGCTTGTAATTCCTCACTGGAATGGATTTATAAAAACATGCAGAAACCAGTCGCTACAAACAAAATAAAATAATTTTTTGACTAAAACTTCTTGTTTGGGGATTTTTGGGGATTTCTTATTGAAGTTTTGACTTTTAAAGGTTTTGTTTTTTATTTTGGGGATATTTTTTAATTTTTTGGGTACAAAAAATAAAGCACCTGGCCACCCTGGGCTGATGCTAATTAACACACAGTGCAGCACTTAAAACTTGAATCAATTGAGACCACCAAAATCTGAAAGCTTATGACGGTAGAACAAAAATCTCCTTGCTGGTTTTTGAATTATTAGCTAAGGTTTTTTTTAATTCATTTTTGAAATTTTCGGCTGGGGGAGGATTTTAGTACAATTTTCAAAAAACATGTACTGATTCTTAAGTCTATATCTCGTGAACTTTTCGAAATATTGCTGGTCTCTCCTTGGCAAATTCTTAGTTCTCAATCAGATCTAAAAATTTTACCTTGAAATAAAATCAAAAAAACAACCACGTCTTACTCAAAACGAGATGCTTCATAACGGTTGTCGTGGACGCTTAAAAAAGCTGTATCGTCTGCAAATGTTGAAGTTTAGGTTTAGTTGTTTGTTGGCATGCCCGAAGTATAAATTAAGTACAATAGGGGGCCCAGGAGGCTGCCTTGTGGGACTCCAGCGCCAATTGGCTGAGGTGAGCTTAAGAAATTTCCTTCTTTAATAATTAATTGACGACCGACTAAGTAGCTTTCTAACAGCTTGTGTGTGTTTGCTGGTAAATTTTGCTTCAATTTATGAAGTAAGCCTTCATGCCAGACTTTATCAAAAGCTTGCGAAACATCGATGAAGAGTGCTGAGCAATATTTTTTTTCTTCAAATGCTTTTCTTATGACATTTACTATTCGATGAGTTTGTTCAATTGTGCTGTGTTTGCTTCTAAATCCAAACTGATGGTTTGGAATACATCTATTGTCACTTAAAATTGGAGTTAATTTTGAAACTAATAATTTCTCAAAAGCTTTGACATATTTGATAATAAGCTAACAGGCCTATATGACTCAATTTTTGTATGATATTTACCTGGCTTTGGTATCATGGTAACTAAGGAGACCTTATATTTTTTGAGTATAGTATTCAAGGCGTAAAATAGCATTAAAAATAAAAAGAATAATTTTCTTTGCTATGCCAGGTAGCTCTAAAAGCATTTTATTACTGATCTTATCGATACCAGGCGCCTACTTAGTGTTTAAGTCACAAATAGCCTTTTCGACATCTCCTATTCCAAATCTTATGGGAATGGCTGCTCTAGCAGCAGCAGGTGGAAACTCGACCGCAATATCATTAGATATATTTGGTGTAAACCCGTTTTTCAAGTAACTCACAAACAGATTTCCTTTTTCAATATCGTTTCTTGCCCAACTACCATTCAAGTTTCTTAATGGTGGCTTAGATATAACTGGCCTTTTTAGATTTCTAGCTGTACGCCATAATGATTGTGGAGTTGCATCAAGTTTCTATATTTTTCTAGAGAAGCCGTTTTCTGAGTCTGTAGTAACTTTCTAAGCCTTTTTGTGCACTCTTTTAATAAGTTCTTAAGTTACAGGGAAATGTAAAGTTGTCACTCTCTTGAACTCTCATTTTTTTCAGTCAAGACCCGCTCGACATCTGTAGAATATATTTAAATATTTTTTGTTTTTTTTTGGCCAATACTGTCAAAATTTACAATAGAGCAATCTACATTCTCCGGTGTACTAAGCGGAATATTTTCTGCGTACTGAGAATTTTTTTATATTTTAACCAATTTATTTGTGTCGCTGACGGCGCTAAGTAACCAGTCGGGGATACAATTCTATTGGGGTTCATTAAAGTAACAATTGTAGGTGTTTGATCGGAAGATAATTCTGAGGAAGCTTCAATATGAATCGTTTCTGTGGGGATGTTTTTATCCACGCCAAAATCTATAACATCTGGAATTTTTTGCTGATCAGTAGGCCAATATGTTGGTTGTCTGCTCGCGACCACATTTTAAGCCGTTTTAGAGAATGTATTAAACAAAACACGACCCTTTGGTGTTATAAGTCGTGACCCCCAGAAGGTATGTTTAGCGTTATAATCGCCAGCGGCCAGAAAACAGGGTCCTAGTGATTTAAAATATTCACAACATTGGCTTTCTTATATTGAAAATCTAGGTGGAGAGTATCAAGATGAAATTAATATGTTTCGATTTAGCTCTTCAACAGAAATGCTTGTTGATCACACATTAAGTAGTGTTTGACTCGAGTTTTTATCAAAATATCATAAATTATGTAACCATTAATTTTAAACGTATTTCGTGAGGTTACAAATTTGTTGATTTCATGATTCATTTTAGTAATTTGGTTTGCTATTTAAACATAACAGATCCACCCAGTTTATTTATATCTTTTTTTTTTTGGTGTCTAAAACAATCCCATAATAATGTTGTAAGTTGTAGTAATTTTAATTGCTTTGCGCGTACAAGAAAATCTGCAACATCTTCTAGTCTGCAGTGCAGCAAAAAGTTGTGTTAACATTTAGCAGCATTTAAAAACGCCAACAAACGTTGATTTTTATTAAAGTTGGAGATGAACACGTGAGTCTTTATTTGGATTGTGTAAAAAATTAATGCCATATCTATACCCAAACCGCAATAGTGGAGAGGGTATTATGCGTTAGGGCAGGTGTGTGTAACCATAATATGGTATCGGCTTCTTGATGGAGGACTAATTTATAAAAAAAAATTTAATTTAATAAAGGTTTACAAAACAAATTTTGTATGCAAATTTGCGTTAACAAACGCTTGTTATATTTAATAATCGTTTATGTTTAAAATTTTCTAAAAAAAAATTTTGGTGGAGGCCGACCATATTTAAACTTGTTTTTGCTCTGGGTGTACATTTTAACTGGCTGTACATGCAATACATTATTAGAATACGATTTGATAAACTATGCATAAAACTATAGTTAATTGCTTTTTGAAAGTCCTCTTTATACGGGTGTCTGGTAGCAGATTTATATTTCAAACTTATGGTGTTTTCTTATCTACAAAAAAATGTGCCTTTTTTTAAAAAAATGCAATTTGGTGTCTGTTTCTTAAAAATTTTGCTCCCGAAAAGCATGAGTTTTTTAGAATAAAACAAGCCACCCATTTCGGGAGCAAAATTTTTAAGAAAAAGACACCAAATTGAATTTTTTTAAAAAAAAGGCACATTTTTTTGTAGAAAAGAAAACACCATTATATAAAAAACGTAAAAATTTACACAAAGTTATATTAAGAGCTTTGAACGAAAAATGCGGACTTTATTTTTTAAGAGTATGTCATCCAGAATACACTGCTCAAAACGGAGCCATGTGTTTCGAGAATTTTCGGGAAAAAAATGGTACAATTATCTCATCATGTCGTTGTGCTTTGTTGCGATACAGACGCGTATTCTTAATCCCGCATACAATTAAATTATTAATTACATTTGATATTTTAATACAACAAATTAGCGAATGGACGCATTTTTTTTTAAATAAATCTCTAACATAAAAGTGAACAATTATCAAAAACGAAAAATTTAATAAAAAAAAAATATATGTATAAATGTACATATGTATGTACACATATACTGTACAAAAACATTTTGTTTAAAATTCTTATTTTTGGTGTAATACAATAAATAATAAAAATAAAAAAAAAGCACAGCAAAACAGTGAAAAACAAAAACAACTTTTTGCATGAGTAGTCACAATGAAACAACAATAAAACTAGATGAAAGAAATGCATACGTAACAGTTAATGCTAAAGAATGCAATACTGACATAAATAAAACAAAACAAAATAATATTAACTACCTAACGGCTAAACCAATTGTTCGTACACGTTCCCTTTCGCCCTCTGTTTTTACAAAGACGGTTGATGCTGAGACATTAAAAAATATTAATCTCTCGCTAGTGCCTGCAAGTGTTGCCGCTTCGGCAAAAACAATTTTAGTAACAAATGTTACCATGAATTCAAACACAGACCCAATGGAAAAACCTCAAGTAAAAAGTTGTCAAAAGCCTCAAGTACAAGTTGGTATGGACAGGTACATAACAGTACTTAAACGGGGTCGCAGCCCTACCTCTGCAGCAGTTGCTTCGGCCTCAAAAGTACCAACTTTTGATAAAATAAACTCTCAAAATCGTTTTGCAATTCTGGAGGATGAATCCTCTGAAGCACCAAACGTCATTAAATCGTCTAAGCCACCCCCGATATATCTAAGGGAGCAAAACTCAAGTGAGTTAATAAAGAGCGTGATCTCGGTAATAGGTGAAAATTCGTTTTACGTAGCGGCAATCAAGCGTGGTAGTATAAACGAGACGAAAATACAGGTTAATCATGAGAATGATTTTCGTAAACTAACAAACAAATTCGAAGCCCTTAAAAAAAGCTTTTACACATACCAACTGAAGAGCAGCAAAGGTCTTCAGGTAGTGATCAAGGGAATAGACTCTTGTGTGGACCCAGAGGAAATTAAAACCTTTTTGGAAGAAAAGGGCTTTAAGATAAAAAACGTTACGAATATTAAAAATAGGGAAAAAAATCCCCAACCATTATTTCGAGTGGAGCTAGAACCTGGCGACGTTAAGCTTAAAAAAAATGAAACGCATCCTATTTATGATTTAAAATATATTCTATACAGAAAGATAACTATAGAGGAGCCGCACAAAAGAAATGGTCCCGTTCAATGTCTCAACTGCCAAGAATTTGGCCATACTAAGGCATACTGCTATTTACCACCGGTTTGCGTAGTATGTGGTGAATTACATGGTACAGTCCAGTGCGATAAGTCTAAAAATGACCCCAATGTAAAAAAAT
Source organism: Pollenia labialis (assembly GCA_949318255.1). Classification (NCBI taxonomy): domain Eukaryota; kingdom Metazoa; phylum Arthropoda; class Insecta; order Diptera; family Polleniidae; genus Pollenia; species Pollenia labialis. The sequence goes on along the minus strand of OX439139.1, from coordinate 57,032,279 downwards.
GTAGTAACTGTGGCGGCAATCACACTGCAAATTATAGAGGTTGCCCTGTATACACTATCGTCAAACAGTCGGCTGGACCAAAAACTAATCCCCCTCAAACGCAGGTACCAAATCAAGTAAACACTAATGACATTCAGGCTCCGCAGCCTAGTAATAACAGAACCTCTTATGCTAATGTCCTAAAATCAAACCATGTGCCAACGCAAGGTGCTGATGAAACTTCTAATTTAAGTCGTCTAGAAAAAACTATGGAAACATTAGTGCAAACAGTGAATAATTTTACAAACACAATGGGTAATATGATGCAGGAAATTCTTAGAATGCAATCGATGTTATTGCAAGCTGTACTTAACAAACCATGAACTGTTTAAAAATTTGTTTTTGGAACGCAAACGGCATCCGCCAACATAAAAATGAATTAGAATACTTTCTTAAAAATAAACAAATTGATGTCATGATGGTTTCTGAAACTCATTTGACCTCAAGAAATTCGTTTAAAATCAATGGTTATACACTATATGATACCAAAGACCCTCGAGATAGAGCGTGTGGAGGTTCTGCCATTTTGATAAAAACCCGAATCAAACACTACCTAATGTGTGATCATCGTGAAGATTATCTTCAAGCAACAAACATTTGTGTTGAAGAGCTGAATCGAAACATATTAATCTCATCCTTATACTCACCACCTAGATTTGCAATATCAGAAAGCCAATATTATAAATATTATAAGTCATTGGGGCCCTGTTTCCTGGCTGCTGGCGATTATAACGCTAAACATACCTTCTGGGGGTCACGACTAATAACACCAAAAGGTCGTGTTTTGTTCAATACAATCTCTAAAATGAATTTAAATGTTGTCGCGAGCGGACAACCAACATATTGGCCTGCTGATCCGCAAAAAATTCCCGATGTCATCGATTTTGGCGTGGTTAAAAACATCCCCATAGAGGCGATTCACGTTGAAGCTTCGTTGGAATCATCCTCTGATCACACACCTACAATAGTTACTATAACAAACACCAATAGAATTGTATCTCCCTCTGGTTACATAGCGACGTCAGCTACACAAATAAATTGGTTAAAATATAAAAAATATCTCAGTACCCATTGCACGGAAAATATACCGCTTAGCACTCCGGAAAATGTGGATCTCTCTATTGTCAATTTTGACAGTTTTCTTAAACTAGCTGTTCAACATTCGAGCAAAACCCTCAAAAGAAACAATTATAATAAAATATATTTTACAGATGTCGAGCGCCTCTTGAATGAAAAAAGGAGAGTGCGAAGAGAATGGCAATTGCACAGATCCCCTCAACTTAAAAATGAATTAAAAGAGTGTACAAAAAGGCTAAGAAAATTTCTGCAGACCCAGAAAACGGCTTCCGTGGAAAAATATCTTAAGGACCTGGATGCAACTCCACAATCAGACTACTCATTATGGCGTGCAGCTAGAAAACTCAAAAGACCAGTTATCTCGAAACCACCATTAAGAAACCAGAATGGAAGTTGGGCAAGAAATGATAATGAAAAAGGAAACCTGTTTGTAAATCATTTGAAAAACGTATTTACCCCAAATATACCTGACGATATAGCGGACGAGTTGCCGCCTGTTTATGTTAGAGCAGCTATCCCCCTAAGATTTGAGATAAAGGAAATAGAAAAGGCTATTTGTGAATTAAACACCAAGAAGGCACCTGGTATTGATAAGATCAGTAACAAAATGCTTTTGGAGCTACACTCGGCAGCATAAATCTGCGTACACCAACGAAAATTAAAATTATATGGTAAATTTTGGTATAGAAATAAACGGTACACATTTGGAACTTTTTCAAATAAAACTCTTATTTATTTAAGAATAGAACTGTGTTGTTAAAATCATATTTTAGAATTAAAAAAACTTAAAAAAATTCAATTTATAAAAAAAGGATAATTAAAGGACTAGGCAAAAGTCTGCGTACATAAAATAAAATAATAACTTATAACAATTTTTTTTTCCAAATTTACTGTATTCTAATAAGAAGTCGGATAACCACGACGAGCGAGAACTTCATTAAGGCGTTTTGGCATTGATGAAACCAGTTTTTCGGTGTATTCGGAGCTAATACTTCCCCATTCCTCAGTTAGTACTGTTCGAAGAATTTCTTTTGATGTTATAACGTGGTTTCGTATTCTTCTCTCCAGCAAATCCCACAAATGCTCAATGGGATTTAGATCTGGTGACTGCGGAGGAGTTTTTAATTGTTTTTTTACGTTATACAACAACCAAAGCTTTGTGTTTTGTGCTGTATGTTTTGGGTCATTGTCCTGTTGGAAAATGTAATCATCTTCAATTCCCAATTTCCGAACACTTTCGGAGAGATTTCTTTTTAGAATGTCTAGATACACCCTGTGATCCATTATCGATGGAATAAATTCTAAATTACCCGCACCTTTACTTGCCATGCACCCCCATACCATCACACAACCGCCACCATGTTTAACTGTTGGTTTCAAATTTTTGGGACTCAGGGCTGTACAAGGCTTTCTCCAAACAAGCTGACGGCCTTTTATACCAAAGATGCAGTACTTGCTTTCATCAGTAAACAGAACCTTTTTCCAGAACTCTGCAGGCTTATTTATGTGTTCCTTAGCGAAAGAAATTCGTTTTTGTCTATTGACTACCGACACTAGCGGCTTTTTCCGTGCTACATGGCTTTTGTAGCCTGCTTTTCTCAAAACTCTGCGCACAGTATCTTTGGACACGTGTTTATTAAATTGGGAATTTATGTTTTCAGCTATTTTTGATGCTGGTAACCTGGGGTTTTCCTTCACCGACTGCACTATAACTCTACTTTCGCGATGAGTTAATTTTGGTGGACGACCAGAACGAGGCTTTGAGGCTAAAACTCCAGTATTTTTAAAATTGTTTACCACTCTCTGGATGGAGGAGTGAGTACGTTCAACCACTTGACCGATTTCGCGCAAAGTTTTTCCCTGTTCCCATAAATGAACAATTATTTTGCGTTCAGCAATATTAATTTCTTTTCTGTTTGGCATTACATAAAATTTATTGCAATTCGAAAGAAAAAAAATATAAAAAACCACTATTGATCAGTTTAAAGCAAAGACTGCAGTATAAAACTATCATTGAATAACAAAAAACAGTTAAAAAGTACCGTTAATTTTTGTGTACGCAGACTTTTGCATACGCGCAAACTTGCCAGACCATTGTTTTTCAATTGCCAAGTGCTACCAAGTTTTGTAAATCCAAAAAAAAAAAACACCTAACATACTTTTTAAATATTTATCTGTAAATCAAAATCAATTTTAAAAGATTACCGTTATTACTTACTATTATAATGTCAAGTTAATTTATATAAAAAAGTTTGTACGCAGATTTATGCTGCCGAGTGTACCTCGCATAGCAAAGAAAATTATTCTTTATATTTTTAATGCTATTTTACGCCTTGAATACTACCCTCAAGATTGGAAGGTCTCTTTAATAACGATGATACCAAAGCCAGGAAAAGATCACACAAAAGTTGAGTCATATAGGCCTATTAGCTTATTACCTAATATATCAAAGCTGTTTGAGAAGCTCTTAACGTCAAAATTAACCCCAATTTCGGTTTCAGAAGAGAGCATAGCACAATTGAACAAACCCACCGGATAGTAAACGCCATAAGAAAAGCCTTTGAAGAAAGAAAATATTGCTCCGCTCTCTTCATAGATGTTTCTCAAGCTTTTGACAAAGTCTGGCATGTAGGCTTGTTATATAAATTGAAGCTAAACCTACCGGTTAATACACACAAGCTGTTAGAAAGCTACCTGGTCGGTCGAAAATTCATTATTAAAGAAGGTGATTTTTTAAGTTCTCCTCAGCCAATTGTAGCTGGAGTCCCTCAGGGAAGCATCCTGGGCCCACTTTTTTACTTAATATATACCTCGGACATGCCAACAAACAATTACACCCTAACCTCAACTTTTGCTGATGATACAGCTTTTCTAAGCGTACACGAGAACAGTCGTGAAGCATCTCGATACCTGCAGGATCATATATTTCAGCTCGAACTATGGTTAAAGCAATGGAGGATAAAGGTCAATGAGCAAAAATGCGTACATATAACTTTCACCTTGCGTCGGGAAACATGCCCCCCTATTAAAATCAATAATCAACTAGTGCCTCAACAATTGCATGTCAAATATCTCGGAATTCATCTAGATCGGCGTTTAACATGGAAATACCATATAGAAGCAAAATTAACCCAAATGAAACTAAAAGCAATTCAAATTAACTGGCTTATTGGAAGAAATTCTGTTCTTAGTCTCGATTGCAAACTACTACTTTACAACGCTATTTTAAAGCCAATATGGTGCTACGGTATTCAACTATGGGGCACTGCCTCGGCCTCTAATATCGAAAAAATTCAAAGGCGCCAAAATAAACTTCTTCGAATAATTACAGCTGCCCCATGGTATGTTAAAAACTCAAATATCCACAAGGATCTCAATGTGCCACTGGTAAAGACTATTATTACGAAGTATGCGGTAAAATACTTAAAAAGGCTAGAGTTGCACCCAAATCCACTAGCTCGAAATATTTTAAATGATAGCGGCCACTCTCGCTTAAGGAGAAGAGACACTGCAGCACTTACCCATTAAGATGAGCGATAAACACCTATTTATGTGAACAGAACCCGTGATGAAGAAAATTTTTGTCTGGCACTGGCGGGACATAAAATAAAGTATTAGGTTAAGATTTGATTAATTATTGTTAGTTCATATTTAATATATGAAGATTCAATAAATAAATAATGAAAAAAAAAAAAAAAAAAAAAAAAAAAAATTATCTCATGCGTGGATAAGGTACACCAAACAGTTACCATGGGGTAATGCAATGCAATGGTTTTTGATGTTTCAATCGAGGGTTGCGGGTTCTTGGAGACTAGTAACGGCAGTTTTGCTTGTTGACGTGGCCGTTTAAGTAAAAATTAACTTTAAATAAAATTGTTGACGAGCAATTACGTAAGAATCATTACTCTTAAAAATGTCACCACAGCCATGCTAACTCGACCACTGCAACATCGTGATTGACAAATCCGCCCAATCGATAATTCCAACGGTTTTTTACTTTCTGAAATAATCGTATATAAAAAGATAAATTTGTCACAAGACACCCTGTATATGACCTGTGGTTAAGTGTGTCCTATGAGAAGGCTTTATATGGAACCAATAAAAAATATAGACCAATCATCAAAAAATTACATAGTGTTATTTCTAACCATAAAAAAACCTAATTTATTATTTTTATTTCAAATTTCATACATGACAATTCATTCAATAAAAATTTTAATGAGATCTAATAAATAATTTGATTACTTCACAGAAAAAATTATTTTTCCAATTCAAACAAAAAATTTATAGAATCAAAACATTTTTTGTCTGAAATCGGTCCTATAAACAAATTCGCATATTCAAACAATTTATTTGCATTTCGTTTATTGAAAAAAAACACTGACTTTTTCAAACAAATAATTTACGAAATCAAACAAAAAGTTTACTGAAATTCATATAAATTTCAAACAAATAATTTTGCTGAATCAAACAAAAAGTTTTTGCACAAGCAATGACGCCGCGCACCCAAGCTATCACTGAAGGAGAAGATGAAGGCAGAAGCAGAGCGGCGACTGGCTTTGAGACACATTTTGAATAATTTTTGAACGAAGTCTTGTTTATACACACAAGGTTTTTCTTCATCACTCACTGTTGCTGTATCCTTTCCTTGCCTAAAGAAGAAGAAATGTAACCAAAAACGGCAGCAGGCCGACTCGATATGTTTTTCGTCATCGTTAAATTTTTGTATTTGATCTATTTAACTAAACAGTTTTAAAAAATTGAATACGGGGTTTTGTTTTTCATTCCTTTTTACCAACTTTCAAACCAACCAAAAATTAATTTTGTTTCTTATAATGTTGTTGTTGCTTCTGTTGTTTAAAAGAGTGAAACCTTTTAACTTGTTATTGTTTTTGGGTTTTTTTACAAATAACCTCGTCGCGCTATGTTATCATCTTTCTTCTTGTTGTACTTTTTTAAAGCGTCTAAAACTAGACTGTATGTGTTTTGTGTTGTTGATCTTATATTTCACATAAAGAATTTAAATCTAATGTTTGCAAAATACCAAACAAAGTTGGTCAAAAATAGCAAATTTTAATTTTCAGGTTCGGATATTTCGTAAACTATAAGAGATAAAATATGCATTTTGTAGAACTAGACTAGTACAATTTTTTTTAATCGGGCTAAAATTAAGAATTCTGGATCCTTTTATTATGTAATTAACCACCAAGCCATACAAAACAAAATCCAAAACTAAAACTCGACTACAAGACCTCAATTGCCATCTGAAATTTATTCCAATCGGGCTAACTGTTTATAAAGTCGAGAATCATTTCCAAAATCTCCTTCTTTGAGATGGATAAACGGACTGACAGACGGGCATTGCTTAATCTGCATAGAATTACTCTAATGTATATAATTTATGGGGACTTACATGAATATTAATTAAGTTTAAGATAGATTGAGAAACTTTGTATACGTTAATTTCTCGCTGGCAGTGGAAAATATAAAAAGTTATTACAATTGAAAGAATTTAAAAAATTTATCCGATATATCTCTGCACAACTAGTAGTTTAGGGTAAACACAACCACCGTGCATGGTGAAATAAACAGGTGGCAGCACTACGCCAAATGACGATTTTTTTGCTCCTGCATTGTTTGTCTAGGTTTATGTCAAAGTTTTGTTTATGTTTACAAAAAGTCCAAGTTTTGTGCTGAGATTATTGTATTTTAATAAAGTGTTTGATAATTTTAAATTAAAATAAATAAGATATTGACTATAATAATATAAAAATTGGCTAAAAATTTATTTATTTCATCATGTTCAGCGGCACGCTTTGATTTTTGTTAAAAGTATTTTTGACGTAAACAGTGATGTAATTTCCAATTTTGTTGTAATGTTGTATTTGTTGCCGTAACGATGCCACCTACTTATTCCACCATGCCACCGTGTACTTCTGGCAAAAATGCTTGAATCTAAAAAAAATAGTATCACGCTCTCATCACTTGCAAAAAGCACAACATCTTGTAGATTATTTTTCCCCGCAAGTTTGTCGTCACCTTAAAAACTCCGCAGACAATCAGCCATAGTTTTTTAATCAGCTAATAAGCAGATTTGGCTATGAAAATGGGCAGGTATTTTTAAAAACATTTAAATGGCATTACGACACGACACCACTTTTGTTTATTTTTAAACAAAGATTGATATTTTTTTAAGAAATATATTTACGTGTATACATTTATTTAATTTGCTATTTAATTTTGCAAATATGTTTTACCGAAAACAGAAGGAGTTTAATTGTTATAAATTATTGTTTTAACGAATAACACAAATCTTAACAAAAATCTTAAAAAAAATACTGAGTCACCGATCATTTTCATCAATTTTAATACAAAAATGAATAGAGTTTAAATTTTGTCTGTGTGTTTCTATAAATGTTGTGTATTTAATAATTTGTATAATTTGAAATTAATAGTGAATAATTTTATGTGATGATATCATTGTGTATTAAATAAAAACAACCAAAATAATTATTTCTAAGTAAAATCAATTTAATCTATAAAATATTGCCTGAATTTTTAAATTCTATAAAAATTACTTAAGAATATAAGAGTTGTATGAAAATGCTCCGAAATACATGGTGCCAAACCAACACGAACATTATTCGTAAGTTTTAGAAAATTATTTCTTAAATTGTCAACAAAACTTTAACGGCCGTATTCATAACAAAAAGTTAGCCACAGTTTGTACACTACGTACAACGAGCTGCTTACTAGAATGCCGATTAAGCTTAGCAGCTTGTTGGCACAGAGTTAATTGATAACGAACTTTTCTCTATCTGCCAACTTTTAATAAATCAACTCTGAATTTTTATGATGCCACATTGTATTACGTTTTGCATTACTCATCGCTGAATTTGTAATTTTTTGTTTTTACCTTTAAAAATAAAATTGTTTATATGTTTTTAAAATTAAAATAAATTTAGTAAAAGACAGTTAATTAAAAGTAACAGTTATTTAAAAAAAAAACAACAAAATTGTTTGACATTAAACGGCTGTTTTTCACAAGTTGGCAAACGTTTGGCAGTTCGTTAACAAGAGTTTAGCAAATCGTTAGCCAGAGTTTGGTTAGTGTATTATGAATAAATTTTTTGCTAACTTTATGCCAAATTTTCATTATGAATACGGCTGTAAGAGTTTGGTTAAGTTTAAAGAATACAGGGTTGGCTAAGTTGGTATTGTACAATAGTAATTTTATGATATTATTAGATATTCAATAGTACATTAATGGCTTATTTGTTGGAGCAGAGAATGAAAAACGACTTTATTGTATTTTATTTGAACACTTATTTATTTACTTTACAATATTTGTGGTTTAATAAAGATAATTTATAAAGAATTTTGTTAAAGAACTACAACGCTGTTTAAAGTTTACAAGTAAAAGAAAAACATTAAAAGAAAAAAGAAGTTGCATTAATTGACAGCTGTAAGATTGACATATAAAATCAAGTTCATAAAGTATATTTATCGACAGCAATACATATAAGGATGTGAAAATGTAAATAATACCTAACATTATCAAAGTTATTTTCGGGAATACAAAATTTATTATTAATACGGTTTTCGTATGACGTGCTAAATTCCCAGTTTTTCATATTTGATAAATACACTGAAATCTATTGTTGAGGGAAAGCTGGCTTCTATGCGCATTTTACTGGTTGCTTAGGCCAGCTCATCAGGAAACCTTTTCCAAGTAAGACAGAGCGTTTATAATTCTTATTCGCTTTAGGGTTTTATTTGTATAATATTTTTGGCCTTTCTAAAATCTTTGGAAAAGGTTTCCTGATGAGCTGGCCTAAGCAACCAGTAAAATGCGCATAGAAGCCAGCTTTCCCTCAACAATAGATTTCAGTGTATTTATCAAATATGAAAAACTGGGAATTTAGCACGTCATACGAAAATCGTATTAATAATAAATTTTATGTTCCCGAAAATAAATAAAATATTGAAGTTCGGTTGCAAAAGAAAATGTCGTAACGACAAAAATCGTACAATGTAAACATCAGACCGATTTCAAAGAGGAAACGACAATAATCGCAACGACCAAAATCTTATAATGTGCATTGGGACTTATTGTTTAATTAAAACAATAATTTGTGAATGTGATTTTTGTAAATAATAGTCCCTATTTTAGCTTGACAAATATAACATTAATAAATTTTATCACTCTGACCAAAGAAACCACTACCTAAAACAATAATTTATAAAGTTTGTTTCTTGGCATTGCAAGGACCATAATATGTTTTTCTTAAACATTCTTCAAACATGTTTTTTTTCTGCGAGTGCCTTGAGTTTGTTTCCTAAATTTTGCAAATTCTTATCCTCTTTGTATTTTTCACTGTTGTAGTGTATCGCATTGCTTGATCATGCCAGTTGCACGAACATGTTTGCTTCTTCTTGCATACATAATTAAGCTTAAACGCAAATAAAGTTAAAATTTTGTATTCACATTCAGAAACACGTAATATATTTTTAATATTATACCATAAACAGTTGCCAAAGAAAAACAAATATTTCTTTTCTATTAATCTGCCATAAAAAATGCTTTTGGCAAACTATAAAAAAAAATCGCATAACGAAAATCACACCGTTGATTTTAGCTCCTATAAAATTTCAAAATAGCATTAATGCTAACAATATAATAAAATAATAAAAAGAGTTTTAAAATTTTATTACAGCTTATTAAAGAATACAAGAATTTATATTTAAAAAGATTTCCATCACCTCTTAACGGTCAAAGTAGTTAAAAAAGAATTAAATTATTAAGTTTTATTTATTTATAGTAAAAAATTTATTTTCATTTTATGGGATGAACATGATATTGGTTTAGTTTTTATTGGCATCTAGTTTATTTGTTTTTGTCTTAACATTCAGATTTTATAATTTAGGAGATATTTAGAAGGCACTAAGCGATCATAACATGCGCTATCATTTCTATTGTTTAAACTTATCTGTGATAATTATTAAAAACCCAGAGAGAAATTCTAATCTTTTCATTGGGGTGTTAATTGGTATTTCTATAATTTTCGGTAGGATCTATAAAAATATATTAAGAATGTGTTTGTTAATTTAATAACGGCATTAAAAGTCAGTTAAGTAGGAATTATTGTAAGACAGACGCAATAAAAATATCATAATATTTTTAAAATTAGAGAAGACTTGTATATGTTGCGGCAACTGTAAAAATTTTTATTAGAAAATCTATTAGAAGGAAATGTTGCTGTACCCAAAAAAAAAAACAAGTTCAAATGTAAGATAAGTTAAGGCCAGATGTAAGATCCATTTGATAAAAACAAAATTTTTTATGCTTTACAAACTTAAGTAGCAACAATTCTATCATTAATGTTATTTCAATCATCAATCGCTTCTCTTCGATTTTAATAGAACTCCACAAAGCATACGATAGTGATTCCTCTTTATCTTGTTTTGCTTGTTAATTTTCCTTGACAAAAATAGTTTCTTAAAAAGAAGATTCGCCCTTTGCTTTGCCACTTGTACGTGCGGCTGGATCCATAAGCCCTTTTAACTTTTATCAAACATACATTATTAATAAATGTAAGTACTGGTACCAATAAATAATGTAACTTGTTTCTTCTTTCCCTTTAGGTTTTTATTGAACATTTTTGCAAAAGTAATAATTCAATAAACATGTCGAAACGTAACACAGAAGTTGGCCAGACCACGAAGAACAAATTTATAGGAATGTAAAAAAAATTTTGTGCACTTTAGGTCGACTTTGTATGAAACTACAAAAAAATTCTGTAAATAATAATCGCTTTAATAAAGCTAAGATTGTCTTAAAGAATCTTGCCAACAGTCGCAGCTATACGGTCGAACTTAGCCCAAATTGTCTAGGGGCGTCATAATCTTAATTACAAATAGTTTGTTGATTTTATGAAAATCTAGATTACTTCTGACTATTTTTGGCTTACTTGATATCGTTATTAAATTTAGAACTAGCTAAACCCGGTGCAATCTGCTACACCAATTGAAGTATTCATTTTTATACCCTCCACCCCAATTAGTTGTGAAGAGGGTATATTAAGTTTGTCATTCCGTGTGAAACTTTTTTATTATTTATCTCAGACCCCATAAAGTATACATATATATTCTGGGTCCTTGAGTGATTCTAAGTCGATTTAGCCATGTCGAACAACTAAAAAGAAATGAACAAACTTAGTGCCAAATTGCTTGTAGTTATCCTAAGCAGTTTGGGATTGAAATTCAGCGAAATCGGTGCAGTAGGACCAGAGCTGTGAATCAAAATGTGGAACCACCACCTAAAAATATGATAATTTTGTTACAAAAATAACATAAATGGTGGAACAAGGCACGGAATGAGATAAGATTTTGCAAAAATTTGTTTTATTCGACTGGAAATCGCGCTGTTAAATTTCGTGAAGATCCGTCCATAATTTACCCTAGGCCCCATATAAACACTACTCCCGGAAAACAGTTTAGTATGCCTAAAACCGTAAAAACTAATGCAATCATAACAAAATTTGGTACGTTACAGATTTATAGTACTTGAAATTACACTGTAAATTTTCGTGAAGATCTGTCTATAATTTACCCTAGGCCCCATCTACACCCTACTCTCGGAAAACAGTTTAGTACGCCTAAAGACGTAATAAATAATGCTATCAAAATAATATTAAATACTTCACTACTCACACTAATAAATTTCGAGATGCTCGGTTCATAATTTACTATAGGCCCCATATAAAGCCCACTGAGCTGTCGGTGGAGGGTATCAAAGCTTTGGCACAGTCGAATATAGCACTCTAACTTGTTTGTTAAAAATCTGGCGCATTGATAACCTTTTTGGTACTTTTACAGTTATTTTCCTATTTACAAATTGAGCCTACTTTTTGACAGATGTTGTGTTTAAGCGTCCAAGCTATTTGTACCAAATAAAAAAAATAAAAAATAAAAAAAAAATTTAAAAACTATTACTGTAAAAAATCTCCAGATTACATTGGAGGGCCAAGCCCACTATTTCAATTCAGCTCACTTTTTGACGGATGATGTGTACTGATAACTAAGATTTTTTTTACCAAATTTCCAAAATTTAGCTACTGATGTTCTCCAGATATACAGAATTTTATTTTTTGCCACGCCCACTTTTTAGCAGATGCCATGCATTGACCTCAAAGCTGTCACGCTCACTTCTCCAATTCCGCCCAGATTTTGTCAGTTGTTGTGTATTCATAGCCTAGACATCTGTTCTAAGTTTGGAAACTTTAGTTCTTGCCGTTCTCCAAAAGTACAGATATTCATATTACCACGAGGTTAAGCGCCCACTTAAACTTTCAAGAAATATATAAGGCCTAAAATCCTTCCAGATCATTAGTAATATGCTGCAAAAATTTTATTCAGATCAGTTCAGTGGTTTGGGCGGCCAAAATGTACAAACAAACATACAAACATAGAATAATTTTTATACATAAAGAAGGAGATAGAAAATTTAGGCCGGGGCCACACAATGAGCGGTAAAGCGATAAGCGTTAGTTGCTAAAATGCCAGTGTCAAGAGAGGTTTGTTTAATGTTTTTACGAGAAAATCGTATTTATATTTATAGGAATTAAATGCGTTTAAGAAAAAAAGAATATGTGGTGTTCATCCTATAAATCCAATAAATTTCCAGACAGATTTTGGCAATACTACCGAATGTCTGTGAAATCCTCGCTTACGGAAGGTAATGCATTTTATATAACGAATTTGCAATATAAAGAAATACATTTTTAACACAAAAAGCGCTTTACAGAAAACATATAAAAACGGTAAATTCAACGATCAATTCAATTCGTTGTTGCTACAGCCATCCCATATTCTCACCACAAAAGTGGACAGAAAATTATGCGTTAGTGCTGATTATGTGTGTGACACTTATAAAAATTTTGGCTGTTAAGCGACTTCGAATCGTTTTCTGAGCCGATTAAGCTAGGTTCGTTCTTCCGATTGACTGGTTGTCTGTCCATTTAGTTTTGTGCGTAGAGCAGTGTTGCCACTTTGTGGGTAAATACCCGAATTTGGTGTAATTTTTACTGTCTTGGGTAGAACGGTGTAAATCAGGTGTAATTTTAAATTTTGTTACCCAAATAAAATTAAGATTCGATTTCAGTGATAATATGTTTTTCCTTCTAAATATTGTTGATAAAAAATGCGCAGTCTTCTGGACCAAAGTCGTCACCACATGGACTCATAAATTTGGATAGAGAAGAGTATTTTGGTGATTTAGAACCTGAAGTTTATTGAAAAAAGCCTTTTACAATTAAAAACTAACCTGGGGAAAAATTTGTTTCCAATATTATTTATTTTATTTAGATTTTTGATCTTTCAAATGCTTAAGTTACAATTAATTTGATTCGAAGGTCAATAAATGTCATTAACATCTTAAATTGATTTCCAGCATATTAACACCTCGCCTGTCCTTGTGCATTGTAGACTTCTCATTTTGGTTCCACTTTTTCGAATAGCATGAACAACAAGCACATACCAGTGACTTCACTGAGCCTCACGGGAAATAATCGAGAGGTCACATCGCAAGACCTTAAATGATAATTGATATGTTATTTTCTCGAAATCAACATATCTGCTTCATTTGCTCAAAACGGTGGCTGATTTTCTAAGCCAGTTTGGATAATTTGGAAGCTTTGTTCAAGCATTAATCTATTTTTGATGATTTGCCAGAGCGAGAAGTTTGGTTGAGAACTAACCTTTCCTAAGTTTTATCGTGCTTAAAAACCACCCATTATAATGGAGCGGCAATGAATATTTTGTGCCTTCCTTAGATTAGTGCAACCAAACGAGGAATTAGAACTCATTATTTTAGGAGTTTTATTTTATGTTTTAAGTCTTTAATGTTATTTTTGTTTATTTATTTTAAATTACAATAAAAAGCTAAATAGCAAGGCTAATATTGATCTCCTATAAAGGTTTTTTGTGGTTTTTCTTGATTGTAAATGTTTTTTTTTAAATAAAAAGTTAATTTTATATCAGGTGTAATTGCATATAGATCGGGTAATTTTGCTCGATCTCAAGTGTAGTATTAAATTTTGCTGGTGGTAACAATGGCGTAAAGTACAGATCGTTTTTTTAAAGATAATTTGATGGTACACGCAAAGAAAAAACATGGTTGTGGTAAACATATTCTAAGAGCAACATATTATGATAAGATTCATGATTGTAGTCACCATATTACGATTGTTATTAAATCATATTATGACCAAATATGTTCGTAATATTACATCATAATATTTTCCCTTAATCATATTGTTATACTGTTAATCATAAAACGTTAAGAAGTAATCGTATTACTGTCATGGTAATCATAATAAGTTTAGAAGTAATCATATTATGATGCAAAGTGATATGAACTGTTATACATAAATTTTTTACATCATAATATGATACAACTTCAAACATAATATTTTTATTGGAAAAAAATACTTATGATAAAATAAAAAACATAATATAGTTACTGTAATCTTTTTGTCGTAGGTCGCAATTATTTATAAATTATTTTATGGAGTTTTCATTATTTTTCTCTTAAAATAACACAAAACTTACCAGTAATGGTTAATATTTTGCACCAATATTTCACAAATTTTTCCACCACTTTAAGATTATTAAAATTTTTAAGCAAAGATATTTTATTTTGTGACACTACAACCCATTTTTAATGTTTTTTTTTTAATTTCTTGTTTATTTTAATGGTTATTTTGTTATTTCTTTTTTAATATTTTTCTTTATTTTTTTTTAATTTCTTGTTTATTTTAATGGTTATTATTTTATTATTTAGCCACTTCCTAACAAATAATTCGATATGTTTATGTAAAACACGACACAACTGATACAAAATTATTTTACAAATGGCGATACCAAAATATTATTAGAGTAACGATATTTTGATTGCATCTTTAACTTATTATGATAAATGTATATAAAGTTATCATGTTATGGCTATTAAATATCATGTTATGGCTGTGAGTAATATAATATGTTTTGAAAATTATCATAATTTAGTTGTTAGAAAAATAATTATTTTTCGGTCAACAATACTCAAATTTATAATTGTGATAAACATTAATATGTTTACAGTAACTATAATATTGCTGATATTTAATAAAAATAACAATTATTTGTGTACAACAACAATATATTGTTACAATAAACACAGTGTGGTTGCCGTAACCATGCCCAACCATATTTTTTCTCCGCGTGTACATACATTTCAGTTGTTAAAAGGAACGAAGCCATTATAATATGATAAGAATCGGTTACCTTATTGTGTTGGTAGTTACTGTCTGTTTCAAGAAAATTAAAACAAGTAAGTGAGTGAAAAATTATATTATTTCTCATTTATTCACTTGTTTTAGTTTTCTAAAAACAGGCAGTTAGATTAAACTTGGTCCAAATTAAACTACCATGATAAATATATTACACAATTATAATGCATTATTTTATTATTATTGTAAAGAAAAGAAAACACCATTAGATCCTTTCTAAATGACATTTCAATCTTTAACCTCTCCTAGAAGAAATCAGAAGTATCACTTCATTATTAAACCAGAATAAATTTGTATTGGATTGTACAAATTTTTCCGGTTTACCGATTTTATTTTCTTTAAGAATTTTTAAGGAGGAACAAATTTTACATGATTAACAGTTAACTCTTTGCCAATATTTTCTTAAAAATTCCGAAACTAAAAAGCAGATTAAAATAAATTATCCACATACATAAATTTATGACAATATTGATTAATGCACACCCATTGCATGTCAAAATTCATTTAAATTGACAGTTGTGACGTAAGTTGCACGCAACTTGAAAAACAAATGTTTTCAAAGTGTCATAGTCAGTAAACAACGCAAGCATTGACGAAAATTATTTAAAAAATTATAATCAGGTGTTTTCTTGACTAAAAATTGAAGCAAATAACTTGAAAGAGTTATTTGCTGGAAGCCTTGGAGCAAGTGACTCCATGTTATTGCCGTTGTAAATTATTTTTGTTAATCCTTAGTGAGACTGTGAACGAAGCTTCTACATTTTGACAGCTGAAGGCTTAAGTTGAAAGTTTGTTTTATTACTAAACATCTTTTTGAAACAAAATTATCAGTTCCACATATGTACGATGTCGAAAAATTTTAATTAATTTAAGAATTTCATAAAACGCAATATTTGTATGAGAGCCCACCTAAAAGGTGGTGATAAGGGGCAAGTATGTCTCGAGAAAATGTAAAGGACAAAAAACTAATTGAGGTCGGTCATACATTTTATCTTACTAGGGGCGACTCCTAAGCATTTATGGGTTTTATGAAATTCTTAAATTAAATAAAATTTTTAGACTTTTGTGTATAAAATCAAAAGTTGCTAACAGATTTTAATCATTTATGGCTTGTTTTGTTTGTAATTTCTTTTTTTATACGTCTGGAGAAAATTTTTTATGAATTAAAAAAAAGAAAAAAATTTCCAAATTTT
The DNA here is from genome assembly GCA_949318255.1 of Pollenia labialis. Lineage (NCBI taxonomy): Eukaryota > Metazoa > Arthropoda > Insecta > Diptera > Polleniidae > Pollenia > Pollenia labialis. Next base: position 57,015,640 of record OX439139.1, on the reverse strand, counting down.
CATAAAAAAATAATTTTTTTCCAAAAAAAAATATTGTATCTAAAATCTTATTTCGGAATTTCGGTTTTTTAGTTTTTTTCAATAACCTAAAGCGTTTTTGAGGTATGCGAACATATGTTGTGCAACTCCGCCATTTTCGAAATTGTTGTATGGGGACACCCTAATGATTAAAGATGGAGACTAGGTATGTTCTAAAAAATGCTCGGGTAGCAAAACTCTTGCGGGTCCATGTTTGACTCCGCAAGGGGCACTCTGCGTCTAGTTAGGGCGTTGGCGGTTAATTTTATAAAAAAAATATTTAGTATGGGAGCCCCCTTAAGGAGCACAGATAGGGGGTTAGTATGATAACCAAAAATGTTGGGGGAAATATTAGTGGGAGTCAGTCTTACATTTTACCCCTCTAGGAGCGACCCAGGGACGGTTTTGAAGCTTTTTTTGGATTTGTATCATTTTCTACTAGCTTTGACCCCGATGAGGAGCCATTTACCCCTATCCCACACCCCTAATTTTGTGGCTCATGCGTTTTTTTTACAAACTTCACAGAATTGGGGGCTCAAGCGTATCGAAATCTTGCTGCAAAGGATTTCCATATAACACTATTCCACCCCTACTGTACATTATCAGGGCGAAAATCTAGTGAAAATATTTAGAAACGGGGACTATTGAATATTTTCTTCTAATGCCTTCATATGGTTCAATAGCTTTCGGGTCAGTGGATTTTCAATGCCAAGCACATGAAAAATATCTTTAGCAGAAAGCATTGTCACAGAGCACGCTCACTATTGTTATTTCCTACAGGGTATGAATGTATTGGACATAAAGTGTGACTGCATTGAAACTTGAAAGATTTATCTTGAAAAAGTCTTTTCAAAAAGCAAATAAAAATAAAAATGTCCTTTTCGGAATACCTGTTCGAGAGAAGCAACGAATAAAACATATTTTCTGGTTTCTAAAAACTTATTTGTACAAAATTCTATATCAATATGCGTATTCAATAAAAATGTATCAAATGGTTTTCGGGATAGGAAATTATACAGTTGCTTTGGCCAATTATCGTAATCCAAGAAATCTTTTGAGTTGTAGGGTTTACATTGTAATGAAAGACACTATTTATCTTTTTTTAATGAAATAAACATTCAGCCCAATTTTATATAAAAATATCCTAGGAGCTGTCTACTTTCTCCCATTTGTATACCCCCAACACAAAAGTGCAGAAAGTATTATTTGTTTTTAACGCTTGATTTTGTTATTCGTGCTTAATTCCCAATTTTTATTATTTGATAAAAAAATTGTTAATGGGATAAGCTACAAATCTATAAAAATTGGGAATTAAGCACGAATAAGTTTTGTATTCCCCCGAAAATTATTTTGATAATAGTTTTTAACACCTTTAAATATCGCAGCTAGCATATCCAATCGTGGAAGAGTCTACGGGGAATCTCATGCAGAGCATTGTTGATCTTCGACGAGCGCATTTTTTAAACGTAGAAGGTCCCCCACACGGAAAAACTGTTACACAAGCTGATTCCTCTGCGAGATACTTCTACAACACGGTGCAAGACACTTATATTAATCGTAGAGGGAATCTCAGAGAATATCTAATGAGTCTTTCAGAAGGCACATCAAGAATCGAATGAGACTCATATAGGAATTCTCTTATAACTCGTGAAATCCTTAGCCATATAACTGAGCCACCTAAACAAGAGCGTCAAGCGCCTTTTCATGTCATTCGACCACGAATTCAACATCTCCCGGTTGGAAGATCTTATTTGACAGATTATTAGGTTGTTTGTTTTATGGATATTGTATTGTTTTTGTTATTGTTACTCGTGAGATAATCATCAGAAGATTCTTTAAGGAGTTGAATATTAAACATTATCGTCTTATAAACAGCCTTTGCTTCCTAGGATAGATGGTAGGCCCACCTTAAAGTATACCGAACGACTAAGCATCACTTTTTGAATCGATATAATAATGTCCCGCCGTCCTACTTTCTGGCTGGCTGGCTGTCCATGTACATTGGTTCGTTCTAGTTGTCGCAAGGACCAAGCCAATTGAAAATGCTGAGAAACGGTCCATAAATTCACATAGTACCCAAACAAAGTTTGTGCCCATAAACCGTCTTATTTTTTGGAATTTGGATACAATTTTGTCTTATTCCAGCATAAATCATTTAACCAATTTGTAAATTGGTTCATCATATGTGACCAACGCTTTCATTTAAATACGACTCCTGCAAATACTTTAAATGCCATAACTTCCTTATAAATGTTGGCATCGATATAAAATACGACAGCTACTGTCTGTGTCATGACAAAATATTGTGCTGGTAGTCCAAAATTAACTAAAGGTCCTAAATAAGCCCCCATCCTAAAATTACTTAGGAGCAAGCAAATCACATATAGATGAAGATATATAAATAAAATTGGGCACAAAGAACTTTCAAATTAATATTAGCTTTAGAACGGGTCCATGATTATCTATGGGTCCCAGATATGGGATAAAAGGAAAAATTGAAGAAGGAAACCAACGGGGAATCTTCATTCATAATTGGATTGATTGTGTTTAACAAGATTTGTTAGCTAATTGAATTGTTTTTCTAGGATCGATCCTGCAAGCTTTTTATCAACGTTTAAGAAGAATATACTTATGTTTAGGGTTAAAGAAGCAATCGTAGATCGATTTTCGAACGCTCTAACTGTGTTCGAAAAAGGTATCCTATGGAAGTTTTGTAGTTTTTTGTTAAAATTACGAAAAGTTAATAAAACAAAAATTGGTTTTTGTCAGACTTCTTGAGGTTTATGTTTAACTGCCATTAGGACATGCAAAGATACATAAAATTTACCCAACAAATAAAGTTTGCGGAAAGAGCAGATTAAAAATTTCGTCAGGTGGAAGTGGTTAAAATTTCCATGGTTACCCATAGTTGGTGTTACACACTTCAAGACTAAAATTTAATAAAAACTACATGCTGGGAGGAGGCGCATCTTTCTCTACCATACGGCACCAAAACCTCAATTCACTTGAAAAGTGGATTGAGCAGGTTGGCATATTAAGCCGATGATATAAATTCAAATTCGGTATTTAATTTTTTATTTAAAAAAAATATTTTTTATTGCTATTAATCAGACGGATTAATAGTGATGTTCTTTATTAATTTAAATTCCAAAACTGACTGCAAAGACTTTACAATTTTTTCTTATAATGAAACCTACTTTCTTAAAATAATTTGCCGATCCCGCATTTTCCCATCAATTAATTTACTTGTGGTTGCGCGTGTAACTCAGTTGCTGAGCTTGTATTTTCCCGTCGAACAGTCGATGAAATGTTGCGGCTGGTGTGGACTCAAGTTACATGGTTTGAAATTGCTAGTGCTGCAGTTTTGCTGTTGGCACGTTTTATTATTGAACTTCTTAGATTTGTTGGCACGTTGTATGTGCAATATTTGTTGTTGTCATTGGTACGGTGTTAACTTATATAAACCAGGTTGTTATTGGATATTCTAACTCGTAATGTTTCTTTGAGCTTACCATTTTATAACGCATATGGACGTCATGTCCTACGAGTAAACTTTGTTTTGACGTCTACATACTTCTTTAGTCAGCAGGACTATACAAAAAGATTTACTAGCAGGCCGATATCTACCTAAATCCACTCAACATAACTCGTTCATGATCTATAAATCCCCGGCGCACTGAACCAAAACACCAATGAAAATGTACGTTAAGCAAACAAAAACTTTTATAATTTTTGTCCACTGAATATGTTCGTTGTAGCAATGAATGACCGTTCTTTAAAATAATGGGCATTTGTACTACCAAGACTTAATAAATGTTTCGTTACCTCAAAAACATTTTTGTACTTAAACGTACATTTTATATAAAATACTTAATAAATGCATGTTTATGCATTTTTATCACAGTTAAAAATGTGTTCTGAAAGGAGCAGGTTTTATGTATGAATTCAAACCTCAAATCGCTTCAAACCTGCTGATGGGATGCCTGATTTTTGTATGGGGTGTTCTCGGTTTCGATTATGCGCTTTCTCTCTTAGGTGCTTCAAAAAATTCCAATAATTATTACTGGGATGTGTCAATGAGCAGTACTTAAATGCCAATACCTGAATAATTTTATTTTTCATTATATTGACGAATAAATCGTTGAGCCAACGAAAACAATTTTAATAAACGTTGTTCGTTTGCTTAACGACATTTTCGTAATATTAAAATAATATCTCATTGAAGTACTTTAAAAATAATTGGGATTTTTTGAAGCACTTAAGAGAGAAAGCGCATAATTGAGCGCTTCAATAAGAGAGCTCTTAAAAAGCAGTAAATGATAAAGAATGAAATATACAAAAAAGCTACTATTTTAGTGCTGACAAAGAAGCAGGTTTTAAACCTTAAATCATTAGTTCCCGGGTCCTTAATGAAAATAAATTCTTCAAATAAACAAATATTACCAACTTTTGTCACGTAATTCTGGTTGAAAGAAGTGAAAACATTGAGATCCTACATGGCAGAAAAAACATCAAAGTGAAGCATAATTAGCACAACATTTTTGCAAAATTTAACATTGCATCAAGAATCTGCAAAAACATTTCTACCATCAATGCAAAACCGAATAAAGAAACTTACCTACATACATAAATGAAACGAAAAATAATACCAAAAATAATAAAAATGAGTGAAATGATTATGAAGGTATAGAAGAAGAATGGTCTGACCATCAGCCAACAACACCTGTTAGCCGGGTATAAATGAGCGATGATGACCGTGTGTCGTCGATGATGATGACGATGAGTATATGTAGATCATGTTGTTGTTGATGATGTTGCAAACAAATATACAAGCAGCAATAAAATTAACTTGGAATGAATCCAATAAAAATATCAGACTAATAAAAAAGTATTAATTAGTTTGTTAATTTTTTTTATATTCCTTATTCTCTCATTTTTTTCAAAAGTTTAAGAAGGAAGTTGTTATTGTTGCATAAATAAGGATACAAACAGTTGCATGCGAAATTTAATTATTGCAAGATTAACCTATTTTCCCTTTTGTTGTTAATTGAATTAGAGCGGAGAAAGAAAATTATTTTCAAATACATCGAATTTAATAAAAAATTATTTGGTCTTTGCTTGTTATTGACTGCTTTATTTGTCCGTGGATTTTTTTTGTATTGTTGGGAGATTCGTTAGATCGTTACCTAAGGAGATCTTTAAAATTGGTTGGCTTGTGGCTTTTGTAGCCTGGATTTGATATGTTAAGCCACCAGGTATAGACACACTTGTCAACGACATTCCTTGAATTCGCACCTGGTCTTAAAAGTAGTTCAAAAGACAACAAGAACGCGGAGCTTTAAAAAAAACAAACAACAACACAAAGACATTCGAACGTGACAAATGCCAACAAATCACAACTGCATTTAAAGCTTAAAGTTGCTGAGGTTGCCAAACTTCAATTCGTGTGAAGGGACAACAAAGTTACATGGACAGGCGTCCAGTCAGCCAGCCGAACGGACAGACATCGTTAGATCGAAAGAAAACTATTCTGAATCGGGAGGTCAAATATTTTCGTACACTTTAAGCTATTTTAGATATTTTATTATATAAATACTTTGTGATCTAGTGTTTACTGATGGCACAATGAGGTCTTTGTGAATGTTCGAGTTTTTTACACACCAGGGAGTGAATGTAATGATTTGAAGAATTTTGTTTTAGCGCGTTTAGGCTTTTTCTATTGAATACCGAAGCTAGAACTAATTATTTTCTTTCAAATTAATTTAAGACTCACGACAAAATTTTGAAATCGTTGGATTCAAATAGTTCAAAGTTTCCTATGTTTCACTTCGGCAACTCAATCGTAAGATGTTCGAAATTTTGTTATCTCAATCAATTTTTCGGGCTAGGCCCTTAACACAGTGTATCACATTGGCCATACCAGATTTAAAATATTTTCATCTTGTGAACTCCGTTTCCTTTTATATTTACGCTCGTTTTGTTTTTTCTTTTTTCGGGTTTCTTTAGCCGAACACGTCATACAATAGTCGTGTTTTATGTTGGTTAGAATTTTGAACATGTCTTAACATTTTTCTGAGCAATTTTTTAAGAACAAAATTTTCTATGTCGCTGTGGCAACACGCAATTCTATTGTTGAGCGCCAAATAAACACAAAAACAGCTTCCGTTTTTATGTATTTTTGTTTAAACTGAAAAGAAAAATACTTTAAATAAAAGCAAATTGTTAACTATTGTAAGGCAACAAATAAGGAGAGGATGAATAAGGCAAAAAGAACATCACATTTATAATCAATTGTTTTACAAGGGACAAAAAAAAACGACACAAAAGAAGACCTGTAAACCAAAAATACCAAAATCGGATAAAACGCACATACCACTTGTACTTGTGCAACGAGTGCTACAAGTGACCACTGGAGGTCTGCAAGTGATGTAAATTTCTCATGTCACGCGTAAAATATTCGTGATTGTGATCGCATATATGTCGGTGTTCGAAAATAAACCGTGCGTGTGTGTTCGCAACAGTGTTGGAAAATAAGCCGAAACGATATCTATTTTTTTAGTGTTTGAAGATTGAAATAGGAACTTGAATTATTATTACCTCACGCTTTTTCAACATAAACATAACAATTTAATTCATAAAACAATAATAAAAACAAAATAAAAATTGAGGTACTCAAGATATGAGATCAAAAAGTTAATTGATAAAATATATAGAATATTTTAAATAAATATATAACATTTTAACGGCTTAGGAAATAACTTTCTGACATACTCAAAGCGCTTAGTAAGTCGTCAAAAAGTTATTTCTGATTTTATTTACGAATTATCATGTTACCGAAAAATTTCGTTAATTTTTCACCGAAGTTGGACAAATAGTTAAAAGTGAACCGTTGAAGCATGCTTCGGATTCACAATCAGAAGCAATTTTTTCTTTTTTATAAACAACGTCTATATCAGGCAAATGCATGTCAAGGTTTTCCAAGTTGTATGTTGTAGTATGTTACACGAGTCTCCAAAATGTAACTTAATTTCGGTTTCCCCGCACTTCACTGTTATATAAACCACCACAAATTTAAAAAATTCATTTCATCATAGTCATATCTCAAAAAATCAAAAATTTCAAGTAACTTTAGCAAAGTTTTCCTTCACACCAAAATATATCTTTAAATCGGTACATTTTGAAAACTTCAATCGCATTTTGCCAAGATCTTTATGTTTAGGTATCTTCTATTTTAAAGACTTGTCCATGGACAATGAAACTTTACTGCTACTTTATTAACTCTTCACTTCACTAAATGTAATAATTATTAACTGTTGCACTGCCAATTCTGCTTTTAGTAGATTTATTGCATCAGGAGACATTGATTCAAATAAGTACTAGGGTGATCGCTCGAATAGTATTCGACCGGTTTTAACCGGTTATTTTAGTTTTGCCCAAGTCGAATATTTTAAAATGTCAATTTTTCGAATATCGAATAAACCGGGTATTTTAGCAAAATAAACCGGTTACTCAAGTAAAGTGTAATTTATATATATTATATACGTTTTCCTTACTTTTGTTATAAATTTACCCATAATTTAAGTATTTATCTGATTGAATATTTGGCAAACTTAAACTTTTTATAAAAAATGTCAAAACAAAATGTAACAAAAGTTAAAAAAACATTATGAGCAATGTAAATACAAATCGCTTAAATTAGCGTCTGTTCCTGTAACAAAACCAAAAACAATTTAAAGTACTACAAAAAAAGTTCAGCTTAAAAATTAATTAGCAATTTGACGGTGTTATAAATACTATATATGTATATCTCTATAAAGATGTCATCTCTGGTGATATTTCGAACTGACTTAAAAGAAAATTGTGCTTAGCATATCTTCATGCTTAAAACAAGAACATACCGGCGTAATCAACGATATGGGAAAATTCATCAGTTTTATTTATTAAAACACCAAGAACTTAAAATAAAATTGAAGGAATCAAAAATGATCGACGAATTGACAGATATTTCATATTAAAAGCATGTTCATATTACTATTGTTTCTATAATGCTGAAACAAAAAAAAATTAAAATATATATTCCTGGATAAAAGGTTTTGTTTCCCACTTTTCAAAAATATGGCTGAAGTTTACTGCTTCATACAGACATGCTTAACCAGCAACTGTTAGCTATAGCAAACATTATTTAACGGTTTCTTAACAACATTGGCGCGTATTCAGAAATCATAACTAACGTCGCAACTAATAAAACAGAAACTAAAAAATAGTTCATAGATAGTTATAGATCTTATTCATAATTCATAACTAGCTTGGCAACAGCTTTCAGCTGATTGAAGAAATGCAACCATGCATATTGGCAGGTAGTGAAAACAAAATGTCGATAATATTTTGAACGATAAATATTGTAGTTTATTTAAAAGCTTATTAAGCTATTAAAAAAACAATTATTGTTCTTAAAAAATGCATACAAATTCTAAAAAAGTAATTTTTTGGTTATATTTTTGATATAAATCAATTAAAATGGGTGCCTGTAAAAATATAATTTTTCAATAAAATTTGGTGACTGAAAACACATCTCTAGTTTAGTTTATTTTTTTATGGATGTTTTTGGACGCAGTATAAATGGATGCAAGGGGCAAATGTAAGAAAGCAAGTTCATTATTTACAAAATTGTAAGAGTATTTAGAGTTTTCTCTATTTTAGAGTGACAAAAATTGGCCGCCAAAATTGTTTTGCTATCCAATTATATTATAAGATAATATCAATCAGCTGTTGTTTGTATGTATTAGTTAGTTAACAGTTAGTTACAGCTCTACCCATAATTAAGTGTAAACTTTTTCTGCTGAAAGTAACCAACTGTGAATAACTTAAATAGGTACTTAAAATAGTTAACACTTAGTGATAATTTATGAATATGCGCCAATATACATAAATGCAATTATCATCTTAGACATAAAGTTTAGCAAAAACTAGAAATTGTTTAAAATAATGCTTAAGTTTAATCATTTACTGGTGAGGCCCTATGCTCCTTATGGGATCGACGGGAACATATATGTATTTTGTTTTTCCGCACCTTCGTAAATTGATTTGTTTTTATTCTTATTACCTTTTTATTACAAAAACTAATTTGATTTTTGTATTTTTATGTTTTCGAATTAAAACCGGTTAACCGGTTATTTTTACAATGCTTAACCGAAAACAGGTTTTTTTAAAATAGCAACTATTCGGAATATTCGAAAACCGGTTATTGAAAAATACCGAATAATCGATCACCCTAATATGTACTCACTTCTTGTAATTGATCTAATCCGCAACCCATCCACAGATGCTAATTTTTAGAGAATAGAAAACTAAATTTTAAAGTATAAATAGATGTTTTCTGAAATTATGAGGAATTTTTTATTTCCCGCGATCCCGCAAGAAAAATCCCGGGAAAACGGGAAATAAAATAATTGAAATTCCCGGGACGGGAAATCCCGGGAATAAACCCTAGTTTGTATGCAAAGTTTATTTGTGCTGATTTTATTGTTGTCCTTATGTGTCTATTATCCGGTAGGCCTGGTATGTATTTTACCCTGTAAAAATGTGTATCTTTTTCAGGGTTGCTATCATTATTGATGTTTTTGTATTGTACACATTTTTGTGTATCGTTGATAAGTGTATTAATAAATTTTTTAAGGAAACTATTGCTAGTTAACATTTCTGCGATTTTGTCAATATTTTTGTTATGATATTGCGGGTCGCTTATATTTGGTACTCTTGATGTAAAATTTTCGATTTTTCGTTGATAATACGTATACACTACTTGCAAGTAATTACTTGCATGTGGTAACGTAGGGTTAACCAATTATTGTAAATATGATAATTTAGTTAAGCAATAGTTATTATTTTAGTTTACTAAAAATTAGAGTCTTAATAAAACATTTTGTGAATGCTCGTAACTGTAAGAGTTTGCTAAAGATTCGTTAGTTAACATACAACAATAACAACAATTTTGAAAGTAAGCAGTTTAAGCTTCTTCATAAGTGAGCAAGCTTAATATTATCTTTGCTTGTGAGTAAAGATCCACTCACGTGTGCAACTCTAGTGATTACAATGTACGGCACATACAAGTATGAACAGCAAACACATTTTGCAAATAGTCGTACTAAGTACATAAATGCCCAACACACAGCACATTGTTTGGTGGCATCTTCCAGCATCTTTGTTCGCCAATTTTCCTAAGTCTATGAGTAGCCTGGAAGCCTCTTAAAAGATCAGGGGATTAGCAATGTTTTTGTTCAAATTATCTTATGTGTGAGTGTGTGTGTGTGTGTGTGTGTGTGTGTGTGTGTGCGTTGCTAAATTAACTGTTTTGTCGGGTGGTTTAGCACGTTTTTGGTAGTGCGGCATTTTAGTGTTTGTTAAATACCGCTTTTGGTGAGCGCAACATGTGTTGCATGCTGCCAATGTAATTCATTCTTTAAGTACAACTAAAAACAACAATATTTGTTAACCAAGTGTTCGTAATGTATGCATTATTCCCAGACAAACATACATGCATGTGTATGTGTATATCTACATACGTACGTATTCTTTACTTTTGTATTAAATACAAAATATATGGTCACAGTTTTTGTTCTATATCGGCTTAAAGTCAAGGCTTTTTTTTTTTTGGCTTAAATGTACATTTTTGGTAGGATAGAAATTGTATCTGCCTGCATATTGACATTACCAAGTGCATTACCACTTTTTTTATTTTTGCTGTTTTCTTAAACAAAATGACATGAACATTTTTTGTATAAAATAGAGAGAAAAAAAGTTTTAATCCAAATCACGCAATTTATTACCGTTTAATAAATCATCCATGCAACTTGATTAAACTCAATAAGGTATTAGACAGAATGACTGATACATTTTAACTTATTATAAATATTTTGAATATGTTTAATTTATACTGGTCCCAGGCAGAAAGACAGACAGACAGACAGACAGAGAGACAGTCAAACAGACAAGCTCGCAGACTGACATTACTATTGATTAATGGGAATTAGAGACAAATTTAAGACTTCTTAATACATTGTAGAGGTACTCGATAATGACCAGGTGTTGTTTTAAATTTAAAAGCCAAAAATTTTGATATGCAGATTTATGAATTAAAATTAATGTTACAGCTTTGTCTACAGCCCGCTTTGTGATCGCATGTTTGTAATTCAAATATTTTTCGAAATTATAATTATCGCAAGAGATTGTCATAAATAATTTACATTCATTTAAATTTGGAAACATGCAAATCATTTTTAAGACCTAAATTTCCCATACACAAAACTTTCGTAGGATGTTCGATAATAGTTTGGCTTCTGAAAGTGCAGTTTTCTGTATTTTAAGCCTTCAAAAAAATCTACGCTTCGCCCAGTTTTTTTTAATGTCCTTTAGCCAAACATAAGCAGCTAGTTTAGGATTGAAGATAAATGTTGGTAAAATAAATCTGGTGGCCATTAACACTACGCCCTCATCAAACATTGATATCAATGGAAATTCATAAATATTGGCAGCATCATAAACGACATCGGTGGAAAAAAGAGGATAATTGTATGTACTGCACCGAATCAAGAAAGGACTTTGGTATTTTAGGCCATTAGATGTATGGCGCATTCAGTTTATCTCAAAGCAGACGAAACTGCGGATTTTTAACTCGAATGTCTAGTCCGCCATTCTGTACGGCTGTGAGGTGTAGAACGTAGCGTTGACTTAGCTAAAGGCAGGTATACATAAACAGAAAAATAAGAATATTCTAACGCGTTATGGGGCGTTAAACAGAAACCAATAAGCCACGAAACAAGAAAGCGTAAATGGAAATGGAAAGGCCATAACTAAAGGAAGCCAAGAGATGGTATTGCCAGATTTGGCACTGGAATGGAACTCATAAGGGAGCCGCAAGAGAGGAAGGAACCGCCACACAAGGAACGCAGGTTAGTGGTGGCGGAAGCCTCAAGTATGGGTCAAAGCTAGAGTGAAATCAAGTACATAGAGAGTTTGATATTGAAACTCAGTAAAATCGGTAGAGTAGGCAAGGGATAAATATTGACCAAGCTCTATCAATACTTCTAACTTTCATTCTGTTTACACAACATTAATTATTTGAAACCAATTTTAAAAACAAATAAATGTACACGAAAAAACAGAAAGAGAACATGCTATTCTTCTCTTCCTTCTTACCAATAAACTCAATAAAGGTATTTTCATGTCAAAAGTCAAAGGTATTCAGAGTAAAAGCATACAAATTTTTCAACTTTTTATGGCATTGCCAAATTGAAAAAAAATGCTTAAAAATTACTCATTAAATCAACTCTACACTAATACACTTTGTGCATTATTCCCTAGCATTCCTATAGATGTAGCCTTAGGTATTATAGAAAGAAAATGGAATATAATTAGGGAACATACGACTATTGAGAAAGAATTATTTTTAAGAATTCTCAAATTTTGCATAGATGATAGTAGATATTTTCAATATAATAACAAAATATATTCTCAACAAAAAGGATTACCTATGGGTTCTCCAGCTTCTCCAGTTGTAGCAGATATAGTTATGGAGGAGCTTCTTGATACTTGTATTAGAGGATTAACTATTAAACCAAAAATTGTAACAAAATATGTAGATGATCTATTTTGTATTATTTCATAATGTGAAATAGAAAACATGTTTAACATATTTAACTCCTTTCACCAGGATATTAAATTTACAATTGAAAAGGAATGTGATCTTAAACTTCCATATTTAGACACATTAATTACAGGAAAGGGGAATAAGTTATTAGTAGATTGGTACCAGAAACCAATTTCTTCGGGAAGAATTATTATTCCAAACATCCGAGAAGAATTATTATGAATACTGCCAAAAACCTTATAGATAAAGTTTTAAATATTAGTGATATAGTTTTTCATAGAAAAAATAAAATAAAAATTAAAAATATTTTAGAGGATAATAATTTCCAAGGAGAATAGATTTGTAGATTGATTGGACAGTACAAAGGACATAGGGAAGGTGGTGGGAATACGGTTACTGAACCCAAGATTTATAAGTCTTTAACTTATGTACCAGTAATTTCTGAACGACTGGAAAACTCTAATATTTATGACATCAATAATTATAGGATGGCTCATAAGACATATAATACATTAGATAGATTATTTAATAAAATGAAAGATAGAACAGAGAAATACGATAGATTTAATATTATTTACAAAATTCCTTGCAAGGTTAAGGATAATGATATATGTGTAGGTACTACGAAAAACAAATTAAAAACTAAACTAGCAGGACATAGATCTGATCAAAAATACAAAAATAAATCTTCTCAAAAAACTGCATTGTCCTCACATTGTGCCAATTTTAATCATACACCAGATTTCGAAAATACAACAGTTTTAAATACAGAAACAAACTACAAACGACGCTTCATGCTAGAAATGTTACAAATAATCAACACACCAATAGAACAAAGAATTAATTTTAAACCCGATACAGACAATGTAGCTCAAAATTACAGACATTTAATTAATAAGAATAAGATAGGAAATTGAATAAGTTTTGAAAAATGTAATAGAATAATTTTGTTTCCTGTGTATTATTTTTTTATTTTGTCAATTATTGTTGTTTAATTTAAATTTTGTTTTTAAATAATTTGTTTGAAATTTATAAACCAAAGATCCCTGAAGTAGGGATGGGCAAGTTGAAAAAATATATCGATATATATCGAATCGATATTTTTTTAGAGTATCGATATTTATTATTTCAAAAATATCGATATATCGAACGTATTTTGCTGAAACTATTACCAAATTAAAAAATTCAGTATACCTTTGCACAAACATATGTATGAACAAATTAATTATATGTAAATACATTGCTACTTTTTATTGTTTCATTTTATTTAAAAAAAGTCAATAAAAACCAAAAAATTTAATCAAAACAAAAAATTCAATTATAACAAAAACAAAAGGGAAGAATACAAAAAAACCATAAGAAAAAAAATAAATTACGAAAAATTTAAACGGAAGTAAATAAGTCATGGAAGTAACAACTTTTCTTAAAATTTGAATTGCACCCCAAAAGTACCAACTGGTTTAAGTCACACCAGTGATCATCAGATATGGACATCAGGAGCACTCTCTAAGTTATGTGCACTCCAGACAATCTGCTTCTTGTATCCGGCACTGATTCTTATAAATGCCAATTATTTCAGATCTTCAAATTTGTTTAAAAAAAAACACATGATGCATGCAATGATTCCAATTCTTAAAAAACGGCTAAAATTTTGAGTTCTTAATGAAGACTGACTTTAAAAAATATCGAATTTGATAGTCGTATTTCAATATCGATACATCGATATATCGGTATTTAAAATATCGCCGATATATATCGATTATATTTTTAGCCCATTCCTACCCTGAAGAAGCTGTCCATTGTGGCAGCGAAATATTGGATAAACTCAAAATAAATATACATTTTGCATAACCTGACCTTGAGCTTGATTTAAAAATAAGAAGAAATAAAATTAAAAGGTCGAAGAATAAAGACTAAATAATTAAATAAAAATTGTAGTGTTTAAAGATGATGTACGTTAATAATAAAACAAAAAAGCCTAACAGGGGTGTGCTGGAAATCGCAAAACGCAAGAATTTGGAAGTTGTTTTTAATAAACTTTAAACCTAATTTTTATAATTTTTGGTTTAAAATCCTGTTTTATAGGAAAATATTTGTTAAATATTTGTCATAAAATTCTTTTATTACAAAAATCTTATTTAAAAACGACTTTTAAAATTCTTGCGTTTTACGTTTGCGATTTCCAGCACACCCCTGTAAGTTTCCTTCTTGATTTTTTTAAAAAGGATTTCCTTATGAAAATAATACGACTTCCTTCTTGAAATAAACCCATATTTTATTAGGTATTTATTTGACAGTGTTTTTTCTGTGTATCCCTTTCTTGTGTATATGAGGTACGCCGTATATTCTAGGAGTAGTCGCGGAGCAAAGACATTTACGGTTTTCCAATACATAAATTGTTTTTGGCGGGAGCAGAAGTAACGGTATTGTTTTGTTTCTGAAGTTTGTCAATTGGATCTACTCTTGAAATTTTATCTTCTACAAGTGATTGCTATCCTGCGGGAAATTTGTGTCGATTGTCCAACAGACTGGTTCTGGGATTTGTGAAAATAGAAGAAGTACAAAAAGGAGTAAAAGGTGAACCAATCATTTAACTGATTTATTAAAAACAATGGTTTTAGAAAAAGTAATGAATTACAGTATGGGCTTCGCAGGTGGTGTGATACATAATTTTGGGAATGTCTAAAATTTGGTTCTTAACTTTAGTTCCAGGAATAATTTTTATTGAAATAATACTACATTGTAATAACTTACACTAAACCTATTCATTGAGAATATGTGTGTCACGGGTCAAATAATGGCAATTGGCCCCCTCCAATGACAACCCCATGTTAAAGTGATAGGTCTTATTCATATAAAGTGTTAGAACTAGAACCGGTTTCTACCACCAAACCCCTATCACGGGACTACTATGGTGTCAGTTTGCTTACCTCTAGGGAATTCGGATCATATTAACTAAATAAACATTTTTAAAGTTATTTTATCACAAAAAGCTTTTAACTCTTCCTCAAATACATCTCTTGATAATCACATTTTTATCAGAAATTTCTTTTGTGAATTTAGTTCGATTTTAAATCACAATTTCTAACATAAGACCGAAATTAAAGAAAAATTCTACTTTAATATGAATTATTGCATGGATGTACACATCATGTACACACCAATATCAACGTTTTTGTAATATTTTTCGTGAACTCCATTTATTCAATTATGTATTCTGTGTAGAAAAAATATCTTTTTAAATGAAGTTTCTGCATTCATAAACGAAGGAGTGTTTCCACTTGTATAATAAATATTTAAACATAGAAAACTCCATTACAGCATTTTAGATAAATATGTGTCCTATTAAAATCTGAGCATCTAACGTCGTTAAAATGGTTTTAAAAGCACGTCATATTAGATCACTCTAAAGCAAATAAAACAACGTAGTATGTGTATGATCATCTGTCTGTTTCAATGGATAAGAGAGTTGTATATTTGGATGCGTCGAATTTTTTACACCCTTTACCAAAGCATGTGCAAATAAATTTTGACATTTCAAATTGGATCAAATTGGTATTTACTTAACCCTCATTTAAATTTCTACACAAAATGAGAAGTTAAGGCCTTGAAAAAAATTGGTGCACAGAGAAAACAGATTCGTGATCACAATCGAATTTGCAGCCAATCGAATTCGGTTACAATTACTGAAAATTTCGTTGCTTAGCATAATATTTTTTATAGCAAATTTTCAATTTTAGTACGCTATCAGTTATAAAAACAGATATTGTTAGTTGTTACTTCGATTGTTAGAAACAAAATTATGCTTATACCCGAATATAGGATAGACGCCACTGAATTAGCACATGACTGGTGTTCGTAACAAAAGATTTGATTGAATTTATAAATTCATTTCTTCCACCGCTTGCATAAACCATTTACTATGGTATTCATTTAATCGGGCTTTTGCTTTAATCGGTTAATCGCTCGATTAATTAAACGGGGTTTTGGCACGATCGGTCAACTTTGTTATTGATCGGTTAACCAATTATTAAAGTAATTTCAATAGTTAAAAATGCATTATTTATTTGGAGTTTATTAGTAAAAACAAAAAACACATAACAATTCTTGAACTAAAACGAGCAACTTAGATCTTGAAGAAATCGAAAGCAACCCATAATACAGAATATCTAAATTCTAGTAATTTTCCTGGATTTCTTTAAACATATAAAATCTTCAATTGTTCCATAAGAGTCATGTTTTAATTATTCTTAACAATTTCTTTTTGTTTCGGTAAATTCTGTTAAAAGATTGTTTGTGTAACTATCGAGAGTTTGTTCTGTTGTCAGGTCATCTTCGGACTTATCCTGACAAAGCTCAGCACCGAACATTTTTCAAAAAATTTTATTTCCTTAGTTTCTGTTTTTGTACTGTATTTTAAGAATGTGTTGCTTGAAGGAAATAAATTGTAAATAAAAATATTTTCCAAACGCATACCTTTTGTATATGAGACTAAAGCTACGGTCACACTTATTAAATATTTGACCAAATCAGCGTGACCACTACTTTTGTTAATAGTTAGTGAGATTTAACAAACTCTTAATATCACAAAATAAAGCTTATTATACTGCTAGACATAGCAAAAAACTGTTTTCTGTAAGATGAGGAATTATAACCATAATAAATATTGGAAATAAAGGAAATAATTATTTAGTTTGCTTGTTGGTTCCGTTTTTTTCGTCAAATATTTGACAAGTTTGACCGTAGCTTAAACAAATAATTAGGAACACCAAAAATATGGTATAAAACTAAAACAAAAAAAAATTTTTGTTACATCGGTTAATCGACTGAAATTAATTCGTTAATTCGTTAATCGAAAATTGCAAATTTTAAATTAACCGATCAGTTAATCGGAATGAATACCCTACCATTTACCCGATTTTTATATACAAAATCAAAATAATTCCAACAAACCACATTTTTTGTTTATTTTTATCGTTTCTACCAGGGCTTTGGATTCGTCCGAAAAAAGTACTAACTCCGACTCCAAACGCTGAAATTTTTTAAGTGCGACTCCGACTCCAACTCCCAGTCCT
Organism: Pollenia labialis; assembly: GCA_949318255.1. Lineage (NCBI taxonomy): Eukaryota > Metazoa > Arthropoda > Insecta > Diptera > Polleniidae > Pollenia > Pollenia labialis. The sequence continues at coordinate 56,997,901 of OX439139.1, read as the reverse complement.
ACTATAATCTTGACTCAGTGATGTTAACTTTTATTTTTTTTTTATTACCGCACGGCCTTCTAAAAATTAGAGTTTTTGAGAAGAAATTACCGTACGCAAACATTATTGTGCTGTTTCCTGACGGGCGATTGAATATGTAGCAAAATTTATATGAAAAGCACTCAGTCCATCGCCTGTCATTTGGAAACAACACATAAGAACAGTATTCATAAACCATTTATTGAAATTTAAATAGAGTTTTAAGAAGATAATTTTTATTTTGGAAAATTTTTTTTTAATTTTCTATGCCGAAAAACTCCGACTCCGACTCCACAGCCCTGGTTTTTAGTTAAAAAAAACAATAACAGGTAAAAAAAAAGGTTTCACTCATTTTAAGCAACAACAACATTATAAGAAACAAAATAAATTTAAGGTTGGTTTCAAAGTTGGTAAAAAATAATAAAAAACAAAATCCCGCATTCAATTTTTTAAAACTGTTTTGTTAATACATCAAACACAAAAATATAATGATGACGAAAAAGATATCGAGCCAGTAAACTTTTTGTTTGATTAAGTTAAATTATTTGTTTGAAACAAATTAGTGTTTTTTTCAGTAAAGCGGTTAACGGGCTGGCGGCGTCATCGGGCCGTCCTTTCCCAAAATGAGGCCGGCCAGGCAGTTACTGTGAATGGTGTTCGCTATCGTGAGATGATTACGAACTTTTTATGGCCGAATTGGAAGTTATGGATGAGGAGGATATGTGGTTTCAACAGGACACAGTTGCCACAGCTACCGAAGCAATGGTTCAAATAAATTGTTTGAATATGCGAATTTGTTTGTAGGATCGATTTCAGACAAAAACTGTTTTGATTTTACAAATCTTTTGTTTGAATTGGAAAAATTATTTTTTTCTGAGTTACTAGTTCTTACGTATAGAATAAATTAGCATTTTGCATTTTAATATTTTTTGTAAATAAATGGCATAAAAAAATGATTTGAAATCAAATTTAAGACGTAGTATTAAAATACAAATGTGTACTGGAATTTTAGTTTTGTTAGAAAAAATTTCATCAGTCTACAAGGTGGTGCCCTTGTTCTAGTAATTGTACTACCGGCATTTTGACTCTCCTGCAGGGTAATTTTAGTTATTTACAATTTTATAACGGGTGGTTAAGGGCCGATGTTGAATGTGAACCACACCTAAACGTCAAGTTTTTTCGGCATTTCGTTTGACGTTTCTCAATTTCAGACTAACTCAGTTTTAACGATGGAAAGTTACATAATCGAGCAAAGTGTTAAAGTTATTCAGGCTTATTATGAAAATTGCCGTTCACAAAAAATCCCGGGAGTCGAGACTTACATTTTTAGAACAATCCCGGGATTTCGGTATTCGGGATTTCGGGATTGGCATCCCTAATATTAATACATAAATCTTTAAAGATCGGCAAAATGGTCTTAAGTCAGAAAATGTAGTTTTTCATAATTTAAAATTTAAAATAATTTATTTAATTTACTTATTATGTAAATAGCAATTGATTATGACTTGAAGCATTTGTCCTAGTTAAACTTCATCAGCAGGTTTACAAGCGACTATTTTGTATTTTCATAACAAAAACCTGCTGCTTTTTGAGCATATTTTAACTGGGATAGTATTTTTTCGATGAAAAAAGGAAAATATATAGAATTTTTTTAAGGGAGGTTGGTCTACATTTTAGTATATAACTGTACTGGACTTTAATCCCAAATTGCCAAGAAGGACTAGACACAATTTGACACAAAAATTGTTCTTTTCTGTCGAGTCTTTCGAAAGTGAGCGTGATTCCAACAGACGGACATGGCAATTACTTAACGACTTAAAATATATGTTTATAAAATCTTTGGCGAATATTGACGTTTGTCAATATTTTTATATAAAATTAATTAATTAAACAAGCAGAAAGAACATATTTTAGTCAAATTTTATCACTCTAGCTGCTTTTGTGTGGTCGCTATCATGTGATATGGGGTCCACTGAAAATTGTTTCATGGGTTAAAACTCGTATAGTAGACATTCGTGATTTTTTTCATTTTTCAGTCGAACTATCCGTATGTGGAATAAACTTCCCGCAGAGGTCTTCCCCGGTACTTATAATTTATTAAGATTCAAGTCAAATGTCCACAAACACTATTCCCTCTTTCCTCCTTCCCAAACCTTATTTTCCTGATCAACACAATGCACTGCATATATAGGGGGCATCCCCTGAGTGTTGGTTTATCGCTAAAAAAAAAAAAAAAATGTATATCATTTATGGACCGATCAAACTAAATATTCAGGTTAAATGTGACAGAAATATACAACAACAAAGTTTCCATTCAATCAATACACTGACAGACGGACATATTTAAATCTAATCCCCCAATCATAAGGATCCAAAATTAATAGAAACTATTTATATATGAGGTCTCATATTAATGTTAACATTACAAACGGAATGATTCAACTAAATATACTCCGTAAACCTGCGGGGTTATAACAAAATATATAAATTTTCTTTATTTAACATGTGCAGATTTTCGCTAAAGTAAAATGATTAAAGTTAAACTTGTACTTTAAAATTTTCCAAGTTATTTTAATAATTTTAATTTTTATAGTAACATGAGCTAAAATTCTTTATTGTTTTTGGTTTTTTTTAATGGCATTTAAGTTCACGCCAGTATTAATGTAAATACCTGTATAATAATCAAGACTTTATGTTCTCCATGTGGAAATGACACACCTTTTCCAAGCAAAACTACACTGTACAAGAGCACGATAACCAATCTGGACTATAAAGTTTATACATATTAAATTGAATGAAAGATCTTTTTTTTTCTTAGAAGACTGGATAATTTAAAACAAAAAGTTTATGACTTTTACTCTTGACAATATAAATTATTTTAGAGTAAATTTTAACGGTTAACATTTAAAGGAACTGTATTTGTAATGGATGAAGTTGTTTGGAAGTGCTTTTAAAAAAAATTGGAAGACAATTATTTTATGTAGTCACTCATTATAAGAAGTAAGAGAGTTTTATTCGGCCTTACGAAATCCAATATACGATAAGTTTAAATTAAATAACGGAAAAGGGTAAAACACAGGTTTTTTTTTATTTCTGGTATTGTCTCTTAAGGTAGAAGCACATAACACGCGTTCATTCGCCGGCGTTTAAAAACTTTAGCGCATGAAAAATTGCTAGTTACACAACACGCATTACAAAAGCTCTTCCTGTCAGCTGTTTTTTATTTGTTTATTTATTTGTGCATTGAAAACGGATTCGAAAGTATATCAAGATTTATTTATTTCATTGAATTTATTCTTTTTATATAAATATTGTATGTTTTTAAAGCTCTTCAATAAATTTTTCTTTCACGAATCACGAATCACAAATTTGTAAAATTTTTTTTTGTATTGTCAGCTGATCAAAAAAAACACAACGCGTTAAAAAGTTCAAAGTTAACCAACTTTCTGGCGCTAAAGCGTCAAAATATTTCGCATGTAGGTTGTTGTATTAAAATACACTTGTTTAACTTTTTTTGACAGAAGTCTACAGAGCGCGTGCGCACTAACGCGTGTTATGTACTTCTACCTTTATTACAGCAATTGTCTAAGAAGCACTTGCTAAATCGAACTAAGCAAGCATATATGTCTGCCCGAATTAAAAAAGCGCCACTTTCCCAAATCAATTTTACTACAAAATCTTAAACGAATAAAATTTCAACGGCATGAAATTCAATTCCTACAAGTTTTTTTAAAAGAGAAGATAGTGGATCTTTATTGGATCATAGGTTCTATAAAATTAATTCAATAATTGACTCTGCACAAGACAAAGAACCAAATTGGTTCAAATCTCCGTTTCCGAGACTTGTGTAAAAACCGTATTATTGTTGTCAAATTGACAATACGCTGTTGTCAAATAAGTATCGCACTATCATTATTATAGCGTTTATACAAAAAGCTTTTGTTTTCACTTTTTATTTTTAAAATTATAAATAAAAATTTTTTAAAATTAGTGAGAAATAAAATTATAAAGTGGAAAGTGAAAAAAAGGCATGATGTTCCTTGCCTACGAAAATCTTTCTTGAAAAAAAAATGATGTTCAAAGTGCAAAAGATTTGTGACGATACAAATGACAAGCAACTGAAAAATTTTATATTAAAGAAAGGAAAGTGCGATCTGTTTCGCACTCTGCTTAAGCTAATGCCAGTTTCATAGAATTAACCAAAAAGTTTCTTAAGTTCAATATGATTCGACACATATGAACCACATGTATTTGCACAATTGCTTAAAACAACTTAAGCATATTATAGTTGGGCCTCCTTAGGCCCCATATAAAACCTACTACCGGAAAACAGCTTAGTACGCCTAAAGCCGTAATAAATAATGCTATCAAAATAAAATTAAATACTTCACTACTCACACTAATAAATTTCGTGATGTTAGGTTCATAATTTACTATAGACCCCATATAAAGCACACTGAGCTGTCGGTGGAGGGTATCAAAGATTCGGCACAGCCGAATATAGCACTCTAACTTGTTTGAATTTTCATTGTACATTTTATTAAAATCAATCAGGGGCCAAAGTACGGCATTTGACATCGATCGAAATTAAAATACAATATGAATGGGAATTTCGATCGATATCGAATGCCGTAATTTGGCCCCAGGTGAATTTTGTTAATTTTCATTTTAAAAATTTTAAATAAATTTACAAAAATGCCTCATATATTTTTATTGATTGGGCTCAGAATGGGCTATTAACTACTACACTCAGAACAATGTGTTGTCGAAATGACAACGGAATTATGGTGATAATATATTAACATTTGGTTGTCAGAATGAGACCAAATGGTGAAAAACTCACAACGAAGTGGATAAAAATATTAACACCATCCGTTATCAAATTGAACACCAACGGTTATATAGGAAACTATAAAAACTATTTCGAGTAATCAAAAAAAAGTCGAAAAACACCTTTAATAGTAGTTGGCTCACTTCTGACAACGAATTGGGTCAATTCTGGCATTTTTGTACCGGATTTTTCCCTCTGTGTACGACTTTCAGATGTCAAATTAGGTTTTATAAACAAAGTTAATTTCCGCATTTCCAACATCTCGAATATGGCGAAAAACAGGGTTTTTCTTGCGATAGCGCAATTCAGAAGCTTAAAAAGTATACTTATCCCAGGGTTTCGAATTTTTCAGGCCCAAATGCACCCACTTTAATGATTTAGAAAACTTAGGCCCGTTTCCACTATAACAACTTAACTTTTACCTACCAGGAAGGATGAACCTTAGTTTACTTTATCGCTCACTTTAGGTTAAAGTAAAGTTTTAATAATGGAACACTTTTTATAAGGCTGGTTAAAGTCTACTTTTAGCTATCGGTACACTGATAGAAAAAGCGTCATAACGCTGATGTATTTTGACATCAGTACTATGTCAAGTGTCTTCGTTTTTTATCCCATGACACTTTTCATCATTGTGATGTCAACCTTAACATCACTTGGCCGAAGTGTCATCAGCGTCAAAATGAAAGTATGTCATCAATGGGATGACACATTGGCCTCACAGAAATGACGAACATGTCCTCAGTGCGATGACGCAGTAACATCGGAGAAAGGACACATTAGCATCAGCATAATGAAAGTCATTGGAATTGACTTAAGTCAAAGAGAGAGAATATTTTTATTTACTTACCCGTTACAGATGTTCGTTTCACGTTTGTTGAATTGCGACCTTTGTTAACAGCAGAACCCTCAATAATAAGACACCAGCACCATGCCCCATATGGGTTTCGTAATCATTCTACTTTGAAAATTTGATGCATTTAACTAAATAATTAAAAAAAAAGAATATAGGAATTTTTGCTTCTTATAATACATTGTAAGCATGAAAATAATGTTAGTAATATACAAAATGTGGCATCGAATTAATGTCACTATAGTCATAAAATAGATGAACTTATAAGTTGTGAAAACCGGCCATAGAATTTAGAATAATTACAGAAAGGTCATTCGACCATATTTGTTTTTTAAAACTACGAACAAATTTATGTAAATGGGAACGACTTTGAATAGAGAAAAATTACTAAAAAAAATTCAAACCTGAAGGAGAGCAAAATCTGGAATTATTGTTTCGACAAGATTGAGTCAAACCGTGCATAGCGTGTTTAACGATGCAGCATTAAAGTAGAAAAATGTATGCATATAGGCGTGGCATCCTCCATACAAAGACAACCTAGATATCTGTATATCTGGGGAACAGTAAGAGTTAAAGTATCCAAATTCGGTGCAAATATCTTCGTAGTCAATAGACAACATCCAGCGAAGTGGGCGTGGCACAAAAAAGATTTTTTATATCTAAAAAACGGTAAGAGAAGACATGTGCAAATTTGGTGCACATATCTGGGTTATAATAACACATATCTGGGTTATAATAACACAAAATCCGTAAAAATAAATGGGTGTTGTTGGATATCCCATTAATTACGATATAAATCAGGTACAGTAAATGTTAAAAAATTAGTACAAATATATCACTCTAATACCGTGTTCAGATATGCACCTTAATTGAGCTCAATTATCTATACAAAATTGCAATTTAGTTATTGCTCAATTAATACGAAATTGTTATTAATATTGAATAAAATTAAAATGCGACCCTGTCACAAGTGTGTTTAGTGAGCAAAACACAACTTACTTAACAAAGTATTTTGACATTTGGCAACTTAAACTACAACAAAACAAAAGTCCATCCAATAGGTCTGCGCAAAAGTCAGATGTTTATTCCCTAAAGATGTCAAAAGTTGTTTACATTTTCCTTATACATGTACATTTTTGTTTTCGTTGAATGTTGTATGTAGTAGTAATTTAATGTGTGAACAGAAAGATAATTATGCCAATAAACTGAATATTGACTCAATAAAAAGGTATATCTGAACACGGTATAACTTTGTTCTTTACAACAATTATAGGTTATTTTGTAACGAATTAAAATATTCAAATTTTTTGTAAATTGTCGTGCATAAAACGAAAAAATATCGTTTGTTTGCACTTTGGTTCGTATGTAGACGTTTTGGTGTATTGATAGGTGATCCCGCATAGATTTCAGGGGACCTACCATGTGTCTACTATAGGGATGTGTCGTATCTGTAATCACAAAACATTGACTTAAAGGAAGGCCTGCGCAGCGACTTCGTAGCTACGATGATACAAATAAGGAGAAAAACGAAGATCACCTCCTCTGTCACAACTGCACGATATCTCTGGTATTGTACTGCAATGCATTTGAAACTTTGTTAAATGTTCGGGTTGGTTCTACGGTGGAAGTTCTCGATCATTGGTCCTAAGTAATCAGATGAGTACAGCCTGTTATTTCTACCTATCCAAACCTACCACGTCATATAAGCCTTATTTGCATTTTAAATTAAAAAAACAAACATTGCGAACCACCCATCCTATGGCGAATAATATAAAAAAGTGTCATGTTCTACGATTTGTTGAAGATTAAACAAGAAAACGTTTCTTAAGTTGCATTTAAATGTTTGATTTAAATAAAAGAGGGAAAAACGAAATTGTTACTCAAATAGATGTAAATTTATACACCATTCATTTCATGGCAATTTATTTTATGAATTATTCAAAATCAATATATTCTGCCCGTCCGTACTGCTGTGTTCTTGTTGACCAGATCATCATCAGCCTTGGTGAACTTGTAGCCAAAGCCATTTGTCCAAATCAGGCTTACGGCTAAATAGACAACAAATTTTTTTTCCGCTGTCGTTTTTGTTATTGTTGTGTTTTTCGCACAGCAGGTATAAATGTTAATCCTGACTCTAGTACAAATATAAAACATGAAAGATGAGTTAGTTGTGTTCAATAAATTTTAGGAAAATAAAAACTGGTTGAAAGCTGCCAATATTCATTCATTCATTCATGTATTTGTTCGATTATGTATTCCAACAAACAAACAAACTAACAATCCAACAAAATCCTCGTAGTTATGTTTGCAATTCTGGTTAAATTGTTTAGCAGCCGGTGCAGTTGGAGCTTCATTTAGAGTTTGAGATGTTGGCCATGGAAATTTCTTTCTCAAGTTACATGAAGCTTTAATCGTAGCTCTTCCATTGAAGTCAATTTATTGTGCTTTTTGAATGCGGGTGTGTTTTTAATATTTTGTTTACTTTACTTTTAGTCAAATGATGGCAAATTTCCTAGTTTTTAATTCGTTTTATTAGTGGTGGCAGTTGTAAATTGAAATTTTGTTATTAGGAAGTTCTGCCGAATAAATAACATTTCTTATAGATATATATTTTGTATATTTACTTATCTCGTATTAGGCCATATTAGTAAAAATTTAAATTGGATCTTTATGCTTAGCCTTATAGGCTTCAAGTACTTCAGAAACTCAAATAACATGCACAAAACAAATTGTCAACAATTTTTCACCAATAAATGCATTAATCAAAAATAAAATCAGTTTGAATTACAAATTTAATTAAGTGAATTAAACGTTTAATCAAGTGAATTAAATGTTTAATCAAGTGTATTAAACGTTTAATTGATACTATTAATTTTTTTTCTGATGCAAATTTAATTAATTTTTTTAATAATATCTCAAATTTTAAAATTAAAATGGTTTTCTTTATTTTTTCCTATATGGCTTCATGAAAGCCGCAAAGTCGCATTAATGCTTCAACTGATATTCGAAGATTTCACGGGGCCGCTATTAGGAAATCGTCGCCATTGCTTATAGCTAAGGTCCTTAATTTCCCAAACTTTTTACGTTCCCGGTAGTATTACGTAAAAAACAAAATAAAAAGGCAAATAAAATTATTGGAACTAATGTTCGCTTCAAGTAATTTAATCTGCCTACCCAGATATCTGGAAATTCAACAGAAATCGCTTACTTTTGTTATAAATTTTTGGCAACTTAAAAAGTATGGTAATTTTGCTAAAATAAATTCGATAATTTGCATAGACTGGACGAAAAACTTTTTACAACCCTGACAAGAAAACACATATTTTTCATGTTCTAACAAGTAAAACTGCTGTATTTCTCCACCGAAAGTTAGAATTATTTAGACGTGGGATTTATATGAAACCTATTGGTAATAAACCAATCTTAAAAAAAAGTGACCTCACAGTACAAAAATTCGTCACGGTTTAAGGCACGTTTTAAATGACGTTTTATTGAACAATCTTCACAAACCTAATCGTGTCTTATAAAACTATGACAAAAAAAATTTACTGAAATAACGTTAAGAGTTGGTCAAAATCGTTTATTTGTGGAAATGTTCCGATCGATCCAAAAGATTTACATACATACTTTCAAAAATGAATGAACAAGGAGCGAGCAAATTTTTCTGTCGTTCGTAAAAACGTCAACGAACAAACATTTTATTTCAAATATTTGCATACCGTTGCAGGTGGTGAAAGGGTGATATATTGCTAAAATATATTGCTTTAAATCAAATTTGTAATTTTTTTGTTTTTATTTATTCGAATTAAAACCGGCTAACCCGGTTTTTTAAGTAGCAACTATTCGGAACATTCAAAACAAGTTTCTGAAAAAAGTCGAATAGCCGATCTCCCTAACCTTAGCTATTCAAGAAGTCTAGTTACTTCACGGGAAGTCATTTTAAAAGACATTGATTTGGCCTTGGTGGTACTAGGTGTTCTTAGGCTTTATTAGCTGGTGTCAAGTATAAAGACTGTATTCTGGCTAGGATAGGTTCACTGGGCTGTTGAGACGAGGACGACTCACTTAGGTCCTTATGGCGGTCCCTTTGTGATACCCTTAGCCAGTGACCACCCCGACTCCCTGCAGAGCAGAGTGATCGATTTCAGTCATTAGACATATCGTCCAGACAAGGCAAATCCGGCCTACCAAAATGCCTAAATCTAATATCCCCGAAAGTCCTCCTCCACCGCATCATAACAACTTCTACAATAGTCATTATAATCAGGGCCCATTCTCCCCGCATGACTCCCTATCACCCAATGACCCGCAGCATAACAGAGACCCTTATGCCCAATTCCTCGTTAAAGAAACCTTTACCTACTCTACTGCCTATCTTGGAACCATCACTTTAGACCCTTAGGACCGGTTCAGTACCGTTTGACCACTTTCTCAAAGAGCCATTCAACGCTCCTGGGGCAAAGGCCCCAGGTGCTGCCCACAGATCTCCTGCAGGTTGACAGGGCCATTGTGGGAACGAACGTTGAGTTCCCAAGATAGTTTACTATCGAGAATCATGCCCAGATATTTGATACCGTATGAGATTACCAGCTCGGTGCCATTTTAGCCTAGGAAGCCTAAAGTTACCAACCTTGTACTTACTGGTGACGAATACCAAGTCAACAGGAGATACTCCAGGAGCTTAGAATCTGCAAAGCAGAGACCATACAACAGAACAATGTGTCCTGGTTTTACACATGACTGCCACCGCCAAGTCATCCGAATACGTGACGATTTTTATCCCTTATCTGCCGAACTGACTCAACAAAGTGTTTATCGTCAGGTTCCATAATAGAGGCGACAGCACCCCACCTTGCGGGGTGCCCCTGTGCACCAATCTGCAAACATTGCTAGCACCCATCATATATTTCCAATAAATTTACAAATAACATCGTCAACACCCAACTCACTCATTGATTCCAAGATGAAGTCAGATCTTACATTATTGAAAGCTCCCTTAATGGCCTTTCTGGACAAGCGAGTTTTCCCGAAATCAAAGGCTTTCCCATTCTAGCCGACTAGCGAGTGAAGCGCCGTATCAACAGATTTGACCTTGCTGCAAGCATGCCGCAAGATAGAAAGAATTGGCATCCTCAGACTAATATCAATGAACTTCTTAATGGTCTTGGGAAGACATGACGACAGGCGGATTGGCCTGTTGTCATTGCGTTTGGTGGGGGATATTTGCTCTCCCTTTGGCATGAAAACGAGCCTGCTATTAATCCATCGGGTAGGAACGCACGAGCATCTGTGTACTGGGTATTTTTTAATTTAAGTCATATAACGCTTTATATTCGGTTATAACCCATTTAAATTATTGTTACAATTAATACTTGATTCCAATTTGGCGTTAAAGGAATTTGTTTCTACTGCAAAATTTATCAATACAACGCAACCCATTTGCCATAAAAAACAATAATAAGAAACAGATTTCAACAAACTTTAAACGTTCCAGTTTTTTTTTATCGTATTTGTTTACAACCCTACTTTCGGAAAGATAATATATATTCGGACTAGATAAAATAATTTTTCGACTTACCTGATTTACAATACTAAATAAAGTCAACATATAAAAAATATTCCAGCCGAAGTTGATTGTTTTACGCTGTTTATTGGAACTTTTTGTGATAGAAATATGTAAGATTTTTCTGGGATAATAAAATAAAACTGTTTGTTTGCTTAAAGATAACTATCGTGCTAAAATATCTATTCGAGGGAATACAACTGTATGGGGCATAGGAAAACAATTGTTCGACTTCAAAGCTCGTTAAATGTAACAAATACCGCATTTAAAAAATGTTTAGAGGACAGGAGGAGTACATTTGAATGATTGTTATATTTTCATTTAAGGTCATCTCCCTAGGCCAGAAAGGATATTCTGGCCTTTATCGCACCAAATGCCTGCTTCCGAAGGACATTGGTATGGGAAAATAATGAAGTAATTTCGAACATTTGCCATACCAAACCACTTTACAAAAAGATTATAAATTAATTACAAAAATGATTTAAGTTAAAGAATTGTAAAAGCTTTCCAGTCAATATTTTCAGTCGAAGCCATATTTCTAAAATTTTGTGCTCGGAACATTTTAGAGCTTTAGAAAGTTTTTTTATCTAATGATTGTTCTCTAAAAAACACTTGTTAACTCTTTTTTTCGACAATCAATGTTTTTGTTGTTTTGTTTTTTTTTTGTTGCTTATTGTTGTTGTTATTCGGCTGAACACTATTGATTTGCTATGAATTATTGCTTTTATGGCATTTGAGCATGTGATCAACTTGTACGATCTACATGTTTGTAAGAATGTTGCTTCGTGTGTGTATGTTAGTGGATTTTTCTGAAAAATACATACAACATATTTCCGGTCTTAAATCTTTTTTTGTTTAATTCTTCATTTTTTTCGTACATTTGTTTTTTTTTTTATCGTAGAGCCTGTATGAAACAAGGAAAAAAATATGTTAGTAGTTGAACTGATAGACCACATGGTTGGCATGATAAAGTTTAAGTCATTCATATAAAATGATTGATTTAGAGCAATTGGCTTAAGAAAACACTGAAAAAAAAATTGGATACAAAACCATGTTTGAAATTGTTAAAAAATAAAATTCATAAAAACGAAAAAGATTTTTTCAATCACCTTAAAAACATTGTTTCGTGTACATGAATCAAACATGGAGTTCTAGGGATACCGTGCAAAGCTTTTTTAATTTATCTCAATCCTTTTTATTTGTCAAAGTCGTTTGCCTCAATTGAAATTACATACCTTAATTCAACGGGAAATATTCGGAGTCTTCGAGATTTTTAAGCACTTTCAAATCGTTGGTAGACAATGAATCCCATATTCCGGCTATTGATAAATTCGGGTCATATCGGGTCAAGCATTAGCAGTAAAAGAACCCTTTCAAATTGTCGAGTCGAATTTTCCAAATTATGCATATTGTCAAAAAAGTTTTATGATTAAAACCAAGACTCTACTTCTGACCTGGGTTATCGCTAATGGTCTCAACCATTTTCTGCCAATATTGCAAAAGCAAAGAGCACTTAACTGGAAGTTGTTCTACTCATTTAGCACTATCCTTATATAGTTGTTTTGACTTTGTCGAAGTCTCCAAGCTGTGTATAAATTGCCTCAGAAATGGTCATGTAGTTTCTGAGTGACAATCGAAATCTCGCTGTCGTACTTGCCAGATATCAAACTACACCACGTTACACCATCCAAATATCCAAACAAAAAATAATTTTAACAAATCTTCGAGTTCATTGAACTCAAATAATTTACCTTCGCCACAAAATAATGCCTCTTCGAATTCATCTCCTCAAACATCGTTGTCGTCGCACCAATCGTTCTTACCAACACCATCTTCTTCCACTCATTTCACAAAATCAGCATTAATTACAAGCTGTCGTCGTATAAATCTGCTTCCAAGCGCAATAGTGTTTGTCGAATATTCGTTCGGTTGCTTACAAACTTTTCGGGCCTTATGGATTCCTGTTCGTTAGTCTGAACTTACATGTTTCATCTTTTGATGCTCAACTTCTTTTCAATTCCCTTTAAAAGATGCCAATATGATCACACGCAGCAATCGGTTTCAACTATTCAAAACAACAACAATTTTATTTACAGCGAATCAAAGAGAAAATGTGCATGCAGTCATCGTTGTGTATAGACCTACGAATGAAAACGCAATGCGTACTGACCGAGTGCAGACATCTCTGTACCAACCCCATTACTTCTTTCTTCACTCTCCTTAAAACACAAGAGTTGAGCCCCAAAAGATGAAACGTATGAAAGCAGACAAAGTGAACTTAATTACGCAAGATGCTGTACACAGTCTTCGTCTTAAACAAAGTGAAACGGCCCAGGATATTTCCGGTATTTCTGACATACGAACTCAATTGAAATACATGGCAACAGCTACAATTAGATATCCTATTTCTTATTTTAAATGGACAGCGTGTTTTTTGGTTACAAAATTTATTTCATCACAACACCCATTGGAACATATGGAAGCAGAAAAATAGAACATTCCTAATAACCTTGAGTTAGCAGATCCGCAATTCTATATTCCAAAACGCATTGATATTTCAATAAGTTCTGAAATTTTCTTTGAATTGCTTTGGGACGGGAAAATTTCTCTCGGAAATGCGCTCCCATCCGTTATCAATACTTCTCTAGGGAGGGTAATTGATGGCATTGTCAATACTAATTGTGTACATCGTGCATTATCGTGTAATGTTATAATAAAAACCGATGATCTAAATTCCTATTAAAGCCATATTGGGAAATTGAGAAAATTAATTCCAATACGAAATTTATACAGAAGAAAAACAACATTGTGAAGACCATTTTTAATTCTAACCCAACGTTTCCACATGCAAGTAATTACTTGCACGTAGTGGGTACGTATTATCAACGAAAAATCGAAGAAACAGCCGATTGGCTGAAAGCAAAAAAATTGTGTTAATGTTAGTGAAAAAATGTGGAAACGGGGGTTAGGAAAACGCATAGGTACGTTTACCATTTAAAAATTCTTTTAATTAAACTTGGCTGTTCAATTGGCGAGATTTTTTGTGAGCACTTTTATGTTTTTAAACCTTTTTCAAACTCGAAATTACTCGGACAAAAATTAACTCCTAGAAATTAATTTTTTTTTTTCAATAATGATGTCAATCTAAAAAAATCGTTTTGTATATAATCGTTAATTGTCACGAACGCTTCTCATTGATGATGGACCGAGTTCCTACAGGTGAGCAATTTCCGCCATATAACGACATCACAGTCACGAAGTATGTAGCCCTCGATATAGAATTCCAACTATCTAAGAATGAGTTCGCTATATAAATGTTTTTAATTCGCAAAAGCTCAATTCAGAGTAATGTCATCTTGAGAACTCAGGGTGGTAAACACATGTTCACATTAAAGTACTAGAATGGAGGAGGAGGAACGGGACTTAAATGCCCAGATGTCTACAAAAACTCTAATTTGTATGAGAGGTGCGCATCCTTGCGGGAAATTTGTATAAATTGTTCTTAAGTCAGTTATCCCCTGACCACTGAACGTTATATTTCAAAAAAAAACCAATTTTGATAGGTGAATGCGACACTTAGCTGGTTTAATGTGTTTAAAGTGTAGTTACTCCAGAAGAAAGTAAACCGACACAAAACTAGTCCTGTGATTAGATTTTGCGCGGTTTACTGGATACTTCTCTCTGGTTCTATTACTTTATAAGGAGGGGATAACATGGTTCACTCGGGACAATATCTACTGCAGGCATTAGTTTAACCGAAATTGAATGTATCCATTAAGGTTATTTTAGTGTTCTATTACAAGGTGTCAATAAGGTGCAAATTAACCTCCTACTAAGACATGTTAAAGTTACAAGTCCCCTTCGTATAAAGAGTTAGAGCTAGAACCGGTCCCTACAACTTTAGAACTGTCACGTGACCAGTTTGGTGTTAGTTCTCTTTCCCCTAGGGTTCTTTGTT
Source organism: Pollenia labialis (assembly GCA_949318255.1). Lineage (NCBI taxonomy): Eukaryota > Metazoa > Arthropoda > Insecta > Diptera > Polleniidae > Pollenia > Pollenia labialis. Next base: position 56,982,681 of record OX439139.1, on the reverse strand, counting down.
CTTCAGAAGTAAAAGTGAGCAATAGACAGTTAACAAAACAGTCCTTAACGTTTTCGTACCAAAATAAAAAGTGGGTTTTGGAAAATTGACGATAATATTCATCAGTTACACGTGAAGGTAACAAGAAAGTTTTTTTTGTACAAACTTCTCAAATCAAAGTTATCTTAAATAATTCCCAAATCGATTGTAAGGTAAGATTAATGGATTTTGCAAAACTAACTGGCTGTTTGTAGAACACAAGCGCAAAAGCCACTCCTTTAACAAATTTTAAAACAAAAACAAAACTCGCGTTCTACAAACCGGCTGTTAATCAAAAAAGTCGATCACAATATCAACAATCGATTTTTAAATTAAGCAATAAGCATTCCGTAGGAAGAGGAATACTTTTAAACAGCACTATAATTCGTCAGCTAAGCTAAGTATGGCCCAATTTTTAAGATTGATATTAAAACACATTAATGTTTAAAATCGGTTTAAATACAAAATTATATTATTCACTAAACACTTAAATGTAACTTAGTTCACCGTTAAGGTACATTTAAATTCATTTAAAAATTTCCATTGGAAAAACTTAGCGAGGTGGTCTTAAAATTAAACCAAAACAACAACAACAACAGGCAAAGCAATAGCAGTCAACTGTTTTTTGAGGCCACCTTGTAAAAAAAAAAACTTTTTTCTGATATTTTTCTGTATTTAGTAGTGCTTTCATAATTTTATCTTAATTAAATAAGGCTTTTTAAGGCAAAACTCAAAAAATCAATCTGTATTAAAATACGATTTAAGTTTAAATGAAGATGAACTTAATATTGATTTAAATATTTTCCTGAAAAATGGGCAAAAATCTATTTAGCTAAAAGCCTGCAACAACAAAGCCCTAAAAACGGTCCTGAATAAAACGGACTTAAGACGTTATGGCCGGTACATAGGAATTCCGATTATAATTAACTACTAGCCAGGTGCCAGAGCTGTGTTTAAACCATTATAGGTATTATCACTTGCAACTTTATGATAAGCTGGATGGTAATGGTAATGATATCTGACTCGTCAGATTTATGTAGATTGTGCTAGGATACAGAGGAAATAAAGATAGTTTAGCACTATCCTAGGCTACAAAACAGCTGGCTGAAATGGCTGGGCAGTAGGTTCAGAGGCGAATTGGGAGATGCCTCAAGCTGCGTGCTAGAAAATTTGACGTAATACCTAATGGGGATTAAATGGTTTTACAACAGCGTTACCATTTGTCAAGTTTTCCTTGTTTTGCAAGGTTTTTTTGTTTAATATTTGTTATATTTTTAAACAAATTAAATTTTAAACACATTTTATAGTTTTCTCTTGAATTTTGGAACTTTTATAAAAATAAATTTAAATAATTAGAATTGTGGTTATTTTGTTGAACTATTTATGGTTATTAATTTTAATTCGGCTCAAGTTCATCAAATTTTAAGTTGAGCTGAAAAAGGTCAACGAGAAAAAGAAAGACAAAAAAAAAAAAAATGTACTTTGGACTTCAAGAAGAATTCTTGACATAAGTACGGAAAAAACAGAAGTAAGGAAAAACATGTAAAATCAATTAAAATGGATAATCATTCAAAAAAGCAAATTTCGATCTACCAAAAGGTTTAAATACAATTTGGTTTAAGGATTGATGTTTGACTATTGACGTCAGCAGTCGTCGATGGCTGCGAGTGTAAGACGGCAAATCCATCTGAGGAGATCGAGTGGTTGCGATCGAAACATGTCATGGTAACCTGCCGGCCTGGGTTCGAGCCTTAGCCAGGGTCAAGAATATCAATAACAATTTTAATTAATTTTCATGTTGTAAAATTCCTTTCTTCATAAAAATAATTTAATAAAAATTAAATTTGATGAACTTGAGCCGAATTAAAATATTAAAAATTTTGATTAAAAAAATAAATTTAGATTTTTTTTTTTTAATATGGTGTCATTTTTGTTTGATGGAAGATAAATGTAAGATGTTGTGTCTTCGTGGGCAACCGCGAATGTCCATTTTTGATTTTGAAATGCTTAATTTTAAACGCTTTTTATTTTAATATAATAACAAAGTTCAAAAAGTGCAATATCCAGCCCATAGCTCGACCAAGAATGGGTTTTCGGCTCTCCTGAAAATTTTGGTTTTAAGACATACGCAGTTGCCCGTGAAAACCACAGAGATATAAATGAGTGTTTCATATTTTCCACATCTTTGTCGGTAGATGTGAGATGTTTATCAGTGTAAAAAGCCTATAAGGCGTCACAATGGACTATACTTAATTCTGCGCGAGGGTGTAAATATTGACTTTGCATCAGCCTTGGCCTCTAATCTAACCTAAGCCTTAAAATATAATTTTTTTCAATGTACTTTGACTTTTCTTCCACCTTAAAGATTATCTTTTTTATGCATGGTTGCTGTCAATGATCTTGTTGACTTGATTGATTTATATTGTGTTGTAGATGTTGTTCTTTTAGCTGTATTTCTTTTCTCAGTTTTCCTAAATACGTTTGCGCCACACTCCACTCTCAAGCTCTGCTTAACTTTGACGATCGATAACTGACAAAATATGAGTTCATACAAGCAGATTTGTTCTCAATATGAATTGACCATAATTAATAAATCGCCTTAACGAAAACCAAACTCAAATTAAAATATACTGATAAGAAAAATATGAATGCGTCGTATAGAAGGAGATAGTAATAAACTCATTATGGCCATCTTTCACTTAAAGCATAATTTAGGATCACTTGTTCTGGCGATTATTTTTGTACTAATAATTTTTGTGAGGTTTTTTTGAGAAAATTTTTTCACATGCTTGTTTGTATACAAAAGATAGAAAAGTTAGATTTTTATCCTCATAATGTATGAGGAATATTTTCTTGTTTCCAATTGCGCTGCACCGTCAATTTTTGAAGTATGAGTTGAAAATTATTTTCTATGTTTTACTCACGTTTTGAGGATTTTTTTTTGTACATTGCTGGGAGTTATTAATTTCATTTTAGAACATGTGCGTGGACAAATTTATTAATATTAAATTAAAGGTGACATTTGTTAACCCATAAATGACGAACTCTATGTTTTAAACTCATCAAATCGTTGTATTTCTTGCGTCTACACAATTGCACATTAAAGCCAATACAAATCCCTTATGAAAAATACAAGATTGAATTAAATTCTATATCAAATAAAACATGCAGTACAAAATGTCTAATCATAATATTCCTTATACCTGCGCTCTGACAACGAAAAATATAGTAGTTATGTTACATACTTTTTTAAAAGTTTCTACGCAACCTGAAAAAATCCAGATTTTTCTCAAATGAAAAAAGATTTCAATGATGTGAGTATTAAACTAATTATCATTTCAATGATATCAAAATATGTTTCCTTTTTTCCTCCACCAGTACACAGAAAGAAAAACACTCGGGATAAATCAAGTTTTTTATAATTACTTTAAGTACGAGTAGTACTCAAAAATTCAAGTACTAATAACACTAAAACGTACTTAAAGCAGAAGTGGGCACAACTAAAACTGTGCTTGTATTGATGCTTTTTAGTAGTATTAGTGAAATGGGAGAAGAACCCACCAAACATAAAGCCAAGCGTTTGAAATATAATGGTGCATTATATTTCCTTATTTAACGAGAGATTAGGCAAACCGCAAATGCAGCCCTCAGAAAGCCCCCCGTTGAAACATCATGTTCACTGGTCGAAATTCGCTGATTAGTTCACATCAGTCGTTTGTCCTGTGGCCATTTCGAAAAAAATAAGGCCCTGTGACGATTCCAGCGTAAACACCACACCATATGGTACCTTTAAGCTGGTGCATTTGCTCTTCGTATGTATCAAGCGATTTTTCGGTGCCTCAAAAGCTTATTCACGTTTCCACAGAGTTAGAAATGGCCCTCGTCGCTCATGATGATTTTCGATGAAAAGTTTTGCAAAAAAAAAATCGAAAAAGTTATTCAGCGTTTGGAACCTGCTTCACAAACGTCAAAAAAAGAACTGACATTTACCGCCATTATAGCATTTTCCGATAAGGTATGACTTTTGTGCCACCTTGTATGCATATGTCTTAAAAATTACAATATGATTTACAGTACCATCTCGATAATACTGACACGTGATTATTCGGACAGATTTAATCACATTTTGACAAGGACCTAAAATAACTGTTATCAAAAATTTAGAAATCGAAAAAATTGCCCAGTTTTAAGAAATATTTTAAAAAGTTGCACAATAACACTGTTATAGATAACATAAAAAAAAAATCGTTTGTCTTAACTGCTGTCATTCAATTCATATTTTTTTTATTGTTTTGAAACACTTTGCGACCTAAGAACAACCAGGTTCTATTTGCACAAACAGTAGTTTGGAGAAAACTAAGGTTGAATATTGTTAGTCGCTTTACAAAGTCCGTTTCCAATTAACTTTAAACAGTTTTTGAATAATTTCAATTTAGTCCTGAAATACTATTATCCTTTTCAAATTACCCATGCGACTTTATTAGTTTTTGCACAAATTGAGTCTCAAAAAACCGATAAAACTCTGTTGTTCAACGATGAGGTACAGGAATTTGTGTTACGGTAAGATATAACTTTTGTAGATAGAAACATGTGTTATTGGGAAAGTTCAAATTCCGAAAGTAAAAAAATAATAAGCATAAGGATAATGCAATAAGAGTTGAACCGCTAAGCCGATCGACACGAAACTGGGACAGTAAATTATTTAAGTCTTTAGTTTAATCCCGATAGGTGGCTCTGTTGTCGTGATATTTAAATTTTTTTTATGATACGATTTGGCTGAAATTCCCAAAATATATTTATTGAACAAAAATAAGCTTCCTAATACAATTTTGAGCCGGAAGATAGGGCTGGGGTCAAGTTATTAACAAAATTCTCCAGTATTTAATTTTAATTTTGAAAATCCCGAGCAGCGCATAATAATTGATTTCCACAGACGAACAAAATGCAAGAATGAACCCCCTTTAAATGCCCCGCCTTTATATAAACAATTTTTTTTCACATTAGTTCATGAGAAATCTGTTACAATATAAATTTCCTGCAACTTTAAAATAAAAAAGAAACTATCGGTGGTCTTAACAATTATGGACAACACCTTGCGCACTCTCTTGCTGTTTGTGATCATGATCATCGTCACCATCTTCAGCGTCATCGGCATCATCTTCATCGCAACAACAGCTACTGTTCTTTTAACATTATGAATTCAATCGTTCTGAAATGGCTGGCTGGTTCGTTTTTCATATGATCGGTAGCTAAAATACAACAACAACCACAGCAGAACAACGTACTTATTGCCTTCTATAAAAAGTTCCTTTAAGCTTTAGGCCAAATTGTTTAATGAGCTTTTAAGGTTAACTGCTTTAAAGAAGATCTAAAACAACAAAAACTTTAATAAAATAAAAAACAAAATTATAACACGATCACGTATTGTTGGCCACAACGGCCACAGGTATTACACATTTAACAGTTTTTTATCTTTGAAATCTTATCGTTTGGCTTATAAACTGTTTTTTGTTACTTTTTTTATTTTTACCCATCTTGTAAATGAATCTGTATTCTAGCGATTATCGTTTTCAAAATGTTGCAGCTACTGCTGTAGATGTTCTTATTGTTGCTGTTTCTTTTTTTTAGTTATTATCCGTTAAATGTTTTTTTTTTAAGTTTTTTTTTTTTGTTAAACTCAGTAAACCAGTACTTAAAGTGCCATCATTTTGGGCGAAAACTGTGAAGTACGTAATTGGCGCTGAACAGTTTTCCAACACCAATGACTGACTAGTAGTAGGACCCGGATAATTGGCAATAAAAATTCATGTTAATGGATAATTAATCATATAAGCAATTAAGTTTACATTACCCAAGATCACGATATCATGTTATCGAAAAAAAGGAAGCCAATACAATTGACGACGAATACCAGGAAAACAAAACTGAAATGTACCTGCAACATTCTTGTTTTGTTTTTTCTCTTTTAAAATTGTCAATGGTATTTTCTGATTTCAAGCAGACTTTTGATAAATGTTTATTATAATAAAATGTTTTTTTTTTATTAAAAATGTATAGAATACAATAGAGCAATGAAATTGCTTTCCAGCTATGTTTAACAATAAATTATAATAATCCTACATTTGTTAAGTTGTAATTATTAAAAACATTTTTATCCACAGAATATAGATTACTCTTGACTCAAGTATGGATTACATTTTAGGTGGCCAGTGTATGCCAATAACTTCAGACTTGTTTTCAGGAGACAAACAAAAAATATAATGAAAAACTAGAAAGTTTAATACCATCCTTCATCATAAGAGTAAAATTAAGAATAAAGTAAAAACAAATGAACAAAACTTTTTCCCATAGATTATTACGAGACAAATATTTCTGATATTTTAAAATCAAATAATAATTGGGGCTCGGAAAATTTAAACCTACAAATGGAAATTTTTAAAAAGAGAGTCTTATCAGGGTTGGGCAAAATACATGCATTGATGCATTTGAAATACAAAATACTTGAGCGACAGGTCTTTAAAATATAAAATACAGCTTTTAAATTTATTTAAAATACAACATACCTATTTGTATTTGAAAACCAAGTACATTTAAAATTCTCGAGATTTTACCCTATTTGGAAACTATGTATTTTTTGTATTTTTGTATTTGTATTTATTAATTTGAATTTCTAATACAACCAGGTGGGGCCTTAATCCTAGACTGGTCAAATGGCTATACACAGCAATAGTACGGCCCATTCTTACATATGGATCTCTGGTATGGTGGACCGCGACGGGCAAGAAATACATCGTGGTTCAGCTGGGCAGAGTACAAAGATCAGCATGCATTGGAGCAACAGGCGCTCTACGCACTAGTCCTTCAGAGGCTCTGAACACTATACTGCACCTTGTTCCAATTGAAATACACCTAATGGCCATATCCGTCAATAGCGCGGTCAGGCTCTCTTCATCGGGATGTTGGAGGGCGAGGACGTACGGTCATGCAGGGATCTTACAGAAGCAACCCACATCTCTGAAACGACCAACGGACTACATGATACCCCGCATGGACTTTGATAGGAAATTCAAGGTCATATTCCCGTCAAGACGAGAATGGAGCAGGGGTATCCTGGACAAGGATTACCGCACTAGGGTTTACACAGATGGGTCAAAGATGACCTGCGGTGTCGGCTCTGGGGTCTTCTCGGAGGAACTACATGTGAACCTCTCTTTTCGTCTGCCGGATTGGGGTAGCGTATTTCAGGCTGAAATATTGGCGATCAGGGAGGCATGCAGAACGCTATACGATAGGAACATCAGCGGCAAAATTGGCATCTTCGTCGATAGCCAGGCAGCTTTGATGTCACTGGAGTCACACAAAACAACATCCATACTCGTCAACCAGTGTAGGGAAGAACTGTCCAGACTGGGCAGCCTATCTGACATTACCTTAATTTGGATCCCTGCGCATAGGGACCATTATGGCAATGAACAAGCGGATGGGCTGGCCAAAACTGGAGCCGCTCTTGATATTTCACAGGCTGTGCCAGTCGCAACACCCCTGGGAACTATCAGGAGCGAAATCTTCAGGCACTATCTGGATATGGCTGACGATAAATGGAGGAAACTGGATGGCTGTAGGGCTACCAAGGAAACGTGGCCCACATATGACATAGGTCGCTCTGAGCGACTTCTCAATTTCAGTCGGAAGGACGTGTCAAGACTTACATACGTCCTCACTGGTCATTGGACGATCGGCAAGCACGCTATGAGACTCGGCCTCCCTTTCAATGAATGCTGCCGCAGCTGCAGGGAACCTGGAACTGAGGAGACAGTATTTCATCTTCTATGTGATTGCCCGGCGTTTAACTCTATACGACATGGACTGTTCGGGAATTACCTTCTACAAGGACTCTCGGAGATATCGCGGGTGGGACTCAACAGCCTGCTGAAATATCTCAACGCAACGGGCTGGCTCTAGCCACCTCAGCATTGCCCCTGGGTCAAGTTTTGATCGGGGGGTTCCGATTTCTTGACGAGTTGTGTGGTGTCAAAACGGAGCCACCGTCGGCTCTACTTGTTGCGCGCCGGGACCTGTGCGTGCTACCACGTTAACCAACCAACCAACCAATACAACAAGATACAATATCTTATAAATTACAGTATTAGAATCAGACAAGTTAAACAGAACATTGCAAATAAATAACTTAATTCTACTTAAAACTAAGTTAAATTGAATTACAAATTTGAGAATCAAAAGGCTTTGAACAATATTAAAATCATAATAACAAAAAATAAGCATTTAATAATAATTAAGACAAAAAGTTAAAACAAAAAATTTCGAAAAATGTTTAAACAACAATTCCCTAAAATGTATTGCGTTGCTTGTGCGTTGAGTATCCCTATGTAGTGGGTTCCAGAGACGAATGGTAAGAATAAAAAATTGACGCTCAGAAGCATGGTCGCGGTGACGGATATGTATAATGTAGTTTCCTCTATTCGACCTTGCAAACTGTAAACGTTCAAAAAGATAATTTGGTTCTTTCGTCATAACAATCTTGTGAAGAAGTATAAGATTTTTGAATTTAAGGTAATTACTAAAGGAAATTTTTAATTCACGACAAGAGAACAGGGACACACGATCAAATTTTCCAAGGCTAAAAATGTAACGTATAATGTTATTGAAAGTCGTGCAGAGTTTACTGTTATCCTTCGTGTCACATCCAGTAAAGAGCTCGGAAGCGTATAATAGAGTCGGTAATAAATACGTTTTTGCCAGAAGTAATCTTACTCCAGGCGGAGTGAAATATTGTGTGGCCCAAAGACTTCGTATCATACCATAAATTCTGCCGCAAGTTTGGTTAATATGATTGGTCCAGGTAAGATTTCTGATAAACATAACACCAAGGTTTTTTACAGTATCAACTACATCAATTTTTTCGCCGCCAAGAAAAATATTTATATCATCCTCTATTACAACCGACTTTTTCGATATTATTATGCACTTCGATTTCTTCGGATTCAGCCTCAAACCATTTGCCGAGGCCCAAGTAAATATTTTTCCTAGGTCATAGTTTAATTCCTGAACTTTAGAAGCAAAAGTATCTTTAGAACTACTGAGATACAACTGTACATCATCAGCATACATTTGAATCTTAGAAAAGTGTATCTGAAGTGAAAGAATATTTGCATATAAGGAGTATAGCAGTGGACCAAGAATGGAACCCTGTGGGACACCCCTTGAGACCAATAATGGTTGCGAAACAGATCCATCATTGGCAACAAATTGAAAGCTATTAGACAAGTAGGACGACATTAATTTAACAGAGGTCGAAGAAAAGTTAAAAAATTTAGCTAGCTTAAGGCAAAGAACTGAATGGTGCACTGTGTCAAAAGCTTTTGAGTGGTCTAGTAAGACCAGAAACGATATCTTCCCACTATCCAGTTTGCCTCGAATATCTTCTACTACGTCTGTTAAGGCTGTGACACAGCCACGTTGGGGCCTAAATCCAGATTTACGATCAGTGAGAAGGTTGTTGTCATTAACAAACTGATAAATTTGTTTATGTACCAAATGTTCAAAGACTTTGGATAAGTAAGGCAAAATTGCAATTGGACGGTATATGGGATAAGTGCTGGTAGTAATAATAGTATTAAAGAGATGTGTAACAGTTTGAATTATCCAAGGCAAAACTATTTTCACGAACCTTGGATTTATGTCATCCAAGCCAACTGAATTAGACTTGACCGCAACAAAACCTGCGGTAACGTCCAAGGCATTAAAGCATTGGAAATTAAATTCATCATCCATTGAATCCGATGGGCAGTCGTCGGCTCACAAAAACAGAGTTATACCATTTTCACACGGACAGAAATATTCGAGTTTCGCTCTCCCATTCCTGTTTCGCGCATCAAACCTGATCGAAACAACATGGTTTGCCATACAAAATTTTGATAGCAAAACAGGTCGTTCCATTCTGAAACATGCAGCAAAACAGGAAAAATGTACTATCATCTTCAATTTTGATAACAATTATCGTTAGTTTATCTCAACTAGCGCACAAAAGAAATCAAAAAAATTTAAAAAAACCAAATAAAAATTGATGTTAAATAAAATAAAGTGATAATTATAAAATAATGATACTAAAAAAAGTTATTAAAATATATTTAACTTTTACACACATTTTAATGTGGTTTACATAAAATCAGACATAAAAATGTCAAAATGAAACAAGAATGAATCGTATGAGCAGCATGTTTAGTAATCAGTTTCAGAAAGCGAAACGAGTTGTTTATATCGTCGTATGAACGTATCATTATGTTATGAGGTTAAAGTTCATATAAAAGTTATTTCTGCCGATAATTATCTAGATATTAACATCCATATTTAATTTATTTTGTCTTAAAGGTATATAAGGAAAGGTCGCTAAAATGTTTATTAATGTTAACATTTAAAAGGAAGAAAGCTGTTTATAGATGACTGATTCGAAAAGCATTTAATTTGCAGTATAATATTTTTGGGGCGAATTTAATCTGAATGCTAACATAATTAGCTGGTTTACGGACACAACGAGTCTAATTTGGAAAGAGATTTTAATGGTGAATGTGTGAAATTATAGACGGATTCTCACCATCTACATACCCTTTGTCCTTTGTAGAATTAAAATGTATTTATCAGATTTTATCAAATTATCTACAAATAAAGCAACTTGTACTTTACGCAGGTTATGGATAGAGAACAAGCCAGATGGACGGATGGATATCGTTAGATCACTTAAAAAAGTGATTCTGAGACGGTCGGAATATTAAAAGATTAGTCCAGATTTCTATGTATAACACACATCGCCAAAAACTTATAAACATTATTGCTTTATCCTTAGTCTTTGCTTATATTTATATTTAGTGACAACCGATTGTGTCTTACCCCTAGTAGTCCCGTGATAGGTCTTTGGTGGTAGAGACCGGTCCTAGTTCTAATGCCATGTTCGCAAGGTGCTTTGGATTACTTCGCTCTTTGTTTTTATTACTTATTTGAATTACCATGTTCGCACGGCGTTTTCCTTATCGGTTTTGATAGTCCTTTTTTTAAATTTAGTTGTTCGTTTGCGGTAACTTGTATTAAGAATGAAAATAAAAAATAAAATGTATGTTTTTCCAGTAAATAGAAAAGATGTTAGCAAATGGACTCAATGTAGCGTTAATGCTGATGAAAAAAACGATAAAAAGTAAAGATCACATTGATTTTAAAGTAATCCAAAGGGTAATAAAAATTGAATTACGTACAAATGAGATAATCCTCTCTCAAAATTGTGTGTGATGAATTATGTAATTTGGATCATACAGCCTAATTATGAATTACGATTGAGAAAGTGAATTACGAAAAAACGCTGTCGTGCGAACATGGTATAACACTTTATATACATAAATGGGTCCTATCATTTTAACATGACGTTGTCATTAGAGGGGGACAATTGACACCTAACAGCCACCATTTGACAAGTCACACATCTGTTCTCAATGAACGTGTTTAGTGTTAGTTACTACAATGTAGTATTATTTTAATGCAATGTAGGATTATTTCAATAAAACAAGTCCTAGAACTAAATTTAAGAACCAAATTTTAGAAAGTTCCAAAAAAATGTGTCACACCATCGGTGAATACTGTACTGCAATTCATTACTTTTTCTACCTTTTTGTTCTTCATAAACCAGTTAAGGGATTGTTTTTTCTTTCACTGGTCATGCGTTCTTTCTTTTTGTACTTGTTCTATTTTCACAAATCCCAAGACAATTCTGTTGGACCAATTGACACAAATTTCCCGCTTACAACTATAATTAATGTTGGGAGAATTCCAACCTATTGTAGTGGAGGATGTAAGATAAGATAAACTCACTGTTTATTTTTGTTGTTTTTGTTTAAACTTTGATATTGTAACAAGTAGAACTGTTGCAGTAATTCTTATACGCTTAACAGTTTTATTTGGTTTAATATCTTTTGTTTTTCTAAAATCTTTATGAATTAAGTTTCCTGATGATCTGGCCTAAGCAACCAGTGAAATGCGCATAGGAATAGCTTATCCCATCAAAAATAAATTTCAGTGTTTTTATCAAATGATAAAAATTGGGAATTAAGCACGAATAACAAAATCATTTAAATTAAAGTTTGTATTCCCACGAAAATTATATTGGGTTTTATATATTTTTATTTATATTCCCAATATTTCGGTTAGCGTCGCGTCTTCAGTGGTATGTAAACAATAAAAAAATAATAAAAAACTTCACAAAAATATGTGCTTGATTTTCTTTCTAAAGGATTTTCCAAACTTTCCCAAAAGCTTTTAAAATTGTAATTAGAATACACATTCGAATATATACGGAAACTTCAATATTTCCAATGAAATTTTTTTTTAAACTTATGTGCTGTTTTCACAACACAAGTGACTGAACGTGTAGAAAAACGCTCAAAAAACTGAGTGCTTTTCATATAAATTTTTCTACACGTTCAATCAGTTGTGTTGGAAAAACAGCACATTAATTTAAAGTACTAATTCAAACGTTCAAACACATACATAAATACTTTTTTATATTATCAAAAGTAAACCCATTCGGACGCAAACGATTTTTCTACATGGAAAATAATCTCTTAACGTAGACCGAAGTTAAAGGAGCATAGACTATACATCAATTTTCTAATTCAGATCCCACATTTGACTCCAGCTCTCAAATGGTTGAAATTTGTTTTATTTTTGGAAAACCTATATTTTTCTGTTTTTTGCAAAACGTTTTGGATGTTTTTTAAATTGTTGGGATATTCTTCAATTCACATTGTTAATTTTACTTTCTGCAATAACAATTAATTTTAGCTGACAATTGAACTAAATCCCTCCAATTTAGTTAATGTTTTACCAATATATCCGTAGTTGGAAACTACAAATGCTATTTGATCTTTTACTTGTTTAATTGCATTAGCATCGGTTGCATTGGATAAAATATTTTTGTCGAAATCTTGAAAATCTTGTATTTTAAATAAATCTCCAAAAAAAAAAAATTATAGATTTGAAATTTTTTTTTTGGAAATATTAATGAATATAAATATAATATATAAATAATATAAATATATAAATGAATATTTAAATATCTGCCTGAAAATAATTTCAAAGAAAAAGAAATCATGAAATATGTATAGTTAAAATATTTCGTTAATCCTCCATGTATTAAAAAAAAAAACTTATTTGACACCTCTTAAAAGTTTACTGCTAAATCCTCCCACACTAACGAAAGCTAAAAATATAAAATTGACTACCGAAATTTATTTAAAAACTTAAAGTTTAGAATTGTCAACGATCATCAATCAGGATCACTGCTCAAGTACCAGAAAGATTTAATAAAAAATTATATTTAAATAGCCGAAATCTATCGAGAGTGAAACAGATAAATAATTCAGTCTCAACTTAACCTAAATCCCTTAATGAAATATTGAAGTAGATCATTGAAATACATTGTCATTAATAAATTTTGAGATTTAAGAGATTACATATTGTACTGAATCAGAAGTAAAAACATTGTCTCCATTAAATTAGAATAAAGACATTACAATAGGCACTGTAAAAATATTGAAAAAGTCATAAAAACATGGCCCGCAATAATAAAGAAAGATAAATTTCAATTAACAATGAAAAAAAAACTAACCAAAATAGATAATGAGGGCCACACAAAGTACCAAATGATCTTCGCTGCTTGTTTGTTAATACGATCAGATGACCACAGAAAAAAGATGCTGGTGGTCGTTTGATTGATATTTTTGTTTCTTTTAAGATTTCATATACACATAGATTTGATTTAAAATTGAAATGGTAAAAAAAAAATCCAAAAATTAATGTTAACCCTTAAAGGGTCAAATACATTTCTTTTATTTTGATACGGTATAAGAGGAAGTTCCCAGTAAAAACTTCGCCTACAATATAATGTGTTGGGTAATCAGAAGAACATAAAAGCACAACTTACAATTCTACTGAAAGAACCAATGAATTTTACAATTTTACAAATGAACGCATTCAAAAGTCATTATTTTTATACCCTCCACCAAAATTAGTTGTGAAGAGGGTATACTAATTTTGTCATTCCGTGTGACACTTTTTTATTATTCATCTCAGACCCCAAAAAGTATAAAAGTATATTCTGGCTCCTTGAGTAATTCTTAGTCGATTTAGCCATGTCCGTCTGTCTTGGTGTTAAATTGTAGTTATCCTAAGCAGTTTGGGATTGAAATCCAGCAAAATCAGTTCAGTAGGATCGAGAAATGATTCAAAATGTGGAACCACCACCCTAAAAAATTTAAAATTTTGTTGGAAATCACGCTGTAAGATTTTGTGAAGATCCGTCCATAATTTACCCTAGGCCCCATATAAAACCTACTCCCGGAAAACTGTTAAGAAGGCCTTAGACCGTAGTACAATATTGTGTATGTCAAAGTTGTATAGGACTAAAAATGACACTGTGAAATTTCTCCAAGATCGGTCCATGAGCTGATACGCCTAAGAGTTTAGTACGCCTTAAACCGTAATAAATAATGCTATCATTACAAAATTTGGTACGTCACAGTTTTATAAGACTAGAAATGACACTGTGAAATTTAGTGGAAATCGGTCTATAATTTACCCTAGGGTTGCCAGACGGCAGGGAATAGCCTGGATTGTCCAGTTTTTTTTTTTGGGTCTGGCCCAGGTACCAGCTAAAATACAATTTATCCAGTAAAAAAACATTTATTTAATTTTGAAAAACCACTTTTTTATTAATAATATTTTTTAATGTTACGAACAATGCTATTACAGTAAAATTTGGTATGGAATAGGGCTAGAAACCTTGCTGCCAAATTTCGTGATGATCGGTCCATAACTTACTATATGTCCCTTATAAAGCGTATTTTTGGGCAACCCGAATAGACCACTCTGATTTGTTTTGTTTTAAAAATGGTCTAACTATTCTAAAACGTGTGATTGAAAACAGTATTCCTACTTGTTTAACTCGTATTTACGCCTAAAAATATAAATGACATTTAAGGTTTAATCATTTAAATGTCACCAGTCATACGCATTTTTACGTTGTAATCAGAGATTTTACAAACCAAGAAGCGAAAGTATTCAATAGTCGATATTGTTTTATCAATCACTTTTATTTTCTTTATAGAAGTAATTTTCGCCTCCACCAGCAACATGCAACAACCAACATTTAAAAAAAAAACATATATTTATAACTTGTGTGGCCTTTAACAACGCAACTTTGGTGTTTGGCCGCGTTTTAACACTTTAACTGTCACATAAACTAGAGCCATTGTTTAGCACAATACCAACACTCGTTCATACCTTTGAGCAACGCAGGGAATCTCTTTTAGCATTTGGTTAAAAAAAAACTATTTATCTATCATGGTTTTAGATGTGTTTTGGGTCGCACGTGTGATAAATGATTGCCGGCCCATCTGCTTAATGTTGTATTGTAATCGATATTAATAAATAGTGTGTCTTAGCTGTAATATTTCGAGCGTTTTCATTACAAAACCAAATTTCCAAAAATAATGATGGTCTTTTAAAATAAAATATTGAAAATTTTTTAATACGCTTTTTCTCGTTTCTTTCTTTATAGCGGAGAATTTGCATAAATCGTGGGTGATTGGTGCTTTAATCACCTGGGTGGTCCTTTGGACCTCACACACATTCAATTAAGATGTAAAAATGCTGGAAGCTATAATGATCTCTATTCACACAAAGATTAAGTGTTAAAATATTTGTTGTTGTTTATTGTCACTCTAGTAAAGCGATTTAAATTTGTCTAGTTTGTAGTTTTGTTTTTGTTTTGGTCAGTGAGTTGGCTGGCTGTTTGGAATGGATCTTTTGATAGAGACAACAATGTTTTAGACCCTTTGGAAAGTGTTTTATGTAGTTAACTAGATTTCATGTGTAATTATTTGTTTATCTTATAACGTATTAATTGCTTATATCCATTTTAAATGTGCACCACTTTTGGTGATTCAAACGATTAATGCTTCTTTGAAAGCTTCCATATTTGTGCACATACGGTGCTTAAATTAATTTAATTAATTAATTTTAAATCGATTTAAATTTTTATACAACAATGCCGCAACATTTCAGCAATTTGCGAATACCACACAATGTTTACACATGTTGGGATGCATACAAAAATTAAATGCGTATTGGCGACATTGGCAAAATAATTAAACAATTTGAGAAAATGGTTTAAGTAAATACTAAAGAAATATTTATGCGCTATGCAATAAGAAATGCCTCTGCATTTGTATGGAGGTTAGTAAACGAATTCTTAACTAATTGTGCAGATATAACAAGTAAGCGTTTTATATTCGGCTGAACCGAATCTTAAATATCCTTCACATAGAGTTCATATATGTACATATGAATGTATGTATGTTAGATGTGTGATTTATTAACATAAACTCGCAGTATTATAATTCATTGTCAAATTTAAATAAAATATCAGGGGCTTGATTCTGACAGTCGTGATCGAGTAATTTCTCGATTCGAAAGCAATTAATTATCTAATTATTTCAGTCAATACTGAATGAATCGGAATTTCTAAATATATAAAATTGCTTTCGAATCGAGAAAGTACTCGATCACGACTGCCAGAATTAGGCCCCTGGATTTGTTTTTATCGGCGTATTAAAATTATTGTCAGGAGAGAAGAAAAAATCTCATATAAAAGTAGATATTTGTAAACTTATAGCCTTTTTACACTCATCAACAACTACCATCAATTTGCGAAGATGTGAACATCTTTCCATAAGAAATAAAAAATAAAAATCAACATCTTTAAAAGATGTTCCTATCTCATTTTATTCCATTCTACATCTTTCGATTATTTTAGTGTCCTCACTAGAAAAGTGGCAATAAGTTAAATTATAATTGTGGCATCACTTACAAAATGATGTTTGTTTTGCAAGCAGCGTTACCATTTGCCAAGTTTTATCTTTAATTGCATTGTTTTTTGGTTAAGTATTTTTTGTATTTTTAAACAAATTTAACTTTAAATACATTTTTGTGTTTTCTTCTTCTTATATCTCATTCATTTAAGTTTAATTATTACAACCACCCACCCAAACGCATGTTACTGACCATACATATCTACAATATAATGAAAAATTTATCAATTAAAGCGTGGAAGTGAACAAGGGCCTATAAACCATTTTAAATGTTCATATTTGTTTTTTTATTTATTATATGAGGGGCTTAAAGCACAAGGAGTTGAAGTGCAACTTATTTTTTCTAAAATTTAATTAACAAACAAAATTAATAGGTGAAGTTCAGATAAATTCAGGGCACAACAGGTGAATGTGGGATTCTTATCCGATATCGAAATATTGCGACCAATTCTACCACTTGTCATTTAAATACCTGTTTCGCTTGGAGCACAAGGGGTTTATGAGCACTTTAACCCGTTTTGCTCTAAGCAATTATTAAAATAAATTTTTCACATGGACTAAGTGCGTGAATTCAGAGAAGCTAATATTTGGCACTTGCTGTATCTCTTGTTGTCAAGGCATCTGTTTCACCTTATTACACAGAGTATTTAATTTGTTTTATTTTCGGGCATCCTAAAAATGCAATGGTTACTCTTTGAGAAGTATGATCCTTGTAACCTCTCATACAAAGATGATTTTCGATGATACTTCGCCAAAGTGAATATAAAAGCTAAAATGTTGGCCGAGCCGCGCAGTAACACCCACAACTTCCTCCATAAATCAGCGTCAAACCAATAAATTTCGAGAAATTCAAGAACGCCTAGTTTCTTTTTTACTATATACCATTAATTTACCATGAACGGCTCGAACCACTTCCTCACTATAGAATGTACGAAAATTCCGGAAAGAATCGAAAGCAAAGCTGAGGATGAAGATGACCCTAATGAAGAAATGGGATCTAAATATGACGGTTAAAAAATTTAACACAGAACCATAAAAGCTTTTCTTAATAAAATGTTATTTTAAAAAATTTGTCCGTGTGGGTTTCTTGGTAGGTATTACTAACATTCTAAAGGGGCACAATTTCATTTATTTATAAATTTTAAAAAAAGCTAAAGCACAGGGGATATGAAAGCTGCTACCAAAAAAAAAAATTAACAACATTTTTCTATTTAACGAATCTAGTTGCTTATTTTTTTATTTTGCAGATGGATTTTTAGATTTTACAAGAATGGATAACTGGGACACTGAAACAAGAATTTCGATTGTCCGCCGCTATGACGTTCTGGAGTCCGTAGTTTCGGTTCAAAGAGAGTAAAGGTGTACGTTCAAAGAGAGTAAAGGTGTACATACTTGCACATAAACTTAATACTACCTTTGCTAAAAGTTGTAACAAATTCTTTCAAAAGGGATTGAAAGGTTTTTAATCATGCCCGTAGCATTTTTGTGCTTTCTTGTTTCTGCTTGTTGCTCCAGGCCATTAAATTTAGAAACAATGTCGCATTTGCTGTAATTTTAAAAGTGTTTTTCATCTGTTTCTTTCATCCATTCTTTTAACTTTTTGTGCTTTCGCCAATCATTGTGAACTTTTTTAAATAGGTTTTACTAATTTTTGAAATTGTTTTCCTTATTGGATTTGTATTTCAGTTTATTTAGATTCACATTAATATTGATAGGATTCCACCGGGTATTTACCTAATGGCAGGGTAAATGCCGGGTTATTACAGGAAATATTTCTTTTTTAGGATTTTATTTTGGGTATTTAAAAAACACAAATGAATATGGCAATCAGTAACTGTCAAAAAAATTAATTTAATTTTAAATTACTTTTCGTTTTTTAAAAACGTCGTTAAGTTAAATAAAAAATAATACTAAAATGTTGTTATAATTGCACTAAAACTACAATAAACCGGACAGGGTTTAAAAATACTAATATATTAGTCATAAATATGCATATCTTTAAACACAAGCTAACAGACAACCTAAAAATATAAAATATTTAACAACCGTAATATATTTAAATGCATCGCTGTATTAATATAATTTATAGTATTACTCAAAAATATTTAACCAGTAGCAACTTTTTAATATTGCAATGCGCAAATATTAAATATTTCGCCATACAAATATATTTTCTATGGAAATATTCAAATATTTTTAGTCACCATAAATATTAAATATTGTGTGTCTTCAATATTAATATATTACTGCCACACATCACAAACTGCCCAAGTGTATGCAAAATGTACGAATATTAATAACATAACAAAATAAAATATGCCGTCTTGTTGATCATCGACTGCCAAAATATGCGACACAAAATATGCGACTATTACACACGACATATTTAAATATTTCAGTGTGAATAGTAAACATATTATTAGTCGAAAAATAAACTAATAATAGTCACAATATGAAGAACAAAATATTTTTGTGTGTACATACAAAAAAGGTTTAAAAAAGGAATGATTTAAAATAAGAAATTCTTTGCATGATGTGTTGGTAGATTAAAATATAATTGTTTAATGGTTTTTTTATTTATTGAAAAAAGGTAAATTATGATTGAAAGGTGAGTTTTATAATTTAAATGCACAAATAAAAAAAGGATTGAAAAATCAACTAATGTTTTAAGAAAACATATGCATACATAGTTAGTATTTATAAAAATATTTATAAACAGCCATTAAAAGAATATAGGGAGTGATATGTCAAAGACAAAATTAAATTAATTGTTTGGACTAGTTGTTCAAAAATAAAGTAAAGGTACAAAAGTGCGTTTTTGTTTTGAGAAATTTGTTTACAACAGTCAAATTAACTTTTATAAGGGGAAACATTTTTATGCGTGGGTGTGTAGATCATAGTTTTATGACCTTTGCATTTTGTTTTTAGCTTGGCTCATTTAATTGTTGATGATAATGGATGAATTCAAAATAGAATTACCAATCGCGATATTGTAATAGAAGCTCAAAAAATAGGATGTAGTGGAAATGTAGGTAGGAAGCTGCTTATATGATCTGTAAGAGAAAATAACATTTGAAGTAGTGATCACTGATCCGTTGCAAAGGCTATGCATATACATATGTATGTATGTATGTACATATGTATGTCTATATGTACATACATATAAGTAATTGTTAGCGACAAAGAAAACTTCGAAAATTGATATTGTGTATTGCGTTATACAAGTTGATTTAAAAAAAAAACATTTTTATGACTTTTCTTGTTTTTTATAAGTATGTAATTGGGAAAAGAAATGGTTTTTCAGAGTATTGCTGTTTTTTTTTTATTTGTACCTATCATAAATATTTTTGTAGGTAAAACATTTTTGTTTGCTATATGCGCTTGCGTAGACATTAAAGAAACCCAAATTTTCATGCAAGTAGCAATCCTTTTTTATGTAATTTTTTGCTTATTTTATGCACTTATGACCTTTTCATTTGTTGTTGCTTATACATATAAAAAACATATGCAACAACACCGTGTGATTTTATAGACACAAACGTATGCAAATTTATGATGTTTGCTTCTTTTTTTTAACTGAAAATAAAGGGTTATTTATTTTTTCACTTGTTTGTTTACAACAGGAATAGGTATGTATATAGAAGTATGTATAATTATGACGCCAACATTTACGCAGAAAGAGAATTGTACACACCATCTGTATGCATGAAGATCCTTTTTAATAGGAATTGTTTAATTGTGCTTTATAAAATTAATAATATAATAGGAGAATATAGAACAGCGCACATAAATGTAATCAAATTATTAAATAAAACTGAACCTGAGCATGTCCTGTCTCTTGTTATTAAGCGAAACGTTTGTTTTATAAGAAGCCTATTTTTACCTACATACAATTCACAAAGTGTTGTTGATATTAATTCTTTTTTAGAAAAGACTGTGCAACAGTACGACAGTATATTACAGGGTTCTACCCTTGATTTTTTTTAACGAACACACTGGAAACGATATTACCGGCAATTGTTGTTAATGACTTAAGTTCCGGTCATTTGCCGGTTAGGATAATTATAAATGCAAACGTAAATGCTTTATCTATATCTAAGTTAGATTTTAGCAAAGCAAATTAGAAAACTTTTTCGAGATATATTAATAGACATATTACCCTACCAAATGCAAATGATATAATTTCTTGTTTCAAAATATCTAAATTTCTTTTGTATGCTGATGATCTGAAAATTTTCCTGAGGGTTGATTCGGCGGCTGATGTATGTAATTTACAGAGTGATTTAAATAAGCTAGTTGGATGGTGTAAACTTAATAAGCTTAAATTAAACTTTGAAAAATGCTTTCATGTTTCGTTTTATAGAAAATTTAGTACTATTAAGAGCGATTTTAAACTTAATGGTGTTAATCTAAAAAATGTCGTCTCCAAACATGATTTGGGTGTTGTCTTTGATTCATCCATGTCCTTCGATCCTCATATTGAGTATATTAATCCTAAAGTTTATAAAACTTTAGCTTTTTTAAAAAGGAATTGTTCTGAATTCCATGACCCATACACATTTAAACATATTTATACATCGTTTGTTAGATCAAAGTTAGAATATGCTTCAGTTATCTGGAGTCCATATATTTCCATTCACATTTCCCCTGTTAAAAGAGTACAACGTGTGTTTATTAAATATGCTTACGCTCATATACTCAGTTCCAATTTGCTCCTTATGAGTCTAAATGCCTCCTTATTAGTTTGAGAACTTGATAATACCGTAAAATTACAGTCTATCCTATTCATTTATGATATAATTAATTCAAGGGTTGATTGTCCTGAATTGTTATCTTAAATACCATTCAATATACCAGCTAGAAACTTGAGGAAAATTGATACATTTAAAGTTCCAGTTCATCGTACTAATTATGCTCTTAATGGCACTTTAACGAGAGCATTTTTTTAATATTAATAATTTAAATTTATGCCTTCAAAAAAAATCTTATTCGCATATAGAATTTTGCACATCAAAAGATGACTTTAAGTTAATTCTTTTTAGTATTTTATAAATTTAATATATACATACATATGTATATATGTATACCAATTATTAACTATTTTTTACTATGTAATATATTTTTCTATGTAAGCTAGTTGCATGGTCTGTAAGGAATTTTGTTTTCCATAGACTGAAATAAATAAATAAATAAAATGCGAATGATATTCACAGAAAAAAATAACAAAAGTTATTAAGTAATTAAATAAAATGTGTTAAATCTTTTTAATAATTTTAACAATTTCTTTAATTAACGTGTTTGTAAATTGTCATATTAACAATTTGTTTTTTTTTAGAAAATAAATATGTATATCATAGAAAAAATATTTTGTGTCAAAAAGAAAAACCATAAAAAAAATTCTTTTTTTTTCATTTTAAATCTTTAAAAGAATGAACGATGTGGCGGTTGTTCTGAAATTTAACCAATCTATACGGTCAGTTAACTTATTATTTAATTATTCATAAATAAATTTTAACGGGTTTTCTATAAATTCTAGCTTTCCAAATAAAACTATTAATGATTGCAAGATTCCGTTTTGTGTTGATGTCAGAAACTCGCATGCAGGACTATGTTTGTTCCTTAATGAGTTATAATGGTTTTTGTGATGTAATTTTTTATGAATTTTATTAAAACGTTAATAAAAACAACTTTTAAATGAACCTTTAATTTTAATTTAGTTAGTAACAAAGTATTTTGTTAATATGACAATTTAGTAATAAAAGTTGATATTTAATTGTTAACAAATATTTTTTTCAATATAACAAACTCATTATTAAAAATATTTGTTGGATTTTAACAATTTTCAGTAACAAAATAGTTTTTTGTATTTACAAATTCAGTTGTTGGTGCCTTTTCAATTAAAAAGTTAATTGTATTGACGAATATGGTATTCAATATGACAATTGATTTGTCGTAATTTTTTCTGTGTTGTAACTAAGGATCATATAGATTATATGATAGTTTACTTCAGAGACCTTAAAAATGAAGGAATTGATGCTAGTGTTCCGAGAAAAATAGCCTCTATACAAAGAAAATCAATACATCTTTATGTGAAAAATTTAATTCAACTAAGTAGTAGCCGCCGGAACTGGCAGCGTTTTAGAGAACTGGAAGATTTTTATAATTTGAAACTGCTTAACGAAATTATTAGAGAAGAGCTAGATATATTTAGAAACAAAGAGTGGGAACGCCTTCTTTCTGCCCTTGATATTGGCTCTCAGCCATTTTGGAACCTCACAAAAATTTTAAGGAGAAAAAGTAGAAACATTCCGATTCTGAAACAGGATAATTCTTCCTACACAACAAATCAGGAAAAATGTGATGTACTTGCCCAAACGTTTGCTTCAAACCATGAAGTCTCAGTTAATATTGGCGATCCTGAAACGATATCCCTGGTTAATAATACTCTACAATCCTTTCAGTCATCAACTATAAGCTTGTCAAATCATACCTTCACAAAAACTTCATACATTTCTTGTATTATAAGGAAGTTAAAACCAAAAAAATCACCAGGTATTGACGGTATCAATGATGAGTGTTTAAAAGCCCTCCCCATAAAGGGTATTAAATACTAACAATTATAATAAATTCATGTTTAAAACTTTGGTACTTTCCTCGTGAGTTTAAAGAATCTAAGGTTATCGCAATTAAGAAGCCAAACAAACCACCTGACTGTCCCTCCTCATACCGACCTATAAGCCTTTTGTCATCCATCAGCAAAATTCTTGAAAAAGTTTTTAAAGAAAAATTAACCAATTTTATTGAAACAAACAATATAATACCTGCTCACCAATTTGGCTTTCGTAGTCAACATAATACAACACAACCGTTAGTGAGAATAAGGAATTTAGTCAACTCTAATTTTGCGAACCAAAGATCAACCGGAATGATATTGCTGGATGTCAAAGCTGCATTCGATTCAGTGTGGCACAACGGTTTAGTCTTTATGTTGCTTCGTTTCAACTTCCCCGTAAATATTGTCAAAATTATTCAGGATTTTCTCTCTCTCCGTAGTCTTAGAGTATAGAGTTATAGTGTCCCAGCCGGCTGTCCACAGGGCTCTTGTCTTTCCCCGATACTTTATAATTTGTATACATATGATTTTCCCCAACTTGATTATTGCACAATGTCAATTTTTGCAGATGATACTGCAATCCTTTGCTCCGATATGTTTGCGGAAGATATTATAACAAATTTGCAAAACGCCTTACATGAGAGTTTAACTTATTTTAATAAATGGAAAATACTGTTAAATAGCGCAAAAACACAGGCAATATTTTTCACAAGGAAAAGGAAACCTTGTTACATCGTACAAGTAACTATTATTATAAACAACCATTCAATTCAATGGGAACAAAAGGTTAGGTATTTAGGTGTCATACTAGATCCTAAGATGAAATTTAGGGATCACATACCTTATATTTTAGATAAGATAAATGTTCTCATCCGCATGCTGTATCCTTTTATAAACCGAAATTCAAGGTTGAATATAGTAAACAAACAAATTATGCTTAAAACAATTTTTCATGGGATTATGTTTTACGCAGCTCCTGTTTGGGCAATTAGTGCCAAATGTCATATTAAAAAGCTTCAAGTCTCTCAAAATAAATTACTGAAGATGATTTATAATCTTCCTTGGCATTTCTCTACAAATAGACTCCATGAACTCGCACATATAGAATTGGTATATTGAACTCTTTGTATAAAGATAACATGAAACAAATAATGTAAATAATATCATACAAATAAAATGAATGAATGATTGAAATATTTATTAATACCTATTTATATGTTTTATTTATTTTATTGTACCACAAATGTATAGCTTTATATCTACAGTACTGTTATATACTGTCGTACTGTTGCACAGTCTTTTCTAAAAAAGAATTAATATCAACAACACTTTGTGAATTGTATGTAGGTAAAAATAGGCTTCTTATAAAACGAAACATGAAAGCATTTTTCAAAGTTTAATTTAAGCTTATTAAGTTTACACCATCCAACTAGCTTATTTAAATCACTCTGTAAATTACATACATCAGCCGCCGAATCAACCCTCAGGAAAATTTTCAGATCATCAGCATACAAAAGAAATTTAGATATTTTGAAACAAGAAATTATATCATTTGCATTTGGTAGGGTAATATGTCTATTAATATATCTCGAAAAAGTTTTCTAATTTGCTTTGCTAAAATCTAACTTAGATATAGATAAAGCATTTACGTTTGCATTTATAATTATCCTAACCGGCAAATGACCGGAACTTAAGTCATTAACAACAATTGCCGGTAATATCGTTTCCAGTGTGTTCGTTAAAAAAAATCAAGGGTAGAACCCTGTAATATACTGTCGTACTGTTGCACAGTCTTTTCTAAAAAAGAATTAATATCAACAACACTTTGTGAATTGTATGTAGGTAAAAATAGGCTTCTTATAAAACAAACGTTTCGCTTAATAACAAGAGACAGGACATGCTCAGGTTCAGTTTTATTTAATAATTTGATTACATTTATGTGCGCTGTTCTATATTCTCCTATTATATTATTAATTTTATAAAGCACAATTAAACAATTCCTATTAAAAAGGATCTTCATGCATACAGATGGTGTGTACAATTCTCTTTCTGCGTAAATGTTGGCGTCATAATTATACATACTTCTATATACATACCTATTCCTGTTGTAAACAAACAAGTGAAAAAATAAATAACCCTTTATTTTCAGTTAAAAAAAAGAAGCAAACATCATAAATTTGCATACGTTTGTGTCTATAAAATCACACGGTGTTGTTGCATATGTTTTTTATATGTATAAGCAACAACAAATGAAAAGGTCATAAGTGCATAAAATAAGCAAAAAATTACATAAAAAAGGATTGCTACTTGCATGAAAATTTGGGTTTCTTTAATGTCTACGCAAGCGCATATAGCAAACAAAAATGTTTTACCTACAAAAATATTTATGATAGGTACAAATAAAAAAAAAACAGCAATACTCTGAAAAACCATTTCTTTTCCCAATTACATACTTATAAAAAACAAGAAAAGTCATAAAAATGTTTTTTTTTTAAATCAACTTGTATAACGCAATACACAATATCAATTTTCGAAGTTTTCTTTGTCGCTAACAATTACTTATATGTATGTACATATAGACATACATATGTACATACATACATACATATGTATATGCATAGCCTTTGCAACGGATCAGTGATCACTACTTCAAATGTTATTTTCTCTTACAGATCATATAAGCAGCTTCCTACCTACATTTCCACTACATCCTATTTTTTGAGCTTCTATTACAATATCGCGATTGGTAATTCTATTTTGAATTCATCCATTATCATCAACAATTAAATGAGCCAAGCTAAAAACAAAATGCAAAGGTCATAAAACTATGATCTACACACCCACGCATAAAAATGTTTCCCCTTATAAAAGTTAATTTGACTGTTGTAAACAAATTTCTCAAAACAAAAACGCACTTTTGTACCTTTACTTTATTTTTGAACAACTAGTCCAAACAATTAATTTAATTTTGTCTTTGACATATCACTCCCTATATTCTTTTAATGGCTGTTTATAAATATTTTTATAAATACTAACTATGTATGCATATGTTTTCTTAAAACATTAGTTGATTTTTCAATCCTTTTTTTATTTGTGCATTTAAATTATAAAACTCACCTTTCAATCATAATTTACCTTTTTTCAATAAATAAAAAAACCATTAAACAATTATATTTTAATCTACCAACACATCATGCAAATAATTTCTTATTTTAAATCATTCCTTTTTTAAACCTTTTTTGTATGTACACACAAAAATATTTTGTTCTTCATATTGTGACTATTATTAGTTTATTTTTCGACTAATAATATGTTTACTATTCACACTGAAATATTTAAATGTGTCGTGTGTAATAGTCGCATATTTTGTGTCGCATATTTTGGCAGTCGATGATCAACAAGACGGCATATTTTGTTTTGTTATGTTATTTATATTCGTACATTTTGCATACACTTGGGCAGTTTGTGATGTGTGGCAGTAATATATTAATATTGAAGACACACAATATTTAATATTTATGGTGACTAAAAATATTTGAATATTTCCATAGAAAATATATTTGTATGGCGAAATATTTAATATTTTGCGCATTGTTATTTTATTAAATTACCACTGGTTAAATATTTTTTAATATTGCTACAAGGGTTTTAGTAAATTGAGAATATTTTTGCAATATGAATACCTTTAAATATTTTAGTTTTGAATATTTACTGCGGTTTTTGATATGTAGAAAAAAAACTATTTACTAATTTTTAAACCCTGAAACCGGAGCATATTGATTTAAAATTGTGAAGAAGATGTGTGTTTTTATGGTGTTTTCTTTTCTACAAAAAATGTCACATTTCTTAAAAATGTTTTGCTCTCTAAAAGGGCAGCGTGTTTTATTCTAAAAAAAATCACTTTACGCCCCGTATAAATCGAGGGTGTTGATAATGCGCTGTAAAAAGATGGCTTCTGTTTATATACATATGTATTAGGGTGGGTCACTGATGTATGAGAAAAAATAAAAGTTCTTGATTCATATTCTAATAGCAATATTTTTTGTATTACGTTAAAACAAATAAAAATTGCAAAAAAAAAGTTCAAAAAAGTGTCATCTTGAGCCCGCGCATGAGCTCCTAAGAATTAAGAATATTTGAAAAAAGTCCATTTTTTTAAATTTTAATATGTTATTTACTATCAATTATTATTAATTAAAACTTAAAATATTTTGAATTAAACTTAAAAAAAATAAAAATTTGGTTCTTATACAACATAAAACAATAAAATCCTTTTTGGTCACAAAATCTTGTTTACTGTCCAGTCCGGGCATCCCTCGTCTTGATTCAATTTTCGTCTATATTAAACCATCGCTTGACTTTTTTAGCGCAAAGAGTCATGAATGCTTTTGACACTATTTTCACGAACCTAAAAGTCGTTAAAATACAGTAATATGCTTTTCTGCAATACAATCCCTACAAGAAGACTACCGGTCATTTTACTAGTTATATGACCGGTAGTGTTGACCAGTATAGTGTTATAGTAATAGTAATTTTTTTAGTTTTGGTTATGCATTTCTTGTAGGGATGCTATTGTTGCTATATTAAAAATTTAACATAGCTGAAAGTCAAAGCGCGGGCTCTTACACTAAAAATAAATTAATAATATTTTACAGGGATCTAATTCAGACAAAAATACAACATATTTACGCTATTAGAAGTCGATAAGAGAAAAAATATTGTTTTGACCCAGCCTAATATGTATATAGGGCTACCAGACGAAGTTGGGAAAAATCGCCTTTTATCAGGACAGTAAAAATTTTGAGTTTTAATAGTTATTTTTTCTATTATTTTATAGTAAACACAAAAGAAAGTATTACATTGGTAATGGTAGGCTGTCAGTGATATAAAATTAAATGAATTCGGTGTTATAAAATTGTTTTTGAAAAAAAAACGTCAAATCAAGAAATCTTAAAAACTTGATGTTAATAAATCGACAATCTGGCAAAGGTATTTTCTTGTTTACATATTTTATGAAAAACAAACTAAAGAAATTGGAACTTCGTCATTCATTTTGTTCTTTTATTTATTTATTTATTTATTTAATATTTAATTTAGGTTTATGTATATTTTTTTATATTTTGAAGAACACACTTTTTTGATTTATGTATGTACATATTTATTTATATATTGAAGAACAAACTTTTTGTTAGCTGTTAAAAACAGAGCGATCCATTTTTATGTTTTGTTGTCGTCATATCAAAAATTGCAGCAATACATGTTCGTGCATGTATGTATGTGTGGCAAAAAACCAAAAAAGTTAACAAAAATATACACGTATAAGGAAAATGTAAACAACTTTTGATATCGTTGAGAAAAAAACCAAATAAACATCTGGCTTCTTAAGCAGACCTATTGGATAGACCTTGGGCAAGACATTTTATGCATGCACCATTTAAAATGTGGTATTTTTTTTTTGTAGAAAAGAAAACACCATTAGTGAAGTTAATATTGATTAAGTAAAACAATAAATTTTTTGTCAAATTTTGTCCGAAACGTTTATACCCACTCTTTGGGTAAATACCAGGGTATTTACCAATTCTTTCTAAATTTTTCCTATTTACCAGGTATTTACCAATTGGATTTACCCTCTTCTCTTCTATACACATTAATGAAGATTGTTGAGATTTTTATTTACTAAAAAATCGAAAATATGCAATAAAAACCCCAAAATATGCATTAAAAAATAAAAAAAAGCACTGAAAACTTGAAAATATTTTCAATGAATTCGCGTTTGCTTTTTAATTTTCTTTAAAAGAAACAAATTAAAAGTTGTATTGTCGTTTTTATTCTATTGTTATTCATAGGTATATGGGGTATTCACAAAGTAGTCATAACGTTGTAAAGTCGTATGTCTTAAAATAATTACAAGAAATATATATGAATTCTGTGGGCTACCGTTTATAATTTAGATTTCTACCGTACAGTTATGACGTATCAATGAACACAGCATTACATTTTTTTTTGTTTGCAACACAACAACATTAATTTTAAACAATTGTAGAAAATTATTTAGGACATTATGACTTGAGTTTTAAAACTCAATTTAAATAACTACATCATTTAAATTTCTGTTTGCATACATTAATAAATACTCTTTTATATCATCAAAAATAAACCTTGGTATTTTAAAAAGCTTTTGTACATGGGAAATGATCTCTCACTGTCAACCGAAGTTGAAGTATACTTGAAGAATATTATTTCATTTGGAGAATACTTCTAATTCAGATCCCACATTCGATTTCAGATCAAAAATAGTTGAAATTTGTTTTATTTTTTTTTAAATGTCATATTTTTTGCAAGAGGTTTTTTTTTAATTTTTCCTTCCTTTCTGCCATATCAATTGATTTAATTTGATTATTAAGTGAACTAAACCCCTCCTATTTAGTTATTGTTTTACCAATATATCTGAAGTTTATTATCGAATTTTCTTCTAATTTCCTCTGTTACTCGGAGTAACCCATGTGCCAAGAATGAAATATGTAACAGTTTTGGATAGATTGCTGAAGGCAAATTGGCAGCCTTATCCATGTAAGCTGCTGCATCGGCTTTAAATTTAATGATATTTTATCGAAATCTTGTATTTTCGGCAGAGCTCCAAAATAATTTATTAATTGATTTAAAAAAAAAATTGTTTACGTTTTTTTTTTATACAATTTTGAAATTTGTTGAAGAACTTTTTTTTTATGGAAATAAAAAAATATATCACTCAAAAATGTAAAAATATGCTAAAATATGCAATTAAAATCAAAATATGCAAAAATATGCATCTTCACCAAAATATGCAACAATGTGCAAAAAGAAATCGATGCCATTTAATTTAATGATTCGAAAAGATAATAATTTGACATCGATCGTAGAGTATCGACAAAACTGCATGGAAATCGCATCCCTATTAATGAGTATTTACATTGTTGCATTTTTTTAGATCTCATTCAATGTTAGAATTTTTCGTTTTTTTTCTTCTTAAGCGGCTCATACACTTGCAATAAAATTGTTCAATTTTACGTATTGTACAATTATATCGCCCATGTGTATGTGATATTCGAAGGAATCGCAATATATTGGCAACAATCAAAAGACTTTTGATTTTTGTTAGCAACTTTGTACAATGCTGTTTATGTTATTCCTATAGGTTATGTTCACTTTTTTATTGAATAAATCAAACCATTGTACGACTTATTGCATAATATAGGACAAAATGGAAATAATATGGCGAATATCATATACAATAATATTGCAAGTGTATGGGCCGCTTTAAATATTTGTAATAAAATTAAATATTAATGCAAAACATTAAAAATTCCACAAGAACTAAAAAATGTTGGAAATTTTTAAATAATGCTAGAAAATATGTAGATGCTTAAGCTGTTTTTTCATGCTAAATGATTTAAAAATAAATTCCAGATCTAGCATGAAAAATGCTAAATTGGCAACAACACGGGTTGTGGTAAACATATTGTAACATGTTATGATTAGATTCATGATTGTAGTCACCATATTACGATTGTTATTGAATCATATTTTGACCAAATATATTCGTAATATTACATCATAATATTTTTGCCTTAATCATATTCTTATCGTGTCAATCATTATATGTTAATAAGTAATCATATTATTGTCATGATAATTAGAATGGCGCATATTCATAAATTATCTCTAAGTGTTAACTATTTTAAGTACCTATTTCAGTTATTCACAGTTGGTTACTTTCAGCAGAAAAAGTTTACACTTAATTATGGGTAGAGCTGTAACTAAATGTTAACTAACTAATACATACAAAGAACAGCGGACTGATATTATCTTATAATATAATTGGATAGCAAAACAATTTTGGCGGCCAATTTTTGTCACTCTTAAATACAGAAAACTCTAAATACTCTTACAATTTTGTAAATAATAAACTTGCTTTATTACATTTGCCACTTCTATCCATTTATACTGCGTCCAAAAACATCCATAAAAAAATAAACTAAACTAGAGATGTGTTTTCAGTCACCAAATTTTATTGAAAAATTATATTTTTACAGGCACCCATTTTAATTGATTTGTATCAAAAATATAACCAAAAAATTACTTTTTTAGAATTTGTATGCATTTTTTAAGAACAATAATTGTTTTTTTAATAGCTTAATAAGCGTTTAAATAAACTACAGTATTTATCGTTCAAAATATTATCGACATTTTGTTTTCACTACCTGCCAATATGCATGGTTGCATTTCTTCAATCAGCTGAAAGCTGTTGCCAAGCTAGTTATGAATTATGAATAAGATCTATAACTATCTATGAACTATTTTTTAGTTTCTGTTTTATTAGTTGCGACTTTAGTTATGATTTCTGAATACGCGCCAATACATTTAGAAGTAATCATATTATTATCATCTAAATCATAATAAATTTAGAATTAATCATATTATGATACAGTGATGCTGTCACAACAATAAAAATTAAATTGAAATTTGTTTGCATCGATTTTTTATATTGTGGCCTTTTAAAATGTTTTTTAACATGTACATTAATGATTTGGATACTTAATACAAGAGTTTTTGACACAATTATTGCATTTTAGTAAAACACCAGAAATAGTGTGGACTTTTTTTTTGCTGTTTAAAGGAACAGTTTTTGACGTGGTTTAAAGGGACAGATTTTCTTGTCAATTAGTAATTAAATATATAACTGGCAATTCAGTTTAAGTTGAAAGTAAAGTTTTTGTATTAAAAAGTGGTGTGTGTGCCTTTATTCGCGTCCCTAGCCATTTCCATTGAAAATTCTCATGACCATAAAATGTCAACACCAATTTCCAATTAATTGAAATCTTCATTAAATAATAAAATTCAATTTATTTCTAATACAAAAAATTTCATTACAACTAAAGTTTTACAAAGTATAATACATATTTCTAACAATTGTCCGAAAAATTTTCCATACAAACAAGATCTTTTTTTTTGGAATTAAAAATTTCCTAAGATAATAGAAAATTCAGACACATTATTTTGCACTGACTTAAATTTCAATAACTTTGTACTTTAATAAGATTAACTCCTTTTTGGGATTAATATTTCAATAGTCTGCCTGTTGCCTTGGATTAAAAAAAAAAAACAAATAACTCCGGCAAATAAGGCGTATTGTAAATGTTTTTATTTAAAATTATATTGTGTTTCTAAATATTTTAAGGGATTTTTTGCAAACGCCTACAAATATGGAAATTTTTTTGTACTCTAAAAAGATTAAAAATACTACAGCACAGGAAAAACTACCTGCTGTTGGGCTGCAACAGAATTTTTCTTCTTAAAATTTCCCTTAAAATGTTAAAATTTCCCAAAAAAAAAACCAAAAATAACACTGCAAACAGTAGAGAGTAAAATTCAATAATTTCTCTTTAGAATGTTACTCATAATTTTCACTTTTAAACTGAGCAGTGAGGAGGGATGTTTATAAAGTCACTCAAATTTAATTGAAGATTATAATAGATTTTTATTATAAACAAACAGACCCTCTTATAAGATCATCATTATTATTGTGATGAACTTTTTGGTTGGCATTGTGGAATTGTTTTATTGCACTACACTTTTAGATAAAAGTTTCGTTTAGTACACAAATCTTGATCTCTTGATCTTGATAAAGGCTCAGCTGATGCTCATGTCAAACAAGCGTTAAGAACCCCTATTGATTGACAGAGCTTTCTGTCAACATTTTTAAACAATATTTAAAATTTACGCTTTAGTTTGTTAAACGTTCTGTACTGTTTCTGCTGACCATTATTTCAAACATGAAGTCAAATGCACATCCTATGCATAAATCGCTTATCGAATTTATATTTTTCGACATTAACAAGAACTTATATTGATATCAAAGAATTTTCTAGAGAATGTACAAAAAGTTTCCTGCCAAAAAATTTCCGGAATTTCCAAAAGTTACGGAAAGTTTCAGAAGTGCTGCAAAAAGTCGTCGTATTCTTGTGGAGTTTCTGGGAAAAATGTTACCAAAGCAACTACTTGAAGAAACTTGCTTTATATAAACTTGTTTGAAATATACTGACTTAAGAGTTGAAAACAAAAAACTTTTGGAAAGAAGAAGATAAATTCTTTAAGTCATTAAGCTGGAGTTCTACACCACGCATTGAATCCATTGCCGCATTTATGTATCTGTCAAAAAAGTATATTCAGTCTAAAATTTTATTGACAGGTTACACAACACACTCGTCGAATGCATCTACACATCGAACACATGAAGTAGAAATACTTGCTACTTTTGTATGCAACGCATGCATCTTGAAAAAATTTCTAGAATGTATAGAACGCGTCGTGTGAACTTCCAGGTTTACTTGGTAAATATTAAAAAAAAGATCCCACCGAATTATCAGGAGTTAGTTGAACACAATGTTTTTTTCTTTTTCTTTGGTTAATTTTCTACAGTTGTGAAACGGCGATTCCTCATGCCAGCAATGCTAATTTAACCAAACATAACGAAGGGCTTTTACAATGCGGGAGTGACTACTTTTTGGGAGAATTTAAAGTACAAAACTGGAGTAAGAAACAGGGCTGTGGAGTCGGAGATGAAGAGTCGGAGTTGATGTTTTTGTGCTGGAGTCGGAGTCGTAGTACCCACAAAAACTCGCGACTCCGACTCCAAAGTTTTGCGGCATAAAAAATTTAAAAAAAATTTCGAAAATAAAAATTATCTTCTTAAAACACATTTAAAATTTAAATAAATGGTTTATGAATACTGCTCTTATGTGCTGTTTCCAAATGACAGGCGATGGACTGAGTGCTTTCCATATACAGGGGTGTGCTGGAAATCGCAAACGTAAAACGCAAGAATTTTAAAAGTCGTTTTTAAATAAGATTTTTGTAATAAAAGAATTTTATGACAAATATTTAACAAATATTTTCCTATTAAACAGGATTTTAAACCAAAAATTATAAGAATTAGGTTTAAAGTTTATTTAAAACAACTTCCAAATTTTTGCGTTTGCGATTTCCAGCACACCCCTGATAAATTTTGCTACATAATCAATCACCTGTCATTTGGAAACAGCACATTTATGTTTGCGTACGGTAATTGATTCTCAAAAACTCTAATTTTTAGAAGGCATTACGGTAATGAAAAAATAAAAGTTAACATCACTGAGTCTCATATACATTAAGCATCAAGATTATAGTAGGAGTCAGAGTCGGAGTAGGAGTCGGAGTCGCACTTAAAAAATTTCAGCATTTGGAGTCGGAGTTAGTACTTTTTTCGGACGACTCCAAAGCCTTGGTAAAAAACCAAACACCAAAGAAAGTTGTTCATTATGCTGACGTATTGCTCTACACGCAGAAAAAATAAGGTTGAAGTTTGATTAAATAAGCCATATTATGCTTCAATGGCCACAAACAAACTATTGTTGTTTTTAACATATCTATATAAAAGATTAATAAAATTTTGTTTCTATTTAAGAATAACAGGTTTACCTATTCTTAAATTTCAAATAAGCTTGAATTTATCAATTTGATATTGTAATTAAGTTTAACTTTATCCAAAGGTATTGTAAAATGCAACAAAAAAATATAATAATTTAAAACATAAACCTTCCGTTTTTATAAGCGATTATTACATTTAAAAACGTTTATTAAGGCAAAATTTCATATAAAATTGGTTTTGTAAACCTTTATTAAATTTAAAAATTTTTTATAAATACGGGCGTTAATGTTTGATTTAAAAATAATATGCTTAAAAGTAACAAATTTATTTTGTTCTCTGCAGTCGCTTGATTTTTTTGCTTATAATTCTCAAATGCCTTTTCTTAAAATTGTACCCATTAGGGGTTTGATAGTTTCAGCTGCTGTTCGGATTTTATGGGCTCGTGTATTTTTTTTTCAAAAACTTAATTTTTTTTCAAAGAACATGCAATTTTCGTTGTGGAAAACAATTGGAATTGTTTCTCCTCTCTTCGCCACAGTTCTAGCTAAAGACTAGTAGAAAAAAGATTAAAACAAATTAGCCCGAAAAAATGGCTTAATTTGGAAAATAAATTATTTTTTAAATCTTTTGTTCATGGGCATAGCTGCCCAAATGTGGGAAATTATGTTGATTAATTTTTTTTTTTTGATTTTGCTTAATTTTGTATACATTTATAGAATTTTTAAAGGAAAATGTGAAGATGTGAAAGCATTTTTCAGTTCTATAATGTGAGTGAATGTTAAAAAACCGATGCATCTACAAAGAGTGAATGTTTGGTGCGATTTATGCGCTGGCTTTGTCATTGGGGCGTTCTTTTTCGAAAATGAGGTCGGTCAAGCAGTTACGGGTAATGGTGTTTGCGATCGCAAGATGAAAACGGACTTCTTGTGGCCAGAAATTGAGAATATGGACCTGGACGATATGTGGTTTCAAAAGAATTGTGTCACAGCCAACTAATTAATGGTTATTTTGCGCGAGAAATTTAATGGCCGTGTTATCTCACGTCATGGCGCTGTTAATTTGCCGCCACGATCATGTGATTTGACACCATTGGACTTCTTTCTTTTGGGATATTTAAAAAAATGTACGCTTAAAACAATTTAAAAACAAAAGAATAATAAATTCGGCAAATTTGCGACATTGAACTATAATTATGTCTCAGAGTCATTGAAAATATAGACCATCGGATAGAGGTATACCATCGAAGCCTTGGCGAGCGTTTTTCCGATTATTTGTTACATACATATATACATAATTGTCATAGGTCATTCTTTCATAATACAAAATATTAAGATGATTCTCTAAAAACTTTTTGTTTTATTTTCAATTAACATCGTGCGTTAATTAGTAAGTTTTTTAGGTTATCAAAAACATATTTTAACATATTTACCCCCTTTTTTACAACTTGCTGATAGATAAAGGTTGGATTTTATCGGCCGTATAAAAAGTGTTCCATTAGTACAACTGTACTTTAATCTACCAGGTAGGATGAACTTTCCTTTAACGTATCGCTCACTTTAGGTTAAAGTAAAGTTGTAATAATGGCCTACTTTTTACATGGCCGATAAATTCCTACATTTAGCTATTGGTAAGTGCTGATTCACACACGTCAAGTTTGACTCGTCAAATCTTGAGCATTTAGGAGAGAAGGGAAAAGAGAAGGCCATTTCTTTTCCCCTCTCTCCTAAAAACTCAAGACTTGACGAGACAAACTTGACGTGTGTGAACCGGCACTAAGTTGTGGAAAAGGGCCTTCTTAGACTTTATTCCATAAAAAAGGTGGTGTATTTAAAAATGTGTATATGAAGTACATAGCAAGAATAATATACATATCTTCTCTGCTATTCTTTTAAGATATGCTTCAAGCGCATATTTATTTACTAATACGATCGTACAGTCTCCCTTTATTCGATCTTTACCGATCAGTTTTTGATCCTATATACATATTTGGCTGCTACTAGTGAAGAAGATAATAATGATCGCTATTGCGAATGTTTTACAGAGATTTGTATTCCAATAAATTTTCGTTTTTTCCAATTTTATTTTAAGTATGTACATATGTGATCATGTTCGTGCTTGAAAATTTTATTTAGATACACAAAGTTTACAGAATCAGAGCATCATTTTTGTATTTATCCATTCAAGCATCAAGTCAAGAACATATTCCACTATATTCCAATAATCCAAATCATTCCATCGTATTTTAAAACGCAACTACTCATTTAGCTTAATTTTCAACAGCCATCACTACTCAAGCATAGAACTCATACAAATGAGTGGGGGAATTCAATGTTTTTCTGTTTTTTTTCTTAACTCTGTTACATTCTTTTGAGCGTGTCTCTGCAGTCAGCAGCTAAACGGCAATATCATCTGATCCACCCTGCGTGTATGTCTTGAATAAGTTTTCGTTTTAGGGTTAAAAACAAAACAAAAAAGTTCAGTGTATATTTTGTTTGCTTTTTGTCTGTAATGCAATCAAATTTGTGTTCGACAACAAACAATTTAAATGAATTGATTTTAATCAAAGAATTGTGTTTTGATTCCAAATAAATTTTTGAAATTATATATAAAAATTTTGTAATTTTTTTTCTCTTTAATTCTTTTTCTACATGTGTTTTATAAATAATTTTATTTTTGGCATTCCATTAAGTTTTTTTTATTAAATTAATTAAATTAATAAAATAAGCAAATAAAAAATTT
Source organism: Pollenia labialis (assembly GCA_949318255.1). Taxonomy (NCBI): domain Eukaryota; kingdom Metazoa; phylum Arthropoda; class Insecta; order Diptera; family Polleniidae; genus Pollenia; species Pollenia labialis. The sequence continues at coordinate 56,944,934 of OX439139.1, read as the reverse complement.
ATTCAGCACATGTTCTGGAATTTTTATGATTGCGCTTAGAAAACTACGAAAAAAAATAATTTTAAAAATGATATTTAAATTTATAAATGAAAAAAAAGAAATTATTTAAATTTTTCATCACTAAAAAGTGAAAAGTGCAAGAAACACGTATAATTCAGTACAAATGTAAATTTGTTTAAAAAAATTTTGAATGTGGGCACAATTAAAATGGAAACATTTCAATGGATATTTTTAAAATAAATGAAACTACAAAAATCTAAGAAAAATTTTAGGTGAGTGAAAAACAAAAAAAAACTTCAAATAGAATTATTTTAATACTGCAATAATTACAAAACGAAGAATGTTAGTGCATTTAATTAAATAAAAGTTGATGATAAATTTATTATTAGCAAGAAGAATTGTAGAGTTAAAATTAAATCTTTTGAAAAACTGCACATCTTTTGCGGCATCTAAAAAATCGATTCAACTTGGGGCTTGCGATATCAAACGGAATAAGTGGTAACCGCTTTTTGTCAAATCTAAAGGCCTGTAACTCAGTGAATTTTTAACCGATCAACACGCTTGAGAGCCGGTTCACACACGTCAAGTTTGACTCGTCAAGTCATGAGCTTTTAGGAGAGAAGGGAAAAGAGAATGCCACATCTTCTCACCTCTCTCCTAAAAACTTAAGACTTGACGAGTCAAACTTGACGTGTGTGAACTGGCACTTAAATATGGGCTGAAAAACGAAGAACATGTGCAATTCAGATGAGCAATTCTTGCGGTTTTTTAAAATAGCTAAATAAACTGCAGAAAATCATTATTTGCCCGAATATCTCGAAAATGCTACTTGAGTGCCATATACGTGTTTAGCTGCTCCATGTTTATCTTAGAAAACATCGTATTTTTGAGATTTTGGCAAAAAGATTAAAATTTGTGGATCAGTGTTGTCAATAAATTGTATTTCACTTCATGCTGTAAAATTTCTTTTTTCATAAAAATAATTTAGTATAAAATTAATTTGATGAACATTAAACTGATTTAAATATAAAAAATTTGGATTAAAATAATCACAATACTAATTATTAGATAAAAATCCTATAAAATCCTGTATTAAAAGTCTATTCGATTAGTTGGAATGTGAACTATAACTGCCCAAATATAAAATATAGCACTTTATGAATGACATTGCAAAAAAATTCATAACATGTGATTTCATTAATCCACTTAAAATAAAACAGCGAAATGCCAATAATTTAAATGGATTGACCCACAGAAAGTGAATAAGCAAAATAATAAGGAACTAACAAAATTTACGTCACAAACGAAAAGAAATTTTCAAAAAGAGATTTAAGAAAAGACACACACAGAACAAATATTGTCAATTGTGATGATTTTGTGTTTCAAAAAAAAAAAAAAATTAAATGTTTATTTAATTATAAACAACAAATGACGTTCACATTTGGTTGATCGTTTTAATTAAATTTTTATTTTTTCTAATTTTAATACTCGCTCACTCACGTGATCAACAATTTATTTATAATGAAATATTTCTATTGAAATAAATTAAACACTTAAAGATTTCTAGTTTCTATTTTTTCTAATTCGCACGATATGAAAAACGACGACTTGTCAACAGTTTGCGACATAATAATTTTATAACAATTTCATTGTCTTTATTGTTTGTTTTTCCTTTCATTCTATACATAAATAGAATATTAACACGCACATTAAATGTTTTTGTAATAAAAGAAAAATTAAATAAATTTTAAATGATGAAAATAAAGACATTAATAGATCTAATAGACAAACTACTTAATAGACTCGTAATTGATCCGGGATAGTTCTTTTTATACCCTTCACCAAAAATAGGAAAGGTTGATTATATGTATGTAAGTCTGTCATTACGTTTATTATTTCAACAATATTGATCTAAGAACCTAAAAATATAAAAAAAATTTATTTAACGATGTCCGTCTGTTCTTCAATCCAAATGTCTGTGTCTATATTGAATTTAATTTTTCAAAGACTTCAGATATGATGGGGACTACTTTGTTATACTTTTATGCTAAACATAGTCCGGAACAGATTTTTATTAAAATTCCGATTAATCAGTCCGCAAATGGCTCAGATATGGACAAAAAGCTGAGACTGTCTAACCTTTATCCCTTAACTTCTAGTTTTGACTAGGTTGGTAACGATACGCTTTTTTGCTATACGATACGATATTCAAACTAAAATATCGCCGATATCAATACCGATACCTTCACGAACATTGAATATTTTTTTTTTGTTTTGTTGATAGGACCAGCACTCAGGGAAAATAGGTTACGTGCACGCGGTCGAGAAGCTCAAAAATAGACTTTGAAGCACCGGCCCACACATGAGAGTTGTATTCCATACGCGGTCGGATATAGGTGGTATAAATAGTAAGGAGATCAGATGGAGTGAAGTATATCCTACACCGTCTTAGAAAACCGAGGCACTTGAATGCTTCTTTCGACACCTTGAATATATGTTCTTTCCATCGGACATCACATTGTATCCTCATGCCCAGAACATCAAGAGATTCTGATTCCTCAATAATTATACCACCCATATATACACCGACACCAAATGCAGCAAGTTTTGACAAGAGTGCACCATGCCAGACTCTGTCAAACGCCTTGGAAATATCTAAAGCAATTACCTTACTTTCGCCAAAATGGTGAATGGAACGGCACCATTTTTCCGATAACAGAGCTAGTAAGTCTCCAGTAGAGCGACCTCTACGAAAGTCATACTGGTGGTCGCTTAGTAGGTACCCTGCGGGAAATTTGTGTCAATTGGTCCAACAGACTGGTCCTAGGATTTGTGAAAATAAAACAAGTTCAAAAAAAAGGACTCATGACCAGTTTAAGAGGAACCAATCCCTTAACTGGTTTATAAAGAACAAAAAGGTAGAAAAAGTAATGAATTACAGTACGGTCTTAACTGGTGCTATGACATATTTTTTGGTAATTTCTAAAATTTGGCTCTTAAATTTAATTCTTGGACTAGTTTTATTGAAATAATACTACATTGTATTTAAATAATACTACATTTTAGTAACTGACACTAAGCAGGTTCATTGAGAATAGATCTGTGATTGGTCAAATGGTGTTAATTGACCCCCTCCAATGACAACCCCATGTAAAAGTGATAGGTCTTATTCATATAAAGTGTTAGAACTAGAACCGGTCCCTACCACCAAAGACCTATCACGGGACTACTTCAGTGTCAGTTCGCTTCCCTCTAGGGTAGTTTGACTCTAAATATTTGACAAGATGGTAATTTTCCATACTCTCCATAACTTTGGAAAGTGCCAAGCAAATTGCAATTGGGGGGTAATTTTCGGGGTTATTAGCCATTCCTTTTTTAGGAATTGGCGTAACGTTAGCAACTTTCCAGCAGATTGGAAATTCAGCGGCACGGTATAAAGTGCTGAAAAGATTTGCTAGGGGACGAGCTATCGTCGAAGAGCACTGCTTCAAGACCAGTGCAGGTATACCATCCGGCCCAGGAGACTTGTTTTTGTCGAGATCCGCAAGAACCCTCTTAAAAGCTCGAGCCCGAAAAAATATTCTAGGCATAGTTACGGATACTACCATAGATATCTATACACAGCTAGATATCTTTTTGTAGAAATTACGGGCATAACCCGTACTCTTTTATTGAATTCAAGTTATAATAAACATAGCTTAAGTAACGTAATATTTTTATTATACAAATTTACAGTGCAAAAGGTTATAAATATACTTGTAAAATTTAATAAGATTTTAAAAACAAAGAATAAAATTTTAATTCATGATAGAATTAAAAAAAATTTACAAGATTTTGTTGGTTGTGCTTAATTCCCAATTTTTATTCTTGATTAAAAATACTGAAATTTATTGTTGATGGGATAAGCTATTCCTATGCGCATTTCCCTAGTTGCTTAGGCCAGTTCGTCAGGAAACTTCATCCAAAGATTTTAGAAAAACTAAAGATATTAAACCAAATAAAACTGTTAAGCGTATAAGAATTGCAAACAAAACAAAAACATCAACAATAAAGAGTGAGTTTATCTTTTCGTACATTCCCCACTACAAAACAAAAACTTAAAAATGTTTTCACAAAAATAACATCTTAAGAATTTAATTTTTAATATTTAAATTGACATTAATAAGCAGGGAAACCAGAAATATGCTCTCAAATACGCGTATTATGCACATTAAGTATACAATAAAAACTTGAAAATATAAAAATTTAAAATTGCTAATTTTAAAACAAAATATTCAACAATTTATTAACAGTTTCATTTAATAAAAACAATTTGAAAATTATAATCGGTAAAGCTTTAATACGATATTATTTACAGACGAATTTTTGAGATTTTTGCGGTGAATTCAATCTAAATGCCAACATAATAAGATGGTAAACGGACACAAAGAGTTAATTTTTTTTTCATTATTTATTTATTGAATCTTCATATCGTCACCTAATATGCAAAAGGGCGTAACAACAAAAAAATTCAAAATCGAGTTTTTGATTGATTATAATGCACTGAACTAAATTACATGGCCCTCTAGAATTTTGAACTTATACGTCAAGAAAAAAAGATTTTACAAACGAAATTCAAAAGGCCGTAACAACAAGTGTATAAATTTCAAAAACAACACACTTGAATGAAAAAAACTGACTCTTTATTTTGGAATAACTAAGTTGCCTACGATTTTTTTGTCAATTTGTGTTTGTAATTTTTTCGTTCAATGTTAACGGTAATATTTTGAGTGAGTGGTATTGTGAAAAAATTAAATAAATATTAAAATATTTGTAAAAAAAAGTTAAATGGAAAATAATAATAAGGAAACTGAACATTGTGCCAAAAAACAAATTAAAGAGTGGAAAATTAAAGAAAACGGATGAATGGCAAAGCATACGAAGGATTTTTCATGGGGAAAGTATGTGAAAGAAATCCAAGAGATTTAAAAGTGGGATGTTCATCAACTTATTGTGATAAAAGTAAAAAAAAAAATTTGCAACTTTTTTGTTTTAATACAATGAATTTTAATAAATTTTGATTATGAAAATACAACAGTTTTAAATACGGAAAATAATTATAAACGTAGGTTTATGTTAGAAATGTTGCAAATTATAAATGTACCGACAATATCGAGAATTAATTTTAAGTCAGATACTGAAAGTTTAGCACAAAATTATAGGCATTTAATGTGTAAAAATATAAACGGACGTTAATAATTTATTTATAATGTAATAGATTAGTTTTTAAATTGGAAAACCTTTTTTGTTTTTAATTGAAAATTGTTTTATGACTTTTTGTTAAATTTATTTCATTTGTTAAAAATTGTTATTTTTTGTCAAAAATTAAAGAAAAAACCCCTGAAGAAGGCACACAATGGAGTGCCGAAATATTGGTTCAATAAATTTAATATTTTAAAAAAAAAAAAGAGACCTCAAGCTTAATAAAATAATAATAATAATAAATTTTGTAAAGGTCGAATAAAAGTCAATTTAAAGTTTGTTTTTAATAAACTTCCTATAAAACATGTTTATTCCTTAATAAAGTGGGAAGAATACTTATATTCTAAAAACAAAATCACCATTTCTCATGTTTAATGTTGTTACGTCTTTTTGTTTCAGAATATCGAATGCCAAAAAGGCGTAACAACCATAACTTAAAAAATATTAACAAAAAATAAAAAAAATCTTAAGAAATAAGTCTGTAGTCGTGTTTTAAGCAAGACGATAAAATATGTCTTTTAAATCTAAAATATCTTTAATTCTACAACGTTTTTTGCTTCTCTTATAAAAAAATAAAAAGGTGTTGTTACGCCCTTTTGCATATTAGGTGACGATATATTAAATATGAACTAACAATAATTAATCAAATCTTGTTCTAACACTTTATTTTATGTCCTGCCAGTTCCAGACAAGAATTTTCTTTATCGCGGGTTCTGTTCACATATCTAGGTGCTTATCGCTCATCTAAATGGATGAGTGCTGCAGTATCTCTTCTCCTTAAGCCAGTGTGGCCGGTGTCATTTAAAATATTTCGAGCATGTGGTTTCGGATGCAATTCGAGCCTTTTTAAGTATTTTACTGCATATTTCGTAATCACAGTTTTAACTAATGGAACATTGAGATCCTTGTGAATATTTGTGTTTTTAACATACCAAGGGGCAGCTGTGATTATTCGAAGAAGTTTATTTTGGCATCTTTGAATATTTTCGATAATAGAGGCCGAGGCAGTGCCCTATAACTGAATGTTACATGTATACATTTTTGCTCATTGACCTTTATCCTCCATTGTTTTAACCATATTTCTAGGTAAAATATTTGATCCTGTAAGTAACGTAATGCTTCATGACGGTTCTCGTGCACGCTTAGAAAAGCTGTGTCGTCCGCAAATGTTGAAGTTTGTGTGTAGTTGTTTGTTGGCATGTCCGAAGTATAAATTTAGGGGGTAATTTTGTTGTTCACTTCACCTTGCGGCTGCCTTGTGGGACTCCAGCGCCAATTGGCTGAGGTGAGCTTAAGAAATTTCCTTCTTTAATAATAAATTGACTACCGATTAAGTAGCATTCTAACAGCTTGTGTGTGTTTGCTGGAAAATTTTGCTTCAATTTATGTAATAAACCTTCATGCCAGACTTTATGAAAAGCTTGAGAAACATCGATAAAGAGAGCGAAACAATATTTTCTATCTTCAAAAGCTTTTCTTGTAACGTTTACTATACGATGCATTTTGTTACGGATCTTATCAAAACCATGGGCTTTCTTGGGGCTTAAATTACAAATAGCCTTTTCGATTTCTGTCTCAAATCTTCGGGGAATAGCTACTCTAACAGCAACAAGTGGTAACTCGACCGCAATATGTATTTGGAGTAAATACGTTTTTTAAATGATTAACAAACAGATTTCTGTTTTCATTATCAATTTTTGCCCTACTTCCATTCAGTTTTTTTAATGGTGGCTTAGAGGCAACTGGCCTTTTGAAATTCGGGAAATTTTTCACTTTTGCGGCTACCTAAACGGTGTTAGGACTCTTTCCTAAAAGGTTCATATGCTCCAAAAAGTTATTAATTGAGATCATAGGTACATTTTTGTAGTTGCTGGCTTCCTTAAATTTTGAACGACTTGCTACCTATGGACCTGAACAGGAGAAAAAAGGTAAAAAAACAATCGAATTTGTTAAAGTTTTTTGCGATTTTGATCTGGGAGATTATGTTTTTTAGATTTTATATGTTCACAACTTTTGTTTCTTATGACAAGAGCTACAACTTTGTATCAAAGTGTAAATCAAAATTCCGAACGGTTTGCAAGATATGAGCCTGAGAAAATTATCACTTTTTTGCAAAAATGGCACCGAGGCCCCAAATCTTAAAGGGCCCATAAAAAAGTGCATGACTTTGGGCAAAATTGGGAGGCACGGGTTTTTTTTTGTTCGTGTTGCACTGTGAAATACTCCAAAAAAAAATGTAAAAAGTATCGTCGTCTCGACAGCAAAGTATCGACGATAGCGATACATCGGAAAATCTGGAGTATAGCCAATATATCGGCATCGGTATGCGTTACATCCTTAGTTTTTACCAATGAGCTTTTACTTTTTTACGTCTTCTTTAAATCTGTGAACTTTGTTTTGTTAACTTCGCCTTAAATAAACAATGGAAAACACTAAATTTAGTAGTAAAATTAACAAAATCGGTTATTAAATGCCCGATTTATATACAATTTACCCAAAATAATCATATTTGGCACCATAGAACCAAATTTAACGCAGATATTTATTTAATATGAAGAGCATGGTCCCCAAAAAGGTGTTCCGTTTAAGCACGATGGCCACGTATCAAATTGATTTGTCAAACTTGGTTTTTTTTGATTCTGTTAGTGAAAAAAATCTCACACGTATATGTTGATGTGAGTTTGACGAAAATCAAAACAATTTAGATTTTCACTGCCGCCGCTACTATGATTTGAAGCGAGTTTGATGTGTTGCTGCGAAAAACTCACGGAATTTCTTAAAATACGTATAAAATTCTAAAATCGATTAAAAAAAAGATTGAATTTTTCGTTGATAGTGCCACTCTGAGAGTTAAATTGCGCGCGTTTTAATCTTATATAACTGATTAGTCTCATCTTAACGCGTGCATACGTGTGTGTTTGTCAAAGTTTGTGGCAGCGACAACAGCAAACAAGTACGTAAAAACGATTTGCAGAACAAGAACAAAAACATACGTTATTTCAATGTTTAAAATAAAATAAAAAGCACCAGTTTCCATTTAGTTTATATTCCATTGAATATGTACATCAAAAGTAGAAACCAAGAAAAGGGTGTTTTATAATTCTGTAGGGTGTAAAACGGGTAAGTAAATCAATCATAATAATATTCTCATTCTGACTCTGGTTCTCTGTTTAAGGTAAAAATCATTATTATCTCACTTTCGGATTATTGTATTTTAAGTGTGATTTCGGGATTAACTTAATAATACTACTACTTTATAATACTTGAATAAGTTAAGTATTTCGCACTTCAATAATCCGTACTTGAATCAATCTTTCGGTACTTGATTCAAGAAAATCCGTACTTACCGTACTACTGATGCCGCTTCGCAATGATTTAGGTACGGATGGATTGAATTTTCTTTCTTGAGTTCAACTACCTCAGATAAATATTGTTCCCGTAGTGAGTAAAAAAATTCGACTCCCACCCAACTAATTTTAAGCTCCCATTTATTTAATATCGCTTGCAAAGTTCTTTCTGTAGTAGAATCACCATCATCAATGAGCATCATCCACATTATCTGTTTTTGTTGTTACATCTTTGGCAATATAACAATGAATGATATTTGTTAATTTAACGAATGAAAAAAAATTGTCTGTTAAACAGTACGATATACGAGATGCTCTACAACAACAACATCTTGTAAACTTTCTAGTTAAATGGAATCGAATCGTTTTGAAATGAATTGAATTAAAAGGCATCCAAAGCAACTCAATTTTCGATACGAATATTATTGAGTAAAACAATACAAACAATTTCGTTTGCTGTGTTTTTTTTCGCATATATTTTGTTTAAATTATTTGGGATGGCAGTTCAGTTCAACTTTTTTCTTTGTGTTTTTTCATTATTCAAACTTTTTAATTGACGTCTTTGAGGTTGTAAAGTATGAGCGCGAGAATAAGAAAATGTAGATTGACAAGTGTCAGTTGTGGAGGTCAAATGTGTTTGGTACTTTTTGAAAAAAGTTAATTTTGAATTATTTTTAAATGGTTTTTCTTTACCTTTATTATTTGTAATATTTTAGAGTTCTTTGAAACACGATCGTTATTACAATTTATAGGCATACAATGATCGTGACTGATTTAGAGCCACTTTTTGGGTTAGAGATTAGCGATTAAATTAACTTAAATCTCCGTATTTACTTTTTGAGTTGTTTTTTTTTAACTTTTTTTGCTAGTTTAAGCGGCCATTGGTGGTGGCTTAAACCTTCTTCTTCTTTGAAAAAATCGATCTTGCTTTGATACAAAGTTTACATTTGCAAAAAAAAATTTTGCTATTTATTTGTTTCCAGTATGGTAACACTACATGGTTTAAGCCATAACCCAAAAATATCAAATTCAATTTATGCTAGATTAACTTAATTCTCAGATTATCTAATTATAGAATTAAATTAACTTTAATCTCAAACCAAAAAAGTGGCTCTTATAATTTTGTCTTCTAACTCGATACAGAAATATTGCCCTTACGATTAATGGACTCCCATAGGACACTTTGGAGTCTCAAAGTACACCTTAAGCTTGTACTATTTTTAATTGTTAGCTATTTTTCTGTTTAATATCAATGTGCTAGAATTTACACTTTTTTGGAAACAAACCGAGCACCTGGCGTTTTAGCATATTTCGGGTATACTGAATCAAGTGGTGCTAACCGTTTTTTAGGTAAGCTTTTGTTTTCGAGATATACATGTTAAGGGCCGATGTTGAATGTGAACCACACCTAAACGTCAATTTTTTTTTTTTGCACTTTATTAAACGTTTTTCAATTTCAGACTAACTCAATTTGAACAATGGAAGGATACACAATTCAGCTACGCGCTAAAGTAATTCAGGCTTATTATGAAAATGTGCGCGCAATCGGAAAAATCGTGCACAAATTTGGGAAAACTGGGTCTGTGAAAACAACAGTGCATGCTACTGCAGAAAATATTGCTGCTGTTCGCGATAGTGTGGCTGAAGAGCTGTCCATCTCAACTCGTCGTCGTGCCCAACAATTGCACCTTCGTCGTTGATGAACTTGCATTTACACGCTTACAGGAGCATTGACTCAAGAGCTAAAGCCTCTTGACCATTTCAAACATCGTCAATGGTCAGAATGGTGGCAAAAAATGGCAACATTAGAACATATTAACCCTCTAACACTCATTTTAAGAGGTATTTTGTCCTTTTTTTAACTTCTCCGCAAAAGTATTCTAAAACGGCACTTTAGAGGGTTAAAATGTTTTACGAATAGTTTCTGCATCAAATTTTACTAAGGTTATTCTAAGACCAAAAGTTCGGGCAATTTATGTAAAACTAATTTTCGAAATTCCGTGCCTTGAAATTTTTAAATTTTTCGAAACCCCGTTTTACATACATTGCTCGATTTTTTGGTCTAAGAAGATATTCCGGGAACCCGAGCTAACTTTTCAAAACCCTTTGGCAGATTTGATTGAGGCTGGTTTTTTTTTTTTGTTGCACAGTGTAATTTGAAGAACGTTTTTTCCCCAAAATATATCTTACGATATTGCGGTCTTACTACCACTTGTTGCTGTTAGAGCTGTTCCCATAAGATTTGAGATAAGAGATATCGAAAAGGCGAATCACAAGATTTAAACCCCAAGAAAGCCTCTAGTTTTGATAAGATTAGGAACAAAATGCTTCTGGAGCTACCCAGCATAGCACAGAAAATGTTTCTTTTAATTTTTAATGCTTTTTTACGCCTAAAATACCATCCTTACACTCACAATATTATTACAGTAACGGACTGTAGTTTATTTAAGAAATATTCCGTTCAGTCATTTTTAAATAAATAAACATTTAAAATTCCAAGCAAATTTATTTTTAACTGATTCTAACAGTTATTCAAAAAACTAAGTGCATATTAATACGGATTTTCAGTTGCAGTTAATATTGTCCGTTGATTGAGTTAAATTCTTCTTTATGTTAAAGTAAATAAAAAAGTAATTTAAAGCAACGAAAAGTTCATTTAATTTTTACTGTCGAAAATTCAACACCATATTCCGTAAAATCAAATAAATATTCAGTTATTTTATATAATTTTATTACCAAAAATTAATTTTTACTTATCTATAAAAAATGAATTGCTTGTTTTGTGTAAGCAATTCTCATTTTCTTTTTGTTAAAATAATTTAGTTAAATAGGTACATCAAATTTTAAAAGTAAAATAATTGCGAAGAGTTCTTCTGTAAACAACGTGAGCAGTACAACAAAAGTAAAACAAACGTGTGTAACTGGGTAAGTAAATAAAAATATTCTCCATCTCTCGCTTATAAGAAAAACAAGCGGACAGGTGTCTGTCTGGAATTTTTTAGAAATTCGGCTCTTTTGTGGAGTAAACGAAAATTTAATAAAATAACTGAATATTTAATTGTTTTTACTGAATATGGGGTCAATTTGACAGTAAAAAATTGACAGTAAAATTTTAATAAATAACTGAATATTTAATCGTTTTTACTGAATATGGTGTTGAATTTTTGACAGTAAAATTTCACAAAATAACTGAATATTTATTTGATTTTACGGAATATGGTGTTGAATTTTTGACAGTAAAAATTAAATGAACTTTTTGTTAAAAATAAATGAAAAATAGGTAGACCGGTTTTTAATTGAACTTTCATTTCTTTTATATTACAATTTCAGTTAATTTTACGTACAGAATATTGTGAGTGTATAAATGGTCCTTAGTTACCAAAGCCAGGTAAAGATCATACAAAAGTTGAGTCGTGTAGGCCTATTAGCTTATTACCAAATATATCAAAGCTGTAAGTGTCAAAATTAACCCTGATTTTAAATTAAAATAGATGTATTTCTAAGTCCCAATTTACACTACGGACATTTCTTGCCGGACATTAGAAGTCAGACAGAAATTAATACTTGTATGTAAACTACGAAAAGTAAGAAAGAGAAATGAAAAAATGTGCAGTGCAGATAGTCATGTACTACACACTCTACTTTTTCGACCCCTCGCCATCAAACTTCGTCTGTCCGACAAGAAATGTCCCTAGTGTAAATTGGGACTAACCACCAGTTCTGCTTTAGAAGAGAACACTGCACAATTGAACAAACCCATCGAATAGTAAATGTCATAAGAAAAACATTGGAAGAAAGAAAATATTGTTCCGAACTCTTCATAGTTGTTTCGCAAGGTTTTGATAAAGTCTGGCATGAAGACTTATTGCATTAATGGAAGCAAATTTACCAGCAAACACACACAAGCTGCTAGAATTTATAATTAAAGAAAGAAATTTCTTAAGTTCCCCTCAGCTAATTGGCGCTGGAGTCCCACAAGGCAGCCTTCTGGGCCCTCTATTATACTTAATTTATACGTCGGACATGCCAACAAACAACAACACACAAACATCAACATTTGCGGACGACAAGTTTTTCTAAGCGTGCACGAAAACCGTCATGAAGCATCACGTTACTTATGGGATCATATATTTCAACTAGAAATACGGTTAAAACAATGGAGGATAATGGTCAATGAACAAAAAATACGTACAAATAACATTCATATTGCGCCTGAAATCATGCACCCCCACCCTATTGAAATCAATAATAAAAAAATACGTGAACATTCGCATGTAAAATATCTCGGTATACATCTAGATCGCCGTTTAACGTAGAAAAAGCATATAGAGGCCAAATAAACTCAAATGAAACTAAAAGCCATCCAAATTCATTGGCTCGACTGCTAACTTCTAGCTTACACTTTTTTTACAACTGCATCTTAAAGCCAATCTGGTGCTATGGTATTCAGTTATAGGGCACTGCCTCGGCCTCTAAAATCGAAAAAATTCAAAAGCACCAAAATTTATTTCTTCGAATAATACCGCTGCTCCCTGGTATGTTGAAAAATATAAAACTTAATGAACCAATTTGAGTAAAATATCATGATCAGTAACAGGTTTCCCGAACTAAAATTACACTGTGCTCGAAATTGACACTTTTTTTAGACAAGCAGGGCACTACCCGTTTTAACCTAATTCGGGTACGCTGAAGCCAGTGTTGATAGCCGTTTTTAAGGCTAGCTCGGGTTTTTGAGATATACCGTTATTTCGAAAATGGAGGAAGTTGCACTACATACATTCTCGTAACTCAAAAATGGTTTAGTTTATTAAAATAACGAAAAAAAACCGAAATTCCGTAATAAAATTTCCTTTATAGGGGCTCCCATACTAAATTGTCAATATTATATTGAAGAAAAAGCCCCATAACTGCCCAGGAGTCGCCCCTAGTGGGATAAAATGTATGATGGATCTCCATTAGTTCCTTAAATAAACTAAACCATATTTAAGTTTCAGCGTACCCGAATTAGCACCACTGGATTCGGCGTACTCGAATTAGCACCACTGGATTCAGCGTACCCGAATTATGTTAAAACGCCATGTGCCCGGCTTGTCTGTTTTTTCAACTAGCTGTATTATTGAGACGGGAATTTATATTGGACCCATGAAAAATTATGGACCAATCATCAAAAAAATAATTTTATTGTTTTAAGGTGGTTATCAGAAGGCTGCTTAATATAAGACATAAGTTTAATTACAACCGATTATTACAAAATTAAATTGTTTAAATGTTATGGGGTCCATGGTAAGTTATGGACCGATATTCATGAATTTTAACAGTGTGATTTCTAGTCCTATAAAACTGTGATATACCAAATTGTATTACTGTAGTATTATTTGTTACGATTTTAGGCGTACAAACTGTTTTCTGATAGAAGGCTCTATATGGGGCCAATGGTAAATTATGAACCGACCTTCACGAAATTTTATAATTTGATTTCCAGTCATATGGAAATTTTTTAGGATGGTGGTTTCACATTTTTATTCATAACTCTTATCCTATTAAACCGATTTGGCTGGGTTTCAATTCCAAACTGCTTAGTGTAACTACAAGCGTTTTAACACCAACGTTGAGTTTTTCGAAAGAAGGCATGTTTTTAACAGACAGACGGAAATGGCTAAATCGACTTACAGCCTGTTTAACGTTCGCATGGAAAATTACATTTAAAACAAAAACAAATTTTAGAATTTTCCATGCGAACGTTCGAAATCGTTAAACAGGCAGTTAAAATTACTTTAGGAGCCAGAATGTATAAGTATGTATACTTTATGAGGTCTGAGAAGAATAATAAAAAAGTTTCACACGGAATGAAAAACTTGGTATACCCTCATGGGCCACTATTGGTGGTGGAGGCTATAAGAATAAAACAATTATTAAAGTCGAAAGCAATTTCAGCCATTCAGAAGCAGTCGTTCTTATTCATTGATTATATTGAACTTTTATACAGAACCCTTAAATTTGTTTTGCTATTAATTAATTAAGCTAAATTTGTACAAATTTAACTTTTATTTAAAAAAAAAGTAGCTATTTTTTAGTTTTAACGCACTTAATAATCCCTTTTAATAAAAAAAATTGTGACATCACCCATTTTGCATTTAAAAAGTGTGAAAAGTATGATCCAAAATAAGCAACAAGAATGACGACAAGTAGTGAAATGTCAAACTGTACTGCAGCAGCACCATTAAAACTGTGTATTAAAAAAACCCGAAGGCATAAGTATTTTAAAAATAAATTTGACTAAAAATTTAAATAAATTGTTTTTTAAAAAGGGGTAAAAGATTCTGCATATGGCCATAAAACAAAAATTTGACATCTTTTTGACATTCACCACAAGTGAATATTTGAATTGGAAAAACGAAAATAACTCGACATTTAAAATAACACACATTCATCCACTTGCTCGCGCACACATTTCCATATGAAAATATGAATTTGTATACAAAACGAAAACTAAACAAAAAAGTAGTAAAAAAAACAATATAAAATAAAAACAAAATGAAATAAGTAAAGACGGGTTAAATTCTAAATAAAAAATGAGTAAAAGCAAGGATTCCTTTCAGATGTGCATTTATGTTGAGAAGTCTGCACCACACATGCATAAATACATGTGCAGTTAAGAGAAAGAAAATAGCATTTAAACATATTTGAAGTGTTTTAGCTAAATGAAATAAGGGATTAATTAGGTAAATTTTGAAGTTGAACGCAAAGTTCTAGGCAAACATTTGAAGACCCCTTTCAGACTCGGCAAGTTAGTTGCGCAAGTTAGTTGCGCAAGTTACTTGCCGATAACACAAAGTCTGTACAACATTTTTTTCCTTACCCCGACATTACCACTGACATCAACAAACCAAGAGTTGCGCAAGTAACTTGCCGAGCGTGAAAGGGGTCTAAGATTCGGACTAGATTTATTACTTTTTCAACATCGTCGCATTAAAGCGTAATTTATTAAAAGTTATTTTATATGGAAATATGATAAATAACAAACCGGTATATGGATTCTTGGAAAAATAATTTAAACCTCTTTCTAGTTAAAATAAGGGAAGTAACACATACCGATATAATGGCGAAACTTTGTCAATATATCGGTTTAGGTTAAATTTGACTGTCGATTAGAAGATACTTGAAATTTTTTCATAGCTTTTTTTTTGAACATGTTAATTTTAAATGCTTAGTTTTTGCATTACAACTTGTTTCTCTCACTTTCAACCAACACATTAAAATTGTTTCTTTTACTGGCCTGCGAAATTGCTTCCTCAAACTATTACTGCCGTATTCATAAATAATTAAAATGGATTTGAAATGCATTTTAAGAAAAATTTGTATGAAAATGTTGCCTTAAAACAGATTTCAAACTTATTTTATTTTGTATGAATACGGCTGTTACTATCTGCGCTTATTTTCGTAAAAGTAACATATTTTGATGTATACTTCTCTTTCAGGCACAAGCCAGAGTGAAATGCTGATTTAATTGTTTTTATACTTTTCACCGAAGGTGAAAGGGACTATATAAGTTTGTCATTCGGGTTGTAAATTCTACAATTTTATAAAGTATATATATTCTGGGTCCTTTCGAGTAGCGCAGTAGATTTACCGATGTGTGTCAGTCTGTTGAAATGGGTTTTCCGAAGACCCCAGATATCATAGTTGGGGGTAGTGCACTAAATATTGATTTAAATCAGCAGTGCACTATCACTAAATAAAACTGCAAAGAAATTAGCTTGCACTCTTTTTTACCAGCTTTAGTGATGATTGCAATTTTTTAACTACCACTAAAATTTTTTTAGTGATATTGCAAATTTTTTCACTATCACTAAACGCAGATTGAATGCAAAAATCTGCACTCAATTCAAATAGTGCAAAATTTGGACTTGCAATCAAAAAAGCTGCATACAAATATTGTATCACTAAAATTTAAAAAATGTAACTTTGTATGTATGTGTATGGTTTTAAGCAAAGAACATTCAACAAAATTAAAGTTTGTCAATAACGGTATAATGATTGGCTTTAATCATGAAAAAACATGTTTTTGATTTTAAATTTAGTGCAACAATTTTAGTTGCACTCAAATGAGTGAAAAAAAAGTTGCAATAAACTGATGACTGCTTTTTTTTAAATCAAACTATTTTTTTTTGAGTGCAAAATTTTTTAACATCACTATCACTCATGTTTAGTGTGGCTTCAAATTTTCAATTCATCACTCAACATCAAGAAAATGAAAACTGCAAAAGAATAATGAAACGTATTGTTTTTCTATAATACTTGACGCTCGATAGAAAGTTCGAATTTTACAAGTCTTTGAAACCTTTGTGAAAATATTATAAGAGAATCAGAGGAGGATTAGCCTCGTTTCGCCCTTAACTGTTGCCCTACTCGAGAGATAACTTAGAGAAGGGGTTGTTATAGTCAAACTTTATGAAAATTACGCAGAAATACTTAAGTTTTCAAATAAGTTTTTTCGCATCTAAGAGACTCAGATTTCCGCTGCAGGTCTGGTTTAAATGCAAAAGTTAAAATACTTTAATATAAATTTTAAATGAATCGTTTATTTCGGAAACCCGCCAAGTGCGTCTTTTTAACCTTTAACCCTCAAATCACCCTTGTGTGAAAAATCATTTTTCCACGATAAACAAAAAACTTGTTGACGTACACTTAAGAAAATTCTTAACTTTGTTAGCAATATCAATTATGTACCTGCTGAAAACACATTTTTTGATTAAAAAATATTTTTTAGTAACAAAATATTGCAAAACTTATGTAAGTTACCTTTGTGTGTGGTTTTCCACACAAATGTAGTTTCTATGTAATTTGTACTAGAGACAAAATTGGCTGCCGGCAAGTGTGAATATTTTTGATATTGTTGCGAACTGCATGCAATGTATATTTTATAAAGTGAGTGCTTAAATAAGCTTCGTATGGTTTGTTATTGATCACCAGGAAAACCAGAAATGTGCAATTGCAGATTTTTCCTTGTGCGACCAATGAAGACAGAAACAATATATTTATCCGTTTTAGAGATTTTTATAAATTTAAGCATCGATTTGTTAGTGCATATTTCAGCGTTTTCGGCATTTTTTGCATAATTTAGTTAAAATATCCTTTTTTCAGCATTTTTTTTAATTTTGAGCGCATATTTTATCTTTTTGTGGCATATTTTGTTACATGTAAAATTTTTTTAAGAAGCCTACAAGAGCTTTCGCAGCAAATAAAAAAATTTGCTTGCGATATTTTGACTTCTCCATTTTAAATATTAATATGTATGTATACCCGAGGTGTTTCTACAGTTGCGCCATCTACATTTAATTTTAAATCGAAAATTGTAAGACAATGCAGGTTGTCATTATATACTTATAAATGTTATTTTAAACTTTAAAATTTTACATTTCCAATTTTGGAGGGGTTTTGATCAAATTTGGTAAATACATTTTAATTGTACTAAGACCCAATTCTATGTAAATCGTTAGAATTGGTCTATAATTTTGCATATTCCTCATAAAAACTACTTTCCTAATTAGAGTCTTTGTGTCTGTAGACCATCTAATTATGCTGGTATTTAGATTAAATTTGCCCCAAAAATTTTTTTCGAATCAGTTTACATTCGCCCAAAGCTTCCATCTAAAAATAGCTTTAACATCCTTTTAAATATTTACATTAATAAACAATTCAGCAACCGTCCCTAAAATCCCTTTAAGACAAATACTCTCAAATGAATGTTAATATCAAGATATTATTCGGCACAAATAACTCTTATATGAATTTTTACCTCTGTTTTTGTGATTGCCCGTCGTTTCCAAATGGGGTAAAATCTCAAAAATTCGTCTGTAAATACTATGGAGTTTGGGCTTTATCAATTATAATTTTAGGATTGTTTTCATTTAATTGAACTGTTATTAAATTGATTATTTTGTTTTGTTTGAGATTTGATTATAAATCAGCGACCTAAAATTAGTAAAAATTAGCAACAAAGTTCCAGGTCGAAAAATTACTGTTACGCAGTGTAATCTCTTACACCGTTATTTTTGTACACTAAAAAAAAATATTCTATATGAGTTTTGTATATTTTAACTTGAATTCAAAATCAATATGCGCGTATCAGTATCGCCGATATTTGGTTTTGGGTGTACGGCATTATATTAATAGAAAATGTGGTTAAAAATGTAAATAGAAAACAGAGGGGGTAGTAGTTCTTGGTTCGTACTCGGTTCATACCCTTCTGGCATGGGAGGCATTGCTCTTAACGTCCTTGCACTTAAGCCCTCACATCACGACCAGATGGAAACCCATTCGTAATATACAAATAACTATTTTTTTAATCCACATTGTACAAGTAGAACGCATCACCACGTCAAGAATCATCTATATATGTACATACATACTTATATATAAATGGGTGTAAGTAATAAAAAATACAACAGAACTAAAATTAATTTTCAAATAAAACCAAACGCATTTTTTTAATAGGTATGAAAACGTACATTTGAATGTACCCACATGCACAATATTTTGAACTATCTGTTCGCGTACTCGTTCTGCTTTTAACACTCTCACTTCTTCGTACACCGTATCAACTACACATTTACTCATAGATATGAACTAGTAGTCATTAGGGTGGAGTGAAAGGAACAAACAAATTTTTTTATTTCAAAATCGTTTTTAAATTTTTAAATCTCCTGTATTAGTACACTGTGCTAGAAATTAACACATGGTGTTTTAACCTAATTCGGGCACGCTGAATCCAGTGGTGCTAGCCGTCTTTTAGGTAAGCTCTGGTTTTCGCAATAAACTGTTATTTCAAAAATGGAGGGGGGGGCAAGTATGTTTTAAGAACAAAAAACTAATGGAGGTCGGTCATACATTTTATCCCCTTAGGGGCGATTCCTTGGCATATTTCTAGTCTGCTCATTTTGTATGGTCATATATTTGACCCATCTAGGGGCATCCTTGGCACTGCAGCTGCCAAATTGAAGAATACAAATATGGCGGTTTATGATTTCTTAAAAAACAACAGTTTTAAAATGTTGCAAAAAAAAATTATTGGGGGATTCACAGGGTATCATAAAGTCATATGTCTTAAAATAATAACACGAAAAAATACGACTGTCGTGAACAACCCCTCATAATTTAGTGTGCTATTTTGGATTTAAATCAGCTGATTTAAACATATATAAAAGAAATTAATATTTGCCTAAAATAAAAATACTTTTAGTTCTAATCCACGAATTAATATATTAAATTAGATCTTCCCTGATTATTTTCCATTTTTCAGACGCAAATTACAAATAAATTTATTTTGTTTATGTACGAAACAGCAGAGTCTTAAGCCTATCTAATTTGACGCCGCAAGTGATTTGTTGCAAAAATTGCTAGCCGCAGGTTAAATACGGATGTTAGCCGGATAAAACTATACCATCAAAGGCGACGGCTACAAAAACTACTTTCGGTTTTTTTAGTAATTTCAATAAACAAACCCGTTTTTAAGTTACGCGAATATATGTCGTGCAATCTCCTCCATTTTCGAAATAACTGTATGTCTCGAAAACAAGAGCTAACCTAAAACATTGGATTCAGCGTACTCGAATCATGCTAAAACGCCATGTGCCCTGCCCGGCTTGTCTGTTTTTTCAACTAGCACAGTATAATGATTACCCAATAAAAACCAAATTTTCTATGCGAACGTTAACGTCGCCCCTAGTGTAATATAATGTATGACCGACCTCAATTAGTTATGTGTCCTTGACATTTTCTCATGATAAACTTGCCCTGTATCACTACTTCTTATGGGGGCTCCCATACAAATTATTGTTAAATTTCGGGTTTTTTAATAATTTCAATAAACTAAACCCTTTTTGAGTTACGCGAATATATGTTGTGGAGCCTCCTCCATTTTCGAAATAACGAAATAAATAGCTAACCTTAAAATATTATGTTAAACGTCAGGTGACCGGCTTGTCTCTTTTTTTTAACTAGCACGTTGTTATCGTCTTATGTCCCCAATTTCTACAAAAAGAAATCTAGCTGTGCATAGAAATCTATGGTGTAAAAGCTGCCATATTTTAAGGGGAAACTAGAGGTAAAAACACGTAGGCCAAATAAACGTTGAAATAATAGGTAATAATAGGTAATACTAGCTGTTAGGTACGAACACGACCTGCTTTCTTTTTGTAGAAATTGCGGGCGTTAGAAGAGATCTATTAAAACAATAGTTTTTGTACTGAAAACAAAGCCTTTATAATCTTGTCTATCTGTCCAATCGACCATCCCCTTACCGAATACGAGTGTGACTTTTGCGTTTACTACGATGAACCGATTTTGATGTAATTGAAAATATCTTCCCAATTTGGATGAAATCCTAGATAGATCAGCGTAAATTAATCACACAGGGCTTATATTTTCTTCAAAGCTAGAAATATGAAGGGACAAATGGGCAATTTCTGCCTATCCGGAACTACCTTAGAGATTTTGATAAAATTTAAAACATATTTAGATCGATCTACACACAATAAAACACACAGGCTTTATTATTTTTTTCAAACCTTGGACCAATAGCAGACAGAAAAGCAATTTCTGCCTCTCCTACTCTGTCCAACCGATTTAAAACACATCAAGTAACAATGCGCCAATCATGTCCGACTTTTTTCTAGTACTGAAATGGCAAGCCTTATATTTATAGATTACAAACAAACAAAGTACTAAAGATTTTTACACAAAAGTACGTTTATACAAAGATGGAACGACACACATAAGTACTATGCATATGTACATACCCAATAAAAAAATTGAGCTTCAAACGAAGCAGGTTTGTAAGGGAGAAATGTGAGAGTTACGTTTACCATACCGCTTACGGAAGACATGAATTTTATATGGCGAGTTCCCACTTTGAAGCAATACATATTTGCGCTTTATTCAAAGCATATACAAACTGGTGAACGTAGCTATCAGCTTTACACACTGAATGATTTTTTTTGCAGTTATTTTTAGATCTCTCCCTTAAAAACCTGCTTCGTAGTAAGGGAATACCGTGGCAATTTAAATATTATTTTTTCTTTAATGAAACTTGTAAAGAGATCCTTCACTTACTTTACTGCATCTCTGTTTGCCTTATTGCGTAGCGCATAATTGTGCGCTTATATTTTAGTGCTTCGCAAAATGATAAAATTTATTATTGGGTAGATTTTACTTGCATATGTGGATTTACCAGAACATTCAAATTCAAATACGTTAAAACCATTTTTTCGTTCTTTATTCTTTTTTTAACATTTGGAAAAATTAAATTTAAAACATTTAAAGGAACAAATATAAAATAATATTATTTGCCCTTGTGTCTTGTGCCATCATGTATTTACATGAAATAAAAAAAAAACTTCTGCACTTTTCACTCAAACAGAAGTGATTCAGAGCAATAAAGTCGGCATTGTGGGTTTCAAAACACTTTGCAATGTCAATGGGACAAGCGGGAAACCAATACTTAAGGGATATGGAGAAAAAGGTGGGCTATCTCCATTTTTGTAGTTTCTATAATAAATAACAAAAACTTATTTCTAAATAGATACAGGGTTATCCATTTAGTGGTTGCAAAACCACTCTTTCATTTATTGAGATTTATTTAGTTACGAATATGAATCGTTTGACAACCGAAGAACGGGTCAAAATATGTAGTTAAAACTTACTAAAAATTTGGTAGTTCAAACCTGGCTAATTTTCGGACATAGTGGGGTAATTATGGTCTTCGTAATCGACCTACTGTGCTAGTAATAGGAAATATTTTATAAATATTTGGAGATACTGGAAATGGTACAGATGGGGCCAGGCCTGTACATCATCGTTATGTGCGCACTGTCTGGAGGTGTCATTGGGCCGTACTTTTGGAAAATTACGCTGGAAGAAATTTAATTAAATTCAGAGTGCTATGGCCATACTTTTTTTTGGCCTGCAACTGAAAATTATGAACTGGAAGATATGTGGTTTCAACAAGACGGTGTCACGAGTCAAAAAACATCAATGGAATGGGGAGTTTCAAGAACGCGTATTTTCACGTTTTACCGACGTCTATTAGCCACCTAGATCATGCGATTTTACGCCGTTAGACTTTTTGGTGGGGCTAATTTAACTTTACATTTGAAGCCGAAAATAATAACCCGTTAGTTTTGTTCGAGATGAACATAGAGAAAAAAAGTTTTCTCTGCGTGTAGGAACATATTTCCTAAAAATCCTGCTGATTACACAAGGGAACAAATTTGGACTTTTTTTCTGCGGTCTGGATTTTGATTGGAAATTCTTACTAATTTGAGGTCGCTGATTTTAAATCTTATCTCCATTTTTCTCTATTAGCTCTAGTTTTCGAGATATACCGTTATGTCTAAAATTAAGGCACTTTCACTACATATATTG
Organism: Pollenia labialis; assembly: GCA_949318255.1. Taxonomy (NCBI): domain Eukaryota; kingdom Metazoa; phylum Arthropoda; class Insecta; order Diptera; family Polleniidae; genus Pollenia; species Pollenia labialis. Next base: position 56,921,922 of record OX439139.1, on the reverse strand, counting down.
GAATAACTTAAAAGCGGTGGACCATATTCAGTTAAAAAAAAATCCGAAACTCGGCAAGAATATTATCTTTACCCCATGCTTACATTGTTTTTAAATATGCCCTGTAGTTTCAGAGATCTCGTTGAGTTTTTGAAGAAAAAATAGGAAAATTTAAAAAAAAACTATATTTTTGTTCTTTAAAAATTTATTGAAATTAAAAACGCGACAAAAATCACAGTTTTGGTCTAAAAACATTTAGCTTAACATAATTTCGAATGAAATGAGGTTTGTTTCATTGTAATCGGTGCACAACTTTTGATTTTATTCATAGAGATTAAATTTGAAATCAGCGACCTGAAATTAGTAAGAATTTGCAATCAAATTCCCGACCGCAAACTTACTGTTCCGCAGTGTAATTAATTGAAAAATATTTGCCATCAGAGTTTTTTATTGTTTGATTACAGTTTTTGAAATTACGCTTGCCTTAGTCAAATTTTCAAGGATACAGAATATGTACCCTATTGAGCATGAGTCGCAATTTTATTGTGTTGCATAGAAAAGGACAAACATATACACGTGAATAGTACATTATTTATTTTTGTATCTCTTATTTTACAATCAATTGAATATTTTTCTATTAATCTTCATCAATGAATGAGAAATTAGGATAATTTAGATGTAAAAAATAGCATTTCGTAAGCGCCACCTTTGCTACAAGAGATTTTCCATGATTTTTAAAGATTTCCGGAGCATTCCCTAACTAAAAACAAATTCGAAAGTATGGTCCGTCAAGCCCGATCATATGATAACGTAAACCACAGCATAAAGGGACAAATTTTCGCGAATGTATTCTACTTGGAACACATGGCCAATCTTGAACCCGGAAAACCCAAATCATCTTATGAGGTTAAGATTCATGCAAGAGTGCCGAATATTCTTTAAAAAGATCAACATCTATATGAGATCTGCTCCTCCAAAATCGATTTTTAAGAGAAGGTTTATATGGGTCCTATGGTCAATTCTGTTGTCTACAAATTGTATATCAATACCAACATTTTAACGAAGTTATGGCAGTTAAGGGCCGATTTTAGAAAATTTTGTTAAATAAGATTGTGTCAGGGCACAAAGACTTTATTATGGAATCGTTTGTACTAAATTTCTAAAATTTTCGCACAAGATTACATGGACTGTAATGTTTTTCATATGGAAAATCCCATGACATGTGTCTTCATTCTTTTGCATACAAACGCCCAATATTGTATTATATCTAAAATACATACCGTAGGGTAAATTTTTTTGTATACAAAATGCTTGTACATTTTTACCACTTAAATTAACCGTACACAATGTAGTACAATAAGAATTATTTAGGTATCTACACCAATAAGATGGTTGCAACAGAGAGAAATGCTACAGAAAATGATCCATTTAGAATTGTGTACAAATATTGACGAGGGTTTTGTGTATTTTCTATAGTTTTCTCTCTCATCCACTACAATTTTTTTCTTATTCTGATGTCAATGATTTGCGAGGTAGACACACTAAATAAAATGTAATTTTATGTTGTTTTGTTTATTGTTTGTTATTTTCTTATTATTAATTTATTTTAGTTTTTTTTTTAATTCACTACACTTCACAGTGGTATAGATTGGTTTTAGATAATATGACTCCAGAATATTGATATGGGCGATGTATGTGCCAAAAAGAAAAAAGCGCTTAAGTCGACTTTAGCAAAATTTTAGTTAGTGGCAATATCCATGTTTAAATGTGCCCATGGACATTTACAAGTGGTGTCCTTTCCACATGCCACTAAAATCTTAAGTTTTCATCGTGGACCAGGCTGTAAATTTTAAAGCTTTGCAGTGAACACCCTGAATTTTTGAGCATGCAATACTTCACTAATTTACATTTTGTGGGTGAAATAAATCTGTTCAATTTGTTAAAAGTTCAAGAAGCTAATTGTTTTTTATATGATATAAAAAGCTTGTTTCTTTACCTTTCGTGTAAAGTCTGGTTAAATGAGAATAAAATAAATTTTTACTCACAGAGTTTTTAGGAGGGAGAGGAAGAGATATGGCATTATTTTTTCCTTCTCTAATTAAAGCTCAAGATCTGACGGCTAAAACTAGAAGAGTACGAACCAGCCCTTACAGTTTATTTTTAGCAGCTGATTGTTTGAAAATTCTTCCAATCTACCAGAATAAAAATTTTAGGCGGTTTTGTACAAGAAGAAGAAAAAGGATTTAGTTCTATTAAACGCACTCTCATTTACACAATTTTCGTGTACGGGAACAAACCTAATATTTCTGTTATTATAATAACGTTTTTAGACTTCAACGCACAAAATTATAAGATCACCTCTTCCAAGTCAACATATTGAAAACGTAGGGTATCATACGATTAAATTTGACTGGCCTTAATTTTTTAAAATGGTTTTTATTTGTTTTGTGGCGTGTTGTTTATTTTTTATTTCTTCTCCAGTTTAGAATACATAATAAACATTAAAAAACATAAAAACAAAAATACTTTTAAATTAATATGGGCTTGAGGACGACATAGAAAATTCTACGCAAAAACTCAACATCAACAAACATTTTGGGGGAAAATTTTCGTACACAACAGGCAGATGTACTCAAGTTCTATTACGGGACTAAATATCTGTATCTCCCTACATTTTAAGAGATGCGGGCAAAAATAACAGAATAGAAAAAATTTTATTGTTTCATATAAAAACAGAACTCTGATCAAGGGAGAACGAACTCTGAGTGAGTGAACTCAAATGAATGAATTGTTAAATGAGAATTTGTATGACTTTTTGCCGTTATTTTGTTACAGTTCACTTTAGTTGAGTCAAATGTGTTTGTTGCTGTGTTTTTTTTTAATTTCGCTAATGTTTTTTTGCTCTAAATTAAAATTGCTTGTATTCTGTCCGTCTGTCCTTCCATCCATATGTTTCTATACATTCGTTTATTTATATTTCGACTCGCATCGTGAGCAAATGCTGCTGGTTTATTTTTATTATTTTTTCATTACAATTGAGTACAAGAGTGAAATGAATTCAGTATTTAAAAAAAGATGCGTATCTCAAAGTTTTATATGGGGATGTGAAATGGTGATGATGTTCTGAAAGATCTCGCAATTGAGTAGGAGGCCGCTCTACGCGATCAATTTGAAACAGTTTCTATTTTGCTCTGAACAAATTAACAACGCGACAATTTTCACTTTGTTCCGTGTGTTACAGTGATGATTTCGAAAGCTTAACCAAAAAAAAAAAAAAAAAATGTTAAATGAAAAATTATTTTTTACTCAAATTATTTAATTAAATAAACAAACAAAATATCGAGAGGGGTTTTTTCTATTTTTCTAAAAAAAAGAAAATAAACCGAGAGTAAAAATACAATTTAGTTTGGCATAAAAACGTAAAAGATTTTCCCCATCTGGTTTTTGGGTGGCTTTATGAGGGAGTGTGTGTGTGTAAAACAGTGATTTATATTGAAATTATATGCAGATTTTCAAATTCGATTTAAAGGTATACAGAAATAAAAAAAAATAAGCGTAAATAAAAACAAATTTTTAAAAAATTAAAACTCAATATAATTTATACAAATTATATGTGAATAATTAGATTTTGTCAAAATTAAAGAAACAGTAAGAAGAAGCTATGTTTGGATAGTGTGTGCTGAAATTTCAATGCAAAGTAAGAAATTATAATGTTAAAAATATATAAACAGCATTTAGGTGACATCAAGTCTCGTTTCTATGTATTTGTCACTTTTTGGTAGCAAAAAATTTTTTGTTTCTTTTGCCACGCCTCTGTCATACTGATAGAGCAATAGTTTCTTTCTTCCTAAATCCATCATGTCTCGTTGTTTTGAACAAAGGTAAACTTTTTTTTGTCTAGCACAACCAAAAAAGAAACAATTGATATGTAAGGAAATGGATCCTGCCAACTCATTTAACAACAAATCGTTACCTAAAACGCAAAAGGACCTAACTAACCAAAAATGTTAATTCGACTTTTTCTTGGAGCCTTTCGCCCAAAGTTATTTACAAATTTTGGATTTTTACACGATGTTGTAATTAAATTGGAAACAAAAAATCTTACATTGATATATGTAAGTATAAGCGTATAAGAGACAAAGTTAATAAACAAATTTAAATAATTTTTAGTAAAAAATTAAAGATACTGGGGATATTTACGGAGGCAAGCAGAATTGTGAGTCCACTCGTATGAAATATACTCCAGAGCAAATACTCAATTTTAAATATGCTACCTTAGCATCTGTAGAAGTATAAAGAACTTGTTCTATGTACAAGAACGTGCTTACTCCAAGTAGACATTTTTAAATTGATTTTTTTAAATTTAACTTAAAACTGTTTTTGGTGCTTTCTTTTTTGGTTGCCCTGTTTATTACGTTCGGTTCCAAATTTACTACCTCTTCTAAGCAAGGTGTGTTTTTAAAAAACCCTTTTATTTAACACACATAACATAAGTTTTAAGCAGAGGTTTTATTTCGGATCACAAAACCGGGAAGCTATTCCCGCAAAATATTTTCAAAATTTCCAGGAATTTTGAAATTTATATGGTATCGATATTAAAACAAGGTTTTTAGTCGGGTCAAAATCTAAAAACTATACGCACGATTTTTAACGATGTGAGAAAATAATGGGCTTTTTAAATGTTATTAATGTACTGTTTTCACAACACAAGTGACTGAACGTGTAGTAAAATATGGAAACACTCAAAAACTGAGTGCTTTTCATATAAATTTTACTACACGTTCAGTCATTTGTATTGTGAAAACAGCGCATAAATGTATTCTAAAAAAAGCCCCTGATTGCAACAAATCCTTGAAGATTTTGGGCTCGAATGTCTCTCACAATCAAGAATCTTTATTCCTGCCAATACTTTTTGCCTTAATTTAGAATTATGCGAGCAACGAGAGTGTTTTTTTTACTAAAATTTTAGGCGATGACAAGCGTTTAATACTATACGTCCTGGGAATTGAATAAGTTTGGGATATTAGAAACCGTTAAATAGAGACAAATGTCTGCACGCTAAGAAAAAACATGGTTGTGGTAAACATATTCTAAGAGCAACATATTATGATAAGATTCATGATTGTAGTCACCATATTACGATTGTTATTAAATCATATTATGACCAAATATGTTCGTAATATTACATCATAATATTTTTCTCTTAATCATATTGTTATCCTGTTAATCATAAAACGTTAAGAAGTTATAATATTACTGTCATGGTAATCATAATAAGATAAGAAGTAATCATATTGTTGTCATGGTAACCATAATAAGTTAAGAAGTAATCATATTATTGTCATGGCAATCATAATTAGTTTAGAAGTAATCATATTATTGTCATGGCAATCATAATAAGTTTAGAAGTAATCATATTATTGTCATGACAATCATAATAAGATTAGAAGTAATCATATTATTGTCATGTCAATCATAATAAGTTTAGAAGTAATCATATTATGATGCAAAGTGATATGAACTGTTATACATAAATTTTTTACATCATAATATGATACAACTTTAAAAATAATATTTTTATTGGAAAAAAATACTTATGATAAAATAAAAATCATAATATAGTTACTGTAATCTTTTTGTCGTAGGTCGCAATTATTTATAAATTATTTTATGGAGTTTTCATTATTTTTCTCTTAAAATAACACAAAACTTACCAGTAATGGTGAATATTTTGCACCAATATTTCACAAATTTTTCCACCACTTTAAGATTATTAAAATTTTTAAGCAAAGATATTTTATTTTGTGACACTACAACCGATTTTTAATGTTTTTTTTTATTTTTTTTAATTTCTTGTTTATTTTAATGGTTATTTTGTTATTTCTTTTTTAATATTTTTCTTTATTTTTTTTTAATTTCTTGTTTATTTTAATGGTTATTTTTTTATTATTTAGCCACTCACTAACAAATAATTCGATATGTTTATGTAAAACACGACACAACTGATACAAAATTATTTTACAAATGGCGATACCAAAATATTATTAGAGTAACGATATTTTGATTGCATCTTTAACTTATTATGATAAATGTATATAAAGTTATCATGTTATGGCTATGAGTAATATAATATGTTTTGAAAGTTATCATAATTTAGTTGTTAGAAAAATAATTATTTTTCGGTCAACAATACTCAAATTTATAATTGCGATAAACATTAATATGTTTTCAGTAACTATAATATTGCTGATATTTAATAAAAATAACAATTATTTGTTTACAACAACAATATATTGTTACACTAAACACAGTGTGGTTGCCGTAACCATGCCCAACCATATTTTTTCTCTGCGTGTGGAAAAATTTACTTAAATTCTACGCTAATTAGAGTTACATGGAAACGTAGTTATAAACGTAGATGACAGTAATCTATACAATTCCATGCAATCTTAAGCATTTGTAAATCTTAACAAATATTTGAGCCCTACATGTGACCACTTTTTATACCTACATGTGTCTAACACCAAAATAAAAATTAATATGTTTGTTCCCGACCCAACTTTTCTTATATCAATTGACTTAGAATCATTTTTTTAATATAATTAACGGTGTCCGTCCGTTCGGCTGGCTCGTTATCACTCTTTGTTTTATCATCGTTCGCAGAAAGCAGACATTTAATCATATTTGTTTCATATGCTCTTCTAATTGTCAAAAGCACGAAGCCGATATAAAAGGGTGAGAGTCGGTCCTCTCTCATACAATCTTCTTTGGTGTAGGATATCCTATAATCGGCTTGACGACTTTATTTTCTTACTTATTGTATTAAACATTTGTTCGATTTTGCAAAATGCTTTTCTTCAAATTAAGTGACTTGGGGTATGCAGACGATCTATACCTAACCGCACATAGTTTTCAACAATGCTAGGGTATTCATTCGGTTAACCGTTAATCGCTTAACCGGATAATTACTACCCGATTAACTGGTTGGTAAATTTAAAATTGGCTTTTTTCGATTAACGATTAAACCGATTAAATTCAGTCGATTAACCGATGTAACAAAATTTTGAATTTGTTGTAGTTTTTTTGTGTTTTTAATTATGGGTGAGTTCCAAAACGTCAGTTGCAACGAAATCCACTTTTTAAAATGCGTTCTTCAATGCAATGTGGAATTAATTAATTAATTAATGTTATCTGTACCAAAGTTCACCAAAAAAGTTACCAAAGTGCAGCAAAAATGTTGCGTTAAAAAATATTTGGCGCTGAGCCTTGTCATACCGAGTTAGATGATGATCTGGCAACAGAAGAAACTCTCGGTAGTAACACAACAACAGAATTAACCGAAACAATTAAAAGTGTTAAAAATTTAAAAAAATTAAAACAGGACTCTTATGGCATAATGGATGATTTTATATGTTCAGAGAAAACCAGGAAAAAGACTGAGAAATCAGATAATCCGTATAATGGGTTGCTTTTAAGTTCTCCTACAACCAAGATAAGTGAACGAATTTTTTCCAAGTCAAGTTTTATTAAAACTAAAGAAAAGAATCGCTCAAATTGTAAACATTAAATCCAATTTATTTTTTTTTTCTAAAACATTATTTTATAATATCTCTTTAAACTATTAAAGAAATTAATAATATGATCTCACACTTTTTTTTTTAATAAATACATAAAATGTATTAATTAAAAAATATGTGTTACATAGTTATTAATTATTTTTTGTTTGCTCGTTTTAGTTCAAGATTTGTTGTGTTATTGATTTTGTTTTTTACTAATAAACTCGAAATAATAAATAATTTTTAATTTGTATGTATTGAAGTTACTTTATTCGATTAATTAATCGAGCGATGAACCGATTAAAGCAAAAGTACGATTAAATGAATACCCTAACAAATGCCAAACTAAAATCCCTTCATCAAAATGCCTTTATGGATAGACAAAGCTAGTAAGGCTATGATGTACCTACTCGAGAGAAAAGTATTGATATCAAGTGATATTTCGTGTAACCTAAAGCAAAGAAGTTATAAAACCTTCATTTAGCCTATCCTCCGCAATAGATGTAAAAACTGGCGTCTACATTGACACCGTTGCCTACGCCATATCATCCAATGCTATTGGCTAATTACGATCAGCAACTCTGAGCTTCTTTACACCGCAATGCCGATACCAATCCACCAGGATGGATTGGAAAAACACAATCGCAAAGACTGTTTTGATGTATGACCCACAAGGTTCCTATCAAAGAGGACGCCCAAGGAAAACATGGGGTACATCAACCAACCAGCATCATCACAATTTACATGAAACGAAGCTGTATAAATAACCCCCTACAGAACCAGATGGAAATCCTTAACTGAGGTGGAAAACTGTGGAACATCATCGTCATCATGATCCATTTAAAAGCAAAATATTTGTATGTAAAGGGTGTCCACAAACTACCGCAGGATTTTAATTAAATAGAAAACACAAGGTTGCCAACATTTCGGTACACCCTTTACATCTTAAACTCTCCATTAAACTTATAACAAATTAAAATTGTCCAACAGCAAAAAACTAAAAGAAGCTGTTTAATCGTAAACGTTTTTTAATCTCTTAAAATGTCATTGCCATGTTAAAGCACTTTTTCACTACAAAAAATGCAAAAACAACAATATAAAACTTAAACACAGAAATTCCTTAAATCACAGTAATATTTTTATTAAATGATTTAATAACTATAAAAACTCTCAGACAAACAGATACACAAGTAAAGCCGGAAATCTGTGCGACATTTTTAATTAATGTCAAGTTAAAAAATAAAATCCACAAACTGCTGTTGTTCAATTAACCAAAAAGGAAAAAAACACACACTCACACACACACATGCACACAAATCTCCAAGTTAAAAATGCAATGAAAAGAAACATTTTGCAAACTATTAAGTTGAAATTATCCTGAAAATGCCACAAAAAATGAAAATAAATAATAAATTTAAATTTGACCATGCTAAAGACACCAACCGCCACGCTACACTCCACAACTTAAATGAATGAAAGAAAATTTTCTTGAAAATTTTTAAAAAACAAAACATAAAATTATTTTAACTGATAAAAACCATAAGGAAGGAAATAAGATTTAAAAAAAGATACAAATAAACAAAAAAAAAATTGCAACAAATTCACGATACAATCGACCGACTGACTATTCGTACAACTTGTTTAAATCAATAATGAGTGATTCTCACTTTCGCTTACACCCCTCGGTGCCCCAATCAAAATTAAAATTATGGATTGTTTAACAAAATGTACGACGAGCGCGAGTAGATTTTCAAATATTTCAAAGACGTTCGTTCGTCCATTCACTCTCTTTAAATCGTTTAAACTACATAGAATATTTTAGTTTAAATAGATCATTTATTTTTATTTCTTTTAAAAATTTCTGTTTAGTATATACATTTAAAACAAAGGTTCTTTTCTAATATCTATTGCCCAAAAGAAAATAAAAGCAAATAAAACATTTTCGTATGTATTAAACATAAATCAATTTTCGAAGAAAACACACTAAAAATGTCTTGCCTGTTTTTGAAAATTAAAAAAAAAACATAGGGAATTTTTAGTGTATTAATTATAAATATTTATTTGTGAATGAAATATTTCATATGGTACAGTCTGTGACAAAAGTAAACGGACAGTAAATATTAATAACTTAATGTTTTAACGTATTTCAAGTAATATGCATACTGTTAATATATACTTTGGTTGAAGTAGAAATTGCTATAAATGTTAATATGGGCAACCCGTTCGTTTTTTTTTCTTTGTTTTGTTATCATGAAATTTCCCAGAGGTGAAATGAGTATGTGTGAAAAAGATTTACGCGGATACCAACCTTTCGGCCTACTCCTCTGTGGATAGTTTCCACTTGAGTGTAAGGTAAGGTTGGGTTCCATTGGCAGCCTAGATCAAGCACAGCTCACGTGGGTCCAATAATTAGTTCCCCTTGTGCTACCATGCCACACCGTCACACCGCCTCCCGTGGGTCCTATGTTATCTGACAGCTAGTGTTCCCACGTAGCCACCCGGTCGATTCAACAAAGGAGTGGATCCTGTTTAAATCAATATCACAGAGACACGTTCTGTCCCCAAGGTCTCATCGACCAAACATTTCGAGGCTTAAATCTCCGAATGCCGGACAATTACAGAGAAGATGTTCCGTTGACTCTTCCTCCTCCTCGTCGCCGCAACAAGGAAGCTCCAGTCTCCCAATGGTCCAGTGGCCAGTTAAAACCGAAATTAGGTTCCTTAGGTGATGTCTGGACAGCTGTAATGCCCGCCGTGTCCTTTTTTCATCAATATTGGGCCAGATTTTCCTGGTGTCTCCAAAGCTAGATTCATCGTGCCACCACTGACTTGCAATAAGGTGAAACTTGTGCGCTATAAGTTGCTTACTCCTTGGGAGCGAAAAACACCTACATTTTATGTTAAACTCGATTCAAGGTGGTGCCTGCATACACCAGCGAAGCCGCCATGCAGTTTCCCTGTATGTCCCCGCGCTCGAAGACCCAACTAAGGGTGCCCAGGGAATGTCTCACTATCTCCTCCAGAGACATCCGGCATTCTCGGACAATTTTCGATGTGATTAACACATTCTCGAGGGATCTTATGGCTGCCTTGCTATCGGTAATAATGTGAATACTCCTGCCAGATATTTCACCGTACCGGATGCGTCTCGCTGCTGTGTGGATGGTCATTATCTCGGCCTGGACGACACTGCAGTGTTCCGGCAGCCTCATAGGAATGCTCCAGTTTAGCTGCTCGGAGTATATGCCAGAACCGACACCATACATTGTTTTAGCCCCGTCCGTGAATATTCGAATCGAATTCACGGGAATTTGAAGGACATCATAGTGGGCCACGTTATCTAGAATGCTCACCGTGAAGCCAGGATCAAAGATTGGCTTGGGTGTGACATAGTCAACATCCATGTGGCAATTTATTTCGTTTGGAATACCAGCATGTCCGATATTGTAATCCATCCATGCTCCAGTGGCCCTTAGTCTTACCTCCGCGTTCGCAACTAGCCTTTTAGCCAACCAGTAAGGTAACCAGTTCAGAATCGTAAACAATGCCTAAGAGGGGGTTGTTCTAATGGCACCATTCCCATTGTACGTTCAATCCTAGTTTGATGACTCTTCTCCTTGAGCGCCGGCCACCAACAGCAGAATGGGTTAAATGACACACTCGTACTTGAGTGTTAAATCCGGCTGAATTATAATTTAGCTTCTTGTTTAGGAGCTGGAGCTTTCTTACCTCCGCTACTTTAGGTAAAGCAACAGCATCTACGGATGATCCTTCTTCCCAATTCGAAATTTCAGTGAAAACCTTCATGCAGTTTAGGACCTCCCTTCCTGTGATTCTAGATTTAAACCACAGCCACAATGTGATCCCCAAACACATTCTCTTGTGATAATGGTCAGGCCAGGACCTCCTATTGCAAAGTTTTTCCATAACATAGCCGATCAACAAGTCTAAGGAAGCTATGGCTATGTGCCAAATCTGTTATTAATCCGTGCATTATACCACCATTTATGTTAGTTTTTGTAACAAACCTATTTATTTTTTAGGGTGGTGGTTCTACATTTACATGCATAACTCTTGTCATGCTGAACGTTTATCCTGCTGAACGGATTTCAATCCCAAACTGTTTGGCGTAACTAGAAACAATTTTACACCAACATTATTCCCTCCTTTTGGATTTTTCGAAATGCCCGTTTTCACAACTTACCGATACCTAAAGGTAGGATTAAATCGACCGTATAAAACTTGAACACTTTTTATAAGGCCGGTTAAAGTCTACTTTTAGCTTTGGTAATTTGTAAAAACGGGCCTTAGAATTACTCAAGGACGCAGAAAATGTATACTACTTATATGGGGTCTGGTATGAATAATAAAAAAGTTTCACATGGAATGACACCCTAGTAAACCCTCATTCACCACTAGTGGTGGTGGATTGTATACATTTTTTTTGCATAACTCAGTGCTTTCAAGTGACGTTTTTTTTTTGAACGTTTTACGTAAATGATGCTGTAATAACTGTATTAACGAACGTACCCTTCATCTCACCTGTCCGATATAAAAGACATTGTCTTACTTGACTTTCGATTGCTTTTGTTCTGATATGAGTTTATTAAACAAATTGGAATGCTGTGGTAAATCATGGACCGACTATGACAAAACTGTAAATTATGTTTTCTAATCTATTTAAAGTAAATTCTGCCAAATTTAATATGTATCATAGCCTGTTGGCCCTGTTACATTTTGTTTTGGGAATTATTTCATTCCTCATTTGGGGTTTTCAAATTTTTAAAATTCGGGGCTTGTTTTATAGCGTGTATAATTTGGGTGTTATTTCATTTTTTATTCGGGGGTTATTTCATTTTTAAAGCTGTTGGTTTTTGGGGGTTATCCTTGCTGAAACTGACTCTTTTATGAATTTTGGGCATAATTTCATTTTTGTTGCTGATGGGGTTTATTTCATTGGGGTTTATTTTATTTTCATCATTGGGTGTTATTTCATATGAAATAACTCCCAAATGTTGGGGGTTGTTTCGTTTTCGCTTTGGGGTTTATTTCATTTTTTTTCGATGTTGTTTTCATTCACTATTTTTGGGTGTTATTTCCTATTTTTTTGGGATTTATTTCATTGGGGGTTATTTCCTGGGCGTTATTTCATTGGGGGCTTTTCGTGGAGCCGAAGTGAGACCCCTATATGTATAATACAATTAATTGTATTGCGATGGAAAGCATGGTTGAGACTTCGGCCAAGCGCAAGGATTTTTTCATATGAAATAATCCCCCAATTAAGAAAATGAAACAACACCCCAAAAATCGTTGTTGTTGTACTCTGTACAAACTTTTGGGGGGTTATTTAATCTTTTTTTTTTGGGGTTATATTTTTGGGGAGTTATTTCAAGCCGCCTAACCTGTTTGTGGTGTCGATGTACTTAATTATTGACCGATTATCCTTAAAGTTTGCAATATTTTTCTACACCCAGAGAATAAAAATTTTTCAATAAGGTCAACTCCACCAGAACTATTTTTTTAACTACAATTTTTAAACATATTATAAATTAATTTAACCATATTATTGTCACCGGCAACCACATTATGGTTAAATTAGGGCTCCATTAAGAAGCCACAACAGGCTTATTTCCAGGGCCGGAAATAGCTATACATTTAAATTTTCAAAGGAAAGAAGCACCCACAAGAAAATATCGGAGAATCAAATGCAGTGTACCCTCGGTTACTTCAACCCTCATTGACCGCAACTCCTCGATTATTGCAACAACAAAATTTGTGAAACTTTGATCGCAATTTCTTAATTTCTGTAACTAACTTGGTTTTATCTAATCTTGTTTTCTTTCTATTTTGTAGCGTTATTCTTTGGAATGAACTCAAAATATGTACACATAATTTAGTTTGTATGTTTCTTTAAAGCTTTTACATGCAAGCTGATTTTCTTTGCATTGTTCTTTTATTGAAACATAAAGATGCAGGTGATTAATAAAAGAATTAAGCCAACACTTGAAAAAAGTGAAATTCTCAAAACACTAGACAATAATGCGCCTCCGTCACTAATTTGTAGACAATTCAAAACTCATGAATCTACAATAAGAAGATTAAAATAAAAATACACTAAGATAAGTTGTGTTAAATGTCAAATCAGGACCGCGTAAGCGTAGAGTTATGCGAGTTTCTGAATGTCCCACTGCATAGCAAAATTCAACATAAACGTGAAAGTTTTAATGCGAGCTGGTTTGCTAATTTTTAAAAACGTAATGGCAGTCGCGTGTTAAAGATTTGTGGCGGTACACTTATACGTGCCAACAAAACGCACTATTTATCGTGTAGTGAATGATTTCGAAGAAAGAGCGTCTGTAGGTGATAGGCCCAAGCATGGACCACAAAGTACTGCAAGATCGGCTGAAAACACAGCTGCTGTTCAAGAAAGTGTTCAAAACAATCCATTCGACGCCGTGCTCAGGAGCTTGGTCTTCAAAGAACAACTTTGGCCACAATTTTACACAAGGAATTGCATTTGTTGCCATTTAAGATTCAGTGGACACAAGAGCTTCTTCCACAAGACCATTTACGCCGCCGTACATATGCCAACAAACAAAGTAGTATAACTTCCCGGCGGACACCCCATATATAAAGCAATTCCTGTGGATCCATTAATAAAACGATTTCAAGGAAAAAAAAGTTAAAAAGTAAGGATTAACAACAGATGTAGAAGAGTCTGGATTATATTTAAAAGTCATACCAAATTAAACGCTTGTTAACTCTCAGGAGACCTTTGCTTAAGTTTGCATTATTTTTAAGGACAATAAAGTCTAGATATCGTTTGTATACAAATAATTAGAGCAATGTTGATGTAACAAAGTTGTGTTAATGAACTTAAACATCCTTGGTTTTATTAGTTACATTTACCGAGGGCGCACTGTACATATATTTTGATAAAATCATGTGCTTCTTTAATTCTTGGATTGGTGTCAAAATCTGTTGATCGCCTTATTTGCTTAATATAAAATGAAAATCACATAATGGTAGATACCAGCCTCCCTTTCCATTTGAGGGTTAATCAAAGTTTTTTTTTTTTTTTTAACAAGCAAACTATAATTTTTCAAACATGTACGTGCTTAATAAAAACTATTTGTTTAAGACTAATTAACAACAATTTTAAGAATTAAATTACATTTTTTATTATAAATCATCACATTAAAAAAAAAAGTTTCTTTTCAAATAAAAAAAATAACATTTAATCGAAATAATTTTATAATTTGTTATGGTTATTTTTGCTGTTGAACAATTTTTATATTTTCGAATATTTGTTTAGCAGTCATAGAACGAAATAAATAGAAAATAAAATTGTATTTATGAATAAAATACAATAAACAAAAAAAAATGTTTTAATATGTTTAAGCACTTAGAGATGAATGAACAAATGACTACATACAAATAAATGGATTTATGTTTAAACTTATATAACACGCCGGAAGTGTACACCATCTACGCCATCATCAGTGGCACTCGCATCATCATCGTTAATATTATCATGATCATCATTATGATCATGAGCTTTAGCTACGCTAGAAAGCCGAAAAGAGAGTAAAAGGCATTATAAATTTTTAAATAGAAGTCATCAATAAAATCAGTAGCAACAAGAACATTCATTTTTTCATTCACTTATTTATTTATTTATTTATTAAAAAATTTCATATCTCTTTGCTAATTCATAGCAATTTTGTAAATTATGTTTGTGTTCTTCGTTTTGAATTTATTTGAAAACTAACGCATGTTCTAAATAATGCAAAATTTGTTAAATCTTTAAATTGAATTGCTGTGATGCAAATTAGATTAAATTAAACTCACCAAAAAAAATTGGTTTAATCGAATAAAAAAAAAAATAAGTCAGAAAATCCACTATCTGCAAATTCGAAAATATTGTCCTCAGATATGCTTCTCTACACAACTTGCAATTTTTTTCAGATTTGTAAAGCAGATTTTTTTTTTGGTAAAAAATAATTACTGACTTTTAAATGCGTTTATTTTGTAAAATTCACTGGTTCTTTCAGTAGAATTGGTAGAAAGAAGTGTTTTTCCTTCTTCCGGATTATTTTTGTAGGCGAAGTTTTTACTGGGTATCACTTTCATATTTTCAGGAAAATATAACCTTGTACTCATAAGCTGTATTGTTTTTTAAAGGTTTCTAAACAATAATTATATCAGAGAGGCATTTTCCTCAAAAATCTTAAGACTTGTATGATAGTGTAAAACGGTCTTAAGCTGTTAAGTTGCGATTGCATAAAAATATGTATGCCTACTATCCCCTTAAAAAAAATTTACATTGTACAACACAAAACAAAAAAACGGGAGACCAAAAAAATAAAATATACATGAGCCGGCGGTTTGAAAAATCACATCGGAATTTTATTTAAGAGTGGTTAAAGTTCCTCCTTGTCGTTATATGTTCGGCAACATTTTTTTTATTTATTTAGATCGTCGTCGAAAATCCAAAAGTACGTATCATCAAAAAAATCAAAATCAAGCTTTTGATTGATTATGATTCGTTTTTACGACCAAAAATAGCGCTTTTATATCCATAATTCAAAATAACGTATCAACATGTGCATTATTTTCACAAGTCATCGTTTACGTTTATCATCAAACTTGGATTAAGAAATGAAAATAAAATGTTTGAGTTTTTAAATGACAAAGCAAGCATTGATTTTTACTTACTTGATATGCTTGATATTGTGTTTGGACATGTAGGCTGAAAAACTTATTCCACCATCAAATTCAAGTTCCTCATGAATCTGACAACTTTATTTGTGATGAAACTGAAGGAAATCTTGTTGCGCCACCATTAAATATAGAGGAAACGAGATCCTCTGTACGTCAAATTTTCATCATCAGCCTGATGCTTTTATCAAAATCGCAATGTATTGTTATCCAATGCTGTGATTTCCTTAAGTGTTGAAAAAACAACACTATTAAACATAAATATTTAATCGTAAGGCACACGCAAATGAAACAAGGAATAAATAACAAGAAAACAAATCTACCCTCACAACTTGTTAACCTAATAAAGGATTCTCGTAAAATCCCATTTCCTCTTAACGTGGATCACCTTAAACATGATTATTTTCTTGATTATGAAGCTGTTCCCAAGCAATACCCATCGATTCGACCAAATAAAGTATGCATTATAAATAAAATACTTGTAACTTTAAACAATTTTTAAAAATTTAGGAAAAAAATTTAAGTGCCTACTGTTAATATGATCCGTGCTTAAGGTTGTGATCCATCGGGAACCATTTACTTTAAAGCAGATATAAAAGAAGATTATAAGGTTCTTCCACAACGAGCAACCAAAAAAATCCGAATTCACTCATCCTAACCTCTTGCATCCTTTAAGAATAAAAATTTCTAAATTTTTGCTTCCTTCGGACTGTCATTATTTCTGTGATAATATCCCATTTGAACATTGAATTATTTTCCTTTCTGCATAATAATTCTTTATGAATTTGAATTTCATACATAATTTTGTTTTGTATTATTTTAATTATAAAATTATTACTTTTATTGTTAGTATTTACTTCTCATAATTAAAAAATAATAGAAGTAACGTATTTAATCTTTCATTAATCTTAAAGCGTTAATAAAAGTAATAACAAATTTATTTCACTTTTTTAACTTTTTCACTTCTGTTTAAAAAAAATATTTATGAAACACAAATACAAAAAAACGTAACAAATATAACTTGAAAAATATTTCGAAATATGTAGTTTTTTCTCTTGAATTAGTTTAGTTGTTCTGTCTTAATTCAATATTCCATCAATTGTTTCTACATCTGAACTATTTTTTTATTTTATAACGTTTTTTGCTTCTCCTGTACTTTTGGATTTTCGACGACGATATATTTCTTAAAGTCTATTGGATTTACAAAACATCCCTGCCCTTTAACGGTAATTTTTACTCTATTCTAAAAAAAACGTAAAAAACACAACTAAAATGGGGCAGGGAAAGGGGACTTCTTTTAAAATTTGAAAAACAAGTTAACTTAGCTTATCTTAAGCATTGAAAATTCTATTTAGTTGTACTATTTTATAAAATTATATTGATTTATAATGTTTGTGTTGCATAAAAATTTATATTTTTGACAAAAACGCAAAAAACATATTTTTCGGAGTTTAGTGCAAAATGTCTTTAATGCAGGGTTCCCAGTTTTATTTTATACCTTATCCCCAATTTGCGATTTCTTTTCCCCACATATGTATACTTAAAAATAAATTAATATTATGTCAAAGGAAAAATATGAATACATTTATTTATTTAAAGAAATCAACTTGTCTTATGTTACTGAAACTAATGTAATTTGTATTTACATTGAGTTCTACATATCTACGTACACACGTAAAGTATGTAAAATAAATACGCGTCATCAGCCAATGCAAATTTGTTTACATGTTATTTTTTTAAAAAGTACATTTGAGAAGATAGAATTAATATGTCCCAGCAAGCTGTTTTTTTTAAATGTGTATTTATTTTAAGAGGAGCTTCTAATTACTCATAATGCATTCTGCTGCAAAGTTTGCTTTTGGTAACACAAGCGTTACTTGTTGGTACGAAAGGCATATTTAAAACTATTCCAGCAAGCTCTTGAAAATGTTTCGAACCCCAAAAAAGACATAAATTTGCACCCACATCTTGTCCAAATCGGTCTTGTCATTGTACAAACGGCATTAATAATAATATATTATCACTAAAAATCCCCAGCGAAAAAAGTGCTTTTCCGCAAAAAAAAAAAACACCCAGGGGATTTTCACATTTAATACTCAATTCCAAAAAAAAAATCCCCTATTTGAGGACGAATCTCCAAAACTGATAATGCTGCTTTAATGAATTTTACCAATGTTAAAAACTATATTTTTTTTAAGTCTATACACAATTCCCTAAACTATAATATATTATATGTCTATCTTCTAGTGTTTGGGAATTCCCGGACTTTTTCATTTCCCGGGAAACGGGAACAAAAATTTTTAATCCCGGGAAATTTTTATTATCAAAAATAATCATAAAAAAGTCATTAAAATTTAACAAAATTTTTGTTTAAAACAGTTTTATTAAAAATGAACAATATCTGTATCACAAATTTGCTTGTGTAAAACTAATTAAATATACAAAACACAAAAACGCAATAAAAAATTAAAAGAAATAGAGATCTCAAAAGATTTTGTTATTCGTGCTAAATTCCCAGTTTTTATTATTGATAAAAACACTTGAAATTTATTGTTGATGGGATAAGCTATTCCTATGCGCATTTCACTGGTTGCTTAGGCCAGATCATCTGTTGTTGTTTTTTATTTTGTTTTTCTTAACCTACTTACAACTACAATTAATGTTGAGAGAATTTCAACTAATTGTAGCGGGGAATGTAAGACAAGATGAACGCACTGTTTATTGTTGATGTTGTTTTGTTTAAGCTTTGATATTATTACAAGTAGAACTGTTGCTATAAGTCTTATACGTTTAACATTTTTACTTGGTTTAATATCTTTAGTTTTTCTAAAATCTTTATGGATGAAGTTTCCTGATGATCTGGCCTAAGCAACCAGTGAAATGCGCATAGGAATAGCTTATCCCATCAACAATAAATTTCAAGTGTTTTTATCAATAATAAAAACTGGGAATTTAGCACGAATAACAAAATCTTTTGAAATTTAAATTTTGTATTCCCAAAAATTGAAATTACTTTTTGATAATAAACAGGCGGGTGCACGGCCTAAAAAACACTTAATTGACAACATCTTTTGTAAGCTGTTGTTGTTTTTTATTTTGTTTTTCTTAACCTACTTACAACTACAATTAATGTTGAGAGAATTTCAACTAATTGTAGCGGGGAATGTAAGACAAGATGAACGCACTGTTTATTGTTGATGTTGTTTTGTTTAAGCTTTGATATTATTACAAGTAGAACTGTTGCTATAAGTCTTATACGTTTAACATTTTTACTTGGTTTAATATCTTTAGTTTTTCTAAAATCTTTATGGATGAAGTTTCCTGATGATCTGGCCTAAGCAACCAGTGAAATGCGCATAGGAATAGCTTATCCCATCAACAATAAATTTCAAGTGTTTTTATCAATAATAAAAACTGGGAATTTAGCACGAATAACAAAATCTTTTGAAATTTAAATTTTGTATTCCCAAAAATTGAAATTACTTTTTGATAATAAACAGGCGGGTGCACGGCCTAAAAAACACGTAATTGACAACATCTTTTGTAAGCTGTTGTTGTTTTTTATTTTGTTTTTCTTAACCTACTTACAACTACAATTAATGTTGAGAGAATTTCAACTAATTGTAGCGGGGAATGTAAGACAAGATGAACGCACTGTTTATTGTTGATGTTGTTTTGTTTAAGCTTTGATATTATTACAAGTAGAACTGTTGCTATAAGTCTTATACGTTTAACATTTTTACTTGGTTTAATATCTTTAGTTTTTCTAAAATCTTTATGGATGAAGTTTCCTGATGATCTGGCCTAAGCAACCAGTGAAATGCGCATAGGAATAGCTTATCCCATCAACAATAAATTTCAAGTGTTTTTATCAATAATAAAAACTGGGAATTTAGCACGAATAACAAAATCTTTTGAAATTTAAATTTTGTATTCCCAAAAATTGAAATTACTTTTTGATAATAAACAGGCGGGTGCACGGCCTAAAAAACACTTAATTGACAACATCTTTTGTAAGCTGTTGTTGTTTTTTATTTTGTTTTTCTTAACCTACTTACAACTACAATTAATGTTGAGAGAATTTCAACTAATTGTAGCGGGGAATGTAAGACAAGATGAACGCACTGTTTATTGTTGATGTTGTTTTGTTTAAGCTTTGATATTATTACAAGTAGAACTGTTGCTATAAGTCTTATACGTTTAACATTTTTACTTGGTTTAATATCTTTAGTTTTTCTAAAATCTTTATGGATGAAGTTTCCTGATGATCTGGCCTAAGCAACCAGTGAAATGCGCATAGGAATAGCTTATCCCATCAACAATAAATTTCAAGTGTTTTTATCAATAATAAAAACTGGGAATTTAGCACGAATAACAAAATCTTTTGAAATTTAAATTTTGTATTCCCAAAAATTGAAATTACTTTTTGATAATAAACAGGCGGGTGCACGGCCTAAAAAACACGTAATTGACAACATCTTTTGTAAGCTGTTGTTGTTTTTTATTTTGTTTTTCTTAACCTACTTACAACTACAATTAATGTTGAGAGAATTTCAACTAATTGTAGCGGGGAATGTAAGACAAGATGAACGCACTGTTTATTGTTGATGTTGTTTTGTTTAAGCTTTGATATTATTACAAGTAGAACTGTTGCTATAAGTCTTATACGTTTAACATTTTTACTTGGTTTAATATCTTTAGTTTTTCTAAAATCTTTATGGATGAAGTTTCCTGATGATCTGGCCTAAGCAACCAGTGAAATGCGCATAGGAATAGCTTATCCCATCAACAATAAATTTCAAGTGTTTTTATCAATAATAAAAACTGGGAATTTAGCACGAATAACAAAATCTTTTGAAATTTAAATTTTGTATTCCCAAAAATTGAAATTACTTTTTGATAATAAACAGGCGGGTGCACGGCCTAAAAAACACTTAATTGACAACATCTTTTGTAAGCTGTTGTTGTTTTTTATTTTGTTTTTCTTAACCTACTTACAACTACAATTAATGTTGAGAGAATTTCAACTAATTGTAGCGGGGAATGTAAGACAAGATGAACGCACTGTTTATTGTTGATGTTGTTTTGTTTAAGCTTTGATATTATTACAAGTAGAACTGTTGCTATAAGTCTTATACGTTTAACATTTTTACTTGGTTTAATATCTTTAGTTTTTCTAAAATCTTTATGGATGAAGTTTCCTGATGATCTGGCCTAAGCAACCAGTGAAATGCGCATAGGAATAGCTTATCCCATCAACAATAAATTTCAAGTGTTTTTATCAATAATAAAAACTGGGAATTTACACGAATAACAAAATCTTTTGAAATTTAAATTTTGTATTCCCAAAAATTGAAATTACTTTTTGATAAGAAATAGAGATCTTCATTACCAAACTTAAACAAAAAAATAACATACATATACATATATAAGTTTTTAGTTTTTTAAAAATGTAGTTTTTAAAACCACTAATGCGTTGAGTAAGTCGATGGACATTATATTTCTCCACTTCGTTCCAAGGTTACCAGCAAGAGAAAAAACCCTTTTACTTTCCAACGAAGTTGGAACACAGGTTTTCAATATTCCTTGTTCTATTATTGCTTACTTAATACATATTTAAC
This sequence comes from Pollenia labialis, assembly GCA_949318255.1. Lineage (NCBI taxonomy): Eukaryota > Metazoa > Arthropoda > Insecta > Diptera > Polleniidae > Pollenia > Pollenia labialis. The sequence continues at coordinate 56,900,045 of OX439139.1, read as the reverse complement.
TTTTTTTTTAAAGCAGTAAAAAAACAATATTAAATTAAAAAAATTAACGTTTTTTATGTAAAATTGCTTATTTTATGAAATTCCCGGATTTCCCGGGAAAAATAAAAAAATGTCACGGGAATTCCCGGGAAATTCCGGACCCCAGACACTACTATCTTCCCACTGTACGATGTCGGCTTAATGAATTAAATGAGCATACAGTACAACTCAGTCGATTTGCGTATTTTTATTGACTCTTGAGTTTCGCTTTTTTGCTGATTGTGTTAAGTTTTGGGCCATGTTAGGTTCTGAAATTTCGTGGCCAACATTTTTGTGGAACAATTCATCCCCGTCCGCCCATTTTTAAGGGTGTTTTTTACGATTTGTAAGAAAAGAGCCAAAAATTACCGTTATAAATTGTTTTTTTAATGTATATCTGGACTCAAAGGTTGGGTAAATGTTGTCGTGATTGATTTACCTTCAAATTATTTAAAACTAATAGGCACGAGTGATTCCTTTTAGATGAATTATTTTTTAAATATCTATCAAAATATTAATATACGTTAATTCTTATTTAACAAATTGATCTTAACATACAATTTCATCGTAAACAACTTTAAATGAATTATTTCTGTTTTGTTATTGAATTTTAATGTGTTTTTTATTCTTTAAAAATTAAGCCATTTTTTAGCCCATTTTTAACCATTTCTCCGTAAATTTTGCCATTTTTGGTCACCAAGTTTTGGCAACACTGATGCCCGATATGGTGTTCGTAATTATTCTACATACTTTGAAAATTTGATTTTATTTAGCTAAATAATTTAAACAAATAGAATATGCGAATTTTCGATTCCGATTTAGCTTTTCAAACATAAAAAGAATGCACATAATGTGGCATCGAATTTATGTATATCACTGCATTCATAGCATAGATGACGCATAATATATAACAAAATTTGTAAATGACATTCGTCATAAGATTGCTGTCACATTTTGCCACATTGATGTCGAAATTCTGATGTTAGGACAGACATCATCATGATTTCTAGTCATATAATACTGTAACATACTAAAATTTATTATAATAGCACATTCTAAAGTGTTTCTTGAGAGCAGGCTTTATATGGGGTCTATGGTTAATTATAGACCGATTTGAACAAAAGTTGGCAGTGTGATTTGTAGTCGTGTAAAACCGTAACGCACCAAAATTTTTTTATAATAGCATTATTTGTTAAGGTTTTAGACATACTAAAGTGTTTTTGGAGAGTAGGCTTTATGTGGGACCTATTGCATATAATGGACCGATCAAGAGAAATTTTGTGATATGATTTCTAGTCATATAGAACGAATTTGCACACAATCTTAGGTGCCTATTATAAACTAAATTCGATTTTCGACAGCAGTCGAATTAGCTGATCGAACGAATTTTCATTTGGTATTATGGCGCACATTCGATAACAATTTACTATTGTGATTTTTTTAATTCACAGTAGTACATTTTCTATCAGCTGTCACTTAAAATAAAAAAATTTTGTTTACAAATTTAAAAAATTAAATTAAAATTAAACGTGACCACGGCGGAATAATGTTTGTTTTCAAATAATTTAGCTTCAGTGGGGTTTCATCCCACTTTTATAAATGCTGAACTTTGCTGCAAATCATTTGGTCAAAAAAGACTTTTGTTCCATAAGAAATATGGGCGTTTCCAATTGATGTTTACGACGTTGGACTTGCATAACATGAACAAAACTGATAAAGAATATGGTATTTGGTATACGAACACAAAAAAATGTACAAATAGTTAAATTTTCAACAAGTTTTTTACATTTATTTGTACCGTCGAAAGCAAATTTGTTTTCGTTGAAAAATTCGATGTACAACGAAATTTTCGACGGTGCTGCCAACTCAAATTAACATTCGATAATCGATGATCGATAGCCAGCGAAAATCGTTTATCGAATGTAACTCATAATAGGGGCCTAATATTACTATGTGCATTCCGCCACTGTTTCTGCTAGTTTTTGTAACAAAATTATAATTTTTTCGGGCGGTTGTTCCACGTTTAATTATAACTCTTTTTTTCTACTGAACCGGTTTTTCTGGATTTCAATCCCAAACTGCTTAGCGTAACTAGAAGCACTTTGACAACAATATTGTTCTTTTCTTTTGAGTTGTTCGAAAGTTAGCTAGATTTCAACAGACGGACAGACAGACGGACATGGCAAAATCGTCTTAAAATTACTCATACCTTTTGAGGTCTTAAAGAATATTAAAAAACTTCACTCGGAATGACAAACCTAGTATACCCGCATCACAACTAGTTGTGGCGGGGGGTATAATAAGTCAAGAAGAAATACATCGGCGTTACATCAGCGTCAAAACTAAAACTACATCGACATCGTTCATTCAATATGCGCGAGCAAAGAACGATATTTCCAATAAATCTCTAACTTAAGTTTCATGTTTTCTTAAAAATTAAAAAAGAGTCCTTTAGAATTTCCGTAGGAAAATTTTTAAAAATTTGTACAAAAGTTACTTCAGAAAAACTCAGAATTTCCTCCTTCAAAAAGGTTCGCATTCGCGTCAACCACTCACATAATCATTTAATGATGACAAAATTAAAACACCGATGTGCCGTTTTTATTATCAATGTTTTTAAGCATCGATGTTACATTGCAATTATTGGGAGTCAAATAAATCCAAATAAACTATTAAAACTCTCAAAGCACATTGAAATAACAAGACCGTTGCTCTCATTAACACGCCGTGTAAAATGCAACTTGATTTTAAATCATAAGTGTGTTTTACCATGAGTCTAGACTTTGTTTTCCATATTTTAAAAATAATTTCAATCAGCCATAAAACAACAAGAGAAACACTTTTTTCGGTTTTTTGAAACAAAGATTGGAAGAATGAATACACAACAAAAAAATATTTTAATTAACTTTTAAGTACATACTTAAAAGTGTTCAATTGTGCACTACTATACATATAACGCACAACTACATTACAATACTCGTATTTTGAAACAAATACATTTTTTAAATTAAATTTTTGAAACTGGAATTCATATTTAGGAAACGTTTAAAAACTATTTATCAATGAGTAGAAGAGTCACTTTGAAACCAGAACTTGTGCTACCTGACATAGAAATAGTTTTACGATCGCTCAAGAAGGCAATTTGCAACTAAGTATCGTAATAATAAGACATAAAAACCAAAAAAACCCCATAAATCTTTTCAAGAAAATGTTTTATTTTATGACATGGAAATTCCAAGGAATTTTAGAAAATTGAAGAGTGGAAAAGAATTAATTAAAAATGTCTCCCGTAAATGTAATGGGTAAAGAAAATTAGGAAATAAGTTTTATATACACAGAAAATATTCTCGCCAATTATTTTCAATTAAACCATTAATCACAAATAAAATCAGTTTTAATTAATAATTTTATCAAGTGAATTAAACGTTACCGCAGAAAATGTTGTTAATTCATCAGGTTTCTTTGCAGTTTCACCTTACCCCCAAAGCCAGGGCTGTCAGCCTATAGTCAAACATCAACCTTTTACCTCTTTTTATTTGTTTAATTTCACAAACATCATTTTTAGTACCCAGGTTACCTGTAATGAATTCGCCGTGAAGTCCCAATTATATGTTGAACAAAATCAGATTTTTTATTTAATTAAATGCAAAATAAATTGTTTGAATGTGCAAATTTGCTTCTGACGGGAAAAATAAAATTCAAATGAGTTTTATTTTCTGATGGAAAAAATAAAACTCCTGAAAAAAATTGTACCAAATTTGGAAAATTTCGCTACTGCCGCTTTCTAGATATACATTTAAATAAAATTTAAAGCAACAACAAGGGAATTTTGGGTAAAATAAGATGCTGTCTGTTTTTTGGCTTTTATCTCAGCCATTTGTGAACCGTTCAGGATGAATTACTGTATCAAACAAATCCGGACAATATGTAAAATGAATATATAACTACCATGTCCCCATCGTATCTGAGGTACTGATGCGATTTGTGGTACAATTGTTCCAAATTCGGTACAATCGAAACTTCATACTTTTTTGGTACAATTTAAGGAAAAATAGCCACGAAGTTTTTCATTTCTATTCAATAATAAAATTTTTAATAACATATCTCCAGCCTTGACCGGAAATGTAAAAAATTTCATTATTGTTAATGTGTGTTTATGATGTTATACTAATATAAGCGCCCTTTCTAAAATCACTTAAGGCAAACTAAATCTCATATGGATTAAGATATCTGGATAATATTCGGCACTTTTAAATGAATCTTAACCTCACAAAATAATTTTGTTTTGGCGGGTCAGTGATTGCCAATGGGTCGCAAATAGGGTACAATATCGAAAATGTGTCCTTGTTTACTGTGGTGCAGGGTATCAAATGATCAGGTTTGACCGACAACACTTTTTTGTTGGGATTTGGTTTTTATTTTTATTAAATAAAAAAGTGTTTTGAATTACTATATATGCTTCTTTAGTTTATAGCGAAATTTGTGTACAATTTATGTCAATTTGGTACAATTTTGCCATTGATACAGTACAATAATAAGTATTGTGGTAATTTTGTTGAACTATGTATTGAAGTCCAAAGTACATTTTTGTTTTTGCATGTGTTGTCTTTCTTTCTAAATTGTTGACCTTTTTTTAACTTCAATAAGAATTATTGACAAAAAGTACGAAAAAACAGAGGAAAAGGAAAAACATGTAAAATCAATTAAAAATGGATAATCATTCAAAAAAAAAAGGTTAAAATACTATTTGGTTTAAGGATTAATGTTTGACTATTGACGTCAGCAGTCGTCGATGGCTGCGAGTGTAAGACGGCAAATCCCTCTGAGTGGTAGCGATCGAAACATGTCAGGGTAACCAGCCGCCTGGGTTCGAATCTCAGGTCAGTCAAGAATGAATGATTATCAATAACAATTTTAATTAATTTTCATGTTGTTAAATTCCTTTCTTCATAAAAATAATTAAATGAAAATTAAATTTAATGAACTTAAGCCTGATTATAGATACAGTACAATTTAAGAGTTTTCAGATCCAAACAGTGATCTGAGGCCTACGGAACATCCATTTCAACAGACAGAAGACTGCATATCGGAAATACTACTTCACGAATTTAAATAACAGTTATTTAAAATTTTAAAAAATAATAATAATGTATAAATTTTTGTTAGAGTGCTTTAATTTCTTGTTTTTAATTAAACCAAAAATCATTTCAATAAAAACAAAAATTATGCAAAACAAAAAATGCTTTTTTAGCAAACACTAACAGAATATGGGAATTTATATGCTTTCCTAAGCTTATATGACGAGAAATGCATCAACAATAAGATATGCCAAAATATGAACCAACTTAACGATGCCAATTTTCAGCAAAAGTTGTGATTTGGATAATTAAATAATTCACTTATGCCTGTATTCTTTAAAAGATTTTAAATTTAATAAATGTTTACAAAACAAATGTTCTTTGAAATTCTCCTTAGAAAAGCGTTTGTTAAATTTAAAAAAAAATTTTCAAAAGATTTTGTTATTCGTGCTAAATTCCCAGTTTTTATAATTGATAAAAACACTTGAAATTTATTGTTGATGGGATAAGCTATTCCTATGCGCATTTCACTGGTTGCTTAGGCCAGATCATCAGGAAACTTCATCCATAAAGATTTTAGAAAAACTAAAGATATTAAACCAAATAAAAATGTTAAACGTATAAGACTTATAGCAACAGTTCTACTTAATAATATCAAAGTTTAAACAAAACAACATCAACAATAAACAGTGGCTTCATCTCATCTTACATTCCCCACTACAATTAGTTGAAATTCTCTCAACATTAATTGTAGTTGTAAGTAGGTTAAGAAAAACAAAATAAAAACGACAACAACTTACAAAAGATGTTGTCAATTAAGTGTTTTTTAGGCCGTGCACCTGCCTGTTTATTATCAAAAAGTAATTTCAATTTTTGGGAATACAAAATTTAAATTTTCAAAAGATTTTGTTATTCGTGCTAAATTCCCAGTTTTTATTATTGATAAAAACACTTGAAATTTATTGTTGATGGGATAAGCTATTCCTATGCGCATTTCACTGGTTGCTTAGGCCAAAAATTGAAATTACTTTTTGATTTAAAAAAAAATTAAATTTATGAATACGGGGGTTAATATTTAAGACTTATACTGCGGGAAGTTTTTGTTAATTTTTCTTAAAGGACTAATCCCTTGATCAGTGAACAAAATATAAAATTAATAAAAAGGAACGCATTGTTATAGGTGAAAACAGGACAAATCACTTAACTGGTGATAATGTTCTCAAAGTATAGTTACTTCAGAGGAAAGGAAATTTAGGCAAAACAAGTCAAATGCTAGGATTTTGTATGAAGGTGATCCATCATATTAACATGGTTCACTCGGGACAATATCTGCGACATGCATTATTTAAACCGAAATTTAATGTTTCCGTGTAGATTATTTCAGTCACCTGTTACAAAGTGTCAAAAAGGTGACAAATAAACCCCTCCTAGGACATCACAATGTGTAAGTGTTAAGTCCCCTTCATATAGAGTTTTAGAACTACAACCGGTCCCTACCAATTTACAACTGTCACGTGATAAGTTTTGTGTTAGTACCCTCTCTCCTTAAGTAGGGAATAAGTATAAAGTCGTAAGTTAAAAAAACTTGAGCTTCTAGTGTTGACCAGTGAGTGTTATTTATTGTGTTATCATCTTTGAAAATTGTCTTCAGGCGTTCAAATCATATGCACAGGTGCCTCCCTATTAGGAGTAATTTGAACATATTTTTAATATCCACATTTTTAGGAAATTGGGCGCCTGACATGATGCCTTGATCAAAAATTTAATAAAAATATTTTTTGCTCTTCTTTGTTATTATTTCAAACATAAAAACAAACTTTAACATTAATTGAAAATTTATGAATTCTTTTAAATATATTTTTCAATAATTTCAAACATGAAATTTTTTTTAATTTATGTATCATAAACTATGTGCATATCGTCACCTTAAATGCAAACGGGCTAAACTACATGTTTATGTTTTTTACAGGAGAAGCAAACAACTTTACAAAATCAATATGTAACAACAAGGTGTTCTTGGCCTTCGAGTTTCTGTAATAAAGGCGGCATTTTTGATCGCAGGGATCTAAACATTTGTGTGAAAATGTAGTTAAAAACACAATTTCGAATGTTTGTTATGTTACGTCCGTTTGCATTTGAGATGACGATATATACTTCCGAAAAAAAACTGTTCATCTTTAGCATTTATCTAACATATAAAAATCTTAAGATTTGTGTCATGTTTTTTTTCAAAGAATTTATTAATAAATGTTCCTTTGTTTTTCTCCCTTATTACAGATTTGAAATTGGACAAACGACACGCTTGATATAAATCACCTAAACTATAACAAAATAGAATATCTGAATTTATCCAAGAAGGGAAGAACCAGCCGGGCATAAACAACTAAACTAACACCTTTTATGTAGATTTAAAAACAAGAAAATGTGGGCTAATAAATTTTAAAAAAAAATCTATTTTATACTCTAGAAGTTTACGAGTAAAATGATGAAGATAGATGAGAATATTATGCTAAAAATGACACGAAACCTAATTAAAACACATAAATAAATATCACATTTAAAAGGTCTTGAGATTGTGAAATATTTCCGTTATTAAGTAAGTAAAAACAATACCTTTGAAGAGAAAATAAAGGTGATCAGTGATCTTGTAATAACATCATCACCCGCCCAGAGTATCATTTGTATGCATCATTATAATCACAAAAAATTCTTTCCGCTTGCCACATCAATCATCACTGGGAATTTGAGGCACAAGATCTATCGATCGATCGTACATTTAGGCGGCAAGTGAGACACAAACATTTATGGATTTTAATGATTTTAACATCAAACATTTAAAATAGAAATTTGAATACAAAAAAAAAACGCATAAGAAAACGAACAAGAAAATATATATTTACAAATTGTATATTTTTAGATTTGTACCCCAAAAGAAACACATGTTGCTACAGATCATTAGACCAGCAACAACAACAACAACAACAGCGACTGCAACAATAGAGATTTTCAACTAGAACTAAAGTTTCAAAACATTCTTCAAACGAAAAGCAAAAGAGACACATCTATTGAGTTTGCTACTCCTTGTTCCCAGTGTCAAACAGATTTAGGTGGATTTTACAATATTTGTTGCTGTTCAGTTCTTGTTTTAAGTGGATTTCCGGTAGAACACACCACAAAAACAACAACTACTACGACACCATCAATCCGAAAAAGTAATAGAAATAAACCAAAATTTTATTATGAGGATCGTTTTTAAAGAAAACTGAAACTTAAAGCAACATACTTGCAACACATGTGTCATAAATGAACGCAGCAACAAATAAGCCATGTTGTCATTAAAAGAGGCACAACCAAAAAACCCTTAAACGAACCCACTTAAAATTGTGCTCAACAACAAAAAAAAAATTGTGAGCTGAACACAAAGAAAGAACGAGATAGAATAGAATAATAAAGAAAAGTGAGCGCAAGGAATAAAAACTCTCGATTGAGTGAAATTTTGTCAAAAAAAAGAGGCCTCTTCTCAGACCTTTCTAATTGTTGCATTCATTTTGTAAACAAACATCATGGTGTTAAGAACGCAAAGTGTGAGACGTAAAAATCCTTTGGGATGCCTTAATTACTTTTTAATATTGGCCGCCGCGTTAATGTTCGTGTTAGTGAAAGTAACGACACCAGTGACGGCAATGGCCAGAAGATTTTCTCCCTCGGAAACAAATGATTACGATTATGGTTATACGTCACAAGTGGAGGTAAGAAAACGCAGTGGCGGAGCTGTAAGTGGCAGTGCAAATGCCAGTCTATCCCCCGATCAATTCGGAGATGCTGAAGTTGACGAACGTGATCGCAATGATGAGGCCGAGGAAGAAGAGGATAATCATCAACAACAACCCCCGCAGCAGCAGCAATCTGATAAATTACCCAAATTTAAGAATCCCAAGAATTTACGTAACATTTACTCTAAACCTTCGGGCAGCTTCATACAGCTCAGTTGTCCGGCTGTTGGTAAGCCGGAACCCAATATAACTTGGCTTGTGAATGGCACCAAAATTGCTCGCATAGTGGGTAAGATAAGAAAAACCAAGTGGGCCATATACATGGAGGACTTGGTGCCCACTGATTCGGGCTTATATACCTGCAAAGTTTGCAATCCCTACGGCTGTATAAATCACACCACGAGTCTGCACATTAGTGACAGAGTAAACCATAAGCCCATAAGTCTTATATCACCCACTAATCTAACTTTATTTATCAATGAAAGTGGCGAAATGGAGTGTAAATTTTTATCGGATTTATTCAGTTCAAAAAGCTGGACTTTTACGCCTTGCAATTCAACCAATGGATGTTCGCCAAATAGCACTGTCCTACAAGATGTGCAAGATGTTTTAAGATTTGAAAATGTTACCAAGGATCAGGAGGGTTGGTATACGTGTATGGAAATAAATGGTCTGGGTAAATCCCTTAAAAGTGCTTATCTCAGGGTAAAAGATCCCAGTGAAACGAAGGTGACCAAAGTAATAAGATCGCAAACTTTATGGGAGGTAATTGTGGCTACTGTCATCATTTTAATGCTGCTGCTATTGGCAATATTCATTTACTATGTGTGGCGTAAAATGAAGCATGAAAAATTGCTGAAGCAGCGCATAGAAACTGTGCACCAATGGACTAAGAAAGTTATAGTATACAAGCCCGCCAGTGGGGATTCTTCCGGTTCCATGGATGCTATGATTATGCCGGTGGTGAAAATTGAAAAACAACGAACCACAGTATTGCAAAGTTCCAATTCAGAGCCAGTGCCTTTCAATGAATATGAATTTCCTTTGGATTCTCATTGGGAAATACCACGTAACCAACTTATACTTGGAGTCACCTTAGGAGAGGGAGCCTTTGGTCGTGTGGTAATGGCAGAGGTAAATAATGCCATAGTGGCTGTCAAAATGGTTAAAGAAGGCCATACCGATGACGACATCGCCAGTTTGGTGCGAGAAATGGAGGTCATGAAAATCATAGGCAAACACATCAATATCATCAATCTCCTGGGTTGCTGTTCACAAAGTGGTCCTCTTTATGTCATAGTGGAATTTGCTCCTCATGGCAATCTCAAAGACTTTTTAAACAAAAATCGCCCGGGCAAAGAATACGACAAAGATGGCACTCTTACTTCTCCCCAACATCAACTCACCGAAAAACATTTAATCTCTTTTGCCTTTCAAATTGCAAGAGGTATGGAGTATTTGGCTTCGCGCCGCTGTATACATCGTGATTTGGCGGCCCGAAATGTTCTAGTTTCCGACGATTATGTTATGAAAATAGCCGACTTTGGCTTAGCCCGTGATATACAAGACACCGACTACTATCGTAAAAACACTAATGGTCGTTTGCCCATTAAATGGATGGCTCCCGAGTCATTACAGGAGAAATTCTATGACTCCCAAAGTGATGTCTGGTCTTATGGTATTTTGCTCTGGGAAATTATGACTTTTGGTGCCCAACCTTATCCCACCATAATGTCAGCAGAAGAATTGTACAGTTATCTTATGTCGGGCCAACGTATGGAAAAGCCTGCCAAATGTTCTCTAAATATTTATATGCTGATGCGCCAGTGCTGGCATTTTGATGGTACTGCGAGGCCCACTTTTACCGAAATCGTCGAGAATTTAGATAAGCTGCTGCTGACAAATGAAGACTACTTGGATGTGGCAGTGGCGAATCTGGAAACGCCGCCTTCGTCTAGTGATGAAGAGGACTCTGATGAGGAATCTTTACGTTATCATTATAAGTAATGAAACCAGAGACTAGGAGTAAAGTAAGTTTATATAGAAAATTTTAAGAAATAGTTGTTAGTGTATCGTGTAAATAGTGAAAATTTGTTAATTTAATTATAATTTATTAAATTTTAATAAAATATGTGTGTATATCTAAAATACATACAAATTAAAATTATTATAAAACATACATTAAAAGAAAGCTTATGGCAAAACCGATCTACTCTTTTAAATTTTTTATGACGTATTCTTAATACTGTAAATAGTTTTTTTTTAATTATTAAATTTTTCTTTCCCATGTAGTTGTTCTTTTCGTAAACCAGCTAAATAATCCAAAGATTTTAATTTTTAAGTAAAAAAACTCTTTTCTTACATGAACCCAAAAGTCTGTATTATGTATTTTTCCAAAGATTTAGTACCAAACCACAATTTTTGTACCATAAAATAAATTAATGTTCTATTCGTAATTAAAATGTAAATTATTTATTAGATTTTAAGTCAATTTTTTTTTATAATTATGTATTTGAATACAATAAATTATTTTATACTACAAATAAACAATTAAAATGATTAAATACTGATTTAATTAGAATGCAAAAAGAGGGGTATTCACTTTTCACTGAATATATTTATGGGTCTTTTAGACGAGCATTGAAAGAGATTTACACATTTTCACCTTTTTTAGAACTTAGTTCCCAACAAATAGATTTTTTCTTACATTGAAAATGAGGCAAATCGGACCATTTAGGTCAGAAAAGAAATGGCTTTTCAATATTATGGTAAAGGAAATATAAGATTGGGCAAAACCGAATTTTGCACTTTTACTTGTTCCAACCCTCAAATCACCATCAAAACACTTACGTTAGTTACCCTCGTTTGTGGTTTTTCACACATTTGCATTGTCGTTCTACTTTGGTGTGACGCCATAGTTCTCTTTAATCAGTCATGATTTACGTAACATTAATGATGCATATATCCCCAGACAAAACTTATATTAGCACTCACTTTATTAAACATACATTGCATGCAGTTCGCAACAAAATCAAAAATATTCACACTTGCCGAAAAAAAATTTGTTTCTCTACAGTAAATTACATAGAAACTACATACATATGTGTGGAAAACCACACACGAGGCTAACTTACGTAAGTTCCGTAATATTTCCTTAATTAAAAAATGTTTTTTAATCAAAAAATTCGTTTTTCAGTACTAAATTGATTGTGCTTACAAAGTCAAGAAGTTTCTTTAGTGTACCTCAATGGATTAATAAAAAAAAAATACCTCAACAATTTTTTAGTTTATCGTGTAAAAATGAATTATTTTGTGTGGTTTTTTACACAAGGGTGATAAAAAGGTTAATTCTTTTGATTAAAGATACTTTATACAAATATCGTTTTTTGAACCAGAAAATTCTTGAATGCGTATGTAGTTATCTTTTTCCGGGAATATCTTTAAAAGCCATTTTTTAGTTTAACGAACCAAATTGGTAATAAAAAAAATCAGTTTGTCAATCAGCTTTTTTAATTTTTTAAACAAATAAATTTTTTAAAATTCCTAAAAAAATGTTTGCATCTTTTTTTCACTGCGTAATTTCATTATATTTTGTGACTTATTGTATTACAAAATCAATCGTGCTATAATTTGTTTATGAAGTCCCTGCAAATAATAGGACTAGTCCAAAGACGCGTGTAAAATATAACCCACAAAGCACTAGGACTAGTCCAAAAGTAACCCAAACGTATGGAAAAACATGGTCTATTGAACATTACGATGTTCTATGGCAGGACCATATAACCCAGCTTTGCATTACAAAGGAGTAGTCTTAAAATTACTCCATGCTATACTCAAGAGGAATAGTATTGAAGTCGATTAAAAACGAAAACATGTCGTTAAAAACGAAGAAATGTCGTCTCACTACAAACACTTTTTAACAATGGCATGGTCCATGTTTGCATTACATTAGACCAGTCCATGGAGTAGTCCATTTGATCATAATGGAGCAGGTAGTCCAATATGATTTGCAGGGTTATTATTGGAATCGATGACATATGCTTTTAATTTAAGGATCATTTCTTTGTGTTGATAACGCATTAACACTTAATCCAAGTAGTTCGCCAAATGCAGAGCAACGCAAATCTTTCCGAGTTTTAGGCATTTTCAAATTAGCTTTGTATTCACCATTTAACTTTTATTATTTTAAACTATTTAGAAAAAGATTTTATCGGTGACTTCTTTTTAACAAGCCTTGGTTTTACATGAAGCACTTATACTTTCTTATGAAGAAGCTGAATGAAAACGATTCCGAAATAATATTATAAAGACAAACGAAGTCCACAACTTCGTTTTACTAGCGTATAAATATAAGTGTTTCCAGATGTTGGAATCGTACTTAACTTTATAACGCACTTTTTTATTTTAAAAGCAGTTGAAAAATATTTATTATTTTACAAACTTCACCCTTGATGCGCCACATATAAATAAAATCATATTGCATTGTTATCGATTATTAATACAGGAGATTTAAAATTTAAAAAAAATTTATTTTTGTTCACTTTTGCTCCATCCTACTGCATATTTTAATTTTTCCGACAAATTTTTCCTTCATATAAAAGTGATTTCTTTCAAAGTTTAATGACATAACAACATTTATAAGAGATTTATTAAACTACATATCGATGGCTTAATATAAATAAGGAGTTATTCGATTTTTTTTAAAAAGCTTGTTTTGTTTATTCTGGTAGTCAAATATCACATGTATCTTGTTTTAAAATTTTTAGGGGCTGTAGTATAAACTTATGGTGTTGTCTTTTCTACAAAAAATGTGCCTTTTTTTAAAAAAATTCAATTTGGTATCTGTTTCTTAAAAATTTTGCTCCCGAAAAGCATGAGTTTTTTAGAATAAAACAAGCCACCCTTTTCGGGAGCAAAATTTTTAAGAAAAAGACACCAAATTTAATTTTTTTTTAAAAAAAAATAGGCACATATTTTTGTAGAAAAGAAAACACCATTAGTTCGATCCTTTTTATTACAACTTGCATTAAAATTTAACGGATTTTAAGCTTTTTTCTTCCACTGTAAACGGAAAAAATCGAGTCAGGCCTTTTTATACTAAGCCATCGATGTATAAAATAGATTTGCTCCTATCTACACAGAAAAAAAAAAATTGATTTCAATTAAAAAATGTTGATATTTATTAAAAAATTAATTAAAAATATACCAGTAAACATTTTAATAGAATCAATTAAAAAAATTATTTTTATTTACAACATTTTCTGCGGTAACGTGGTTAATATAAGTAAATGTTTAATTAGTTTTTAATTAAAATTTATTTAATTTTTGATTAATGGTTTGATTGAAAAAAAAATGCCAAGAATTTTTTCTGTGTAGGAAATATACTGAGTTGTGATTTAATCGTTAAATTGTGGGACTAAATTTTGGTACTCATTTTATTGCAATAACAAAACAATTTAAGAATTTAATGAAAGATGTGATTTTCAAAGAGCCAAGTGAACCACGAAGGGTCCTCAACCGTGGTCTACTAACTTTCGTGGCAACACAGAGGATCTCTCAAGAGATCTGTGTATTTTTAACTGAAAGAAATCGCCAAAATAAAAAATAAAATTTCGTAAAGGAAATCTTAGTTCACAGTGATATATGAAAGTCCCCATTTTAAAAGTTAAACAATAATGAAAAAAAAAAACTTAAATGTTAAATTTTAATGCACGTATTCATAAAAATGTTTTGAAATCTTACAAGCTAAATGTTCCATGAAAATTTCCCAAAATTTCCACACCGATCCTAAATTCAATAAAAGAAATTGTAAACAGATGCTTATTTCTAGATAATGATCGGCACAAATACCTTTTATATGAATCATGTGTTCTTTTCTGAAAATGTTCCCCGAAAAAAGAAAAAAATGCTACATGTTCAACACTCAATTTAATTAAAGGCGCATGAGTGTAGCACTAGATTAACAGCTGGTTTTGTTAATTTATCAGCAAAAATAAATTGTTTTTTTTGTTCGTCTCTCGTATTTAGCGGTGTAAAAGACTCCAATTTGTAACAATTGTACTTTTTTGTTTTATGCCGAAACTTGTGTTCTTTTGTAAACTTAAAATATACAACACTTCTTAAAAATCAGGTTACAATTTAAAAATGTTCCAGATCCCATGTAACACTTATGTTACACTTTTTTTAAGAAAAGAAAACGCCATTAATTTGTCTGTGAATTACTTGTTCATTTTGAAATTCATTATAGAGTTTTGTATTTTAACATAGATATTTCCACCAAATTGTGAATACCCTTGATACTCATATACTTTATTATCATAAATCCATCACATCATCCTATAAAATGCTCTTAATTATTCTATAAGCAATTAATCTAGTTAATTATTCAATTAAGCATTTAATCTAATGAAATTGAAATTCATTTTTTACAAGAATTATTGAAAACTTATCAAAATGCCTTTGGAATACAAAACATATCGTACGTACATATGGATTATAATAAAATTACATGAAATGCATGTAATTAGTTTAACTAAGATTCTTTAAATTAAGTTAATATCAACATACAACAACGAAAATGTTATAAGTATTATTAAAAACAATATTTAAATATTTAATTTAATTATTTAAGTGTTTTAAGTTTCTTGAAAAACTGAAAATGAATTAAATTTTTAATGAAAAATAAAGTATTTATTGAATTAAATTTTAAACAAATTTGTGTAATCATTTTTTTTTACTCGAAATAAATGGACACAACTATTTTGAATTCAATTATTAGAAGGTTTTTAAAAAATTAAGAATGTTTAGAATACCTTAAAGGTAGAAGTACATAACACGCATTAAAAATTGCAAGTTACACAACTCGCGTTATAAAAGCCTTTCCTGTCACCTGTTTTTTATTTATTTACTTATTTGTGCATTGAAAACAGATGCGAAAATATATCAAGATTTTTTATTTTATTGAATCTGATTTATTTTCACATTTTTTTTTTAATCTCTTTAATACGTTTTTCCTTCATGATTAACAAATTTGTTAAATTATTCTATTTGATTGTCATCTGATTACTTGTCAAAAACACACAACGCGTTAAAAAGCTCAAAGTTAACAATATTTTTGGCGCAAACGCGTCCACATATTTTGCATGCTAGTTTAACTTTTTTTGACAGAAATCTACAGAGCGCGCGCTCACCAACGCGTGGTATGTACTTCCAGCTTAAATGCAAATATATTGCAGTCTATTGGAGGAATTAAAATGGCCGCGGTGCAGCGTTGCTACTTTCTGAATAATTATTCAAAAGCAGAATTGTTTTCAAATTCTTAGAATTATCTTTTGAACAATTCCATTTATTATTACAGAATTGAATCCGGGACAAAGCCAATTTTTGTTAAAATTCACAAAATAAAGTAACTTTTAGTTCTTATAAAAATGATTGTAGTTTATCGCTCTGTATCTCGCTTTTAGGGAAAACGATTTATCGATTTTTTTCAAAAGGCGGGTTTCGTTATTCCGAATAGCTTCTATTTAAAAACGGGTTTGGGTTAAGCATTTAAAAAAACCCGGTTTTATTAAAATACATAATAACACAAAAATCAAATAAGTTATTGAAACCAAATTGTTATTTTAAAATTTTTCATATTATGTAATTCGAATGTGTATTCTAAGTAAAATTACAATTTTATAACGCTTTCAAATTTTAAAAGCCTTATGGCAATTTTCTCAATGTATCGACAAACTGTCTGTTACTTAATGTCAACATAAATTTATTAGACCGATAAACTGTCCTTTAAAGATTTTGAGTTTCTCAATACACCGACAAAAAACATTGTTTTCAGTTGGCAACACCTCTCAAAATACATGTAAAAGTTGGGAGTCAGCTGATTCAATTTATCTGTAAGGCAAATAAAAGGAAATTAAATAATTGGCAGATGGGTGCTGGTTAGCTTTGCGACAGAATAGAAGCAAATGAGACATTTGGGGGATTCACAAGGTGTCATAAAGTCATATGTTTTAAAATACTAACATGAAAAAATACGACTGTTGTGAACAACCCCTCATGATTTAGTGTGCTTTTTTGATTTTAAATCAGCTGATTTAAAACAAATATAAAAAATAAATATTTACCTTTAATACAAATATTTTTAGTTATAATCCATGAATTAATAAATTAAATTAGATCTTACCTGACTATATTCCATTTTTCAGACGCAAATCACAAATAAATTTTATTTGGTTTGTTTACCAAACAGCAGAGTCCTGAGCCGTTCTTATTTAACCCGCAAGTGCTTTGTTGCAAAAAATTGCTAGCCGCAGGTTAAATACGGATGTTAGCCGGATAAAAATATACCATCAACGGCGACGGCTACAAAAACTAACGCGGCACGGCTCAGCCGCTCAGCGCTCGTCTCGTCTGATTAATTACGACAGCACAATAAACATAGCGAGCAAAGTTCTATTAATTTAAGACACATTTTGTTTTCAAAGCAACAACAATATTATTAAACCATTGTAAAATGTTAGAACATTATGACAATATAACATGATAGCACACCTTGTGAATACCCCAATTGAGAAAACCAAATTTCTTGAATGTGTAGTTTTTCGTTGGGAAAAAAGATAATCGTATAATGAGAAAACGGCCATTATTGCTTCAATATGTCGGAATTTTTATTTTATTTAAAACAAAACAATTTACAAAAGTCAGGTCCGGGAGATTTTCTAATGTTGGCATTTTCTATCGCTGATTATACTTGAGTTAATTTAAATTTTATTGGATCGTTAACTGTATCAGGAATAATTGGACGACAGGAACACGTATGAGCATTATGTGGCGTGAATACTTTCTCCAAGTGGCTTGCGAAGGCGTTTTTTTTTTCATTTGTGTTTTTGCCCAGGCACGGTTTTCCAGTCTTAGTGGAGATTCGTGGGTTATAGGTCATTGCAAATGTCTTACAGCCTTCCATAAGCTGTAATTGGAGTTTTTGTGGCATCTAGGCTGTTTTAATAGGCCGTTTAAATTCTATTGCAGAGTCGTGTTTCTGTCTCAGTTTGTTGCGTAGTGTTGCCTGGCATAACCGTAGTTGGGCCTTGATGGTTGGTGAACGATTATTTTGCCATTGTCTTCTCAAATTCCTTTTTTTCCCTGGCAGATGTCTCTATATCCACCGGTGTGAATTGCGGAGCACGCTTTATTGTCCGCTTGATTGGGGTCGAAATCTGTTTGGATGTCAGATGAATTATTTATGGAAATGCTCTGAGATGAGAGCTCACATACATTTTATACTTCAACCAATTTGTGTTTTTGTTTGGATAGGAATTAGAGTTTACAGCTGCGTTATCAAAGTTGCCTTTTAGAATAAGGATTGAAGGTAATTGATCGCGCTTGATGTTCTTAATTACGGCAAAGTCGATAAGGTAAAGGTAGGTTCTCCACTCGACACGACATCAAGTTTATTTGCAGTGAATGTGTTATATAGCTGGTTACCTCTATGACTTGTAAGTCTGCGGCCCAAATACGTATGCTTAGCGTTGTAGTCGCCTGCTGTAATGAATTTCTGTCGCAATGTGGAGCAGATGTTTAGAAATTTATCCTGTGCAATTTTATGTCCTCTATCCTCCTTCCCATAACCTATTTTCCTAGTTCCAACACATTGCATTGCATTATTAGGGTCATCCCCAGAGTGCTGGTCCTAACAGAAAAATCTAGGGGGACAATATACGGATGATAACGTGGTTTTAAAATCGTCAAGATTTATAGACGTAGCCTGGAAACAATCGCGAATAAAAATTCCTTGGGAGTTTTTTCCCTTTTTTCATTTTTACAATTGAATTAACATAGGAAAAATGGGAAAAAACTTCCGGCTTTGGAAAGTGTCTGGCGTGTTTGTGCAAAATTATGGCACAAAATTTAAAAAAAATGAGAGTTATTTATTTGAGTTTCCGAATATAGTAACTTTCACAAGTCAGGATTTACTTTAGATAAGTAAGTGAAATTATAATTTCAGTTCTTAACAAAATTTTTATAAATCAATACATTATGTTTCATGGTAAAGCGTAATATCGAGTCGGCGAAGGCAATTTTTTTTGTATATAAATTCAAAATTGAACAGGTTCCATATTTGGCATAAAGTTACAAAAAAGTTATGCTTTAAGCAATACAATAAGTTATGTAAACTGCCATTGATGTAGAGACCAGCCATTAAAATAATTTTAATTATTAAAATGAATAAAAAAAAATAATTTTCCAATTTTCAACTTGGCTTCAAAATGGTTTCAGGCAAAATGTGTATAAAAGTTTTTAATAGCAGAGTAATTGGTGTTAAACTATTAAAACCAAACCCAACACTTTTATTTAGTTTAAACCGATATTTAGACCAGAAACTTTTAAAAGATTAACTCAATTAAAATTTTCCAATAATACTGTTAAATAAAATAATGATTAAAAATATTCTTAAAAATCCACTTTGTCTAGATCTCTCAAAAAACAAATTTCAAGTGTTAATTGAACTCTAAAACAATATCTAAATTAAGCTGACTTTAAATTTGTTTCAGATATTATTTGTGTTACTGGAAATCGTAACAAATTGATTGGAAACAATTGAAAGACAAGACAATGGGTTTGGCGCTAAAATATTTTGTATCTTTGTTAAGTTTTTTTTTTTTTTTTTGTTTCTTAAAATGCATTTAAAAAAATAATCCATGTTTATTAATCATGATAACACCTTTCAATTAACACAAATTTGTAACGTATTTAAGCGTGTTTAAATAAACAATAAATGACTTCATACTTGTTATTAAATAAAATATAAAATAATTTTAATTCTTACATTCTAACATCAAACGATCGTTAGGAATACATTCACAATTCGATTTGTAAAGAAGAAAAATATCTGTGCATGTCGTTTCAAAAAAAATCAGCAACGAATGTACTTTTGTCGTGACTTAGTAATATCTCATTTAATACGAGGGTTGATTACTAAATTAAAACTAATAGATTAATTAGCATTTATCTTTTGGAAGCCTGCGTTTAAAAACAGCATTAAAGACATTTCAAGCATTTTTAAGCTCTCGGCTGTACCAATTTTTTTGTTTTTAAGTAAAAACATTATTTTCTTTAGATTAAAAATAAATCGAGAACTTCCTTAGCTCGTGTTGACAGAAAAAAATTTTGCACCAGTAAAAGCATTAATCAAATTAATTAATTTTAATTAAAAATTTAATTAAGTGAATTAAACGTTTAATCAAGAGAATTAAACGTTTAGTCAATTGTATTAAACGTTTAATTAACAATATTAATTTTCAACAGTAAAAAAATAATTATATCAATTAAACGCTTAATTCACTTGATTAAACTTTTAATTGACTTGATTAGATTTTTAATTAAAACTGATTTTATATTTGATTAATGCTTTTACTGGTGCAAATTTAAAGTTAAATTGCTTAAAGTTTTAATTTTAAATTTACAGCGATCAGTTTATACAAAATTTCAAACGTCTAATAAAGCATTACATTATTTAGCTTACGTTATACGCACCCAGAAAAAATATCTATTTTTTTAGTGTTTGTGTATGTGTGCACACTCTTAATACCGATCATGACTACATATTTTCACGAAATTAACAAACCGTATGTAGTGGTCTGTTTTTCGTTATAAAACAGTACAATTATAGTGAATTTATAGACATACATTTTATTTTAATGTTCTATTGAAGATGGAATGAGCAAAAAAATAATTTTAGCAAAGCTACTCACAAGTATTGTGGTTGTTGCTTGGCAATTTTCCAACCCACAGCACGAATAGCCTGTGTGTGTATTGTATACATGTTTTTTTTTTTTTTGTAAAAATGTTTTGTTGGCTTTTTGATTTTGAAACGAGCACACATTAATGTGCTGAACTGAACACAACGAAGTTTGACGAAAAACAGAACGCAATGAAATGTTCTCATTATTATGTTGAATTGGTTTAGTACAGTATCCTTATTGTGTACGAAAATCACGAACAGAGAAACGTTTTTAAGGTCTTTATATTCACAAACACTATTAGCGTTTGTGTTTTCCAATTTTACCGTACAGAACACTAAAGTACAGTAAACAATATTTATTTTCGAACTATGGTTAGAAAGCTACTTATGCTTAATGTTCAGAATATTATTTAATTCTATATTAAGTTAATTTTCATACAAACTAAAATCGTATTTAAATACAGATTGATTTTTTGAGTTTTATTTGAAAAGTCATATTTAGTTTAGATGAAATTACGGTAGCACTACTAAATGCAAAAAAATATATCATAAAAAAGTGTATTTATTAACAAATTGGTCTCAAAAAACAGCTGTCTGTTATTTATTTGCCTTTTGTTGTTGTATTGTTGTGAAATTGAGGCCATCTTGCTAAGTTATTACAATGAAAACTTAAGTTGAATTTATCTGTCTATTTTACAATGTCACTCGAACGTTTTCGTGCACGAAACGCATCTCGTTACTTAAAGGATCATATGTTTAAACCTATAATTAAAACAATGGAAGATAAAGGAGAAAATGCGTATTTATAACATTCACCTTGCATCGGAAATCTTGGCCGGCCTACTAAAAGCAAATAACACCTCAACACACGTATGAAAAAAAATCTCGGTTTACATCTAGATCGGCGTTTAACGTGAAAACGCCATATGTTCATATTCATTTATTAATGGGAAATTCATATATAAAATATGAACAAACAATAAATAATCAAATCTTATAGGTTACTTTATGTCCTGCCAGGATACGTAGGGGTTTAGTGTTGTTCTATTCGGAGTGTTCGAAAATAAATACTGAATATCGCTCCTTAGTGTTCGGTTCGGTAGATTTGTGGAAAACATAAACGCTAATAGTGTTTGTGTAGTAAATCATTAAATAAATAACATTTCTCTGTTTGTCATCTTTTGAACACAAAAATGATACTGTTTTTGTTTAAATCAACAAAAAGAAGAGAACATTTAATTCCTTTCGGGGTTTTCATGTGTTCGGTTCAGCGCTCTAATGTTTGCTCGTTTCTGTTGTACGTAGCGCTCATTTGACTTATTATAAAAACTAAACATTTTTTACAAAAACAAAATACACATACGAAAGAAAAAGCCTAAAGGCAGCAAAATAATTTTACACAAACAAAACATGTACACAATACACAAACAAACTGTTCGTGCTCGGGTCGTTGCTAAAATTTTTTGTGTGTTCATTTCTTTAAAAACAATGTAGAACATTACAATATAATGTTTGTCTACAGTCTACAAACTATAAAATGTTCGGCTCTTTCTTGAAAATAGTTACGAACGGTATTAGGGGTTGTGTGCCTCTACACAAACACAAAAAAAAATCGATATATTTCCTGGGTGTGTGAGCCGAACACTGTTTATTTCGAACACTGATTTGAAGTGTAATAGTGAAGACGCAAAGCGTAATGAAAGAGATTTTTTATTTGATTTTTTGAAAATCAAATTTGTTGACAAAAATATTAAGATTTGATTAAAATATTGAAAATTTGGATTAAAACCCATAAATAGTTCAACAAAATAACCACAATTCTAATTATTGTTAAAGCTAATGTGTACATTTGTCCTTCAAGTTGTGCTGAAAAAGGTCAACAAGAAAAAGAAAGACAAAATGAAAAACCAAAAAAATGTACTTTGGACTTCAAGAAGAATTCTTGACATAAGTACGGAAAAAAACAGAAGTTAGGAAAAACATGTAAAATCAATTAAAATGGATAATCATTCAAAAAAGCAAATTTCGATCTTATAATATTTGAGAAAGAAACATAAAATTAAATCTTTCTACCTGAATAATTGAACCCTCGTTTAAACCACATGATTTAGTTGGCTTAAACAGGTGACTAACAAAAACAAAACAACAAATTATCAAACTTAAAAATGTCTGTCCATAAATATGAAAAAAATTATAATAAAATTACAAAATTTGATTTAATTAAATTTTTTTCCATGTCTTTTAATCCAGCAAATTGCATAGAGTTTTTTCCGGGATTCCCGTTGTAAGAATTACCGGGAAACTCGATGGTTTTTGATTTATAATTGTACGGGTATTTAATGCGGATTTCTTGGGAAATATTTTTAACACATTACTTTATTTCACTTACTGGTTAAAATAATTTTTTTACAATGTTAATTTAACTTGATTTTCAGAATTTTAAAGATTTTCTTTATTTTTTACGTGAAGCTTACACCGATATGACAATTGGTAAAAATTTACTTGAAGTAACTTTAACATTTTCTACATTATTTTATATACCCTTAAAAGTTATCCAAAGTTAAACTTACATACATACATATAAAACAATACCGTCTGTGCCGAATCTTTTATGCCCTCCACCGAAAGTTAAAATATCTTAGGAGTGTCCTATCTAAATAAGCCAAAAGCTGGCTTCAGAGTATTATAATTTGTTATCTAATTTAAATAAAATACCATGATTTGTTTTACAAATAATATAAGGCATATTGAAGTGATGTTCAGTACGGGATTTACATTGGACCTATTGCCAATAATGTATCAATAAATTAGAATAAGGTTATTTAAATTCCTTTTCGGACATCCGCTTTAAATGGGTCGATTATCATAAAATTGGACCACATTTTACCAAAGTAGGGCCCTATGCTCTTTATAGGATCTTCGGGAACATATGTGGGTCAATTTCAAAAAAAAACGTACACATCGAGTTTTTTTTTTTTGCTTATTTTTAAAGATTTTTCAATGCGCCTGTAAGAGTGGCTAATTTATGTAGAAATTTATGAAGAATCCGGTGGTACTTTTAGGCTCTCAAAAAAATCAATATTTTTTGATTTTTGTAGGTTTTTTATGATTTCGATCTTGAACGTCACACACCAAATATGTATAAGAATTCACTAAAAATGCAAAAATATTTGAAATTCAAGCTTACTACGATGATCTTTTGTTTCTCAAGATTGACTTTTGTGAAAATCACCTTTTTGATTATAAACACAAAATCACGATTCACTTTGATTTTTAATTTTTTTTAAAAGTGACTAGTTATTTTAAAATTTTAAGATGAAAATATGTAAATTTTTGTTGAAAAAAGACTTGAACTTAGAGGTTACTTGCAAAGTAATAGGCTTGTAACAATGTATTTAAAAAAACTGCAATTATAAGCGTTTTAAGGGAAAAAATCTAAGTGTGACGCTCAAGATATTTTGTGACACTCAAGAAATTTTTTTTGCACGTAAACAAGAAATAATGCCTAATTTAAAGTTTAACGAAAAAAAGTTTATTCTTTTACAAAAATTTAATAAAAAAAAAACAAAAAATCTTCAACAAACAAAAATTTTCATACAAAACTAAACATGTACATATTCTTTGATGTCTTTAACAAAAATGGAAAAAAGGAAGTAAATCTTGAAGAAACTTATACACATGTGTAAATATTTGACGCAAAACAATAACTTAATTTAATTTATAAATTTTCATTCGAATTCTTTATGAAATGACAAACGGTTTTGTTTTTCTCATTCTCATTCAGTTTTAGCACTTTCGAATTAAGTTTGTGGCAGTTGCATAAGTTTCCGTTCCCCCGAATTTTTAAATGTCAAAAGCACGAGCGAGATCTGTAAATCAATTCACCTCTGGATTTTGTAAAATGTGAATATCGATTATACCTTTCTTTCTTTTACATTCGCCATTACGCGCTTTATCGAGCTTTATTTTCTCTCGATATCTTCGTGCTCTTTCAACCGCCATTAATTTTGTTGTTTTACTCTTGTAAATACAAAAATAAAATCAAAATTAATCATTTTAAGCTATGAAGCAATATATATCAAAAGTGACGCTCATGAAATGTTTGCCTATTTTGGTTTTTTTCTCAAATTCACAAATTATAAAAAAATTAGTTGAATTCATGTAAACAATGATTGTCAACTTAAATTTTTTACATTTAATATATTCACTTTTAAAAAAATTAGCGTGACGCTCATGAAATTTTATCGCGCCCTTACCATGGTGTTCACAAAAACTACGCAAATGGACACTTTTTTTAATTAATTTTTTTTTCGCTTTTTCACTTTTGTAATAATTTAAGTTTGTACTTTCCTTACTTTATTTACTTTATTTAAATGAAAATTAAAAACTAGTAATATTACTTGAATTATAAAAAAGTGATGCTCAATGCAAATTGTGGGGACAACCTTTGTTTGCAACGCCAAATTCGCACTAACTCAGTTTTGACGACTATAACAAATCAAAACACAAGAAAGAAACGCAATAATTCGAAAACTGCTATTAAATGTTGCATATTTACATTTTTCTTGGTTTTATTTTATTTTGTTTACTAAAAATTCTAACGGGGGACACATACTTTTGTATGAAAGGAATCAGAGGGAGAAACAAAACACTATTCTGAATAAACAAAAAACAAACATACGCTGATCACTCTGACATTTTTGTTTTTTTTTTGGGTTTTTTTTTACCTAAAATAGAAGTGTAAAGTACGGGGACACAAAAATTGCGTTTTTTTTTAAATTGACCCATATATATATTACCAAAGTAACTATATTTGTTACGATTTTAATCATATTAAAGTGATTTTCCAGAGTCGTCTTTATATGGGACAAATGGTAAATTATGAACGGATCTTCACGAAATTAGGCGGAGTTTTTTTCAAATCTTATGAAACCATGACAGGTCAAATTTTACTTTTAATTTTACAAAAGAGTTATTTATTATGGTTTTAAGCGTTCTTGAGTAGTTTCCGAAAGTGGGCTTTATACTGACAGCCAGATAAACATACCGACATGACAAGATCCACTTAAAGCCAAGAATTAACTTTATAGAGCCTTAGATGAATATTAAAGAAGTTTCACACGAATGACAAACTAACGCCCCTGTTCCAGTGTTGCCAAAACTTGGTGACCAAAAATGGCTAAATTTACGGAAAAAAATGGCTAAAAACGGGTTAAAAAAGGGCTAAAAGTTTTTTATAAATAAAAACACGTTAAAATTCAATAACAAAATAGTAATAATTCATTTAAAACAGTTTACGATGAAATTGTTAGTTAATATCAATTTATTAAACAAGAATAAACGTAAATTAATATTTTGAAAGATATTTAAAAAGTTGAATCATCGATAAATTCGATGTCGCTATTGTTCATCTTATAGGAATCATTAGAGCCTATTTGTTTTTACTAATTTGAAGGTAAATCATAATCACGACAACATTTACCCAACCTTTTGAGTCAAATAAAAACAAGAAAAAAAATATAGTCGATTAAACCCAACTATATGATACCGTACACCACATCAGAACCTATGCAACAAATTTTATTAAGGTTTACATGGACAGCCAGCTAACCAGCCGGTCAAACATCGTTAATGCGATTTAGAAAGTAATTCAGAGTCTATCGGTACACGTAAAAGTGGGCTTAGGACCAATATTTTAAGGTGTTACAAACATCAGCGCAAACGCATTGTACCCTCTCCACTATTGTGGTGTTGGTATAAACATTTTATTGTTATGGTAAACATATTTACCTTATTGATCAAATCGGATTAACGGTTGCTAAATGTAACCTATTTCTCAAATTATTTTTAACAATGTTTACTTGGAAAAATACCCTCTCTACTTAAGCATTAGACCATGAAATGAGACCAACTTAAAAGTCAATTCTGAAATTTCTAAAAAAATGTTGTTGCCGCCTGCATCTCTTTATTAAAATACTTGCAACCGTAAAGAAACACCGATGTTTGTGTTGATCCATTTCATAAATTTAATATTGTAATACAATTCCTTTATTTTAAAAGATGTCTTATCATCATTGTATATAGCGAATTTCAACATTTGTAAAAGTTGTGATTTAAATTAAAGGCGTTTTAATTGTTAAAATGTTTATTTTACTTTTATAAATTTTTAATAATAAAATAAAAATAATTTTTTTAAAAGAAAGCAGGCAAAAAAAAATTTATGGCTAAACCAGTTGAAAAATGGCTAAAAAAAAATGAGATTTACAAAACACTTAAATATTATGCGATTTCAAGACAGAATCGCAAATGTTAAGCGTTGTCCGATTATCCGAGCATACCCGTTACTATACTCTCATTCACCACTAGTGGTGGTGTGTATAAAATAGCAGACACAAATTTAAATTTCAAAACTCCTTATCATTTTAGATCAGCTTAAATTTATGTTACATCAAAGTACTCAGAAAATAATTTAAAAAGCATTTACATTGTATTCAATATCTTAATTGATCACAGTTTTATCCACAATTTTCGTACTTTCATCAAAAAAGCAAATTTAATTTAAGGAAATTCCAAAATGTCCCGCTATCCCGGGAAGTAAGAAAACCCCTAATATTGCAGCTTGGCTCCATTAAATATGAAAAACGATAATAAAGCACGAGCCATAATAAACTGAAACTATAAAATTCATATGCTCGAAAATTCAAACAATACTTGTGTTTGAATTCTCGTACATGATGGAGTCATTAACAGAAATATGATTTTGAATGTTTCGAATAATGACTGCATTATTAAGGCAACGGACAACAGCAGTAGCACGCCGCATTAACGGCAGCAACAATAACAGCAATCATATTTGAGGCATCGGCTGGTAGCAACTTTTTTTCAATCCCGGGTTTTGTTTGTAATTGGCGGTGTTTTGTTTTTGTTCCTGCTACTGATGGGTGGGTGAGGGGGGGGGGAGGGTTGAATAGTTTGTGCAAAAAGAAAAGATTTTTTATGGACAACAATAATAAATTAATAAAATAATTATAGTTGCATTTGAAATTATTAAGTAAGTGTTTATTGTTAAACCGTTGTTCATACATAATTTACTGTTGTACGAGTATGTCTATGTTTGGTGGGTGGATTAGACAGTTTTATAAAATGAGTTAATAGAGACAAACTTCTTAAGCCCCAGTTAGCTGACAGTTATATATTTGTTTAAAAAAAAGAAACATTTTTCAATTAAAGTCAAACAAAAACTCTTATATCAATTTTAGGTCACTACTTTATTAAACGAATTGTACGCAAACACGAGAAAATAGCAAAACACACGCTTGTATTAAAAAGTACTTAACGCAGCTGCGGGGTAATTACCTCCCTTTTAAATATAACTGGGGGTCAGATTTGGAACATATTTACCATTTAATTGTGCAATATATTTCTGTGGTTTTCATGGGCAACAGCGTATGTCCATTTTTTCGATTTTGAAATGTTGATGCCAAATTTCTTGCTTGATTTTAAACGCTCTTTACATGGTTCTAAAAATGTTTGAAAACAGATAGACCCATTCCGATTTCTTAGCTCAATTACAAAGTTCAAAAGGTGCAATACCTAGCGCACAGTTTAATCTAGAATGGTTTTTTCGGCTCTCCTAAAAATTTTATTTTAAGACATACGCGGTTGCCCATGAAAACCACAGATTTATAATATGAAAAACGACAACTTTCACATTTTTGCCTATATTTTTTTTTAAATATAGAACATAAGCCCCCGCAAAAGATGGCATACATGGAAAAGGAAATCCTTTAAATTTGTGTACCGTAACAAAGGACGAGGCATTAAATAAAGCAAATTGTAAAAGTTTTTACGAAAGTAATTAAATATTATATTTCAATTTTCATATTATTCGAATGTGTATTCCAAGTCAAATTACAATCCTCAAAAGCTTTAATACTTTAATATGTAGTCTTATTCCTCCAATAATTCCCAGGAATATTTTGTTTGCACTATCAGAATTTTTGTTTGTATATTTCTCAAAATGTATGTATAAAAAAATGTTACTCAACATGAGAAATAAATTGCCAGATTCTAGTAATTAAATATTATTTAAAAAAAAAATTATATAATAAAAAAAATTTGAAAAAATGTCACACTCTATTAGACTCATGCCAAATGTACGAATAACAAATTTGTATATCTAAATGTCGCATTTTTATCATTTCATTCATTAACGTTCAATTTCATTCATTCGACATTAATTAATTAAAAACATAAACAAACCCACACGATATGAGTAAATACGTATAGAAATTTGTTGTTTCTACTCCTTCCCGTTTCACTCTCCAATCAGGCGCTTTGACTTTTATACCAGACAGCCGA
Source organism: Pollenia labialis (assembly GCA_949318255.1). Classification (NCBI taxonomy): domain Eukaryota; kingdom Metazoa; phylum Arthropoda; class Insecta; order Diptera; family Polleniidae; genus Pollenia; species Pollenia labialis. Next base: position 56,871,075 of record OX439139.1, on the reverse strand, counting down.
ATAAACAAATATCCATGCCATGCCGCCGACTTGCACCCAGATTCAATAATTTTATTTGTGATCTTGTTGTTGTGTTATTTGTGGTATGAGTTTTTTAAAGTACGTGTTTCATAGACTTTGTGGTTAATTTAAATATTATTAACACGAAAGACATAAAATGGAAAAAATTAGCTAATACGAAAATAAAAATATCTTTTATATAAAATAATAAAAAGAAAACTAATATGCATAAATCCAGTTTATCTATTGCATGAAATGCACTGAAAAAAAATTATTTGTATTTTATATAATGCAACAATAGTTTCAAACTTTGTTTTGTATGGCTTATGGAGGCTCAAAATTCGGAATAAAAGAAGCTAAACGTAAGAAGTACAATAAATGGTTTGACTGGCCTGTTTATTTTATCTATTTATTACGGCCGGCTTTTTGAAATGTGGACTAAGTTTAAGCTTAGTTTTGAAATTCGGATTTTTTCGGCGGAATGTGATTTCTTTTATTATTTTATTAAACACCAACATTTTAAGCAAAATTAAGACTGTTACTTTTTCGGGATGCGTTGCACGCTCTTGCATCTCACCTGAATGGTATTCTTAGACCCACTGTTCCAGAAATGCTTCTAATCGCTGAAGATAATTCTTCTAATAAAAATTAAGGTCAGTTTGTGCCGTTTCACACACGACAATTTTGACTCGTCAAGTCTTTAGCTTTTAGGAGTGAAGGGAAAAGAGATTTCAATTTATTCTCCCCTCTCTCCAAAAAAACTCAAGACTTGACAAGTCAAACTTGACGTGTGTGAACCTTCACTTTTAAATTTTATTATTTGCATGAAAAATTAACGAAATCGAAATAACTCCTTTTTCTTTCTGAAATTATGGTTTTAGGTCTTTATTACTAAACACGGTATTAATGTATCAGTATCAGTTGTCAACCTTAAAATATATAATGTACGACCGACCTCAATTAATTTTTTGCCCTTAACATTTTCTCGAGACATACTTGCCCCTTATCACCAGTGCGTTTTAAATTTAATCACGTATTGGCTAATGGCTTGGCGTCGTACAACTGTACCGAGTTACAGTTTTTGGCGGTTTTCAATATTAACCACATGTTATCGCAAGGTATAGGTAAGAAAACTGGTGCTAGAAACTGGAGGCGAAGCGCATTAGATCGATGGGTATGTAAAACTATTCTGATTCAGGCTAATCCCCTAAACGGTTATTAATAGCCATCTAAGTAAGTTAGTGAACATGTAATCGTTTTTAACCTCAGTTTTTGTACGTGTGTGTTTGCTGGAGAACCAGTGCCTTGGTGGAGAACCGTATAAGCAGACGATGAATCGGTGAGGATGTAAAAAATTCAGATTGATAACTGGTGGAGAGTAAAATACTCTGGAGTGGGTTTTGGAAGTTCTTGGCTTCCTATGCGAAGGTTAAGTTTGACCGATGACTTTCGGAGGAATCTCCAAAGTTGTGTGATACCCAGGCATTATAACACATTTAAGGCAGTTATAAACTATCCCACAAAGTCTTAAGTAATTAAGAAAATGCAACCCTGTCACAAGTTGTTATTGGTTTTTGAAAATTTAGCTAACAAAAAATAAACTTCAGAATAGCGATCCTAAAATTCTGAAAGGGTATGTTGAGTATATAATTTTTGTAAACTAAACTCATTGTAAAGCTTGTCAGAGCTTTTTCTACAGTGGGTCAAAGTTTAGTTTTTTTTTTGACGAAGGGAGCATTATACTTAATGAATCTAATGCTGTAAGTCATTGTCTTAGAGAATTTTTATTGTCAGAGGGGGATAATTTTTTGTGTAAAGACACCACAGTTGTAAAAAATAAGCTCTTTACTTTTAATTAGCAGAATTACACGCCAAGTTTATTCTAGAAATATTATGTATCTACTCAACATGCCCATTCAGGATTATAGGGTCGCTATTCGGTTCCAAAAATGCTGTTGAACGGTTTAAGTCAAAATTCTAAAAAAAAAAAAACAAAATAGGTTTTTGAAGAAGATTTTTAATCAAATCTACGAGATTTCAATGCAAAGTCCAACACATAATATTTCGGTATTAATGGTAGTTGATATAAAAAAAAATGCGTAGACTTTTATCTAAAATAAATTTTAATTGCGTTTAAAAACTAATTTTAAAGCTCTTAAGCACATTTTTCTATTTGCTTTTATTTTCAATAAATTTTTTTAAGTGCATAAAGTTTATGAATGAATAGATTTTATTTAATGTATATTCAGTCAACGAATTAATGGTTACTAAACCAACCAACTATTGAACTGAATTTTACGAGACATGTAGACACAAAAAACTTGGACAGACAAATTAATAGATCGATACAAGTAGATGGATGAATGGATGGCGAAGAAACGTGTCTACTACGTTGTAAGAAAATCTTGTTTCTTAAAGTCGCTTAAAAAATTATGCAAGTGTTAAATTTCAGTGCTTAAAGACATAAAAGAAAATAACAATTTTATGCACAATTAAATACAATTTTTTTTTTTCACTTAAGAAAAAAACCAATTAAAATAATACCAATATTCATAGAAATAAAATTAGAAAATAAAAAATCGCTTGTTCTAATAAAAATTCATTATTGGAATAAAACCAATTCAATTTTAGGATCAATCAAATCAAATAAATGTTTTTATTTAAGACTCTCCAAAGGTATTAAACACTTGAGCAAAGCTGGCAACTGATAAGACCACACAGTGTTTCAAAAGCAAGTACGTTGGCATGAGTGTATTCAGTATCTGGATTTAGGAGTGGGTATAACTAAATCTCCATGTTTCAAATGTTTTGTTGAATTTTTATTTTCTAAAAAAAAAAACTTTAAATGGTAGGCAATGCGTTTAAGATATTTTTTTATCTTTTTCCTTAGTTCAGATTAATGTTTGGCAATAAAACGTTTAAGACATTATTTTAAGGCTACTCAAACTGTTTTTATTTAATTTTACTCCGCCTTGTATTTATTTACTACATTTTACCTAAAACATTAAAATCATTAAGAAAATTTTGATCATCGTTATAAAGAAATCGTCAAATGCGATTTTAGTACTCCCAGTGATTAAATCTTGTTTAATAAAAATAAATTTCTCAATGTTAATATTGTCAGTTTCAAAACACATACCAGAGCTGTAAAATACTGCAATCATTTGGCAACAAAGACAAATGTGCTGTTTTCACAACACAAGTGACTGAACGTGTAGGAAAATTTATATGAAAAAAACTCAAAAAACTGAGTGCTTTTCACATAAATTTAATTCAACCAATCTGATTTCATTCTTTGATTTCAAAACTATTTCAGATTTCACAATGAAATCTTGTCAAAATGTTGTGGTTGCCATCATTTTAAAATCATTCCTTTTAGAAATTATTGAATGCAATCAATTTTATTTTAATCAATTCGATTGCATTCAAATTTTAATAGAAGTCGTGCGATTTCAAACATTCTTCTGAAATCTTAAACTTTAGTGAAAGACAAACAAAATAATATCGAGCCCTATTTTCGATTAACTACATCGTAAGCGACAATTTATTGAAACTGCGCTTTATTCTTGCAAATATTATAGAAGCAATCGTTACAATGACGATCAAATGCATAGACTTTTAGTTTGTGCTGTTGCGAAGAAAAAGCCCATCTGAATTCAAATAAAGCTTTGCTTTGCTTAAAAAAAATAAAAAAAACTAACGATATAATCGCAAATAGGGCTCAATATACATTTGCGGCTGTTTACATGAAGTTAGCACCAAGTTTATTTCTAATACACTTGAGGCTAAATAATCAGTGTAAGTTAAACTCTTTTTTTTAGCATAAAATGTGTTTAAGCCAGTTTTTTAAACTATTTATTTAGTGTTTGTGTAGACGAAAAGAACCCTTAATACCGTTCGTAACTATTTTCAAGAAAGAGGCGAAAATAGTTATAAAAATTATACATACATATTTTAATGTTCTATAACAGGGGTTTCCATTTCTTTGCACAATTGTGCAAACCACTACAAACACATATTTTTATGCTCTTCAATTCAGTCGTCGGTGTGACTTCGACAAGTGTACATGTTTAGCGGATGCTATATTATTTTGTTTCAGCTTACACTCAAAAATATTGTGCGTGCAATATTTAGAGTCTAAATTTTAAGACTTAAATGCAGAGTAATATAACATTTCTATTTAATTTTAACATAATTTAAATTGTTGAAAATATTTAACAGCAAAGCTAGCGTAAAGTTTATTTAGTAAATTTTTTTAGCAATAACATTTACTGCAACGTTTAAGCTAACGATATGTGTTTTGTTTGTGAAAAAAAATTCTTTGCTACCTGTAAAAGGGTCCCTTTTGCTTTCTTTAAAAAGACGTACCTAAATGCAGAAATTATTAAGAAAAAAAATAGCCAAAAGAATTTGTTGGTATTTTGCTTGTAAAAATATTTTGGTTTCTGTACCAATTGCGTCGTTGGGTTTTTTTTTTCTTTGAAAACCCTTTTCTTAAGTAAGTAGAAATATTTAAAAAACAAATAAAAAAGTCTTGTTTTGCTACAATTTATGTGTAAATAACCTGTACACATAAAAGCAAATGTGACAGTAGGTAAAATGTTTGGGTAAGAAGATGTGTTTTATTGATGTATTAATGAAACTTTATTGTTTCGCACTATTTTTATTGCTTACTTTTTTATGCTACAATTATTTGACCGAGCCCAAAGAGTTAAGGCTCAGTAAGTCTTTACTTTCTGGTCTGTTACGAACCAGCTGATTTGTTTTTGTTATTAAAAAACCTGTGAAATTGATTAGTTGTTCTGTTCTGTTGCGGTTCAGTTTGATAAAATCAAGAACTTGTAAAGTAATTGTAAGTTACCGCAAAATAAATAATAAAAAATTCGTTAATTACATTTTATTTCTTCAAATTTATGTGCTTAAATTTGTCATAAATGGCTACAGTTGCTCAAGAAAAAGAAACTTTTACAATTTTGAAACAGAACGGCACGGAACAGAACAGAAACAGAAAGTAAAGACTAATTCTGCCTTTAACCTTACTAATTTATTGTAATTATTAAACGTAACTTTGACCTGTTATAATGACTTTATACATTTTTGCAGGCAAACTCATGTGCACATTTGGTATTTTATAAAAAGTTATGATATACCATTAGCTAGAATAAAAATGTATGCACAGATGTTTGAAGTATGAGCAACCCAACACCGTGAATACCATTTTTATCCTGAACTAAAAAAAAATTCATTGACGTGCCTCTCTTTATTCGGCACTACTTACCTATGCGAACAAATTTTTTCGGATTTAAAATTTATTTGTTCCAAGCAACGTAATAAATTAAGTTCATCCCATTTGAAAAGCATTCTACTATTACAAAACTGCCATAAAAGTATAAATTTAGAAGATTTTATTTTATAACTTGTAGAACACAAGGGAAAAAAATTAAAAATTTTTTGTGTTGCTAGAAAATTTGTAGCAGTTCTTTACCAATTCAATGTCGCTGATTTTAAAACTGCACTTTTTTTCTATCAGCTGTGATTTGCGTGCAATATTTATTTTTTATGAATTTTTAAAACATAAAAATCTTTAATTTTTTACAATTGTTTGATAAGATATTTGAAACTGATTTAGAGTCAAAAAGCTTCCGAATAAAAAAAGTGTAGTTTTAAAATAAGCGGCATTGAATTGGTAAAGAATTGCTACAAATTTTTTATCAACACAAAAAATTTTTAATTTTGTACCTTTGTGTTATACAACTTAAAAAATATATTACTAACATTTTATTTCGGCTGTAAATAAATGCATTCTCTCAATTTGCTTACTCTCTGGTACTCACTAACACACAACCAAAAAAATTTTGGAAATCCCTGTTCTATAATGTTTTTTTTTACACGGATAAAGAAATGAGCAAACAAAAAACAGAACAGCTTGTGCGTGTATTGTGTATATGTTTTGTTTGTGTAAAATTATTATGCTGGCTTTTTGATATCGTCGCTTATTTTATATTAATATTTGGTATTTGTGTGAAAGCTGTGGTCCAATATGGACTGACTTAATAAAAAATTTATAAAGCGATTAATGTTGCCATTAGATTTTTATTGGGAAAATTTCATCTAAATGCTAACATTATAAGAAATTTTATGGGCAAAAAAACTTTAATCCGGAAAGAAATTTGTATGTGGGCCATGTGTAATTATGGACCGATTCTCTCCATTTTCAATAAGCTTCGTTATTATTAATTAAATTAAATTATCTCCAAAACTTTGACCTGTACTTTGCGCACAAAGTTGCATGGACAGACAACCACACGTAGAAAAAAAATATGGTTGGAGGTAACCATATTCTAAGACCAACATACTATGGTTGGTTTTTAACAATGTTTACGATTGCAGGTTACCATATTATGTTTAAATATGACCATAGTATGTTTAAAATCAACAAAATTTGTCCCTAAATCAACCATAGTTTAGTTAATATTAACCATAGTAATGGTCAAACCTAAACATAATACGTTTAAAATTAACCATTATATGGTAAAAATTTCCCAGAATTTTGAGAAAAGTAACCATATTATGGTCAGGATTAACAATAATGTCAGGAATAACAATAATATGGTGCATGCTAATCATATTATGGTAAATCCATTTTTTCGATTTGTTTGTTTAGTGTCAAATTATAATTTTATTTAATTTTATACTCTTGATAGGTGTTACGTTCCACTTTTATAAAAAATCCCCTTTGGTTCATATTCTAGCCTGTGACGACCTTTATATTACCTACAAGTTTTTTCTGCGTTAATTTATGTGTTTTAATCAATAATTAAAATAAAATGAATGAGAATTTTATGCAAACCAAGTAAAATGCAAACGACCAGAATGTTGTTGCTTTTTAAACATATTTTTTTAAATTTAAAATTAATCATACAATGTTTTAAAATATTATAATTTCGAACATATTATTGTTATTAAATATTAACCATAACATGTTTGGAGGCAACCATAATATGGTTATAGCTTTTGGATGGATGCATTTAACCATAATATGTTTACCGTGATAATAATATGGTTAAGGTAACCATAATATGTTTAAGTGTATGGTTGTAGTTTTATTTTATTCAAACATTATATTGTTAAAATCAACCATATTTAAAGTTTCAAGGGAGGTAAACACTTTATTGTTAAATAGAAACAAAATATTATCAATCGTGAAAAAAGTTTTTTTAAAAACAACAAAAGTTTGTTTGCTCCGATTGCAGGGACCATAATATGTTTTTTTTAACCATTCTTCAACCATGTTTTTTTTCAACGTGCAGACAGACGGAAAAACGGAGATCATTATATCGGCTTTGAAAGTTATTCTGACCAATATTTCTTAGTGTTAAACACATAAGCGCAAATGCACTATACCCTCTTCCACTATTGTTGTGTGGGTATAAAACTGCACTTTTCTAATTAATCACAGACCAAGAAGTAATTTTAACGCTAAAACTAGAAAATTAGCTGACATTAATTATTGAACCTGAACCCATTTGTCAATTTCGTATTACTAATCAGTGATAAATTAAACTGTTTCTGTATCATTAAAATAATATTTCCTTTGAAAGTTGTTCTGTTACCTGCACTAAAAACAGCCAGACATTTATAATTCTTTGCCCCTGCACGTTCTAACAGATGTTGATTTTTAAATAAAATACAATAAATCATTTAGTAGAAAAACAAAACTTTAAAAAATACGAAATATAAATATTATTGTTTCAGAATTTAATTGATAAATCAGCGAAAAATATTCATTCATTTATTTATTCAATTAAATTTATTTATTACCGTAGTGGTAGTGATGGTAAAGATGAATCAACCTGTTCCCGGTTTTGTGTTTAGAAATTTAGTTTGTTTAAAATTAAATCAATGTTAAAACAATACATTGTTCATTGTTACCTGTCCCGTGGGGACCGACAAAAGACTGATGCAAATTTCTGCCTGGTGTTTTTGTATTTTTTTGTTTTTGTAATTGATATTTTCAATAAAATTTTGTAATTCAAGCAAACAAAAATATAAGTTAAATAGAAGATTTCAAACAATTTGAAATCAGTCGATCGGATATGAGTCACTCACACATGCATGAGCCGCACGGGCAAAAATAAACAGTTTATCAAATTTTATTTGCATAAATTATAGATGTATTTAAATGATTTCCAAGGAATTTTATACGATTCATTATCAGCATTTCAGGGGTTTTAATGTTCTTTCCGGAATACGGTTTTTTATGCGCCATTTTATTACATCTGGCAATGTGATTGCTAGTCATATTAAATGAATTTGTTCAAAATTTAAAGACAATTGTGCATTTTTTATCCAATTTATACAAGTGTTTGATAGAAATATCAATTCTTAAAGGAAGTTTTCCCACATTTGTATTCTTTAAAATAAATCTTACTGCCATGAAGCTATAAACAAAGTTACAAATAATGTTGGACTAAAATATCAGTTTAAATATCTCTCAAAAATGTGGACTCGAAAGGGTCCTAATAACCCAGACGTCCTATATAATAAATTGAAATTATTAATCATATAAAACTCTTAATATTTTATAAGACTTTTTCAATTTCTTTCAAATACTTTCCCAAAAGTCATTAAACTTTCATTCGTATGTCTCAGAACTAAAGTCCAACTGGATCTTTGCGCATAAAACTTAATTGATTAAACGCCATAATTGTGGCCATGACAGAGAGTTATTTTAGATGGCAAAGTCTGTGACACATTTTATTTTCTGCCAGTTACATACAAAAATTGTTTTTCTGTTACATAAAAACTCTCCTTGGAAATGTAATGAAATTAAGCGAAAAAAAACTTCAAATGAAAATAGCGGGAGAAGTCTTTCTTTGGCCACAGCTTTAAAAAACTGAAAAAAAGCTTAAAAATGCTACCAGTCATGTTGCATGAAAAATGAGACCTTGATTATGGTGACATCTTGCAACAATTTAAAGTGCTTATTCTACTACATATGCACACAGACTTCCACATACACATACATAATACTGCATTTTATATATGGCATTTTTTAACATCATAAATTTATTTTTGTAGACTAAAAAAACTAAACTGAACAGAAGTCAAAATCTTTTACTGGAATAAAAAAAAAACTTTTGACCAAAAATCAAGTGTATTTCTTTTGTTATTAAGTCTAGAAAAATAGAAAAGATAAAGTTTAGTTTTAAAATTATATTGCTGGAAAAAAATTATTCATTTTACACGCTACACATCTTTTAACAGTGTTTGTTTCCAATTCCTTTAACAAAAAACTTGCGAATACTTTAAAAGAATTGTTGGCAAATCTTTTACCAGCGAAATAGAAAATAATCGGAGGAATCCAAAGCCGGCAAAACATATGCATGATGAAACAATTCACACCTTATTTCATTAATTAAGCTACCGTCACAGAGGGAGATTTTAGAAAAATAATTCAGGTTTTTGTTATCGGTTTTTAAAATCGGGCTAAAATTCAGAATTCTGGATTGTTTTTAAATTTTGTAATGCCCGAGGTATGCTAATTTGGGAACCTAAGGCGATCATTCTAATATGTCCAAAGACCCTAAAACTTAACCGTTTATAAAATCCAGAATTTTTTTCTGTTTTTTCAAAATCTGTGCATCACAATAGTGGATATGTATCTGAAACTGTGTTGATTAAACAACACTTTCTTTTTCGCCAAATTGCTTAATTCCATCACCAAGGAAACCAGAAACGCGGCTTATGCGCATTAAATATGCAGCAAATACTTGAAAATATGCCCTGAAATTTGTTAAAAATATGCCATAAAAAATTTAAAAATTGCTTATTTGAAAACAAAATATTCAACAATTTAATCAAAGTTCCATTTAAAAAAAAAAGAATCCTGCAACTATAATCAGTTAAGCCCAAACACTGTAGTATAAAATTATATGTTCCGAATATTTTTTTAACGGGTATTCGGTTCAAAAGATATGATTTTTGCAACGAAAAAACTCAAATGGCGCCACTGTGCGACGGATGAACCATCTGCGACGTAGCAACAGCCAATATTTGATAGACATAATCTTCAAAAAATAAATGCCAAAGAATTTTCTCTCAAATGATAATAAACATTCCCCAATAAATTTGAATTTACTGTGTTTTTTTTTCTTTAAAAAAGTAGGGAACCTCGAAATGGATCACGCTATATGTATATAGATATTAACATCCATATGAGATTTTATTGACTTAAATGGATTTTAGGGACGGTCGCTAAATTGTTTACTAATTTTAACATTTAAAAGGAAGTTAAAGGTGGATATAAATGGAAGCTTTGGGCAAATGTGAACCGGTTCGAAAATAATTAATTTTGCAGTTAGCAGACGGATGGAAAGACACCGTTACATCACTTAAAAATTGATTCTGAGTCTATCGGTATCAAATCGCCAAAAACGTGTATAGTAGCGTTTTCCTTATATATAAAAATTAAAAGTTAAAAATAATTTTAGAGTAAAAATGAAATGTAGATGGCGAAATTGAAGCAACACGTTGGGTATACAGAATATCGCATAAAAAAAATTTGTGTATATGTATGTTGCCTCAAAAAGGCAAATAATGCGCTATAAACTTGAAAAATGCTGCAAAAAATCTCTTTTAACAATATTATGCAAAAAAAATGCTGCAAGCGGTAAAATATGCACTTACAAATCGATGCCAAAATTCATAAAAAGCTCTAAAATGGGTAAACTTATTCACCCCTATCGCAAACAACTACACGTAGAGAAAAAACATGGTTGAAGAATGGTTAAAAAAAAACATATTATGGTCCCTGCAATGGCAACAAACAAACTTTTGCTGTTTTTAAAAAAACTTTTTTCACGAATGATAATATTTTGTTTCTATTTAACAATAAAGTGCTTACATCCCTTGAAACATTAAATATGGTTGATTTTAACAATATAATGTTTAAATAAAACAAAACTACAACCATACACTTAAACATATTATGGTTACATTAACCATATTATTATCGCGGTAACCATATTATGGTTAAATTCATCCATCCAAAAGCTATAAACATATTATGGTTGCCTCCAAACATGTTATGGTTAATATTTAATATCAATAATATGTTCGAAATTATAATATTTTAAAACATTGTATGATTAATTTTAAATTTAAAAAAATATGTTTAAAAAGCAACAACATTCTGGTCGTTTGCATTTTACTTGGTTTGCTTAAAATTCTCATTCATTTTATTTTAATTATTGATTAACACACATAAATTTACATAGAAAAAATGGTAATATGAATGTCGTCACAGGCTGGAATATGAACCAAAGGGGATTTTTTATAAAAGTGGAACGTAACACCTATCAAGAATATAAAATTAAATAAAATTTTAATTTGACACTTAACAAACAAATTGAAAAAATTTATTAACCATAATATGATTAGCATTCGCCATATTATTGTTAATCCTGACCATAATATAGTTACTTTTCTCAAAATTCTGGGAGGATTTGACCATATTATGGTTAATTTTGAACATAATATGTTTAGTTTTGACCATTATTATGGTTAATATTGACTAAAATATGGTTAATTTTAACCATATTATGGTTGATTTAGGAAACATTTTTGTTGATTTTAAACATACTTTGGTCAAAATTAAACATAATATGGTAACTTGTAAACATAAACATTGTTTAAAACCAACCATAGTATGTTGCTCTTAGAATATGGTTACCTCAAACCATATTTTTTTCTGCGTGTACTCCCATGAAAATATTCCCATATTTTTTATTTTGTATTGTGAATGATTCCCATGACAAATTTTTTTTGGAATGAATTTCCAAACTTAAAAAATTTGGCATCGCCAATGTTTACTCCCGCGAGTGTTTTTACTAAATAAATTCCCAACAACTGTTAATGTGAGCGACAAGGGAACATGTAAATTTTAATTTGTATTCTACGGTTGGACTAAATTAAATTGCTTTTTCCTTTAATTGTGTTAATAAATAAAATGAAGATGAACACTATTCATTATTTATATTATTAGCAATTTACTTTGACAAGTTATTCACAATAGAGACTTTTGTTTATAAAGCACTGACAACTAAGTAATTCACAATAGAAATTTGTATTCCTAAAAAATATTTGCGATACCGATGGGAATATAGGTTTGCTCCCGTATAACATATTCCCCTAACATTCGTGATAGGGGTGATTGTTTCTGCCTTCATCGGTCGCTCAAGGAAAAACATGCAATTGCATATTTATAGTTTCCCTAGTCATCACTTAAACCCCGTTTCTTATTTTTCTTTTTCAAATTTAATCAGTATAAATTATAAGCGACGCATATCTCAAAAACTAAATGCCATGGTGTTGCCTGCAGTTGGAACACAATTCTCCCATTCCAGTTCACTACGTTGACTGTTTCTTTGTCTTAGTAATGTAGTTTTCTTATCCATAGTTGCAAACCGCTGTAAAAACTCGGTGTAATTGGAGTAAAACATCCTTTTACTTAAAACATCTTGGAAACTGTGGAAAAGATTTACATGGCTATCTGCCTACTCCATGGTGAATCTAAGCCACTGGGTGACAAACAATGCTTTTACCAATCGCTCCCGAGTGTGATCGCAACCAACACAACCCGGTTGCAATTAAGGTGCGTAGTCCTTCATTGTTTTACACTCGCTCTTTATTCAGATACTGGAGCTATCTAACCTCCGTTGCGTTTGCAAAAATTCTACAGCATCTGTTGAGTAGCAACGGCAACAGGGGCTAATAATCCCTCAGGCTAAAATGTTGCCTCAGGCCGAACTGTGCCACAAGTGGAAAAAAGTCAGCATTTAAGTGAGATTTTCAGGATATCCCTACCTAAGGCATTGGGTAAGTAAGTGAGATTTTCTGGATATCCCTACCTAAGGCATTGGGTAAGTACCACGTGATTCGCATAAGAATCTTTTTTTAGAAAACGACACTTCCTCAAAGATAATCTTCTTGAAAGACAGAAAGCATTTCCCGCAAGAAGCATACTAACGGATGCCTCTACCAATAGTCAGTCCGGTGGCGAAAAAAACCAAAAATTTAATGATAAAAACAAAGTTTATTTTACGTTATTTTTTACATTAACTATAACAAATAATGTCAGTTAAATAAAAACCGTCTTCTTTAACGCAACAATGTGCTCTTTTTAGAATTTTCCATAACTTTGTTTGAATTTTGTCCTTTAGTTGCTGCAAGGTTTGGGGCTCATTCACATAAAATTTGTCTTTTAAAAAGCCCCACAAAAATAAAATCTGGTGCAATCAAATAAGGCGATCGTGATGGCCATCTCAAATCACTGTTTCTAGAAATTATCCAATTTGGAAATTGTTGTCTCAATAACTCCATCATTGCACGTGCTTTATGGGGTGTTGCACCATCTTGTTGAAACCATATCAAGTCGTGTTTCAAAATTCGCCGAAGAGTGCGGTCAGAAAGCTGCACTCTGTCTCACTACGTCAATATCCACAAGCTGTTGTCGAAACACCATTTCATCCACAGAAAATTACTGTTTGGTGCGCTTTATGGGCTGGTGGAGTAATTGGCCCATATTTCTTCAAAAATGCCACAAAGCGGGCGCTACAATTGATTTACTCAAAGAAACTTTTGATGAAAAAATAATTTCATGTAATGGCCCAATTAATTGGCCGCCAAGATCGTGTGATTTAGCCCCAATGGACTTTTTTCTTTGGGGTTATGTTAAGTCACTTACGTACGTCGATAAGCCACAAACAATTGAACACCTGAAAATAAACATTCGTAGAGTTATCGGCGAAATACGGCTGCGAAAAGTTGTTGAAAAATGGTGTTCCATATTGCGCCTTCTTCGCGCCAGCCGTGGTGGTCACATAGCAGAAATCATATTACATCATTAATTTTAAACTCCGCACTTTGTTTATGAAAGAACTCTCAATTTATCATCATTCCACTTTAAAAATTTGATGCATTTAACTAAATAATTTCAGCAAATAGAATATGGGAATTTTTGCTTCCTACTTTACTTTTTGAACATGAAATTAATGTAAATAATACGCAAAATGTGGTATCGAATTGATGTCACTGTAGTCATAGCATAGATGAAGCATAAAATATGACAAAATTTTATGATCACGTTCGTCATTGGATTGATGTCACATTTTGCCTCATTGGTGTCATTTGTAATAACATTGATGTCACACTTTTGATATAAGGACATCATCAATATGAAGATGCATGAGTGTGGGGTTATTGTAGCAACAAAAGAATCACTAAGCCGAACAAATTATAAAGATGATGCAACTGTCGGTGATGTACATACGTTGTTTCGTCGATTTGAGGATAACGAAACTCCATCAAAAATTCCGCGGTGACTACACATCGCCATATTTTTATTCCAGCACATTTTCACTGGCATCGTCATCGCCGAACATTTCTGGAATTAACGTATTTAAAAGTTATCGCTTTTGGCATATGTTGGCTTTTTGATTATTAATGAATAAATAAATAAAATAGCGCTCACTGTCAATGACAAAAATATTGCAATAACAAACAGCTGCAACCTAAAAAGCACCAAAAACTGAATACCGCTAATATGTTTCGTATTTATAGATATGCGAGCAAGAATTAATAGTCGGATAAAAGTTTTATCTGTTATCTGGCCGAAAACTTATTTGGATTTTAAATATCGATTCTACTTCAAATAATAAATAAAAAAAACTTTAGAAGGGTCATACAAAATTCGTTTTAATTGAACTCAAACAATTTTACTTCCTTCTCATGCAACAATTTGTTGAAGGTGGAAAACCAGACTTCATACACGAGAAGAGTATAACTTTAAAGAAATAATGAAGATGATAATGAAGTTCTTACGGTTAACTAGCTGCTATTCAACTTTTGTGTTTTAGGCTTGAATTAAGAAGTACTTCTTTTTTGTCTATGGCTTAAATTTATAGACATTGTTAAAGGCCTTTAGTGCTCCTTTTATAGCAAGTTGGGTAAAAGAGTTAATAAAATAAAACTCTTATGAAAATTTAGTCTCGCGGCATTATAATGGTGAATTTTTTTTTTGTTAGTTCTTTCAAAGAACTTATATGTCTTTATTACGCATTTCAGATTTGATTGTTAAAGAAAATACAAATTTAACAATAACTACAAAAGAAAACGAATCAAAAGAATATTGGCCATTTTTAGCTTCGAGCCATTCATAACTTAACAAAAGCGGTAGTTTAAGAAAAATCTAAAAACTAGAAAATGAAACGAGTAGTTGTTTAAAGAGTTTAAATTCCACATCCATTTCGAGAAAATAGTTCATGCGAAATTTAGTCTTCCTTAACCCAGTAATCAACGATTTAAACAACAGAGTGCATAATTGTTTTCTGACACAGACACGTATGAATGAATGTAGACTACTTATTTTATAGACAGGTTTAGTTGACCACTCTTGAAAGGATGTTGTTTTAAAGTTTGTCTATCGTTTTTAGTAAAAATCTGTAACATCTAGTATTAGACAATTTAGAAGCGAAAAATTGCCAGAGTGTTTGGTTTCTTAGTTGCTGGCTTCCCGTTTTTTTTCCTTAACTCTGCTCTAACTATCACTCTTAACTGTGTGTTTCTAGTGAAAAATTATAACAATTTTGCGTTAAAAATCATTATTATTAAATATTGTTATGAAAAATTATGTTGCATTGTGTTTTTTCTCCATTTAGGCTAAACTGTGAAATGATGGATAAATGTCAGCACTATGGGCCTGTTAATATAAACTACTCGTAGCTTAAAGTTAAATGTCAATAATAAAGAAAGTAACTAAGTAAAGTCGGCCACTTTCGACCATGTGATACCCCGCACCAGAATGGAGTCTATTTATGGTCGAATATGAGCATTACAAAAACCTTTCAATAAAGAAAGTGCACAGAAAACCAGGGTTAAAAAACCAAAAACTGTCGAACAAAAAACGAAAATTTCTGTACAACTTTTCACTTTTTGAGTTGGTTTGACAGCGACTGTTTACATTTGATAGATCTGAAGTAAAAGCAACATTTTTTTTTTGCCAATGGCACATGAAGAAGTAGAAGAAATGGCAGTTTTTCTACTTTGAGTCCAGTTTTTTAAACGCTGCAGAAAAGATTAAAAATTGTTTTTAATCACCAAAATCGTAGAATCAAGAAAACAATTTGTTATTTTGCACTGATTACCAAAATAATTATACATATTGATTTCTAAAAATTTTTAAAATTGTGAATTTTTTTTTTTGCAATTAATAATATTTTTAATTTTAATTAAACAAATGATCAAAAACTTTGCCATTTCAAACAATGTGTTAATTGACTTAATAAGCTATAGGACAGGTTTTGACAATTCCCAACAACATTTCTACAAGTTTAAATTATTTTATTTTACACGAAAAAATCAATTAAAATTTTTTGTTATTTAATTAATATTTTACTTCAAAATTTCTTTCAAAACGACTAAAATGTTAATTAAATCAAAATAATTTTTTTTAATTTTTTTCAACAAAAAAATAATTAATTTAATTATCACATTAATTAAATTTAAAAACTTTTCAAACAATTTTTTTAATTGATAAAAAAAACTACTGAACATTTTTTTGTATAGATGTCGGTCGAAAAAGAGTCATACCGTGTTCAGATATACCTTTTTTATTGAGTCAATATTCAGTTTATTGACATAATTATCTTTCTGTTCACATATGTATACACAATTTAGCTACCTCAATTCATATTACTACTACATACAACATTCAACGTAAACAAAAATGTACATGTACAAGCAAAATGTAAACAACTTTTGACATCTTTAGGTAATAAACATCTGGCTTTTGCGCAGACCTAATATATGGGTCTTTGTTTTGTTGTAGTTTCTGTTGCCAAATGTCAATGTTTTTTCTTTTTACCCACTTACAACTACAATTCGAGTCGGAAAGAACCCAACCAATTGTATGGGAATGTAAGAAAAGATAAACTCACTGTTTATTGTTGGTGTTTTGTTTTGGCTTTGATATTGTTACAAGTAAGACTTTTAGTGTTTATAATTCTTATTCGCTTTAGGGTTTTATTTGTATAATATTTTTGGCCTTTCTAAAATCTTCGGAAAAAGTTTCCTGATGAGCTGGCCTAAGCAACCAGTGAAATGCGCATAGAAGCTAGCTTTCCCTCAACAATAAATTTCAGTGTATTTATCAAATATGAAAATCTGGGAATTTAGCACGTCATACGGAAATCGTATCGAAGTCAAAACACTTTGTTTAGTAAGTTGTGTTCTGCTCAATATACACACTTGTGACAGGGTTGCATTTAAATTTTACTCAATATTTATAACAATTTCGGATTAATTGAGCGATAAATGAATTGCAAATTTATATGGATAATTGAGCTCAATAAAGTCATTTATTGCGTAAAACTCAATTAAGGTGCATATCTGAACACGGTTCAGATATGCGGAACCCTGGGATAGAGTATAGTAGCAGCCACATAGATTAAATGAGGAATATTGTCCTATTGTCCTTCAAATATGTGAAGTTTATTTAAAACATATTTGTACTTTTACCGATTGCGAAGCGACTGTGGGATAAGTTTAGGTTCCATTGGCAGCCGCAATCAACCATAGCTTACGTGGGTCCAGTAATTAGTTCCCATTATATAACCATATTTCACCATCTCCCAAGCATCTTATGTTACCTGGATGTTTACATTCTTACCCAGACATCCGATTGATTCAACGAAGGAATTGATCCTGTTCAAATCAATGTTAGAGAGACAAGTTTTGCCCTTCGACTATTCTTATTTATTCTTAATTAAAACTACACAAAAAAAAATTGATTTCAATTAAAAGAATTTGTGAGATTAATAAATAAAATTTATTAAAATTTTTAATTCACTTGATTAAACTTTTAATTCACTTGATTAAACTTTAAATTCACTTGATTAAATTTTTAATTAAAACTGATCTTATTTTTGATCAATGCCTGAAAAATGTTGGATACTTTTTTTGTGTATAATCGGGAACAAAATAAGCAGATATAAGAATATGTTTTTTAAGCGAAGGTCCACACCACGCTTTCAATGCATTGATGCGTTAATGCATCTGTCCAAAGAGTAGAATCAGTGTAAAAAAGTATTTGCAAGTTACACTACACAGGGGTGGAATACATATACGCATTTAACGCGTATTTAAATGGGAATTTCCAACGATATCGAATGTCGAGATTTGCTACCTGAGTTCTTTTATTATTTATCTCCTTTCGCTTTGAAACCAACGATTATATTTCATGATGAATAAAACGTATGTAACTGTAAATTGTTTTTTTTTAATACGTCATGTTTTTCCCAAACCATAGTGCAAAATTTCTAACAGCCACTTCACAAGATTATAGTTAATCATACAAAAATATGATATTTACGGTAGTTTAAAGTTTTTAAAACGAAAACTTTTAATTTAAACAAGATTTTTGCAACAAATTTAATGGAAACATTTACACCTCATCTCAACGTATACAAAAACTACAACATAAACGTTGAAAACTACTAACTAAAATAAAAAGTAAGTCAATCTTTTAAAAATTATGTAACAAAAAAAGAGTAAATTATGTTGATGATCTTTAAGAATACGGATAATAATCATGATAATATATGATGAATTGATTATGTGATTATCGTAATGGAAAATGTTAGCAAAAATATTTAACGAACTAAACATTTAATGGTTAAAAGAAACTTGTGAAGAAAAAGATTTGATTCGATTCTAAGAGAATCAATGAACAGTTATCTACTAAAAAAAAAAAGAGAATAGTGTGATTAAAATAAACGGATGGATAGACGATTTAGTTTATGAGAGTGAACTACTAGGAAACGTCCAACTTTTTCTTCTTTTTAATATAAAAAGCTATTTAAAATTCTTTGCAATCTTTAAAAAAGATTTAGAATTAAATAAATCGCTGATTTAACTATTTATCCCCTTAGAGATATTTAACCCGAAAACCAGTTTCGCACATGTTAATGGAACAACTGTAAGACCTTTGTTCGGTATTTGCTCAACTATAGATATAGTTAGATATATTGCTCTTTTCTTAACTTAGTCAATATTTTTGAAATCTGGTGATGGATGGGCCAAAAAAAAAGTGCTGCAACTCAAACTAATTTAAAAGACTGTTCACAATAGACGTACATTTGAACGTACTTATGAAGCATATCTAAAGCCTTAATAAACAGGATAATATATATATATATATATATTGTCCCGTTGTTCCATTTTAAGGTTTTTATTAATCAGAAAGGTTTAAGATTGGCAGATGATTGGTCTGCCGCATCCTATCCTGGATCTGGGGCTGCCAGATATATGATGATGAACGATTATTTGTTGTTTTTAGTTCGGGGTATCTATTTTATTTCGATACTACCTGTTACCGGCATTTCCCTATCCACCACCTGGCACCCGTCTGATAGGAGACCAACAACTTCCACAGAAATAAACAGAATATTGCTGTTTTGAAAATGCTTTTTGGTACTTTTGGACTGAAAATTACGTTTTTCGTTTAAGACAACATATCCAGTGGCTTTCAGAAGAATTCCATATGGTTTCTTAAGAAATGCATATTAAATATTTCTTTTTTTGTTTTTTTTTTTTTGGTAAGAAATATAATATAAAAATAAACTTGAAATAAGCAAACTTGTCGAATGTTTGGGGTCTAAAAGAGATATTTAATAATATTATATTAAAGTCGATGATTAGCAGAAAAAGCATTAAAAAAAGTATATAATTTCTAATAGAAATTTTCTATTAAGTAAAGCTGTGGCCACACTTGTCAAATATTCGACGAAAAAAACGGGACCAACAAGCATACTAAATTATCATTTCCTTTAACTCCAATATTTATTTTGATTATCGTACCACATCTTACAAAAAAAAACAGTTTTTTTGAGTTGTCTAGTAGTATAACTTGTTTTATTTCGTGATATTAAGACCATGTTAAATCTCACTAACTATTTACAAAAGTAGTGGTTACGCTTATTTGGTCAATTATTTAATAAGTGTGACCGTAGCTTAAGTATTTAGATCAATACTAGGTTGTTCAGTCGATTAATTTTTGTTCGATTAATCGAACAATTTTAGACGATTAATTGTTCGAATAACTTAAAATTGCTTATTTCGATCAAGGGGATTAATCGAAGAATTTATACCGATTAACCGCATGATAATAAAATATAGTATTTCCGTTCAATGTATAATTTTTTTAAAGCTTAAAGTCGAATAAACAAACCAAAGTCATGTTAAGTGAGTAATTCATCATATCGACGGCATTTATCCAAAATGATTTATCTGCAAAACCCTGATTGTTCAGGAGAAGCAAAAAACTGTTTAACCCCCTAACTTGTGAGTATTTAACAAATCGGTCTTCTACAATATGATTGATAGGCTTCTACTAATTCCCTAAAATAAAAATTATAAAATAAAGCCTGTTATTCGCATTTTTACGGCCGATAAACCATTTTGCCTTACAAATTTTTCGATGTAAATATTAAAATGAGTAGATAAACCATTTTGTTTGAAAAAAATGTTTAATTATATGAAGTACGATTAAGAAAAATAGAAGAAGATACTTACTTCAGGTCCAAATAATTATCTGTATGGTTAATGTTAGGATTTTTATTATTATTTATTAAATAAATTACATTTAATTAGAATTGTGGTTATTTTTTTGAACTATTTATGGTTTTTAATCCAAATTTTTAATATTTTTAATCAGGCTTAAGTTCATCAAATTTAATTTTCATTAAATTATTTTTATGAAGAAAGGAATTTTACAACATGAAAATTAATTAAAATTGTTATTGATAATCATTCATTCTTGACTGACCTGAGATTCGAACCCAGGCGGCTGGTTACCATGACATGTTTCGATCGCAACCACTCGATCTCCTCAGATGGATTTGCCGTCTTACACTCGCAGCCATCGATGACTGCTGACGTCAATAGTCAAATATCAATCCTTAAACCAAATTGTATTTTTAACCTTTGGTAGATCGAAATTTGCTTTTTGAATGATTATCCATTTTGTAATCGATTTTACATGTTTTTCCTAACTTCTGTTTTTTCGTACTTATGTCAAGAATTCTTCTTGTAGTCCAAAGTACATTTTTTTTGTTTTTTTCCTTTTGTCTTTCTTTTTCTTGTTGACCTTTTTCAGCACAACTTGAAGGACAAATGTACACATAGAGCTCGTGCCTTAGCTTTAACAATAATTAGAATTGTGGTTATTTTTTTCGGCATCTCTTCAGATATTTCAATAAACAAAATTATAGTTTCTGTGGCACCGAAAATCGACAACGACAAGACACGAAGAACGATTGCATCCGCTTAAAGTTACTGTATGATGGTATGCTGGAGGCGTCATCGGACCATAAAATATTGGTCCTAGACCCCTTTAAGTATACCGATCGGCTCAGAATCACTTTTTGAATGAATGTCCGTTCGGCTGGCTGGCTGTCCATGTAACTTTGTGGGCAAAGTACGGGTCGCAATTTTGGAGAAAATTTAACTAGATTTGGTGCATAGGTTCTTAATGGCACATGGACCAAGCCTATTGAAAATGGGACGAATAGTAGGACCACTATGGAAGATAGGCGGAAATTTCTTCCTCTCAGAAACTATCAAACCGATTTTAATGAAATTTAAAACATGGATAGAACTATATCTATAAGGACACATAAGCTATACAGTTTTTCAAAAATAGGACCACAGGGAGGTAGGAGGTAATTTCTGCCTCTCACAAACTTTCAAACCGATTTTCATTAGCATGACATGTTTTAAATAATGTGGTGTAGGGTATCGTATGGTCGAGTTTGACCGACTATACTTTCTTACTTGATTTTATGAAATTGTATCTATAAGTATAATGCTTGCTCGTACGATATAAGCTGCCTTTTTTGAACACATGTGATATCAATTTTAAAATAGGTTCAAGAACAATGTAATGTTGGATATAACCCTTCGGCTTTTTAGTGTTGGGAGGCTTTAAAGAACCAAAAGACTACAACACTGCAAAGGTTTTTGTTAGGATTCCATTAAAGCTTTCGATGGCAGCAGGAATTGTTCAATTTTATTACGATACAAGTTGTATCGGATCCCAAATAACAAAATCGTAGATAATTAGGAACAGCTTTCCAAATGGTGGAGGTTAATGTGCAATAAAACTGTTTAAAAATTCTGTTCTTTCGGGCTTTTAACCACGTACACTTATTGAAAAACCTTGGAGGATTTTATATAACTTGTTTATTACTGCAGTACTTTCTGAAGAACAATTAAGGATAACTGCATAAAATTCAAAAATTACACGCATTCAAAATTAAATCTGGGAGTATCTGCTCCTAGTTTATATAAGGAAGCATTTAATTAACAGTAAAAAACTGGTACGCTTACAGAAAATATATTCAGACAGTGTATATTAAAAGCAGATTACTTCGGAGAGAAAGGTGCATAAATTAATATGTAAATTGAATTTGATGATGCAAATAAAGAAGAACACATAATGGGTATGTCCTGCTCATATCAAACGTTAAGGGACTATTTACAAAAGGCAAATCTAATAACCCCAAATTCATATTATTTACATTTCTAGGCGCATTTCACTAGTTGCTCAGACCAGATCACCAGGAAACCTTTTTCCAAAGGTTTTATAAAAGCTAAAAATATTATACAAATAAAACCTTGAAGCGAATAAAAAGATAAAAAGATTTTATAAACATTATTTATTGTAAAAACATTCAAGAAATCGAAAGATTGCCTTGAATCTAATCATTGGAAGGTAAAAGTTGACCAATTTTCTGTATCATTTGTAGTAATCCAAGATAATGAAGGGATTTTAAATAAAGATGAAAAGTGTCATCAAACGATCAGAAGTCTTCATTTCGACTGCAATTTATTCAATTAGCAATATATTCCCACAAGGGACTAGGACTAGTCCAAAAGTAACCCAAACGTATGGGAAAACATGGTATATTTAACATAACGATGACTTAGGGCAGGACCATATAACCCAGCTTTGGAATACAAAGGAGTAGTCTTAAGAGGATTAGTTTTGAAGTCGCTTAAAAACGAAAACATGTCGTTAAAAACGAAGACATGTCGTCTCACTACAAAAAATATTTAACAATGACAATGGAGTTTTTCATTTGATCAAAATGGATCAGGTAGCCCAAATTACAACACATAACATTTAGGCATGAGGTCCACGTGTTTTGTGTGATTGATAATTTCTTGGCCTCTTTTTAATGACGCATGTCATAAAGCTTTTATGCATTCTACGCATGTTCTGTGTACATACACAGAAAAAAAATAAAAAAAATTGTGATTTTTCTAAAAAATTTAATTTAGTTTGCACCAGTAAACACAGTATCAATTAAATTTTTTTTATATTAACAACATTTTCTGTAGTTCATTTGTTGATATAAGTAACGTTTACTTATTTTACTTGATTCAATTTTTAATTAAAACTGACTTTCTTTTTGATTAATGGTTTAATTGATTAGCGAGAATTTTTTATAAAAATAATATTGCATGTAAATAATAATTTGATTAAATTAATTAAACGTTCACTTATATCAACAACATTACTGCAGAAAAGGTTTGTTACATAACATCAAAAAATATTTCATTTCTACTATTAATTTGTTTACTAATGCAAATTTAATTAATTTTTTAATTAGCATGACAAATTTTTGCATTGAAATAAATTATTTTTTCTGTGAACGTTTTAGCTTATAATACTGACAATTGGAGTTTTTTTGAATTTTGGTTAGCAGCAAAGGAAATACGTGCAATGTTGTCATGACGACGAAAATGTATTATCGACAAATTTTTTGAAATGTCTCAAAGTCAAAATTGTTTTGAAGAAATCTCTTCCTGAAGAGTTTATTTTAAAAACGGTCATATTTTCAATTGTCAATTGTCCCCATGGTTTTTGAGTTTTAAAAACTAAGTGGCTTCAATCCCCCTCCAAACAATTCATCCAAGACTTCCTCCTAAACGTCCCTCCACCTGGAAATGAGAATACCATCATGGCACAAAGAAAGTTAGAAACCAAAGATTACCAAGGTTCCCCACCACTACATGAAAATATACAGATGGCGTTATTTCTGGGTAACGACAGATGGCAGCCTCATTATCCTTGTACCCGCTACAGCAGACCAATCATATACTCAGCTGAAACAACAACCGATTAACGAAACTAATAGAAGGCAAAATAAAAATACTGAATGGATCGATACCCCAAGAACAAGGTCAGTGAAATCTTACATGGAAAGACAGGAAAACAGCTGCAACAAATCGTATAAGATGGAGACGCTTTGTGGGAGCCATGAGCTCCCAAAGGGGGCTAAGGAGCAAAAAAAAAGAAGAAGTCTTTCACTCAGACTCCTTAATCGCTATAACAGAAATATGAAAAAAAAACACAAACTGCTATGACAAACAATACCTTTTTCTCTTTATATGTTTCCTCTTTTCAAATACCTATAAAAACCTGCTTTTGAAAAGTACAAAGACCCAAAATATAAGAAATTTTTAAGGAATACACCAACTTATTTACAACTTAAAATGTCAAAGGATAAAATTTCTTGAAAATACCGGCAACATCTTTTTTAGTCTTTTTTACAAATAATCATTTTTAAAATCTTTTACAAATCGTATAAATTAGCATGAGATTCTTGGCATTAAGTGATCAATCAAGATAATCAAACATTAATGTTATTTTGTTGTAATTGCTTTGACTTGGTGCTTCTGTTTGTGCCACCACCAAAACCCAAAGCTGGCATAACCAAAACTGCCATCAGCAGCAATAATATTTTGTTGGTTGGCTGCTTGGTATTGCGAAGATTTTTATTTATTGATAAATGATTATAAATCATTTCCAAAAAAAAAATTATATATTTTATACAAACCAAAAAAGAGTGAGAAGAAGTAAAAAAAAATACTGAAACTCTTTACAATTCGTATTTCTAATTATGTGATTATTTTGGTTTGAATTATTTCGGAAAATGACTCTGATTTTTGCAGTCGAAATCTACCATTCTACCATTATTCATGATCAGTTGACATGTAACATATTTGTTGCTGCTGCTGCTGTTGATCTTTCTTAAGATGTTGTTAGTGTTCAGTGGGGTATAGAGTTGCTGTTGATATCGGTGGTAGCCAGGTGCTTATAACCTAATTTCTTGTCGTTTTATCGATACAATAATGTTTTGGCATGATTTATTTGGTTTGTTGGTTTGGATTATTATTTTTTTATATTTTGCTGCCACTTGACACAGCCTGGTACACAGGTGTTAAGTCGTATATAGAAAAATATGCAATGAAAAGGAAATTTTACTTGATAAGCAGAAGGAATAAATACTGGACTTGACATTTATTTAATTGTTGCCTTTGTGCTCATCAGGGCTCTTAAAGGCTAGAGCATCAAGTTAGATTTCCGCTCAAATAGCTTTCATTAAGACCCATATTTTCTAAAGCACTTAGCTAGTAAATCTAGTTAGTAATAAAAATTATTGGTTTTTGTTTATTAGCCACGTCGTCTTGTATCTTATATTTAACATACATACATACATGCATTTCGTCTTATATTTTATATCCATATATGTTTAAAGCAACTTACACACACTTGTTAATGTAAAAATTGATCCAGATTAACTAAACAATGAATTTGTTTTTTAACTAAAATCCATTACATTTAATTCACATGATGAAAAATTCTTATTGCAAGAAATACATTCCGGCAAAAATAAACATTTACAAATTGTTACACACACATTTGAATATACACCATGTAACATTTTGGCCAATGACAAATGAAGAAGTGGAAGTTGCCCTACAAGAAATGGATGACAGAAACTAAAAAAAAAAATGTTTACTAACACACTTGCAACAATTTTACATTAGTTGTACCACTCTAACATACATAAATATATGTTAGAGTGTTAGAGTAGAACAACTAAAAACACTTGACAAAAAATGCCAATTTTTTAATAAATTTTTGTCATACGCTTCACTGGTTAATATTTGTGAAAATTTGTTAATTGTTTAAATTTAATTCTGCAAAATATTATTTGCTATTGGTGTAAAAAAATAATCCAGAGAACAGGATGGTTGTATCGCTGGAAACAACGGAAGTAATGTACGAAGCGGTCGTGTGTAAAGGAGTGGTCTTCCAGCAGTTTGCGGTCATTCGGGCGGTGGCTTTGGCAAATAATACCTGATAATAAAACACCTGATGACTTTTCAAGTAGGTATGTATTTGGTTTTTTGGCCACAAAATGTTAACAAAATAAATTGGCTTTTTAAGATCTACGAGAAATTAATTGGTCACAAATACGTTTACCCCCATAGAAATACAGAAGATCCTAAAACG
Organism: Pollenia labialis; assembly: GCA_949318255.1. Classification (NCBI taxonomy): domain Eukaryota; kingdom Metazoa; phylum Arthropoda; class Insecta; order Diptera; family Polleniidae; genus Pollenia; species Pollenia labialis. The sequence goes on along the minus strand of OX439139.1, from coordinate 56,844,650 downwards.
AGATCCAGACCCATGCAGAGAATTGGCTCAACAGATACAAAAAGACGCGGATAATTTGGTTCTCATGTGTATGTACGGAATAAATTCGAAAGTGGAGTAAAACTGGTTTTTGGGGCCGTTTGCTAGATTTCGCAGTTAATATGAGCCATACAAATTTGTAACTCGATAAGAATTTATTTAATAAAATCTTTAATTTAAAAAAAAAAATTATTAGTTTTTAAAGGTGTCCTTCCGGTATCAGTACTCACTAGTCAGCTGTGTTCGGTTTATACATCAGTACTAATATGTAAAAAGTATAAGAGTAAACAGCTCAGATATATCGACCCCTTTGCGCGAACTTATCGTATGTTACAAAAACCAAATTTTGCAGGACAGACATTTTTCTACTTTTCTCTGTGTTCGCTTGCATATCAAAATGAAAATATACATTCAATTTTTGGAGCAACGAAGTGGAATTCGCTTACAATATTTTGTCAGGTGACGTCTCTTTGAATGTAGACCAAGATTGCATCAAAAACTCAATTTCAAAAAAATTGGCATATACGATAATTTCGCGCAAAGGGGTCGATATGTTTTATCAACCAAAAAAGTCATACGTTAAAAAGCACACAAAATCACACGTGCCCAAAAGTTTCCATCAGTTTTTTCACTTTTGCCTTAAATTTTCTAATTTGACTGCAGTTTCTTAAACGCAGATTTTTACATTCATTGTCGCAGTTTTAGCAACAAAATGCCTGTTGTTTCTCTATTGTTGCATTTTTGTAGAAGTGAGGTCACTTTATTAAAAAATTTTGTATTGCTCTGTTTATTTTCGAACACTGCTTTAAATAAATACCAACAAAAATTGATACCGTATGTTAATTTTTGTTACATGGTGTATGTACATATATGCCTTTTTTTGCCTTCGTATTGATAAAGGCCTCTAAAAAAGGAATATAATAAATAGAGGTATTCACTAAATGGAGTATTATAAAATATCCCATCAACAATAAATTTCAAGTGTTTTTATCAATAATAAAAACTGGGAATTAAGCACAAATAACAAAATCTTTTGATATGTACTACTCTTCCAGAGTAAATTGCGCATCGAATTGTGGCTAATTGGCTTTGATCGGATAAAAATGGCTGAGTTTAAAAAATGTTCATCAAGTTTGTCATTTTGGAAATCGTTTGATTTTACATTTTATTTGCTAATACGGCAACCCACAACAATATTGGGCTTATTTGCAACCCTGTTGCGGAAATCATGTTAAAGCTTAAAAAGCAACCGTACACCAATACAAGTGCTAGAAATACATCTATAGTTATTGTGTTCTCACCCTGCAAATAATAGGATTTGTCCAAACACGCGTGTAAAGTGTAGCCCACAAGGGACTAGGACTAGTCCAAAAGTAGCCCAAACGTATGGAAAAAACATGGTCCATTTAACATTACGATGTTCTATGGCAGGACCATATAACCCAGCTTTGCATTACAAAGGAGTAGTCTTAAAACTACTCCATGCTATCTATACTCAAGAGGAATAGTATTGAAGTCGATTAAAATGAAAACATGTCGTTAAAAAACGAAGACATGTCGTCTAACTACAAAAACTTTTTAACAATGACATGGTCCATGCTTGCATTACATCGGACCAGTCCATGGAGTAGTCCATTTAATCAAATTGGAACAGGTGATCCAATATTATTTGCAGGGACTTATCATTTTCTTAACAAATGGCATTCCCTCTATCACACTTTTACATTTTACTTGAGTTTTTGACATGTATGTATTAATTCAAAGTATAATAGTATAAAAGTGCCCTAAGGCAGATAATGTATCAAGTTCATCAGGAAAGAGCAACGCAGCATCCCATTTTAAATTCGTCTGTAAAAAGCTAATTTTATTAAAAGTTTGTAATTTTTTCATTCCTGCCTACAAGAAAATTGCACCTTTTAAAGTGGATGTAAGGAACCATAATTACTTAATGCGCGTGATTATCCCTATTTAAACTGTTGTTTGCTGTCGATCGTTAAACACACAAATGTTTAAACGAAAAGCTCAACAGTTGCTTACAAATTCTTGTTTAAATAACTGATTGTTATCCACTTTGTCAAATGTAATGCTTTGAATATTTTTCCCTCAACTTGTGCCACTGCAGACAAACTCTTGTTATTGCAATAGCAACAAAACCAATTGTTGCAAGAGTAAAAAAAATCTTTTGAATATTTGTGATGCCATATGTACAAATTATGTCATTATAGTTGCCATTTAAGGTTAACTGATTGATGATGGTGGAGTGGAGTGGAATGGAATGGAATTGTACGTTTACAAATGCTATCGAATAGATGGAATACTTTAAGAGTATTTCTTTAAATTTGTGCTTAAAGACAAACTAAATAAGCCAGTAACTAAAAGAGTAAATAAACTTCGTTTGCATGATAGAATGTAAATAAACTTCAAAAATGGTAAACAGATCAAATAACTGACTGTTTAAACAAACAAACAAGCAAATCGATAAACAATTGGAGGCAAGAAATAATGGCCATGAATGGGACTATGATCATCCAATGTTAAGCTCCAACTCTCAAGCTTCCAAGCAAAATGAATTTTAAAGCAATTTAGAAAATAAAGACCAATTTTGAATGTATCGTTTGTTATTCAAATCGTAACAAGTGTTTAACGGGGGTTTCTTAATAGTTAGTAGAACTGCTTAATTCAATTTTTAATTTTTGATGATTTTATTTTTTGGAAATATGTACGTTGAGCCATATTTAATCTACACGTTGTTTAATTATTTTAAATCATTTCTCCCCATTTAGTTTGATGGCATAAAACAACGTTTGACATTTACAGACATAAAATCCTCGTCCATAACTAAACTAAAGCTTATGCTCATAAATCCTTAAAAACTCATTCTTTCCATTTCAACAACTTTGCATTTGAAAAACAACTTCATTTTTCTTCATCTCCTTCGACCGTTGGTTGCACTTAGTGGCCATAAAGAAACTTGTTGTCATTAACTGCCAACCAAATAAATAAACAAAATGCTAAATAAAACACAACAAAAACATGGAAAAAAAAGAGTGAAAAACAAAAACTTAGTCAACTTAAAACATTTTAGTTTATTGTCCTATAAACATTTAAATTTAACTGCCTTGTAGTACAATAAATACACTCTGGGGAATTTGAATCGCTTTAGCGTAACTGATCCATTTTATAAGGCTTAAGCAAATTGTTGCAAGCAAAGAGTTGAATATATTCCGCCTTATTTTTAAATGCAAAGTACAAAGAGACATAGAGAGAGAGAGAGTTGCCATTCATTATTGGAATCTGATTGTTTAGTCTAAATTTACACGTTTCATCTTTTGATGCTCAACTTCTTTTCAATTCCCTTTTAAAGATGCCAATTTAATCACACGCAGCAATCGGTTTCAACTTTTATCGGTTCAAAACAACAACAATTTTATTAACAACGAATCAAAGAGAAAAAGAAAAGAAAAAAATTACATGCAGCCATTGTTGTGCATGTACCAACGAATAAAAACACAAAGCGTACTGACCGAGTACAGGCATCTCCGTACTAACCCCCTTTCTTCTTTCTTCTTTCTTCTCTCACCTAAAAACATAAGAGTTGAGCATCAAAAGATGAAACGTGTGAAAGCAGACTTAAGGCTCGCAAGGAGAGATGCTTTAGAAACTTGTTAAAATAAAGGGTTTTAAACTAGAGCCGATATAAATGAACAACATTATTAGGAGCTCTAGTTCGTAATCAATGAATGAAATATGTTATTTAATCTGTGTTTTTGAAGACCAGATTATGAAATTTAAAGCTTAAGATTTTTTTCAGAGATAATACGATTACATTATCATCTATTATTTCCGAATGTCATTTGTTTTGTAACAAATAATAAATAAAATTAACAGTTTTACAATTATGTATCTTGAATAAATACTTTTTTCATGAAAAGGGCGTCTGTGCAAGTGTTGCTCAGGGTGCCATTATTAGCCAAATTTTAAATGTTAGGACACTAAACAATAAAATTAAATGAAATGAACACCCAAGCGATGTACAAAGTTTTTTTTTCTATGTATACATACAGCCAAGATCTAAAAATGAGAACTAACTCTAACACTCAATTCACATGAGGGCTTTAACGACGTCGTTTTATCTTTATTTCCTTTTAAAGCAACTTCCAAAATCTTTTTGCGTTCATACGATGATTTTTGGTTGCATGTCTTTTTTTTATTTACAGTATTGCCTTAATTATCCGTCATTCGATTAACCGGCAGCATCAATTAACTGGAAAATAATTTATTTTTGCATTGATTTAAATCCCCTCTGTTATCCAAAATTATACACAAATTATTTTTTTTGTTTACTTTTGAACAATCAAAACAAATTTAAATAAACGAAGAAAGAGAATTTCCCAACGTACTGGAAGCATATTTTGCCAATTACTTTTTTCCCCATGTTTGCATACTAATACATTAAATATTTATGTATATAAAATATGAAACACACCAAACAAAAAATTAATAATCAAGAATGCTGCCGGTACCGTCTGTTATCGATAATCGAGGACTTACTGTATTTTCAACCACACACTTCAAAGTAAGAAAAGAATAAAACGTAAAAAGAAAAAGTTAAAAGAGAAATATAAAAAACGACATGAAAAACACAAAACGAGTCGTTTTGTTCACCCTTCTTTCTTCTCTACACCGCTCGTCATTAAACCAAAAGAGACGTCGACAAAGCGACGTCGTAAAAGCCTCCATGTGAATTGCCTATAACATGACAATTTTTTGCCATACCAAACGTCAAAGTCAATATGAAAAAAAAACTCTAAAATTTTTGCGTTTTTTTTATACGAAGTTTGACGTTTATTTAGACAACAAATTGGCAGGTAAACACTAGAGGTCTGCAAGAATAAATAAAAAGCAATTTCAACACACTCATTTGTTTTTTAATTACAATGTGTCGATCACCCAATGATAACGAAACAAATGAAAAAATAACCAGAGACAAAACAACAAAAACTCATTCTATTCAGTCAACTCAAGTCAAATGAGTAAATTATTCAAATACATATAATTTGAATGTAAAATATGTGTACCTACACATTATGTATGGATGTGTAAGCTTAACTCTTATAAATACAATAAATATGATATAAATATGAATAAATATAATAAATATTATGGCAAGGTATTCAAATAAATGCATGCACATTCAATAATTCAAAAATTATTTGAATATTTTTTGTAAACTTGCTCTCTCTAACGGGTCATTCCAATGTTTTGTTATTTTTGAATTACTCTCATATTCATTTACAGTAAACAAGTTTTTTATTCAATTCATTCATTCTTATTTTTGTATATGGTTTACTCTCTTCTTATCTGTTTAAATGTTTTATAATTGAATAAATGTTGTGCACTTTGAGTAAAGGCAAACAAGTGAGTTATTCAAAGCAGACCTCTAGTAAACACTCCATATTAATAATAAGACGAAAAAAAATTCTTCCATAACTTCCACAACGATCAACCAAAATGTAGGCAACTCTTTTTTTAAAAAAACAAAATATGGTACACCAAAAAAAATTATGGCTACCAGCTCCAAATGTTTCTTATTCAATAAAACATTCACCAAGTGCCACTGTCTTAAAAAACTCTTACAAGTTTGGTCTGAACAATTTTTGGTTTATCTATAGAAAATAAAACTCTACTGGTTTGATATGCTTAAATATTTATTTCGCATATTTTTCTTTTTGTTTTTTCATATAAATTTTGTATATTATTTTTTTTTATTTATTTTATAACCTGCTGCTAATGTTGCACTCAAACATGAATATTTCTGTATTTTTTGTTTTTATTTCTTGTCACTCGTTCAGTTGTTTGTTGGTTACAATTTCAGTTGCTGGTTGCAACCATGTTTTCGTCAGTTACACTTAATGGTTAAGTAGAAATGTTGCATGCTCATGATTTTCGACACATTTAAGCCATGTCTAATTTAGACTTAAATTATTTTAATGACAGTTGCACATATGTGACATCCCGAAACAATGAATGTGATAACAACTACAACTGCAACAACTTAAAAACAACATCAACGAATTATGATCGTAAGTACAGTGTAACAAATATTATGTAATACTGTTTAAGGGGTAGAAGGAGCTTTTTAAGCCGGAGTCTTGCTTAGTTATTTGAATAAAGTTAAACGTTTTTAAGTTTTATTTATTAATGAACAAATTTAATTTTTTTTAAGCACAACATTACAAACAAATACTGACTATAAGTCGCCCCTTTATTACAACGTAGTCATATTTAAAAAAATCAAACTTGGCAAAATATGATTAAAGTTTTTAAAATATCAAAATGTATTTTGCTATAACTTCGGTCCATACTGATTTTATTCTTTGCTTACACAGAAGGTATGAAGGAAAACTTTTACTTCAGTAACTTCAAATTTTAGATTTTTTAAGATTTGATTAAGTTGCAATAAAGGAGCGAAATAAGTTTATTAAAAGTTGTCACATTAATATTCATCAAAGACCCTATCAAGTATATATATTCTGGCTCCTTGAGTAATTCTAATTCGAATTAGCCATGTCCGTCTGTCCGACAATCTGTTGAGATTACACTTACTCTCAAACGACTCAAACCAAAAAAACAAAATTGGCGTCAGATTGTTCTTCTAAGCAGTTTGAAATTGAAATCTAGTTATATCGGTTTAATAGGAAAAGAGTTATTAATCCAAATGTAGAACAACCAACCCCCTCCCCATGTTGTAGATATACGGTAATCGTAAGGATAGTAATTCAACTCTCTGTGTGTATTGTTGCTGCTACAGCAGCTGTTCCCCTAAGATTTAAGACAAAAGAAATCGAAAAGGGTTATTTGTGATTTAACCCCCAAGAAAGCCCCTGGTTTTGAAGAAAGTATTCCTTTAATTTTTAATGCTATTTTACGCCTTGAATACCATCCTCTATAATGATTCTTAGTTACCATGATACCAAAGCCAGGCGAAGATCATACAAAAGTGGAGTCGTATAGGCCTATTAGCTTATTATCTAAAATATATCAATGCTGTTAGTAGCAAAATTATCCCCAATTTTAAATTAAAATAGATGTATTCCTAATCCCCAATTAGTTTTTAGAAGAGAACACAGCACAATTGAACAAACCTATAAAAAGAGCTTTTGAAGATATAAAATATTGTTCTGCTCTCTTCATCAATGATAAGGTCTGGCATGAAGGCTTAAAGAAAGCTACTTAGTCGGTCGAAAAATGATTATTAAAGAAGGTGATGATTTAAGCTCTTCTCAGCCAATTGACGCTGGAGTCCCACAAGGCAGCATCGTCGGCCCTCTATTATACTTAATTTATACTTCGGACATGCCAACAAGTAACTACAGCAAAATTTAACATTTGCGGGCGTCAACGAAAACAGTCAAGAAAAATGTCAATACTTACAGAATCATATATTTACACTAGAATTGTGCTTAAAACAATGGAGGATAAAATGCAATGAGCAAAAATGCGTGCATTCACATTGCGTCAGGAAACATGACCTCTATTAAAATCAATAATCATATTATTCCTTAACATTTAGATCGCCGTTAAAACTTTTACAACTCCATCTTAAAGCCAATCCGGTGTTATGGGGCACTGCCTCGGCCTCCAATATCAAAAAAATTCTAAGGCCCCAAAATAAACTTCTTCGAATAATCACAGCCGCTTTTTCACAAGGATCTAAATGTACCATTAGTTCAAACTATGATTAAGAAATATGCAGTAAAATAAATAAATGTTGTTTTATTAAAAAAAAAAGGTTATTTACTCAAGTACAAAATTTTCAAAATTACCGAAAAAATGTCGTAATATAAAAAAATGCAGGATTTAGAATTTTTCGATTAATCGATTAATTTTAAAATTTTATTCGTTTAATCGAATAAGTTAAAAATTCCAAAAATCGATTGATGGAACAAAAAAATCCCGATAAATTGAACACCCTTGTATATACTATACAATAAAAAAAATACTTCTCTAAGTGTTTGAGTTCCTCAAATCCAAATCTGAGTCTCTCCATCACATCTTAGCTTAAATAAAAAAAACCCTGTTTTTCACCATATTCGAGACGATAAAACTGCGCGAATTCATCTTTATTCATAAAACCGGATTTTTCATCTGATAGTCCTACCTTTGAGACCTTAAAAATTAATATTTGACATTTGAAATATTTTATTTCTTCTCTGAAATATCTTAACCAGAAATTTGCCAAATCCGGGTTTTCGATATATTCATGCTAATTTCGCCATTTCTTTGTTTATGATTCTTTTTATTGATTAACAAGATTTTGTTTGTCGTGCTAAATTATCAATTTTTATTCTTGACAAAAACACTGAAATTTATTGTTAATGGGATAAACTGTTCCTATGCGAACTTCACTGGTTGCTTAGGCCAGATCTTTTTATTGTTTTTATGTTTTTTTCTATGATTTTTCATTAAAAAAATTAGCTTAGTACGGAAATATTTTTTGTTTTTTCTTATTTATTATACTCTTGGCGCAACAAATCAAAATCTTTTTTAAAAAAGGCTCAGCTCTTTTAATTTCGATTTGTAACTCAGATGCCATTTTTCTTCGCTCTACTCGCAATGTTCTTTGTATTTTCAAACCGATATAATCTTTCTAGAAAATATATGGCATAATTAATTAAATCTTTGTTTGGCTGTGTATTTGGATTTTTAGAGAAAAACATGGTTGAATTATGATAAAAAAAAACATTTTAATGTCACCGAAATGGCGGCAATAATCGAAAAATTTTTGCTTTTTACATTCCTTTTTTCAAGATTATTTTGTTTATATTTAACAATAAAATATTTACTTCCCCTAAATCTTCAAATATGGTTTAATGTTCTAATAACATCTAAGTACAACCATACACTTAAACAGATAATGGTTACCTTAATCATGTTATTGTCGCCGGCAACCATATTATGGTAAAAAAAATATATAAATTTAAAATAATATATTTAGAAGTAACAAAGTTATGGTTGCTTTGCTGTCTTAAGCAGTTAAATGCTTTAAAAAGGATTGTTCTTTCCAACTTTGGAATAATATAATTCCTGCGTGTTCTGGCATCTAATAACACATAAGTTTTATTATTACCATAGGCCTCGTAAAAACCACACAATCTGAAAACTCTTTAGTACGCGTAAGACCGTTACGAATTACGCTATTATAGTGAAATTCGGTCGGTCATAGTTTTATAATAAATACTATTAATGCCTTTTGCCCGTAATTTCTACAAACAGATATCTGGTCGTGTTCGCACCTAACAGTTATCTCTACCTATCCGGTAACCCTATTAACTATCGACAATCGATAGTGTAAAATGCACTAAACTTAAAGCCGTAGGAAAGAAGAAATACGTTTGAAAAAAATTAAAAGTACGTTCCGCTATAGATATCATCTATACATACACAGAAAAAATTTTTGCAAAAAATTATTCAATTAAATAATTAATTGGTGTACATTAATTATTCAATTAAGTTTTTGTTTGCTGCAATTAATTTTTTTAATCAAAACCCATAAAATTAAATGTTTGTGAATATGTGGTGTAATTTTTGTTTATGCAATTAATTTTTTAATTGACTAAATTTGTGTCCCATGACTCGAAAATACAAATCCGTTAATTGATATGATCAATTCCTTTGCAGGGGCAAAATTAGTTAAAAATTTAATTGTCTGAACGAATTATTTAATTAAAGTCGATTTTCTATTTTTTCCGTGCAGCTAGATATCTTTTTGTAGAAATTACAGGCATTTGTCAAATTTCGTAAAAAAATCGGCCCATAATTTACCATGGGTCCAATTAAAATCCCATTCTGAATGTATTATAACTGTCAATGGATGGTATTAAATATTAAAATGAAAATGTTTTATTCGTTAGTACATGATGAAGATTATGCGATTACGATTCAATGGTGCGATTACGTTCGCGCCAACCCTAAACTATTTCATATAGAAATCAAAAAGAATCCTTAGAGTTCCCTTAAATGAGTTATTTAACCATAATTTAAAATATATTCATTACATTTGTTACCGCCGTCAACAAACAGTTAAAATTTTAATGCACATTTTACAAAAATTCTGAGCAATTTGTTTTTAAAAAATATTTACAACCAAAATTTTTGGAAACCTAGTTCTACTTACTGGTACTACTGCCTCTTAGAACACCACATGAAGAAAAACAGATGTGTATACAAAATGATCGTAAATTCTTTGTTTCAACCATAAATAAAGCAAAAACAACTTAAATCTGCCAAAAAAAAAACTGTTGTTTTCTGGGTTAAGATTGTAAAAAAAGGTGAGATATTTAGCACAAATGCATGCGTGTCATGACATTTGCCTCTAATGACTATTAATATTTTTTCTATGTTGCAGTCTGAGTTCATTTCATGTTTCAACTCCAAAGTCTTACACCAAATTGTCAGCAGCAGCAGCAGCACAAATGAAGTCATTAGCAAGTGAGTTTTTGGATGGCCAAATATAGAGTCATATACTGGTATATAGATGTATAATCTCGGACAGGCGGATGTATGGAGAAGTAGACAAATAGACAGACATACAGATAGACAAATAGGCAAATACTCATAGACAAAACGAATAGACTGTTAACACAAGGTGTCAAAAGCAACACATTTACAAGTAATAAGTAACAACATAATTTTAGGAATTGGTATTTAAGAATGAGCAAAAAAAACACTAAATTTAAGTAGATTTTAAAATCTTAGCTTAAAATCTTAACCCTCTAAAGACAATTTAACAAAATGTTGAACTGTGTTTGCCTTTTTCCATTACCCGCCATTGAGAGCATATGGCTTCCGCAAAGCATCTCCATCTTACACGATGTGTTGCAGCTGTTTTCGTGTCTGCCCATGTACGATTTTCCCGTCCTTGTTCTTGGAGTATCGATCCATTCAGTATTTTTATTTTGCCTTGTATCAGTTTCGTTAGTCGGTTGTTGTTTCTGCTGAGTATATGATTGGTCTGCTGTAGCAAATCCGAGGATAATGCGGCTGACATCTGTCGTTTCCAAAAAACAAAGTGATCCACTTTGTTCAGGATTTTATCTTTAGTATGAAAGCTTATGCAGATTGCAGTAATTTTTAGGAATTGATCTTTGGCAGTTTATATTAAGCCACACATGGATCGATTATTTTAAAATATTTTTTTCAAGAACGTGAAATAAATCTGATTTTGTTTATACAGGGTGGCCCAAAAATAAACGAAGGGATTTGAATTCGTTATAACTTTTTATTTAAGAAATAATTATTAATTTTTTTTTAACACAGTTTATAAATGGGGAATATTTTTAGTTTAGCTATGAAAAATAATATCTAGGAAGTGGTGGCCATTTTCTGCTTCGCAAATTCGTGCTCTTTCCAACACATTTTCCATAACCTTTCGCAAAACTTCAGGTGTTATGTTGTTTATTTCGTGGCGTATATTGCTTTTTAATTGTTGGATGGTTCTAGGCGTATTAATGTAGACTTTTCCTTTCAAATAACCCCAAAGAAAACAGTCTGGGGCGGTTAAATCCGTTGAACGCGGAGGCCAATTAAAATCACTTCTACGCGAAATAATTCGTTCACCAAAGATGTGCCGTAAAAGAGCCATCTTGTTGGGACCATACTTGTGGAAGGTTTTCCACGGCTGGCCTTAAAAAATCTTTCAACATTGTCCGAAATCTGACACCATTAACGAAAACGGCGACCCCGTAATCATTTTCAAAAAAATAAGGGCCAATTATCCTTTCCGAAGAAACACCGCACCAAACCGTACACTTAGGTGGGTGTAATTCTCACTGTTGACCTACCCTCGGATTTTCCGTAGCCCATGTCCTGCAGTTTTGCTTATTAACGAACCCACTTAACTGGAAATGGGCTTCTTTACCCATAATTAAATTGTGAATAAAATTATAATTTTCTTCTGGTTTTTGCCATCAACAATTTGGGCACGTTGTTCAATTGAGTACTGCTCGATTTTAAATTCCCCAAGTCTTCTTTACAAAATACTGAAAGGAAAAGAAAAAAAAATTAAAATAAAAAAGTTATAAGCAATTCAAACCCCTTCGGTAATTTTGGGCGACCCGAATATTAAGAAAAATTTGCGTAAACTTAAGGCTCAGTTAGCCGGGAGTAACAGTAACTTAACCTTACCGTAAAAATGTGAGACCAATCTATTTCCTCCAGATTGAGACGTAACATCTTACTGCTGACTATAATCGTTCAAACTAATTTACATAAAACAAAATGAAGCAGTTGATTTGCAAAGTTACTGTTACTTGAGGATGACCACTCAAGTGTATATCGATAATTCTCTTAAGAAGAAAGGATGCAAGACTAATTGGTCTGTAGTCCTTCGGTTCAGTGTGAGAAGCCTTATGACCCTTAAGGTATAAAAACCACTCTGCACAAGGTCCAGCTCACAGGAAGATACGAAAATCTAGCGCATCCCCTGTATATAGCCATCAGCCAGAGTATGATCAGGGTCGAATTCCTCTGCAGGTCCGCCGGAATTATACCATCCATACCCGGAGATTTGTATGGGCTAATGCTGTCGATAGCCCACTTTATTCTATCGTGGTCCAATGGAATGGACATGGGATTAATGGAATGGAAGTGTAATTGTCAATCCAGAAGTGTAATTGTGGCCATAAATCGATTTAAGGTATTGCGTATTAGCTGCTCAGATGGACGATTATGCGCATTATAAACTTGGCGGAGTGCTCTAAAGTGTTCAAGAACAGATCCCGAATCTTAGAAATAAATTTCCAATATTTGTAAACCTTTTTTAGTGTAAAAATTTATATGAAAACCACTCTAAAAACTGAGTGTTTTTCGTATAAATTTTACTGCACGTTCTACCACTTGTCTTTGCATGGTGATTTGCCAACATATTCTCAACAAAGAGTCAATCACACTCCATTATGTCATCAAGTTTGACAGTTATCCCTATCGGAAGTTCTATACATAAAAAAACCCCCTCTTTATATCCCACTTTTATTACCACGACATGTCTATGCTCCTGAAATCTAGGCCATTTGAAGACAACATATTCTGGATTTTCCGTATACAAACAAGTCAGGCAAGATGGTAAGCCATCAAGGACGAATTCACAGGGATAACTTCTGTATCCTCCCTGGTCCGTCAAAGCTCGCATGCGAGCAAGGGTTAATGCACAAACTGCATAGAGCAACATACGTTTGGCATGCTTTTCTGTATTATTTTTTTTTTCTTTTTTAACTTGATCCAAAAGGGGGATTGTACATTGTTTGCTGGAGTGTCATGATAAATTACCATAAGCGAAAAATTTGACTTTGTGTCGCTAATTGCGTAAAAATTTTTTAACTAACACGAAATGAATACTTGTAAGATACTTACGACAAATTTAATACGAAAACACATGTAAGCGCACTCAGTCATATTTTTTTTTTTTGACTCTAAAAAAAATAAATGAACAGATTTGTTAAAACATTTGCTGCTTTTTTTTTAATTGAAGTTTATTTTCTAAAATTAAGTTTAAAAAATATTTATTAATTTAAGCAAATAAAGATTTTTATTAATAAAATTTTTTGTTCGTTCATACGAAAAAAATTCATTAGATTATTGTCGTGAGATATGACAATGTTGAATTTTGTTGTTATTGTTAATGTTGTATATTTGTTGTTAATGTTCGTTGCAACAAATTGCTTTTCAATTTTAAATTTAAGACAAAAAATTAAAAATAAAAATAATAACAAACAAAAAAGTTATCAAATTTAGAGTTGTGGCTTATTTGTTTTTTTTTTTTTTAGTTTTCTTCTATTGGGTTGGAAAGAAAGGTATTTCGGCGATTAAAGATTAAAACTGGAAGCTGCGAACGTAACCGTACACAATTTTTTTATGAAATTGTAGCGATTCCAAAGTTATCGTCGCAAAACTTTATATTAATACCAAAATTTATAAAGAAGTTTGGCATTTAAGCTTTTTGCGGGAGTGGTATTTGAATGGGGGCCATGGTCATATATTAAATGATTTAAAAAAAAATTGGTATGACAATTTATGTTGCAATAAGTTTTTGGGTCAGATTTATTGTACCTAAATACCGACATAATAAGGGAGTGTCAGCGCACAAGGAGTCTATTCCGGAAAGAAGTTTTTTGACATGTGAAATATTGGACGGCTTTTCACCATTTACGATAGGCTTTGTCCTTATAACAATTGAAACGTTAGCGCACAAGGTTACCTGGGCAGACTACCAACCAGCCAGCCAGACGGACGGACATTGTAAGATCATCTCAGAAAGTGTTTTCGAGTCGATATACGGTATACTTGAACCAACATTTGTATATGTTGTACACATCAGCACAAACACATGATACCCTCTACTTCGGTTCAACAGACTTCATATTATAAGCTGAAAGATAAAGTTAAATACCCGTAAAAAGTTTAGCAGACGAAACCCATTCGGTTAATTTGAGTTTTATAAAAAAAAATCGGGATAAATTAAGTTTTTTATACTTTAAAAAACACTAATAGCCAGTTCATCGATTTCGAACGTAAACGTTTGCATAGAAAATAACATTTAAAACCAAAACAAATTTTTGATTTTTGAAGATGCTGGGAGTCGATTTCTTTTTCATTTGTCTTTTCCAATGTTTGGTGTAATTTAAATATCTGGTCCATGGTGGATTTAATATGTTTAAAACAGCACTGACACTTTCCTATCATGTTGTTCGTTTATGGCTTTAATCGTTCACATATGATGATAGAAAGTATTTTGTATGCAATGGAGAGAGACTTATGCCTCGATAGTTGGTGCAAATAGCAGGTTGTCCTTTCTCGTGATAAGGATGCATTATTGTATTTGGTATGCATTCTGCAGACCATATTTTGCATAAAAGATGGTGCATCGCTATACCAATTCGTTGCCGCCGGTGTATACTATACTCAAAATGTATCAGCATTTATGGCTCATTTTTGTAAATGAGCCCTAAAACGGAGCAAAGGTACAAAATGTGCTTACCACAATGAACTCCTCAAAGGAGGATTTAATTTACATAGAACAACTTTCATGTAAATTCATTCAACCTTTTTAAATTTAATCCTAGTACTTCAAGCACATACAACTGCAAGGGTACCAAAGAACCGTGTCCCAAATATAACAGAAAACGAACTGTGCAACTTCTAAACTACAACTGAAAAGGCATCTCGAAATCAATATTTGTGTTAAGGAGTCACTGGACGACCGGTAAACAGGCTAACTAGGAACTCAGAAGATAGTATATTCGATCTCATGTAATTTCCGAGCTTTTAATTCAACCATACATAAACAGAAAAAAATAAAAGTTGATTTCAATTAAAAAATTTGTGATATTAAATAAAAAAAATTTATTAAATTTGCACCAATTAACAAATTAATAATATCATTTAAATATTTTTTTTAAAAATAATAACATAATTTTTTGCAGTAATTTTACTTGATTAAATTTTTTATCAACTCGGATTTCAATTATGATTAATGGTTTATTTAAAAAATAATTGGCGAGAATTTTTCAGTGTTATTAATTTGTTAAACGCGGGTTACGGGATCTCTCGGAGTTACACCACAACACAAAGGTATAACTCAAGCTACCTTAACAGTTACCCAACATCAAGTCTGATCTGGGATTATTTTTCAAGGAGTGGTGAGGTCCTATCAAAGTGTCACAATCTACTCTACTCGATTGCACGCTAAACAACCAACTACAAGTACATACAACACATAAGAGATAAAGTAACTAATGCGTACAGCATTGAAAGTAAATTTTTAACTTACAAAGCTTTTTGGCAGAGGTGCCTATGTTGCAAATATGGTCCATTATGCCTAGAGCCACAAAGTCGATACTAACGGTTTGCTTATTTTTTTGGAAGTTAAAGTGATTTTGGGAGTAGGACTTACCCGTGTAGAATCTATTACCTGTATGGCACCTACAAAAGAAGCAATATTTCTAAAGAGTCGAAAAACTTAAAAAACTTTTAGGAATTTATTTTCCTGCCAAACAAATAATTCTATATTTATTTCGGTCTATAACCGCTGCTGCGACTTTAGTTTTTTTTTTTCTTTTTTGCTACTTCTAATGCCATTTATGTCTCAGTGTTATTTGTAGATTAATTGCATTTAGACACAGTTGGACATTATATACGACATTTGCATAGATATAGTGAGATAGACACTGAGACATAAGTGTGACTTACTAACTAACTTACTCGCCATTGATACTACTGGATACACGAATTTGGACCTGATGGCAGGACGGACAGACGAATGGAGATTTTGTGAAAAATTTTTAAATTTTTTTTCTTACATTATTGATACTTTGTTTATATGGTAAATTGAAAATAATTTTTATTTAACAAAATTTCAATTTCTATGACGTTATTTCTACTGACCTGTAAAAATAGATTGCAAGCTTTTGACATCATCATCATTAGCTGGCACTATAATCATATCCAAATTTTAATATTTATTTTATAAAATGTGGCAAATTTTGTTGAAAATTATTTTATAAACTTTAACAAGTTGTCTTTAATAATTAACATCTTCCTTTGCGTTTATTGGTTTTGGCGTTTTTTTAATTTTTTTTGTTGCTGGCGTTTTTTCCTTCACCTGCAAAAATATTTTCGTTTAAACTTTGTTGCATATTGAGGTTTTAAATTTTATTTAACCAAACAGTTGTTTGCCTTTAGCTTATTTTAATTTTGTGTTTTTCTTTTTTTTTTTTTGTAAAATGCAATTTACTTTAACTCCTCTACAAAAAAAAAAGAAAACGGGAAAATAAAAAAGATGTTTTTAGTCCTGTGCTGCATGTTTATTGTCAATGTGTGCATGCGTTGCAGTTGAATGTGTTTTATTTAGGCAACACCTTCAAATATGTCTAAACATCAAATATGATTTTCTTTTCCATCTCCTCCAGTTCATTTCTGTTATTCTTGGGGTCTTGTGCCTGATCACTTTTCACAAAATATCATTGTGGTCATTTGTAATAGAGAGTATTTGTGGCACTGTAATGTTGTATACATTGTTGCACAGGCGCACAACATTGTCTGCTAACGAGCAACCTGTTGTTTTGAATAAAGTTACATTTTCGGAACACTATATTAGATTCGTTGCAGAAAATGCTGCCGATAAAATATTTTCAGTAGTAAACTTTTTGTTCTCCAAAAAAAATTTTCCGTATTCTATTCAACAGTTACTTAATTTAATTATTTAATAAGCGGATAAATTAACTCCCAGTTTTCACATTAAAAAAATTCCCCATTTTATTTAAAATGTTTCTAAAAACTCTCAGATTAATTCCAGGTTTGAATGTATGAAAAAGCTTCATTCGGCTATGCCGAAACTTTGATACTCTCCACCGAGAGTAAGCAAATTTGAAAGGTACGATTTAAAAGGAATCTATGAGTTGTGCCCCCATCTTAATATAAACCCACCAAACAGCATTAAAATTCTTTGAGGTTTTAGCGTATTACCGAAGAACCTTTTCGAAAATTAGGCAAAGGCAAACTCTTGACCGATCTTCACGAAATTTGCTCGTGAGTTTTCTAATCTTGTAGAACTATAGCATACTAAATTTTACCACAATAACAATTTTTGTTTTGATTTCACAAAAGTTTTTTCTCCGAGTGGACACTAGAGGTCTGCAAGAATAAATAAAAAGCAATTTCAACACACTCATTTGTTTTTTAATTACAATGTGTCGATCACCCAATGATAACGAAACAAATGAAAAAATAACCAGAGACAAAACAACAAAAACTCATTCTATTCAGTCAACTCAAGTCAAATGAGTAAATTATTCAAATATAGTTTGAATGTAAAATATGTGTACCTACACATTATGTATGTATGTGTAAGCTTAACTCTTATAAATAAAAGAAGCCACAAGCTTACACACATATTATGCCAAGGTATTCAAATAAATGTATGCACATTCAATAATTCAAAAATTATTTGAATATTTTTTGTAAACTTGCTCTCTCTAACGGGTCATTCCAATGTTTTGTTATTTTTGAATTACTCTCATATTCATTTACAGTAAACAAGTTTTTTATTCAATTCATTCATTCTTATTTTTGTATATGGTTTACTCTCTTCTTATCTTTTTAAATGTTTTATAATTGAATAGATGTTGTGCACTTTGAGTAAAGGCAAACAAGTGAGTTATTCAAAGCAGACCTGAAGTGGACTTTATATGGAGCCTATGGTAAAGTATGGACCGAAGTTTGCTGATATGATTTTTAGTCATATAAAACGAATTTATCCAAAATTTAATGACAACCGGTGCATTCCACCTAAAATTTATGCTAAAAGAAAAAGAGAGGAACAATTTGAACAACATGCGTCTAAAATACAAGATTAATTGCTCGGTGGCATAACGTGACGTTTCTGTGGAAGTGCCCATAAACGACTTATTCAATACGAAACAAGCCTTTGTTACAAAAGTTCCCTTCTCAATAAAGTAACACCAAATTCACAATAAACCTTCAATAGAATTTTGTCTTATCGATAAGTCCGTATTCCCTTACTAATATATAAAATGAGTAGATTAATGGTTTTTTCTATACAATCCAGCAAACTAACGACCCATGGGTTATGTATGCATACATTAGGTTACCCAACTGCTAACATTCTACACCACAAGAGGTGAAAAGGGTTTTATGTTTGTGCTGATGCTTGCAAGGTTAAAAAAATAATGGCCGCTCTCCACTTTTTAGTATGCTACAAATCACTTCGCAATTGATTGCAACATTTCCGTTCATCTGGGTTTTTTTAAAACTTGTACATATTCAATCAAGGTGGGCTCCATATAAAAATTCTCTTGGAATGGCCATAGGTCGCAATGTTAAAGATAGTTTTACAAAATTTGACACATATGCTTTCTTAAGTTCAATGGCAAAGCCAAAAAAAAGGATTTTATTCAGCCCCTTAAGTTCAAGGTACAACTCGCAGCGTTGAAGAAATTATGAGGAAATGTTACTCTAATATTTGTTTCAGCCCACAGCCGGAGTTTTTTGGAATTAGTGAAAATCTGTCCGTCTTGAAAATGCTTTGACCAGCATAAATCGTTAACAAATTTTAGAATCGTAATAAAACTTGTCACTAGCACCTTTTTACAGCACAAACTTTACAAATTTTCTATTGGCTAAGAACACACACGTAGAGAAAAAATATGGTTGGGCATGGTTAAGGCAACCACACTATGTTAATTGTTATAATAACTATATTGTTGTCGTACACAAAATATTGTTATTTTTTTTAATATCAGCCATATTATAGTTATTGTAAGCATTTAAATGTTTATCGCAATTAAAAATTGGAGTACTGTTGACTGAAAAATAAAAAGTTTTCTAACAACTAAATATGTTTAAGATACAAATAAAATATATTTAATCTAATAATATTTTGCTATCGCAATTTGTAAAATAATTTTGTGTCGTTTGTTTTGCAGATGCCTATCGAACTATTTGTTAGTGAGTGGTTCAACAATTACAAAAATGCAATACAAATAAAAAATACATTTAAAAAAATAAAAATAATTAAAAATCGATGCAAAAAAGTTTAATTTTTTATTGTTGTGACAGCACCACTGTATCATAATGTGAATACACCTCAACTTATTATGATTAACATGATAAGAATATGATTACTTCTTAACTTATTATGATTAACATGACAATAATATGATTGCTTTTTTACTTATTATGATTAACATAATAATAACATGATTACTTCTTTAATTTTTATGATTAACATAACAATAATATGATTACTTCTTATTTTATTATGATTAACATGATAAGAATATGATTAAGGGAAAGATATTATGAAGTTATATTACGAATATATTTGGTCATAATATGGTTCAATAATAATCATAATATGGTGACTATAATCATGAATCTTATCATAATCTGTTGCTCTTAGAATACGGTAACCACAATCATGTTTTTTCTTTGCGTGTAAGAGGGCCTAAGCTTATTGGTGAGAGAGAAAGAGAACATGCTTTTCTTTCTCTCCTTTCACGAATAAACTCAGACTTTCTGAAAGAAATCTTTGATAGTGTAAATCTAGACAATCAGCCATGTTCTGGAAATCAAGTGAAACTCTAATCGAAAAAGGTTTCCAATCAAATTTTTTTGAAAATTACCGTAGTTTTAGTGATTTTAAAAGTAGTTCTGATGTAGATAAGCTGTACTCATAGTATGAAATATATAAAACGGAATATTTCAATGAACATTAAACACTGGATCATTTTCAAAGTTTGTTAGATTTTAATTTTTCTCCAATACGATTTCCAGAACATGGCAGATTGTTATAGTCTCATAGAGACCCTTAAGGAGATAGCGGTGCTAAGCCAACGTTAAGTTTGAAGTCAGCCCTTATAATGTGTAATAAACGCAATGATTTGTATCCAGGGGTCCATTTACGCTACTACAAAATATACTTTTACCTGATTTAAGAACTCCGTTTATAAAACCTCATAAAGTAAGCCGATATAACATCACCAGATTCTCCTATATTATTACCGACTTCAGCAAGTCTTGGGGATAAATACAAAATAATATGAGAAATAACCGTTTACCTGCTCATTTAAATGTGATTTTTTCCTAATTCAAATGAAGCACTGAAACCCCTTAGTAAACAAAGAGATAAATCACTACAAATTATTTAATATAGCTTAGCTAAATCTTTTGAATCAAAATAAATGTAAAATCTCGAGAAGTCTGTTGGAAACGATTCCGCTCTTTCTCCATATTAATTGTAGCATTTCCAAACTTCCTAAGCTGTGGGTTTGGTTAGGTGGCAGCTAAAGTTTCATCCAAGAGTTTGAAGAAATATTTAGATAAACTGAAAAACCTTCATCTAACGTGCAACTTTTCCGCACCGGTTCACGAATTTAAAAAGTCTTTTAAATTTTTAGAACCACATTCAAACCGAGTGCAATGATTGGCTCTAAATCCCTGTGTTCTTGCCAATGTGTATTTTGGACATGCTAAATGCTAAGGAACGGAAATGGCAACATTCTTACCAACACATATGATCAACTTGAAAGATGGATGGAGCAATCTAAGCCGCCAGAAATGAACATACACAACCCGCCGCCTTAGCAACCAAGCAGTATATATCCAAGGAGAGAAATCCTCACCTTACCACCGACGACAAAAGATGTAAGATGAGCAAAAAATACAAATTGCAAAGCTTCTGGCCGTGATTCGATTCCCCCTGAATTTTTTAAGGAATGCCCTAACCTCATCACAGTTGCTAAATTAAAAAACAACAACGAGTGTTAGGAAGGCGTCATAATAACTCTGACAAAAATAGGGTTATTTGGCAAACTGGAGGGGTATTACACTTATGTATGATATTCAAATAAAAAAGATTATCACAATGATTATCTTAAGCCGCATCTCCACAACCATTGAAAATACTCTTCGTAATGAGCAAAGTGGAATCAGGCCGAATCGATCATGCGTGGAAGAAATTAACACACTACGAATTAAGGCCAAACTATAATATAGAGGCTTTTTGTTAATTTTTGACAGAAGCTTAAGCAAGCTTATGCATATTATAGTTGGGCCTTTAAACTTGAGCAATAGGCAGAGTATAACTCCCTGCTTTTTTTAATCTGTGTAGATTTTGAAAGAGTCGAAAATACCAACAGAAGAGAGGCAATATGTTCTGCACTGGAAAATATCGGTACTCCTGATCACATCATATCTCTCATAAAGGAGCTTAATTCTAATAAAAATTGCTAGAATCTCCGTTTCTAAAGCTGAATGTACACAACATTTTTTTGTCATCTGACATATCAAATTTTGAAGTCACATGTAATTGTGCATGTCTGTCAAAATTGCTGTTTTACAGAAGGTTTATAATCACACCTATCGTGAATAAAAATTCCTTGGGAGTTTTTTCCCCTTTTTCCATTTTTCCTATGTTAAATCAATTGTAAAAATGGGATAAGAGAAAATACTCCCAAGGAATTTTTATTCACGATAGGGATGAATATTCAGTGACAAACGTGCTTGCTATTTGCTTCTGACATTGTCTCTGTTTTTACGCATAGTTATTACAAACACCAAAGTAGTTATCGGTTTGGAAATAACGTGCAGCCGCCACAAACATTTTTATTTCCGCCGTGCAAGAGTTCAGCCATCTTGAAAATGTTTTCTTTAAATTCGAAGATGCCAATTTTGGATATAATAATGAAACGTTTTTTATATAAATGCATGTACATTATTTCTATTAAAAGGTTAAAAGAGCATACATTTATTGGTATTGTAAAATAACAACCTCAGCCGGCTAATGATTCCGTCAATAGTGCACCGCCGCTGCCGGCTTAATTGCGGCATAGAATTTTAACAACATTTTTTTTAAATAACAACAGTGATGTCAGATGGTTTGTCAGAATAAAAGAGAGCACGCTCTAATTGAAATTTTTCAGATGGCTTTGCGTCTAACTTTTACAGAAGCAGAGTTAAAAAGGTAACACACGACAAGTATGTACAAATATTGCAGTGGGAATTTCGACATGCCCACTACGGGCACCTTAAAGCAACACTTCCATTTCTGTGCTAACTAAATTAAAAAAAAAAAAATCTAGTTTTGTCACAAAATTTTTCGAACTCTAAACTGCCATTTAGGCCTAAGAAATACAGCTTTTGAAAATGAAAAATAGCTGACTCTCCATGCGGCCATTGACCCACCGCAGAAATACCAAATTTAAAAATACAATTAGTTATATTTTAAAATTTTAAAACACTTTTTTTCAAAACAGTTGTTATTGTTTGTGTTACTTTTTCTCATGCTTAGAAGAACAAAAAATGTGGCACTTTACTTAGCACCAACAACAAAGTGTTTCGATTCATGTTGGCAACAAAATAAAAACAATACAGGACAACCAACAACAACTAACTAAAAGTGTGAGCAAGCAAATGACCAACAAAACAACCGTCAATGTATTTTCCATACAGCTCTGAGGCATGCAGTAAATGCAACGAGTAGAACAACAACAAAAAAAGTGTTGCTGCTTATTAGTAAAACTGAGTGCATCTAAACAACGCAACATTTACGCCCAACTTTTAACTAAAGGCAGCATTTTGTTCCTCATTTTTTTTATAATTTTTTGGACTTTTATTTTTTTTGTTGTTGGAATTATTCCATCTGTACAAATAGTTAGAAGACAATGCTGAGAGTTTGTCCGTCTGTTTGGTGGCCTGTCCGCCTGTTCATCCATTACGACCACTTGTTGCTCTTTTATTCATTCAATTTGTCAGTTTGCCTAAAAAGAAACTAAAAACAAGTTGGAAAGACGCGAAAAAATATTTGAACAAAAAATAGCTGCAAATAAATTACAACACCAAAGGAATAATTTGTAGCATCTACAACAACAAAAACGACTGCAGCAATAAATGTTTGTAATATTAGAAATATTTTGTTCTTTTTTGCCGTATACTACTTACACATGTACTTACGATCGGTACTTGTTGTTGGAATTGTGGCGATATTCATATCAAGTCAAAAGGTTATCGTTCAATAACCACCAACTAGCCATATGCTTGCAACATAAACACTATTTATTGACTGCTGCTTATGGAGCATGCCACAAAACAGCCAAATAATGTTTAAGCTTCTATCCAATGTAAAAAAATTACAGTGGTTAAGACTCTTGAGAATATTAATAACTTAAAATTCCACTAAAGCAGCCAGTATTTGTCAAAAAAAAACCCAAACCCAAAGAAAACGCTAAAACTTATTAATGATCAGTTAGCTTTTTGGGATATGCGAAAATTTTACTCAGAATACTTGTATCATTTCGACGATTAAACGAATTATTCCGTTACTCAAATGATGCGTTATCGATCTGTTCAGAATATTTAGAACGATATTTATTGCAGCCAATATTTGTTTTACCCTTGAGCTCGTAAATCTGGAAACGTTAAGGCGAATGGGTGGCTCACAAAAGTTCAACGATATTCTAAAATATTTTCGAAATTCCACGTTTGCAACAACAACCACTGTTTGCGATTATCCTTCCAAATTTCGAAATCATTTATTGAACACAATCAACATACATGAAGTGCGTTCGTATTAGAATAAATGTTGGGATTTCTCTTTGGGCAGGGGAGAATTTATTAAAGATTATTTGTTATGTGAGTATTATTTAAAAAATATTTGTTTTCTAATCTGTAAACACCAATCATATTAGCAATTTGAATATGACTGCTTTAAACTTACGAATAAACAGATAATGGGTTTTCCAACAACAGCAGGCCGATATTGTAATTGAGGTAGTACAATTTTTTAGTGACATCGGTCAAATCGATTGTTTATTATGCAAATGTTCATAAAATTAATAAAGATGCATTTTACTTCAGACACAGTAACGCTTAAAAGTTGTCACATTTTAGTTTAACGGCCAACTTGAAACAAACGGCTTCATTAACAATCGAGATGGTGGAGGAGAATACGAACAAATATCAACAAGCACTAGGGACCATTTCTTTATTTTTATTATTTTAACAGATGGTTAAAGGGTATACACGGGTATAAGTTTGTTATTCCGTTTGTAATTTCTACAATATTGATCCGAGACCCTATAAAGTATACATATTCTGTGTTCTTATTACAAGCGAAGTTGATTTAACGATGTTCGTCTGGGCGCTGAAATGTGTTTTCCAAAGACCCCAGATATGATGGGACATTGGTAGTACATAATATATTTACATCACTTATAGATCGGAATTTTTAAATTCAGCCTTTGCGGTCTACAAACGGCTGAGTTATGAGTAAAAAACCACGACTGCTTCTAATTTTACCAATAAGTTGTAGTTGTTGTTTTTTTAATAACCTTTTTATACATATCTGGAGAATGGCAAGAAAAAACTTTGAAACGAGCAACTTGGTTATCAATACACAACATTTGATAAACTGTGGAATGGATCTCAGATGTGGGCGTGGCACTTCTCATACAAAGATATTTTACATTTCTGTATATCTAGAGAACGGCAAGAGCCAAAGATTCCAAATAAGGTACAAGAATCTTGGTTATCAATAGACAATATCCGAGAAATTGTGGGCGGCAGTGGAGAAGTGGGCGTGACACAAAATAGATTTATTTATGTAAAGAACGGTAAGAAAAAAATTGTCCAAATTTGGAACACATAGCTCGATTAGCCATACACAACCTCTCTACAAAATGGAAGAATTAGAGAAGTAGGCGTGGCACCACACATACAAAAACATTATGGATTTCTGTGAGCTTAAAGAACCGTAATAATCAAAGTTTCCAAATATGGTACAAGCATCTTGGTTATCAATGCACAACATCCGACAATTGAGGTCATAGTTGTTGAATTATGCATTAATATAATGATCACAGTTAGGCCAATCTAGCGGCGGGAAATTCATATTTGATCCACAAATGGGAATTGATGTACCCTTTAAGCTTATCAAAAATAAGGCAGATATTTTTGACACAGTGGGTGGCTTATTGTTAGATAAGAACTCTTTTTAGATGATAAAATTTAGTAGACAACTTTATAAGTATAATTTATTTAATTATCTTTTTAAAGCTATTGAAAACAATGTAAGTAAGCGCTTGCAATGCAGTATTATTCTAATATAAATTTAAAATTAAACACAAATTAGCACTTTTAACTTACAATCTATTTTTACCCACACCACAATAGTGGAGAGAGTATTATGCATGTGTGCTGATGTTAAAATATTGGTCCTTTAAGTATACCGATCGAATTCGAATCACTTTCTGAGTCAAATTAACATTGTCCGTCCGGCAGGTCCCTGTGGTTGTTTCGTAGTAAGTGAATGCCCCGGAACTTGAACAGTTATTGTTTTTTTTGTGTAAAAGTTGTTTATTGTTATTTCACTTACTTCACTGTGTCTCTGTTAATGACAAAGGGTCTTATCCAGCTCTGGCCATTAATACTTGTGATGTGTAAAGTTTGCCCTCTTTTTTCTGCATACATATGTATATGTACGATGAATGATAAAATATCGTGCTCTCTCTCTCTCTTTCGCGCATAATGCCTAAACTAACAGGTTATTTATCTATGAAGCTGCTTCCGCTTTTCCTAATGAATTTTTGCTTCCTTGGTTTGATTTCTTTTCATTTCTTTTCCTACTGGCTTTAATTTATTTTGTTTGTTCATATCGGCTTAGCGCAGTTAATATCTATCAAATTTCCATCCAGCATTCCAAACTTCGCAGCTTATCTTAACAGTCTCTGTATTGCGTAGCGCATAATTGTGCGCTTATTTTTTTAAACGTACCATATATGTAAGTGCTTCGCAAAATGATAAATTTTTTTATTGGGCTTGAGAACAAAACCTTCCAGTGTGTTCGAATATATTTTTTAAAATATCTGTTTGAAAAAAAGCTTAACTTTTTTAAATCTATGTCGCTAGTGATAGTTTAAGCATACAAATCAGTAAACTTTCTATTTTGCAGTCTTAATTGGGTTAATTAAAAAGTACCCAAAATTTCCCCCTGGCTGATTTAAATACATATGTACATATTTGTAACAAGCAAATGTAGGTAAAGAAAATCTTGAAAATTTTGGATTTTGGAAAAAGGGTTATTTCAAAAAAAATCAGTTTCGTTTTTTCTCTTTTTGACTATTTTGTTCCTTCCTGATCTAAAATTTCGGGAAAATATTGCCAAATTATTTTGTTAAATTAAAGTACTAAATTTCATTAAAATTTGTTACAGATTAAAAATCGACGTCCATACAAATTCCTTAAGAATCATATTAACGGTACAATAGAGGTAATTGTTTGGTGCTTTAAATATGCAAAGCTAACCCCTTAATTTATCTAGCCCTTATACAAATGTAGCCCAAGCGTTATCGTTATATTTGAAGCTCGAACTATTGGAAGCAGGTGTAATAGAGCAGGGCCGACTAACTTGATTCTGTTGTAAAAGTGATGCTACGAGTTCCTGCAAACAAAAATTAAAGTAACATTAAAGCTTCTTTCTTTAAAGAAGGTCTTCAGTGATACATTGCCGGAACAGTTTTGCTACACCGTTTTAGTCAATCTAATAATTTCATTTTATTTTTTTCATTTAAATATTTAGCCAAAATCAAATATTTCGAATAATTCAAGCCAGTGTTCGAAAATAAACAGAACTTTATTTAGCGTTCGGCTGACACACCCAGGGACGATATATTAATACCGTTCGTAACTATTTTCAAGAAAGAGCCGAACATTATAAAGTGTTCTGTTCTATGTTAAAAAACAAAACAATCGTAGTGATACTGTAGATAAACATTATATTTAAATCTTCTTTAATGTATCTTTTTTCGCACTGATAAAGAAATGAACAAACAAAAAACAGAACAGCTTGTGCGTGTATCGTGTATACATATGTTTTGTTTGTGTAAAATTATTTTGTATATTGTTTTAGTAAAAAATGTTTGGTTGTTTTACCAGCCAAAAGGGCACTACGCACAACAGGAACGAATATTAATGAGCTGAACCGAACACAATGAAGTTTTTGGATTTTAAAAAACCAACCGAGCGGAATTATATGTTCTCATATTTTTGTTTAGTTGATTAAGAACAGTATAACAGGGAAACTTTTTTTAATGATTTACTACACAAACACTCTTAGAGTTTCCGTTCTCCACAAATCTACCGAACCGATCACTAAGGAGCGATATTTAGTGTTTTTAGTTTCGAACACTGCTTCAATCCTTCTTTCCCTCATCTTTGGCAAAATTGATGCTCACATGAAAGTGCGTTAAGTTGCATTATTAGTTTTTATGATTTTTTTTCTATGTGCTCATGCCCATTGCTACAATATGCCCAAATGGCAATATGTGGTTAATAATTTTTTTCATCTTAGTTTGTTGTCTGCCTGCCGATCTTAGTTATGGGTGTATTTTGTGCGAAGGTGGGGCGTAAATTATTATCTATTCAATTGTTAAATTTAAAGTGCGGTTATTCATTCATTCATATTCTGAAAATTTGTTTTCAAATATTAAAATTTACTTGCAAATATGCGAATGTATTTTTTGCTTATAGTTTTATGTTTTTGGGGCTGGCATTATTAATTGGTTAATGTCGCTTGTGGTCTTATTTTAAAATTTAGTAGTTTTTATTGATGACCTTGCTTAAGAGATTTGCATTTACGGAAATTCTTCCAATACATTTTTAAATTCCTAAAATATAAGATTAAATTAAGAAAGAAGCATAAGGTTAATTTTAGCGTTATGTATTACAGTTAGAACTGTTTTTGTGCAGAGGTTAGGAACGCATTAAAAAATCCTACAAATTTCGCGAGTAGTTATAAAAAAAATGTTCGCAACTCAATTAAAAAGCATTGTTTCTTAGTGGTAAACGGGGAGCGGCTGAAAAATCTTGCGTAGAAAATAAAGTCCTGCAAATGATGAAATAAACAGGTGACCAGATAACGATTTTGTGCTCTTGCATTGTTTGTCCAATTTTATTTCAAAGTTTTGTTTATGTGTACAAAAAGTCCATGTTTTGTGTTCTGGTTAGTGTATTTTATAAGTTTTAAATAGTTTTAATTAAACATTAATAAGATATTAACCATAATTTAATAAAATTAGCTAAAAATTTATTTATTTCATTACGTTCAGCTTTGATTTTTGCTTAAAATATTTTTTTACCGTGAGCCTACAGAAATGTATTTGAATATCCAACACACAACGAAAGACAAATGTGTGTTTAAACAGCTTCTGTACCACCACAATGATAAATGCTTTGCGTTACTGTTTGCCGCACAATTTAAATAGTGTTGTTAGGGTACAAGTATTCAAAGAAATACACTCTAGACAGAACCTGTTTTTTTTTCAAAACCTTTCAATGCAGTAGAAAAGGTTCAGTTTCCGTATATCGCACACTCATATTTAACAAATTAAAAATTTATGTAGTTTTTGTTCCGCCTTTCCTAGCTGCTTGTATTTTTAATATCCTTTTCAATTTTTAAAAGTATTGTTCATATCCGCACTTTCATTATTGTGAAGCCGGTTTTTTGCTTCTACACATTCACACACTTCATAAATTGGCGTTCTACACTTCTGTTTGGTATTCCTTTGTGACAGTGACACTACAGTATAGGGTTTATAAAAATTTTCAATTATTTAAAGGTATTGTGCAGTCCTCTATTCGAAATCGCATATAAGTTGAAAATCGACAACAATGTTTTAAAACATGAATCATCGCTTAAGTTATTCTCATTACAAGCAAATTACATTTTTAAAATATCATGTAAACATGGGGCCTGATTCTGGCAGTCGTGATCGAGTACAAACAATTTAAAAACAATTTAATATCTAATTATTTCAGTCAATACTGAACGAATTGGAGTTATTTTTTCAGTGTTGTAAAGCGTTAATTTGAGTTTCACAATACTAAAAAAATAATTTCGATTCGTTCAGTCTCGACTAAAAGAATTAAAAATAAAATTGCTTTTGAATCGACTGCCAGAATTAAGCCCCAACTGATTATTTTAAATGGTATACCTAATCGGCTAGAGCTTAAAAAAAACTGCAATCAACTGGCAATAAAATTAAAATAAAGTAATTTGCTTGAATTTTGGTTTTTTCTTTACCCACTACATGAAGAGTTGACAAAAAATCGACCAATTTTAGTCGGGACTGTAAGAAAAGATAAACTCACTGTTTATTGTTGTTGTTTTTGTTAAAGCTTTGATATTGTTACGACTAAAACTTGGGCGAATAATTCTTATTCGCTTAACAGTTTTATTTGTAAAATATCTTTAGTTTTACTAAAATCTTTGGATGAAGTTTCCTGACGCTCTTGCCTGAGCAACCAGTGAAATGCGCATCCCATCAACAATAAATTTCAGTTTATCAATAGTATGAAATGGAAATTTAGCACATTTAAACGAAACGTTATTAATTAATTTTTTTTATCCCAGGAAAAACTTTGATAAAATGATTTTAATAAAAGTGATTCCATTCATCGATTTCAAAACGATTTCAGATTTCAAAATAAAATCTTGTTAAATAGATCAATATTTTTTGATTGCTAAAATTGGAAAATTTACATTATTGGTGCTTTAAAATTATCAGAATCAGCTTTATTTGTATAGAAGAGGGGTTTCATTTAAAGAAAATTAAGATTTTTAATACAATTGCCGGATTTGATTGCAATTAAAGTAATGCAATCACACCGATTGCAATCCAAGTTGATTTAAAAAATTTATAGAATCTTTTTTATCGCATTGATTTCGTATTGAAATCATTTAATCAATTTTCCGATTTCGATTGCAATCATTAATGAGAAATCATGTGACTTCAACTGCAATCTTTTACAGCTCTGCCATATACCTATAAAAACGATTTGTAGCCTTTACAAAATTTTTAAATTAAAATTCTAATTATTTGTTTTCACAGAATTCATTACATTAACTGGACAATAATTTATATGCGGGTGATGAAAATCTCACCAAACTTATCCAATACTAAAATAGCAAACCATATAATTTATTATAATTTATGCAGCAGTGAAATATTCGTTTTAGCCAAATTCAAATATGTACTCACGTATTTTGTTTTTTGTTTTCCTGTGCAATGCGTTCGTACTAACTATAATAAATAAACACTCAAAAATGTAATGGCATAATTGCAGTAATTGCGCGAAAAATAACTTCATCACGTCAAATTATAAACTCAGACGGACAGACATGACAGAACGGTTAGGCCAGTCAGGTTTACTTTTGAGTTGTCAAATTTGTTTGTTTTGTGTACCATTTACAATGCAAGCAATTTAAACTCCCAAAAGGAATTGTATGCCCAAACCACTACTCGTCCCAAGAGAAATTTATACAATACGGTAGAATGAATTGTCTGTCTGTGATGGCTAAATTCATGTTTTATGAATTTAATACAAGATTGATGATGTTACTCTTTGCCAGACGCGTTAAGTGAATGTGTTGAAGTGCGACAATGGGTTACTTGATTGTATTGCAGAAGAAGAAAACTAAGCGAAAAGAAACTGCCTTAAAAATAAAAACACTAAAATTGTGGCAAGAAGGAGTAATAGGGAGGGGCATAATCCTTTAATATTTCAGCTAAAGTATGAAATAGAAATTATAAAATCAAGTTAGAAAAAAAATATTTCGGTGACCTGGTAAAGTGATGGCGACACTAATATTAGATCGAATATCTCCTGTGGTTGATCGCATTATAAGTAAAGAGCAAGGTGGTTTTAGGCGCGGACGGTCGTGTACCGATCATAATGACACCCTTCGCATAATTATTGAACAGTCGGCTGAACATTACACACACCTACACCTCCTTTTTGTGGATTTTAAAAGAGCTTTCGACACTACATCCCGAAACTCGATGGTTACAGAATTAATTAACAAGGGAATACCGGAGAATAATGTCACCTTAATACGCGAACTTTATAAAGATGCCCAGTGTAAGGTACGTTTTAATAATAAAGTAAATCATTCTTTTACAACTGCAACCGGGGTCCGATAATGCTGCATATTATCCCCCACATTATTTCTTTTGACTCTGGACAGTGTAATGGAAGAGGCTTATAAGATGGCGCCGTTTAGCATTCGATGGAATATGGCAGAGTACCTTAACGGCATATTTAGATTACGCTGATGATGTTTGTATAGTGGCTTATCGATACGTGGATATTGAAGCCAAAATAAGGAGTCTCACCGAAAAAGCTAGAAAATAAGGTACCCATATAACAACACCACTTATAGCTGATATTTGTGTTCGTATTAATAAAGCTCGTGTTAATTACTTCATGTTGCACAAAGTATCGCGTGCAAGTAACATCTCAAAGAAGAAAAAGCTACATATATTTGATTGCAGCGTAAAATCTGTACTGCTTTATGGCTGTACCACATTCAGCTTTACGAAACTTTTCGAATCGATGTTTGAGAAAGTTCCTTCATATAAATTGGAAGAATTGATTCTCAAATGCAGCGCTATAGCGAAGTTCAAATTGCTGCCAAGGCATGGATCGGTCATATTCTCAGACGTATATATATATATGGGCAGATTTGTTTTGATATTAAATCTTCTTGGTGAGTTCATATTAAGCACTTTCCAAATACCCCTGTGTGAGTTAGAATTCATTTGCACACACAGGTAGCAACATTGAATGTAGCAGACCCGTCGAAGCCTACACATTCGTCCCTTGTTTGAGGACTGGAGGTATCTAACCTCCGCTGCTTAATCCGAATCCCAGCAGCATCTGCCGAATAGCAACAGCACCCAGGTACTCCCTCACAGCCCGAACTCTCCCCGAAGGTGAAAAATCAGAATTCCATGTGAGCAAGCACCTACAGGAAGCATTTCTCACAGAAGCCCACTAAAAAGAGACCTCAACCATTGTCAGCCCAGCTTACGCCGGGGGCAGCTGACACCCGTAGTGCCTACTGTTCAAGTCCTTAGGTCAGACCTCGAATAAGCTTGATCTAAAGACCATACAAACTCTAGCTTTGGATAGATTCGACGCTATTAAGTAGCATACACTCCATTGCTTTCAAAATGTTAACTCAACCGACAACCCCTCTAATTGAACATACTAGACGGGTAAGTTAAATTGAGTCATTCAATCTATAAAATCATCATCACTATACAAAGGTTGAGAAGGTACCACAAGTATTTTACTAAACTTCCTTAGAAGAGTAGTGTGATAATTTGTATAACCCCGTTCCTTAGCCAACTGGAAATATCCAGTCGTTACCAGGAGCCACCACGTGAAGGTGGAACATAGGCACTTGATGACCATTGATGGCTTACCAGGCACATCAATAGACATCATGGCTCCCATATATATGGGCAGAGGATCTGCATTTAACCTACTATATGATACATACTTTATAATTATCATCTAACCACAATTGGTAATGAAATCTTATGCAAACCTGCTAAGTTTTCTACGAGCGACAAGAAGTCGTTAAGTATCGTTCTCATAAGCGCCCCACTCACTATCGACTTTTCAATCGTCAGGTTTTACGTTTCTTACGTTATCCTTGCATTAATTCCAAATAACCATATTTCCATATCAACTTTTCCACAAATTAAACGCTTGTTTGAAAATGAAAATCGGCAAAATATTTAAATAAAGCCATAAAAAAACTGCTCTTTAATGAAATATTATTACAAAAGAAAAATTTTCCTCTGTCGATAACCCCAACACAAGTGACTGATTTTGACATTTGTGGTATTAAAATATTTCATGGTGGGGCGCAAGCGTTAAATAAGCAGGCGAGCGATAGCGGTCGACATCGTGGACCAGGTTGTACGTTTAATAACATGTATTTTCCCAATAATAACTTTTATTGCAATATTGCAAATATAAATTTTCACTTTTAATTCATTTTCAAAGTCTTACAATGGCACACACTCACGAAATATGTACATAAGTATATCAATAAAAACAAGTGATGGCTGGGCCAAATCTTTGATACCCTCCACCGAGTGTAAGAATAATTCAGAAGCTATACTCCAATCTTAATAAAATCCGACCTCACAGTATTGAAATTCGTTGCGGTTTTAGGAGTATTTCAAAAGTACGTTTTCGAGATTTTATATACCAATCTGACCAATCTGTAAAAAAATTTGGTCGTGTGTTTCCAGCCTTGTTATAAATAACTTAAGTCTAGCACACCTGCTTCTAATCGGAACCATCTGTTTTTTAGGAAAACAGTCTATGAAATACACCAAATAAATAATTTTCAATTTAACATTGGGAATAACTACAGTTTCTGACTAAAGACCTTTTTGCCTAACGCAAAAGATATCGTCGCAAGAATTAAAGAACGCTGTAACTACAAATTTTTTTACTGGTGCAATAAAAATTTTTGTTTGATTTTTATTTAACCAACAAAAATATTGGTTTCTAGTTTTCATAATTTTGTATGAAATATTTAACGCTCTTTAATGTTGTCGTTTTTTGCATTTTTTTTATTTGATCGTAAGCAACTCTTCTATATGTGAAATATAATAACAACAACACAAAACACATACAGTCTATTTTGGGACGCTTTAAAAAAGTACAACAAGAAAAAAGATGAAAAATATCGCGACGAGGTTATTAGTAAAAAAAAACAAAAACAATAACAGGTAAAAAAAAAGGTTTCATTATTATTAAACAACAGAAACAACAACAACAATATAAGAAACAAAATAAATTTTTGGTTGGTTTCAAAGTTTGGTAAAAAAGAATGAAAAACAAAATCCCGTATTCAATTTTTGAAAACTGTTTAGTTAAATACATCAAATAGAAAAACAAAATGATGACGAAAAACATGTCGAGTCGGTCTGCTGCCGTTTTTGGTTACATTTCTTCTTCTTTAGCCAAGGAAAGGATACAGCAACAGTGAGTGATGAAGAAAAACATTGTGTGTATAAACAAGACTTGATTCAAAAATTATTCCAACAAAAAATGCGTCTCAAAGCCAGCCGCCGCTCTGCTTTAGCCTTCAACTTCTCCTTCAGTGATAGCTTGGGTGCGCGGCGTCATTGCTTGTGCAAAAACTTTTTGTTTGATTCAGCAAAATTATTTGTTTGAAATTTATATGAATTTCAGTAAACTTTTTGTTTGATTCTGTAAATTATTTGTTTGAAAAAATCAGTGTTTTTTTTCAGTAAACAAAATGCAAATAAATTGTTTGAATATGCGAATTTGTTTGTAGGAACGATTTCAGACAAAAAATGTATTGATTCTACAAATTTTTTGTTTGAATTCGAAAAATAATTTTTTCTGTGTATGAAAGTAGAAAAAAAAATTCATATCACGAAAACTATACAACTTAGGAACATGATTTTAAAAACGTATTTTTATTTTTTCTCGCTTTATATATTGGCTGCAAGCATTTCCTCTCAAGTCAATCATTCCCAGTGATTCTGCGGCTTACAGCAAACGATTTTTCTACCACAGACCTATAAAATGCTGTAACTTTTTTATGGAAACAAAATTTTAGAATTTTAAAACGCTTTAAGTGACACATTTGTTTTTTTCTTCTTAAGTAAAACTTAATAGCTGTAAGTGAAAGTGGGAAAAATATTTTTTGAACAAAACGCAAAGATTTGAGAACATTTATTTAATAATCTAGAACTAAATACATTTATTTAATCATTTATAACTTTTATAACATTTATAAATCAACAGGATAAGCCCTTTTTTCTAAAATATTCAGTCTTCTTCCTACCAGTCTGCTACTTTTTTGTTGTGGTGCAGGTCCAGAAATTCTTTTGCGTGGTCATGTTGAATAATTTTCTTTTTTGCAAGACTTTTTAAATCATTGTATTTTTGGCAAGAAATCGGTTTTTTCATTTGGTTTAGCGTTCTTCATATTTCCAAGTGCAATTTCGGAATATTCAGCATCATCTG
The DNA here is from genome assembly GCA_949318255.1 of Pollenia labialis. Taxonomy (NCBI): domain Eukaryota; kingdom Metazoa; phylum Arthropoda; class Insecta; order Diptera; family Polleniidae; genus Pollenia; species Pollenia labialis. The sequence goes on along the minus strand of OX439139.1, from coordinate 56,809,199 downwards.
CCATAGATCTTTTTACAAATATTACGTTAGTTTTGCACTTTTTTAAAAGTACTATATTTATGGTACAAATATGAATGTTTGCATTATTTTTAAAGAATTTGTTTGGGATGTCGTTAAAACCCATAAAAAAATGTCCTCCTCGTACATGAACTTCAGAGGGAAACGGGTTTTTTTCTAGCCATTTTCATGATAGTTGGCCACTGAAAGGGAGCCTACACAGTTGTATTTTAAGCCGCTTGTTCTATAATTGAATGCATACTGTCTACTGGCATGTATGTGTGTGTGACCTGGGGTATTTGAATGAATTTTAAGTTTTCGCATTGGGAAAGTGCATAATGAAGCATGGCTAGGACGATTTTATTATTACTTTGGTCAAAACAAGAGTCCCCTTTTGTTAACGTCATTAATAATGTATATGAACAAACAAGTTGATATTTCATTTGTTCCTCTGCGAGCATCGGTTTCCGTCCACAGATTGCAATAAGCTTTTCTCATAAATTGTGAAATTATAAACTTCAATTTTACGTGAATAGTATAGGGACATACATATTTCTAGTGCTGATACTTTATAATGAATCACGTACGCAAATAATGGCGAAAGTGTTAGAATAAAAAATTTTGCTGCCGCAAAAGTGGCGTAAGCAGCAAATGTAAAAAAAATACTAGTGTCTGTTAGGCTTACGACAAAAAAGACACTGGTATTTTTCAAAACGCAGACGGCATAAGTGAATTTTTTTGCATCATACAAATATGGGACTGGGACAAATCGTCGCAGTATTTTTTTCTGATAAAAAGGATGCAAAAAAAAGTATTTTAGATTTTTTGTCAGTTACAGCGTTCTTTAATTCTTGCGACGATATGTACTTCTTAAGCCGGTGATTCAGTAATATACTCAGTCAGTCGTACGATTTGACAAAAAAAATTTTATTTGAGTGATAAATTTTATTTGACAAGTCTGTCAGATACATTGCGATCAGAGATGCATTTTCATCGTTGGCATCGTTTTTTGTACGAATTTTTCAAAATTAAATTTTTTTTTAAGTCGAACAGAATTCTTCCAGATTTTCATATGAATGAACAATCGTACGATTGTGTAGGATAGTAAATCCCATAATTTAGAAGCCATATTAAATACTGCAAACGAAAGTCGTATTGCACTCTTTTCCCCAATCCTTTTCACAATTCTTACTAACCAAGGGCAAGGTCTTTTGCTTTTCTTTCTTTTAGTTGAATAAAACAAAAAAAATCGTGATATTGTACCTTAATCGATTTTAAGCTTTTGTTTACACATTTTGTTGCTACAGATGTTGCAAGATCTTAACTTTATATCAAACCTGAACAAAAGCAGTTTTTTTATTATTATTTTTTTGTAAGTATTTGCCATCATAATAAAACAATAAAGCAAAAAGGAAAAAGGAAAAAAGAACAAATACACGTACTTGGCGCATATAATTTTTGCCAACCCATTTTGATTTTTTTTTATACTTTTAAGGTCGAAACATTTATGCGTTTTGTTTGTTTTAATAGCTGGTCCTTTTTAATCCTTCTTTGTTTTATCTTAACCCTTTAATATCAATTGATCTAATCATCATGCGCATCATCTCATACTCATCGTCTATCGTGAGAACCAATGCGTGTGTTCCGTAGTGGTTGGAGTTGAAAAAGTTGGAACTCTTTCTTTCAAAAACAATTGTCGATACACCCGTAAATGAGCCCGTAAAGTATTTTTATTTTTAATGACTTTTAAGTGTTAATGAGCAGCCAAAAAGTGTGTGTGTGTGTTTTGGAAGTTTTTTTTTTTGGGCGAAATATTTGTTTTTGATTTTTTTTAATTTAATATTAAGACCACCATTGGAAATAAATTTTATCGTGATATTGAATTTTTAAAGCAGAAAATTAAGTAATTTTCTGAAACTAAATAATAATATTGCTAAGAAACGGAAACAAACAAGAATAAAAGATGTTGGAACGTGACAGGTCAATGAACTTTTTGTTAAAGTTTTAAAGAACAGGAGGTTAATTCTCAAATTCCAAAAAAAAGAACTTAAAAAAATTTTAGAGCACAAAGAGCTCTACAAAATTTGAACACATCCTTAAGAAAAGAATCCAACCAATTCTTAAACCCTTTAATTTATCTAATAGAGAACAAACTATATTTTCTTGCAAACAAACCACCAAATACGTACAAATTACCGGCATTAAAATCATATAAACGACAGACTGCGTACATAAAAACTAAAATATAAAGAAAATGTGAAAAAACCAACAAACATAAAGTTCGATTTTTCACGGTCTATGCGAAATAAAAACATACATTTAATATTTGCCACACAGTTCAGACTGCACAATGGACTGGATGTTGGATGAAAATCATATTCAGCAAACAAAGTTACATGTTCAATTTGACTTAACCCCCCACTGGCTAAGAGGTACAATGTTTGAGCTCATGATGATCGTACCCAAACATACACACACTTAACGCAATGGGATGTCTTGTATAGACAAGATACCGGCAAATATGATGTAATAAATATTCTCTTAATAAGTGGAGAAATGCAAAAGAGACATACCTATTGCGAAAAATGTTCGAATGTGTGTTCAAGTGATCAATAGAATAAAAATGTGTTAAAATTTAATTTTTAACAATAAATTTGGCTAGACTACAGTTTCCTGACTTGATCAATATGAATGGATTGGTATACAAGAATGTTTGTGTCATGGCAACTGTTAGTTGTTTTCAAATTATTAGATGGACTTTTATAAATTTATGCTTAAGGAAATTAAATTCAATATTTGTTTTTCAAATTAATTTGCACACAAGGAGTTTAGTTTAAAATTGAATCGCATAAAAATGTATAGTTTAAAATAATTTGATTATTTTCTTTTGCAATTTAGTCAATTTAAAACAAAAGACTTAGCAAACGAACTTTTAAAGCTCGAGTTAGAAGGTAATAGAATATATTAAGTACATCAAATTATATTAGAACGGGTTAGAAACCTACACCACAGTTTTTAGAAACAAATTTTCGAGAGTGTAACCCGTTTGGGCCCCATTATCATTCACGGGCTCGCTAGAACCAAATTATGCCATCAGGTTAAGAACCATCAAAGAGTCATTTGTGCCACCTACATCTACATCTATTTGAGATTAATCTCGTGAGTGATTTTAGGCAAGGAATTAATATGTGTATTATTGTTAACTCTGGACCTACCAACACAACAAATGACATGAAATGGTAGCTGTTATAGAGTTTTTTCGCCAAATTTTATATCCAAACCAACATTTATAAGACAGGATTTATATCTGTATAAGCAGGTGGGGTCTAGAACCAATATTTCTTTGTGTTACACTCAGTAGCCCAATCGCATAATATGCTTTTCACATATACTGGTATTGGTAGGCTTCTCCTTTCAGCGATTCAGGTGAGTTGTTAACTAAATATTTACATTACGGTGCACAATGGGGAAATTTAATTTAATAATGGGCGTGAGAAATTAAATCATTAATTTCTTACGGTCTAATTTATAAATTATAAAACTGGTTTAAAAAAGGTTTATTAAATGGATTTTCTATGAAAATTTGAAATAGCCCAAGAGTAAAAATTGTTATTTTATTTGGGGTCCTTTTTCATTCCACTCAAAATGCAAAAACACCCTAACGAAAAAATGAAAAATAACCCCAAAAAAATTGCCCCAAAATTCACAACACGAATGTAAAAATTGTTCAGTGCTGTAAAGCATTAATTTGAGTTTCACAATACTGAAAAAATAATTTCGATTCTTTCAGTATAGACTGAAAGAATTAGATATAAAATTGCTTTAAAATCGAGTAAGTACTCGAGCACGACTACCAGAATTAGGGCCCTGGAGTCCGCCAAAAATTGCGTTTTTTTATTTGGTAATTTTTTATTTCACTTAAAATGCAAAAACACCCTAATGAAGATATTCAAAAATCCGACAAAATTGCGAGTTTTTGTATCTCATGTAAAACTTTGAGGCCATTCTTCATTCTCCATTTTTCCTGGGGTCATTTCAGCTCCGCCGGAGTAGGCCCTAGGTCAGGTATCTAAGTAAATCTATTTCACAGCTGTGTTAAATGTGGTGGTATGCAAAATGTTGCTAGTTGTATACTTAAATGTGACCTGAATTTAAAAAGGATTGGTTGGTTGCATGAAGGCAACAAGCTCCTCAAAGTACAAATATTTACTATTAGCCTTATGAATATGAGAGCATACTTTCAACTTTGATTCATTAACTCATTCATACTAATTCGAGAAATACTTCTTGAGCAAGGGCCGTGGTGCGAGTCTATAGGAAAATAAAGATATGCTAAAAAGGTAATGCAGCAAAAAAATATCTTTAAAAATAGGTTTTACTTATTTGCTAAAAGTTTTCCATCATTGACTTAGGAAACTAAAAGTTTTTTAGATGGATTCTGTTTAGATCATTATATTTTCTTTAGTCCAACAGTTTTTGTCTGCGTCTCCTTAGACCCAATATGCTTAACGGATTATGCTTCTTTGTCGTGATTCTTTATGCAGAATTAAAGCTTTTTGCCTTTTCATGCGATGACTGAACGCATCTGATCGTTAAGCTTTGATCATGTTATTAAAGACAATATCCACAATTGTACAATAAATGCCTCAAAATCCAATACAAGTTTCATGAAATCTCTCTGAATACATAATCATCAGAAAATGCCAGCACCCATTATTCATTTCTCATTTATAACAAAATACTTATTTATATCAAATTTCATTGTGGAAAGAAAACAGGCCTTATGCAACTTTATTGTGCTTTAATAGACCATCTAAGTTCGCAGCATTACTAATGTAAATGTTCCAAAATTAGCGCAAGATTTGAATTTGTAAGGGTTTGCTAGGGTTGCCAACATTTTACTGGCGACAAATTAAAATATTGCGTTAATTTTGGAACGCCTTTTATATATCCAGAAAGCCAACTGCATCTACACTAAGCAACTCTATGGATGTGGTCTACTCAAGACTAGCTTCGACCTTTATGTTGTTAGAAGTCCTAAATGCCAAGGTAAAAGCCTCTTAAATTGTATTTTTCATTACAGAAACATCCGTTGTTGTGCAAATTACACACTCCATTGGATGCTTTTTCAGAGATCGTAAATATTCTAAGCCGATCTTAAATACGCGATTTATACTACAAAGCTCGTCCCTCACATATGCCTATTTAATATTCCATTATTCTTCATCCACGCAGTTTGTTTTATTCTTAACTGGATAGATCTCCAGATTTTGCACGACTTAAAAATAAAGAGCGAGGAAGTGTAACCTGTAAGACTCTTTATTTCGTTTAAATTTTTAACGATTTTTTTTCTCCCCTACTGTCTAGTCCCATTAATCAAATTTTTAATTTCATTATTAAATAGTATTCCAAGCATTTTCGCAATGAACATGCAGAAACTACTTATAAAAATTGGCTGCTATGACTCATAATACCGAGCAAAATATCTCCGTAATGTCAAGTGGTCTAATACTTCTTCAATTCAGTAATCAGTTACACATGGCGGCTTGATAAAATCTTGGTTTTAAGCAAGTTTATTCTGTTTCAAAACCTTGTGAGTGTTGTAAAAACAACAATCAGATCTATAATTAAAAACTTTTATAACCAAATAAATTTTAATCGAAAACAATTAATCTCTTGTTAAAAACGTCCGTATAATTATTTTATTTGGTTATTTATTTGATCTGTTTATGTTTATCAACTATTTCCGACAAAAAAACAACAAAAAAAATACCTCGAATATTTTATTCACAAATATAGAAATAACATTAAAATAAACTATTTAAGTATTTACAACCACAGATCACTCGTAATACAAGACTTTTGCCTCACTATTATGGCGAAATTTAGAGCAGCCCAGCGACTTCAAACAAAAGACTTAGGAAGCAAACTTGTTCAGTTTCTTGCTCCAAATAAAAAAAAAAAATTTATTGTTGCTTAAATAAATTCCAATTAATTTTATAATTACTTTATTAGTTTATTGATTTAAAACAATAAAACCAGGTTAAAAACACTTGTCCAAAATGGGTTTCATTTAAAAATAATTTAAATCAGTATTTAAAATGCAAAAGATAACAATTCAAATTCTTTAAGCAGAGATTAAAATAAAAAAAATTTAATCAACTTTTTTTAATTCAATTTAGTAAAAACATAAAATTAAAGATTAAATTTCCTATGATGTCAATCACTAAATTTAATTTCATTGAGGTGCTTGGCATTCCCTCTACAACACAATGGAATTTAAGTAAATAAAAATAACTATTTTTCGAAGACAAGTGCTAAAACATTTTATGGAAATTGACAATAATTTCGATGATATACAATTTGGTTTAATTGAGAAATTGTTAAGTTTTGCCCATTATGTCTGTTAGTCACAAGAGATGCAAGTATCGTGTCTCTCTCCACCACCACAAGCGGCGAATAAATACAAAAAAATTTTTTTTATTTAGTATGTAACACAAACAAATATTTACGAAGATCGTATACTTAATAAGTTAAAGTAAAATGAGTAAAATGACATTGATATTGAAATAACACTACTAATCACGTTGAATGAAAATTATTTCAAGCTGAAACAACGTGAATTTTATGTAGAATCAAATTGGTTTGTGTCTGAAATAACATGATTTTTATAGCCGTACCCTACGTTTCCACATGCAAGTACATAATTACTTGCAAGTAGTGTATACGTATTATCAACGAAACAGCCGGTTGGCTGAAAGTACAAAAATTTTGTGAATGTTAGTGAAAAAGTGTAAGTGTATTGAGTTTTTCGAACTTGCGTTTTACGTTTCAAGTTAAAAGCAACGCTTTTTATGCGGCATCCCGTAGTAAAAATAAAATGTTATTTGTCAAAATCAGCTGATTTGTTCAAACGCTGCTTGTGACGCTTACAAAAGTAGAAAGTAAACCCACTTTTTGCATTTAGCGTCTCCATGCATTCAACGCTTTTATGCATGTAACTTGGTACATGTAACTACACAGATTCTACTTTTTTGACACATGTGTAGGCAACGAAAAGGTGTGTAATGCGTGTTGTGGACTTCCAGTTTAAGCACTTACCTGCGGAGCCAGAGAGAGAGAGAATATTATTATTTGTTTTCGTGTTACATATGTTTCACTTTTTTGTATTCCCCTTTGTTTACAGAAGCACTCACAATTAAAAGACACCAGCAGATTGACCCGATATGGTATCCATCATCATTCCGTTTACTTTGAAATTTTGAAGTATATTACTAAATAGTTTTAACAAAAAGGATACGGGAATTTTTCTTCTTTTTATAAATTTTTTTAAACATTCAAATAAAAAAAATTATGTTTTTCTTATGATAGTGCTGTTATTGTGTCTATCCAAACAAGTACAACAGAATTTAATGGATTCAATACTGAACAATCTTATTTTAACAGTTTTCATTTAAAATTAATATAAAGCAATGATCATTTTTAAAACAGTCGAGTCTTTTGAAGATTTTCAATCAACATTTCGCAATGTTAATTTAACATTGATACTTTTTCTATGTGTAGAGAGCAGTCCAATACAAGTCATAGTCATAAGATCTATTTCTAAAAAATTCTTTTACATATAACTTGAAAGTTGAACTAAGTGTTTGCCTAACTATGTAGTCTACTGAAATGGAATATAAAAAATAACAATTTGAATAGGTAAAATCGTATTGCCTTATCCGATAAATAATGATATAAGCTCTTCTACATTGAACACATTGACGTCTGCAGACTGCACGACTACAAATGCACTCTTCCCACAACGTGTTCCCACACGGAAAAAAAATAATTTTCATATTTGAATACGAAAATCGCATATTTGATTAAAAAAATTTTGAATTTTCTGCGATGAAATTTTTTGCTGTATTGATAAAAAAAAAGTTTGTAGGTATAGTTATTGAATTTTTAGTCAACAACCGAGTTTATTGAGCCAATAAAAAAGTTGGTGCCCAAAATATTTTTTTTCAACAAAACGTGATTTGTTATAAAAAATTGTTAGAAATGTTGAATAAATCATATGAATCCTAATTTTATTTTATCTCGATTTTTATTTGCTCTTTATAAAAACTTTCTCTCGCAGTCTTTTCCACAAATTCTGAATTATAAGCTTTCGCACATTCAACCTAAGTTTAAGGTCGGTTACTATCCCCAAAAACTCTCTATTTGGCAACAAAGCCATATGCAACAACATTTTAAACTTCATATCTATACTTGCACTTACCACGATATGAGTTTAAATAAAAAAATAAAACAACTTTGTCTTTTTAAAAGTTCATATTTGTATAAAATTCTGCTACGACAACCACACCCTCATTTTTTTTTTTTTTTTGTTTCTCCTTTACGCATATAAAATGATCCATAATTTACTTTAAAATAAAACCAAAAAAATTATCCAAGAAAATTGTTATTTTTTACAACAAGTACACAAAACGACTGTGTAAGAGGCCAAGAAGACAAAAAAACAAAACAAAAAAAAACAAAGTTTCCTAAACGCCCTGTCTGCTGGTTGTTGCACCAAAATGTGATGAAAATGTTATGCTCCATTTAATTCCTAAAGGCGTTTTCTCACGTTCAATTTATTTATTACTTTTAATTCATATCGACAAAAAAAAAATACGAAATTGAACCAAAAGACTTATAAAAAAGGTGCAAGGTTTCCCAAAAAAAAAAGCCATAGTTTCAAGAAATAGATACGTTTGGTTGATTTTATTGGAAAAACAAAACAAGTGTCATGAACTTTGGTGGAGTTTGTGGATGAATGATGAATTAATTAAGGAATGAATTATTTACCTTGATTTTTAAATGAAATTTATTACATTTTAAGGTCTGTATGTGGTACATATTTGGGGGATTCACAGGGTGCCATCAAGTCATAAGTCTTAAAATAATAACATGAAAAAATACGACTGTTGTGAACAACACCTCATAGTTTAGTGTACTATTTTGAATTTAAATCAGCTGATATAAATAAAAAAATAAATATTTATCTAACATCAAAATGTTTTTTTAATTCTAATCCATGAATTAATAAATTAAATCTTACCTGACGATTTTCCATTTTTTAGACGCAAATCACAAATAAATTTTATTTTGTTTGTTTACCAAACTTCAGCGTCCTAAGCCGATATAATTTGGCACCGTTTTGTTGCCGCAGGTTAAATTCGGATATAAGCCGGAAAAAATATACCATCAACGGCTACAAAAACTAATGCGGCTTAACTAAGCCTCTCAGCGCAGGTGTCTTCTGATTAATTACGACAGCGCAATAAACATCCCAAGCAAAGTTCTATAAATTTAAGACACATTTTGTTTACAAAGCAACAACAATATTTTTAAACCATTGTAAAATGTTTGAACATTATGACAATATAACATGTAGTAGTAAGTAGTAGAAGTAGTATTTATTAGGGTGTTCGGGTTTTATTTTAGTTCGATTAAACGATTAATCGATATTTGGCATTTATAACTTATTCGATTAAACGAATAAAATTTTATAATTAATCGATTAATCGAATAATTCTAAGTCCAGATATTTAAAATTACAATATTTTTGTCGATAATTTTAGAAAAAATCAGACGTTAGTAAATGTTTTATTTTAAATGAAACTTGTCAATGTACATAGCTCCAAATTGTTGCTTAACTTTCGGGCACTTAGATTTTAAAAGAGTCAATATAACCTTGGATTTTTTTTAACTTTTGTACGGACATTCCATCCTTTGTGTTCCACTAGAGAATTGATCGAAGTATCTTGTTTAAAGTAACTATTTATTCATTGGACTACTTGTAGCCCCCTTTGATTTTGGTGGTGGAGCATCTTCTTCAAGTACTTTGTTATAGTTACTGTGTATGTGGTAAATAAATGAAGTTGTTGAAGAAAATTAACGTTAATACATTTTTGGCACCTGTTCCATTTAACGGTTTTCGACTTATCCTTTGTACAATATTTTGAAACCAAACTCTTTCTAAAGAGAGAAAGGCATGAACTATTTTGTTAAAAAATACGGGCGTGTTCTAGAAATAGAAAAGTAGTAGATTTAAAATCGAGCAACTTTTAAAAACGACCCCGTAATGAAAGTTCATACAAATATTCCATTTTATTTACTTTATTCTTTAAGTATCTTTTATTTTTGCAAGTACCAGCCTGTCATAGGGTGGTGTAGGGAATAGTGTACCCCTATATGGCGCGACACCTACACTCACAATATTATTACAGTAACGGACTGTAGTTTATTTAAGAAATATTCCGTTCAGTCAAATTTAAATAAATAAACATTTAAAATTCCAAGCAAATTTATTTTTAACTGATTCTAACAGTTATTCAAAAAACTAAGTGCATATTAATACGGATTTTCAGTTGCAGTTAATTTTGTCCGTTGATCAAGTTAAATTCTTCTTTATGTAAAATTAAATGAAAATGTAATTTAAAGCAACGAAAAGTTCATTTAATTTTTACTGTCAAAAATTCAACCGCGAATTCCGTAAAAACAAATCAATATTCAGTTATCTTTTATAAATTAACTGTCAAAAAATTAACTACATATTCCGTAAAAACAAATAAATATGCAGTTATTTTATAAAATTTAATTGTCAAAAATTCAACACCATATTCAGTAAAAACAATTAAATATTCAGTTATTTTATATAATTTTACTACCAAAAATAATTTTTACTTATTATAAAAAATGAATTGCTTGTTTTGTGTAAGCAATACCCATTTTCTATTTGTTAAAATAATTTAGTTAAATACCTACATCAAATTTTAAAAGTAAAATAATTGCGAAGCCATATCGGTCATGCTGCTGGTGTCTTATAATTGAGAGTTCTTCTGTAAACAACGTGGTCAGTACAACAAAAGTAAAACAAACGTGTGTAACTGGGTAAGTAAATAAAAATATTCTCCCTCTCTCGCTTATAAGAAAAACAAGCGGACAGGTGTCTGTCTGGTATTTTTAGAAATTCGGCTCTTTTGTGGAGTAAACGAAAATTTAATAAAATAACTGAATATTTAATTGTTTTTACTGAATATGGGGTCAATTTGACAGTTAAAAATTGACAGTAAAATTTTAATAAATAACTGAATATTTAATCGTTTTTACTGAATATGGTGTTGAATTTTTGACAGTAAAATTTTACAAAATAACTGAATATTTATTTGATTTTACGGAATATGGTGTTGAATTTTTGACAGTAAAAATTAAATGAACTTTTTTTTAAAAATAAATGAAAAATAGGTAGACCGGTTTTTAATTGAACTTTCATTTATTTTATATCACAATTTCAGTTAATTTTACGTACAGAATATTGTGAGTGTAGCCATATCATCACTCGCTGTGATGAATTTTAATTTTAAGATTTCCCAGCTTTTCCGTACGGGTGCTATTTTAGTTTCGGGCAATTTTCAACCGTGGCACTTATGCATTTTAGTTTTTTTGATTATTGAATTGTCTACATATTTACTTCCAGGGTGTGAAGTATGTATATGTGTTTACGCGTCAAATCCCGGGGTCGGGAACCACACCTCCTCTCAGAGCTAGCTGGCCACCTTTTATGCCCACCCTTTTCCGGTTTTTGAATTGTTGATAAATTTTTATTTAAAGTTATTTGACGGCGCGTAACATAACATATAAAACCACGAAAAACTACGGTAATTTTGTAAATAGTAATTGGATTTAAATAATCGTTCAATTTGAATTTCACTTCATTTCGATTTCTAGAACATACCCGATATCTATATATGTATATAAAAGAAAGTCGTGTTAGTTACACCACTTATAACTCAAGAACGGCAGAACAGATTTGGCTGAAAATTGGTAGGGAGGTAGCTTAGAGCCAGGAAACGGACATAAAATACTTTTGCCCCGCCCACTTTTACGCCCACTTTTTTCGATTTACCTAAAATCAGAAAACGGCTCCATCGAGTTGACTAATTTTTCTTTCAAATCTTCGTATTAATCAACTATAAGTTTTCATCGAAAGAAAAATTTACCACGCCTACTTTTACGCCCACTTTTTCTATTAAGCGCATAACTGGAGAACGACTTGACCGATTTGGACGATTTTTTCTTCAAAATGATCGCCATGGCTTAACTTAGGTTTTTACGGAAAGAAAATTTTGCCCCGCCTGCTTTTTCCGATTTACCTAAAATCAGAAAACGGCTCTTTCACCAAATAAAAAAAAAACAAAAAACATTGTCTATGCGCTGGCCTTAAGATGAAGTAATAAATAAATATAATTTCCAATTTGGCTTAAATACATGCGTTTCTTTTTTGATTGAGCCCATATCTACACCATATGTAAGTTATTTTGTAAAAAAAACTTAATGATAGGTATTCCATGGATTTTTATTTTAAAGGCCGTAAATTTCGTTAAATGTTTAATTTAAATCGTGTGGTAATACAACACTACTGTTTGCTTAGGGTCAGCAACGTGGACCGGGTCAGCTAGTAATAATATAAATCTTTGAGTTAAGGTATGTCGTTTTTCTTTTGTGAAATAAATTATTTAATTTTGTTTAAAAATATAACAAAAATTTAAGCCAAATTACTCACTGGACTTGTTTTATTGAAATAATACTACATTGTTTAGAAATAATACTACATTGTAGTAACTGACACTAAGCGCGTTCATTGAGAAAAGAAGTGTGACTGGTCAAATAGTGTCAATTGACCCCCTCCAATGACAACCCCTTGTAAAAGTGATAGGTCTTATTCATATAAAGTGTTAGAACTAGAACCAGTCTCTACCACCAAAAACCTATCACGGGACTACTTTGGTGTCAGTTCGCGTCCCTCTAGGGCTACTACTACTTTCTTTTTCCCCCTAAGATAATCTTGCGAACTGATAGACTGGCGCACTATCAGCTCAAAGCCTAGCTCAAAAATCTAAGATTAAAGCCATATTTCAGTAAAACTTTTTCTTTCCACACATTTTCGTACACCGAAAGAAACGCACTCGGGATAAATAAAGCTTTGTATACTTACTTTAAGTACTCTGAGAGTAAACTTACAAAGTGACCGTTTTAATCTCATTTAACTTATCAATGTTTGTTGTAGACACTACAACAACACCACACAAGTAGTTAAAAACAAGCAAATGTTGTGTGCAGAAACAATAAAAACAACATAACAAGACGAAAACACATTATTTTCATGTTTAAAAAGTAAAATTGAGAACTCTTGCTTCTCATTAAGTTTATATTTTCAGTTATATATGTACATTAAGTTTTTAAAGTAAAAACCATATCGGAAATTTATGATGATGTTTAATAATTGAAATTCTGTAAGGTGTCAAGCATGTAAGTAAATCATTCGTTATAAAATTCTCCTTCTAATTTCACTTTTGGTTTACTTCAAGTACGAATTTGGGATTGCATCAAATTGTTAATACTTGAATCAATCGCACTTTGAGATTGGTTTAATCTTAGTTTTACTTTAATCAATCTCATTTTCGGATAATTTCAAGTACGAGTTCGGGATTGAATATGGAAAGGTTAAGTATTTCGCACTTGAATAATCCGTACTTGAATCAATCTTTCTGTACTTGTTTCAAGAAAAACCGTACTTACCGTACTGAATTTCACTGTAAACGCTAAAACTAATTTCACTGCAGCATTGAAATGTATTCTAATCATAATTTTTAAATAAAAGAAATCAATCTACATAATTTTGGGATGATTGGTCTATAATTTACCATGGGTCCAATATCAATTCCCCTACTAAAAATCATTTTAGGTTGGCTAAAACTGTAACGAATAATGATATTTTTCTCAAGCTATCTAAAATTTCTAAAAAGAAAAGCATTAAACTTTCTGATTGTCGGTCAATAACTTAATTTAGGCCTAAACCGCAAACAAGTTTAATGCTGACATCCGTTTTTATAAAGATTTATTATTCATAATTGGGGTATTCACAAGGTGTGCTATTATGTTATATTGTCATAATGTTCTAATATTTTACAATGGTTTTAAATTAATAGAACTTTGCTTGGTATGTTTATTGTGCTGTCGTAATTAATCAGAAGAGACCTGCGCTGAGCTGCTGAGCCGAACCGCATTAGTTTTTGTAGCCGTCGCCGTTGATGGTATAGTTTTATCCGGCTGATATCCGAATTTAACCTGCGGCTAGCAATTTGTGCAACAAAACACTTGCGGCGTCAAATTATATCGGCCTAGGACTCTGCTGTTTGGTAAACAAACAAACTAAAATTTATTTGTGATTTGCGACTAAAAAATGGAAAATAGTTAGGAAAGATCTAATTTAATTTTTTAATTCATGGATTAGAATTAAAAATTATTATTGGGTTAGGTAAATATTTATGTTTAATATTTGTTTTAAATCAGCTGATTTAAATTCAAAATAGCACACTAAACTATGAGGGGATGTTCATGTTATTATTTTAAGACTTATGACTTTATGACACCTTGTGAATCCCCCAAATATATAGTTATCATGTAGAGCCAACTTCTCAAAAAAACTGTCGGTGGAAGGTATCAAAGATTCAGCATCGCCAAATACATTACTCTTACTTCCTAAAAATCAAATTTTACAGGAGGGGGTTTTTTTATTTCACATAAATTTTGTATGAAATTTGTCGCTTACGATGAAATTGATCTTGCTATAAAAGCGTAAAGGTATCGTTTGCAGGCTTGCCAGTTTAGCACTTTTAGTGCTATATTCAGCACATATTTTTCTGAATTAGCTCAAAGAATATCGAAAAAAGTACTAGTTTAGCACATTTTTATAATTATTTAGCATTCTTAGCACTTTCTTTAGATCCCAAAACCACATTTAAACTCACATAATAAATTCAAGTAAAGTATCAATTCTTTAAGTGTATCAAGAAATTTACATACATATTAGGAATATAACTTTTTAAAATTTTTGCAAATAGGAAAAATGGTATAGCATAGTCGAATAGAGCATATTTTTTATTTTTTTCTTTTTTTTTAATCACAATTTAATTTTCGCATCAAACGCAATTACCAATTAGCAATGCCAGCACTCAGTAATGCTCGTTGCTTGGAGCGAAGTTTGGTATTCTGATCATAGTCTCAACAAAAATAATTACGCCACACTCAGTGTTGCCACCAACGAAATGGTAAATTACACATGGATCATGCCAAATTACACATAAAAATACGAATTACACATGCTATCTTTTTACAGATGTCACAGAAACAAATTTCGATCAAAAGTGGAATTAAAACCGTATTTGGCTTCTTCAGAAAACGTAAACCAAATTAAATTTTCTATGCCACCTATTTATTTCGTACAAACCACTAAAAATGTAAGAAGCTAAAAGCGATAATGCTTATCTAAAGAATTTTTGTTTGCAAACAAAAATATCGCCACCTAAAATGCTGAAGGGCGTAACAAAACTTTTTATCTTTTTACAGGAGAAGCAAAAAACTTTATAAAATCAATAGCAACAAGGTGTAATTGGCGTTTGAATTTCTATAATAAAGTCGCCATTTTTGTTCTAAATTTATTTAATAAAAATTTGAACATAACCTATAGGAATAACATAAACAGCATTGTACAATGTTGCCAACACATTTCACTTTCTTTTCGTTGTGCAATACAACTCCAAAGTCTTTTGATTGTTGCCAATATATTGTGCGACCTTCAAATAGCACATACAAATTGGCGATATAATTGTACAATACGTAAAATTAAATAATGTAACTTACATTTCATTTGGGTATGATAAAGGATCTGATTCATTCCTCAAATGTCGACGACGCAATTTTTCAACGGAATATTTATTTAGTTCTTCTATTGCTGAGACATTGGATAGATATGCTGGGCATTTTTATATTTTTTACTTATCCAACATAAAAATCTCTTTATTTGCTTTTTTCACAACAATCATATCGTTAAAAAAAAAGATTTAAACAAAAATACCTATTTGCAAAGTAGGAAATAATCTGGCTGCAAAGGAATTTTTTATTTCAAAAACCTTTTTCCAATAATATACTTGAATTTCCTTAAGTTTTATCTGCCGAGTAAACCCTTCAAATATGTTGGATGGTTCAGACAGGCCTTCGACGCTACCAAATGCATTTTACCAAAATAATAACTGTCTTATCGTCTTTTAGCAACTTAACTTCTGAAGTAAACTGTCCAAACATAACATTAGGTGTATCTGATGCAAATCCAACTAGATTTTCAGAAGGAATCCTTTTTTCTATATTTGTGCTTTTGAGAAGCTCCAACATTTCTTTTGCAGTCGATGATCCACTGTCTTTGAAATAAAAACAAATAATGTACACAGGATGTTTCGTCGTTATAATAAATTGTGGCAAAAGCTATCTAAATGCCAAATGGTTAGTAGTAATGATCCAACCATTTTTAGTCCAGCTCTTTTAACGTCTTCATTCTTTTAATTAATTTTTCAAGTTTTGCTTAGAATAATAAACATTTTTTACTTTTTGCGAAAAAATAATAAAAGAAAATCAGTTCAACAAAACGCTAAAATATTGAATTACACATGCAGTCAATTACACATGGGCTACACATGAAAAAAAATATTACACATGATATGTGTAATTACACCTGAGGTGGCAACACTGGCCACACTACAAAAGTCATTGTCGGGCTTTAGAGAAGCAAATAAATGTTTTCTCAGACATTGGGACAAAAAAGTATCAGCTATTCAAAAAGCTCAGTGGGGCAACCTCCTATTGGACCAAACCCCTATTGGATAGACCTTCCTAAGAACTAGAATGAAATAAGAACTGTTTTGTTCAGTTATACGCATAAGAGAAGGTGCAAAATAAGACAACGTTTGTTGCCATATTTTATACATATCGGACGATATTGTAAAAAATTGGTTCATCTGAAAATTACCAAAATGAGTTGGTATATGAGAAAGATGAAAATAACATAATTGAAATTTTAAACAGTTGTTACAACTTGATTTAATGGTGATTAATTTTATGAGAAAAATATGTTACAGTATATATTTACATGTAACACTTTCTAATGTTACCTTTAATCACCCGAAGTGTTACATGTTGTGCAACTTCAATGGAACAAAATAAGCCATTTTTCATCAAGTTCGGTTAAAACTAACTTTCAATTAAAGTTCCGGTTACCAATATGTTTTGACAGCTATAACCGATAGTTAATTATAACCGAACTTTCTGAAAATGGCCGTTACACTTGTATCATTAATGTACTTCATGAGCGATTTTAAGGGTTATTTGAGCGGTTTCTGCACGCTTTTACGGTTTAGCAAGAAATTTTGGCATCACTAGTTAGAAAAATTAAAACGATTATAATATACATAGACTTTTTTCCATTTTAATATGTACAAATTAAAAAATTATGAGCGGTATGAATTATGACAAAGAAAATTAAAGTTTTATAACACAAAAAAACTTGAAAATTTTTCCCACAGTTCTATATTTTGTACAAACGAACACCAAAATGTAGAACATGTTACATTAATGCAATATATTTCTCAGAAAGGAAATCGTCATAATATATATTATAATATAACATTATAATAAGTGTTTATATTAAACAAAATGAATATGTAAAAAAAAAATTATTGTTATACAGGGTCCGCCAAATAACTTTTTTTTTGATAATGCTAGAAAAAAAAACTACTGAATATTTTCTCTAATTTTTTTTTTTTATTTGAAAGTACAATCCTTCCGGTTAATAATGGAAAATAATTTCATTCAAATGGCTGCCTCGGCTGGCCATGCAGTAGCCTACACGAGCGGTCCAATTTTTAAGCACATTATCATTTGTGTGCAGCTGTATTTCACCAATGGCTTCACGAATATTGTCCTTCAAAGCGTCAATTGTCTCTGGCGTAACTCTTACCTTTGACGGCACCCCACAAATTATAGTCCAACGGTGTCAAATCGCAACTCCGAGGTGGCCAAACGACATCAGCTCTGCGGCTGATAATGCGATCCTCAAAAACAGGGCGTAAAACATCGAGTGTAGCTTCGGCTGTGTGGCACGTAGCGCCGTCCTGTTGAAACCCAATGTTGCCACTATCCACCTCTTCAATTGAACAAAAGTTCATTCAACATGGCCAATTTACCCCCTAAATATTCGAATTTCCAAAAATCCCGTCTTAGTGAATCGATTTGGGGAGTGACCAATCTCTGGGGGTCGATTCTGGTTCTGTGAAACTGTGAAATGAAAAAAAACTTTTCATTTTCGTTTTCATGAGCACTTTTCACATTAGCACTTCACATTTACACAAAAGGCGATTCCCGTTCTTTTAATGAAAAAGTGTTTCATTCCATTGTAGCTGTGAAACTTTTGTAACTATATTAATAAAATGTAAAAGTCAAATTCAGATATCGAAGCTTAGGATTTTGAAACGGCGCTAAGCCGCAAACGAGTTTTTTTAATGCTTGAGCTGCAAGCATTTATTTTTGCTAAAAGAGTTTTTTGAAGAGAGAAAAAAATACAATTTTATGGCTCCTCTTGTTTTATACAATATAAATTTTTTCAGTAAAAGAGTTTTTGTTGTTTTTTATTTTCATACATATATACATATGTACATGGTAAATATTTTTAACTTGAAATAAATAAGAAGTAAACCGAAAATTCCGCATTTGTTGCATTTGGGTTTTTTTCATGAACGATATTGCATCTGAAAGAGGTTAGCCTCAATGTCCTGCTCAAATGCGCGCAAGAAATAGGAAAGGAAAACATTTAACATAAAATGTGTTAATAAATATATAAAAACAACAGCAATTTTTTAAAGGAAACAAATTTTTATACAAAAAACAAGAGCAGTCATAAAAATGTAAAATCGATCAATCAATGAGTTGACAAATGAGTTTTTTGGGTAAACACTAACTTGGTGCTTTTTCAATTTTTCGTTAGTGCATTTAGTTCTTTTAACAATTTTAATTTTTTTTCTACCATTTTTTAAAACTACGATTATAGGTATAGAGGATGATTTAGATGAGCTTTGCTATTTGGATTACAATTTTGAGAAATCCTGTAAAGATTTTAAGATTTCAAATGATAAAAAAAGTGATAAAAGAAAGTTGCATTCGTTTTGCCAAAACCTTTATTTACGAGGTTAGAGCTAGGCTTCCTAGCAATTTGGAAATTTTACAAAACGTTTCACTTTTTAGCGATGAAAACATATTTAGTAATCGTTATAAAAACGTTGTATTTGTTTGCGATAAATATTTTTTAAAGATGTAGACACTTTCAAAAATAGAAAATGGCTTGGAAAATATTAGGAGTTGTGAAATAAACAACGATTTCGAGTCATGTAGAAAAGTTAAAAAAATGCAGTAGGAAACCGTACAGAAGAACGCAAAGACTTTAAAAACAAACAAAAAAGAGTCGTAACTTAGTATAAGCGAAGTGTTAAATAAATTAAAAACAGCTGACAGAAAATGCTTTTTTAACGAGCGTTGTGTAACCTGCCATTTTTCATGCGCTTTAGTTTTCAAACGCACAATACTCGTCTCCAAATAACCGCGTGTTGCGCACTTCTACCTCTAGTGCTATTGCAAAAAGGTTTGACTAAGTATCAAAACAGCCCCTTATGGCCGTAAGGGGCTGTTATGTGAACTCAAAGCTAGTTGATGATTGTAGGAGGGCTTTGGAAGAAGTCTTAGGGGAGTATACGCTAAGGTTGTGCTGGGTGCCGGGTCACTGCGACATAGGTGGCAATGAAGTTGCTGACGAGTTAGCAAGACAGGGCTCAGAGATGGGGGACCCTAACTGTATGGAGGCGGTAAGACCTCCAATAGGCTTCTATTTTGGAAGGATCAGGGAGTGGATTCTGGGCGCGCCCAATCGGGCCTGGGGGAACTGGACGGACTGCCGGGTATCACGGACGCTGTGGCCGGTGCTTAGCAAGTCCGATTCGGGGTTGCTGCTGGGCATGAGTAGGGTCTGCGTGAGGACCATGATAGGAATGATCACGGGCCACTGTATGATAGGCAGGATGGCGGTGAGGATGGGATCCGAATTATCGGATATGTGCAGGTTGTGTGAGGACCCTGAGGAGTTAGAGACAGTTGAGCACTTTCTGTGCCACTGTCCCCGGTTGCAGGGCAGCAGGCTGAGGTGGCTGGGCAGTAGATTCCTGAACGAATTAGGGGATGTCTCGGGTTGTGGACTTGAGAATCTGATAGGATTCGTAATGGGGATGGCCTGGCTGCGCGAGAGGAGGCTGGGTGCTGGCCACACGTAGGTCGAATTTGGTTGGTCAGGATTTCTTTCGGGGCTGGTCCGAAACATTCTTTTCTATCCATCTTTCTTTTCTGACTTGTGCTTTCGCTGTTTATTTCACCTATTTCCCTTCTCTACATATCTTTCTCTAATTAAGGCGTCACAATGGACCATACTGGTCTCTGGGTGAGGGTGTGAAGGAGACTTCACACCAGCCTTTCAACCTACCTACCTACCTAAGTATCAGAATGCAAACATACATGTTTTTTCTTTTTTACACCTTATTTTCATTCAGAAGCGTACATAAGTTAAAATAATTGGATAATATCATACGCCAATTGTTTTATTCAACTTTGCACGATTGTAATTTAGATTTATTTGAACGATAAAATATAAAGTTTTTTAATTAAAATATAGGCTGTCATTAAGTTTTATAAACAATGGTCAGTCATTGCAAATTTTCGGTAATTGCAACAGGCAAGATTTTTCGAGTTACAAAAATCGAGCTCGCACTGTATTACTTTAAAACGGTATTAGGGCCAATTCAAACATAGCTGATGGATGATCATGATTTGGATAATATTATTTTTATTGAAGATAATAATAATACAATTAAAAATGTTTTTATACAAATGTAAATATATTTATTATTTAATCTTAAAAAAATGGTCCCAATAAACGCCATATGCAACTTGTTTTATGTTTAATTAAATTTTCAAAAATGGCTTAGTGCTTTTTTACGCTTTTTTTGCTCGAAATAGTGCTTTTTAGTGCTTTTTTTAAATTTTAAAGTGCTTTTTGCTCTCAAAAAGTTGGCATCACTGGTAATATGTTATTAAATATAAAACATAAACATGTTGTAGGCGGCTTTAAATTTACTTTAAGCCGTCGCTAAACCTAAATTCTTCACCGCCGATGGTAATTACATATCTACTTTGTCATTTAATCAAGTGTAAAATTATACAAATACACAAAAAATATAATTAATTTAAAAAATGTTAGGATTATTAGTTTTAATGGAATTATCGAAATAAATTCGGAATGGTACAATGCAAGAAAACATTATTAACGTTTTTCGTTAGTAATGATTTTTATTTTATCAAAAATTGGCATTTTATATGAATATAATAAGTTAAAAATCTGTAAATATGCATCTTTTTAGAAAATTATGATTTTTATTTCTCTAAATTATTATTTATCGTTGGATATGTCCATATTTTTCTCTAAATAATTTAATTAAAATTATTTTTCACCGTTAAAATGAATGTGTAAAAATATGACATAAATGAAAAGTTTGTGACACTTCTTTGCACTGTTAAGCAGACCATACACGATTCAATTCAATTGTCAACTGAGTCGGTTGTTGTCCAAATCAAAGCGTGTATGGCCTTGTCAGTTGATTAGTTTGACGGTTGTCGAGTTGGTTGAAGAAAAATCAAAAGATTTTGATTTTTTCAAGTTGACTCCAAGTCTTTCAATTCGATTGTACTGTGTGTGCTTAAGTCTCTTGATCAGCTGTCAAAATTTATGTTTGTAATTTTTTTTTGCAAAGAAAAAGTGAAATATTTTTAAAATTGTCTTTAATTTCAATAAAATTTTAAATAAAAAAATGACATTGGTGGCAAACATGGATACTTGGAGAGAAAATAAATTTTTGTAAAATTGTAAAAAAATCTAAATTTGACAGTTGAATTAAAATCTTTCAATTCAGTTGAAGAAGTGTGTGGCCAAGTATCAATTCAGTTGAAAGACTCAGTTGACAATTGAATTGAAAGGTGTATGGGGCGCATTACACAGAACAAGAATCACATTACTGTGAAAATGTGAAAACAATTTGTTTCATTCCATTTGTTCTTCTCATATGAAAACATTCGAATTTATTTATCATTTTTTCACTAAACGAGAATCAGAAACTCTATGAAAATGTGAAAAAAGTTTTCATTTCACAGTTTCACAGAACCAGAATCGACCCCCTGATCGTGTGTGACCATGAAATTTTACGAGATGATGCAAGTGTTGCCAATAAAAGTCACTTATTAAAAAAACGAAAATAATGTCGGTTACGTTATTTTGGATGTTAGGACTCGAATAATACACAGAAAGAAATAAAAATAAATAAATAAACGCTTAATTCACTTGATTTAACTGATTTTATTTTTTTTGATTAAAGTTCTTTTAATTTTAAGTTCATAAATGTAACTAAAGTTCTGTTGAAAAATTGAGTCTACTTTTACTACAGCAACAATTTATATGAAGTTCTAAATGGCGTTTATTAATGATTTTTTTAAGTTTTTAATAAAAATTTTAACAATCAGGTTGTACTGAAAATCGAAGTAAAACGCAAGAATTTTTAAAGTCGTTTTTTATTAAGATTTCTGTAATAATATATTTCTCTATTAAACAGAATTTTTTAATAAAAATTATATTGGCAATTCCTGCGTTTTACGTTTTCGATTTCCAACACACCCCTGGATATGTATTAAAAATAACTATATATTTACGCGTTTCCAAATAAAATTGTTCATAACATTGTGAAAATGTTGCATGCATTGTAAGTCTGGCTTATTTGACAATTTGACGATTTTTTAATTCGTTGTTGATTGCGCTTTCAATAAGCATTATTTTTTTTTTTGGAAATTACTACATAGTTTGATTTGCGAGAAAAGTTTTTTTAAACCATTTATCGCAAAATTTCTTGTTATAAGGGGTGTCATGGAAATCGAAAACGAAAAACGAAAGAATTTGGCAGTTCTTTTTATTAAAGTTTTAATCTAATTTTTACAATTTTGTTAAAAAACAAAAACGTGTTTAATAGAGCATTATTTGTATAATAATTGTCATAAAATTTTTTTATTACAGAAATCTTATTAAAAAACGACTCTTAAATTCTTTCGTTTTACGTTTTCAATTTCCATATACAGGAGTATTTAGAATTAAGCATTTTTTTCTGTTTAAGCGATATGCTTTAGAAAAAAAAAGTTGGCAACAGTGATCTAACTGCCTTCAAAATTTTAAATACTACTACTAAAAAAGAATGACCCATCTTAGCGCAATTCGAGTCAAAACCTTGTATTCTTTTGTCGAGACAAGCTGTAGTTTTCAATATTCAATATAGAATATCTCGAACTTTATACAGAAATACATATTTATTTACTGTCAAGTTGTGCAAATTATAAGAAAAAGATTTATTACGATTTTCATAAATTGAATTTAAATTTTTGAAAAAATGATACGGTAATTTGTCTAACAATAAATTTAATTACCTACAGTTAAATTATACGCCGTAGTCAAAACAATAAAACCCTCAAAATATTTTCAATACTTTGTCTTAAAGTTGCAAGAAAAATATTAATAAAATTTCAATTTAGCAAAATGTCATAATTGTTGATATTTCATTTCCTGTGGACAAGCAAACAATACACACTTATATACAACAAGAACAACAACGCCGCCAACAACAACGCAAGTAACAATGTTGCCAACAACAAACGAACAAATAATTTATAAAACAAAAGAATAAAAATTTTAACAAAAATATTCAAATACTTCTTGCACTCGTGTTTAAATAAAACAGAAAAAAAGTATTAAACAAAACTCAGTGGAAACTTCAACATATCAATTTCAGTTTTCTACCTTGATCATGGTAAAAAAAAAACTTTATTTTTTTCCTGTTGTTACTGTCGTTGTTCCAAAGCACTTGGTTGGCAAATAAAATGAATAATGGTTCCAAGGTGGTGAGACAACTCAACACAAGAGCCAGCAACAACAAAGTGAACAACTAAAACATTATTTGACTTCAGTATTTTCCGGACTCAAAAAAAAAAAAATAACGAATAAAAACGAAAATAAACAGCTAGTGAATGCAACGCTATACGAATCGTAGTTCAACTCAAAACTCTGACTTATTTCTCTAAAGAACTTTAAGTCACTTTGAAAAATGAACGACATAATAATGTTCTTAGATTGTTGCAGTTTCAACTTGCAATTCAGATTGCTCTCATAAATCATAAGAATTGTTGCTGAAAATATTTCTAGGTAAAGTAGGTTTAAAAGGGTTTTTCTATTTATACCCAACACTTTCTTCAATTGAATGAATGAGGTCGTGTTGTTCCATTTGTTGCATCACAAACAATGTATGAATGTATGGATATGCTGGCTTTTTGAGTCATTTTCAGTCTCGCTCTCTTCGGAAAAACTTTAAAACAAATTTGGTTTTACTTCCAAAAAAATTACGCAAAGATTAGCTTAGAGAGTATTATGACTTGTGCTGATAATTAAGAAACAAAAAGTTCTGAATTCGCTCTTACCGTTCCACATAGGGGTTTTTTGCAAATCTAGCTGGACATTAGGCAAACAATTAAATTTAAGAAATGTAAAAATTTAAGTACGCAGCTCGACAGACAACAAAGTTTTGCATCATATAGTGCATTTTCAAGTCTTTTGCTTGAGATTTGTGGTTTTGGAACACAGCTAAAATCAGAAAAGTTGATTAAATTGCACGCGTGTTCATTGACTTTTTATGGTTTTGGGAGGTTTAAAAAAAAAACGTTGCGCGTTGTTGCGCCAAATTTTTTTATGATTTTTCGAAAATGTCACCTTTGTTTTGTTTTTGCTTATCTTCCACAGGTACAAATGATAGAAGCCCTTTCGTCAGTCATAAAATGTTCTTTACAGTGATGTTAATCGTACGGTAATTACCCTTTTTAGAGTAATTTTGGGCCGCTAAGGGTAGCAAGGTAATTTTATTTAAAATACGGTAATTTAAAGAAATTTGGATTTTTACAATAAATATACGTACTTACATATGTAGGGTTTAAAATTTTAACTTTTGAGAGGTGATTTTCAATTTAAAAATACATAGATAAATATTTTATGAAAAAAATTAACAACATTATTGGGGGATTCACAAGGTAGTCATCAAGTTGTAAAGCCATATGTTTTAAAATAATTACAAGAAATATATATGACTGCTGTGGGCAACTGCTTATAATTCAGATTTCTACTGCATTAAAAGTTATGACGAATCAATGATTACAGCATTAACATTTTTATTTTGTTTGAAACACAACAGTATTGTTTAAACAATTGTAAAATATTATTTAGGATATTATGATGATATGACTTAATAGCACGCCTTGTGAAACCCCCATATGTTTCTATAAATGTAAGTGCAAAATAAGAAAAATAAAATTACTCTTGTATATTATTAATTTTATATTTAACTTTTTGTTTGTTTAAAAATCAACAATTCTTAAACATATGAAATGGGCACAATGATCAAATTCAAAATTATTTTACTACCTTATTAATAAAAAAATACAATAATTTTGTTAAAAATGTATTTTAAGACAAAAATTTACGATTTTTCTTAAAACACATTCAAGATTTAATTAATGGCTCTTATTTGCTGTTAACAAATGAAACAATCAATCGCCTGTCGTTTGGAAACAGCACATTAATGTTTTGATTAAAAATCGTTGCGTACGGTAATTTCTTCTCAAAAACGGTAATTTTTAGAGGGTCGTAAGGTAATGAAAAAATAAAAGTTAACATCATTGGTTCTTTACATCTAAGACTTATATTACCTGTGTAAAAAAAGGAATGTGCTTAACAGTAAGAACGGTTATTAACCACTTGTGCGGTAGCTAAATTACGTTATTTTATGATTACTAGCATAAGACCAACTCCAAAAAAGTCATTACCCATAACGAAAGAAGCAATTTCTTTTATGCTTTCCTTGTGCTTGGCTCTGGAGAGAATTCAGTCAGATTCGGAAGAGGATTTTAAAGAAACAGACGAAGAAGAACCATGGCACTCATCATCATCTTAGTGTAAAAGAGAACTTATTTTAAATAAATTAGTTATTTTTTTAAATAAAATTTGTTATTACTATAATAAATAAGTTATAATTACAAATAAATTAATTATTTTCAGATAAATTAAATACTTTAAAATACATAAAATCTTAAAAATGAATTAGCAAAAAAAAAAAAAATTTTATTGTCATGGTCGTTCCGGGGGGTGGGTTTGCAGGGATACTTCCCCCTACCTATAAAAGTTTAAAAATTTAATTTTTATAGTATTAAGGCGTTTTTAATATATTTCTTTTATTATTTACATTTTTTTTAAATATTATTTTATATAACCGCCCACAAAAGGGGGCGGGGGCGAAAAGTGTAATTTTACGATCTCATGGGTCCAATTTTAGGTTTTTAACTTTCGCCGACGTTAAAAGTTGCATTTGCCAAACAAAAGTATGGGAAAACTTTAAAAAAAAATTGTATTTTTCAGAGGTTGGATTAGTTCTTCTAGGGGGAACTTTTTCCTCCTTGGTCCGATTTTATTTATTTTTAAGGTTTACCTGACAATAACACATATTTCAATGATAGATCTAAGCTCTATCCAACAGTAAAAGCTTCAAAAGCTATTAATCGGTCCCGCTGGATGAAGAAAACTATATATTTTTTAAACTTATGGACTATTTGAAATCGCTGCAATCTTGCAAGGACAATTCAAAATTCGAATAAATAAATAAAAGCTGGTACCTCTTACAATGCCCTCGATACGCTCCTCTTAATTATATTAGTCTTATAAAGCAGTTGGATCACTACAAATATAATAATGAAGCACTTGAACGCGACACGTTAAAAACTTTTTACGTCATCAGTGGTACTTTATCCCAAATTTGGCTACCTTAGCGTTTTTTGGTGAACATACCGACACCAGAACTTTGAGTTGAATGGCAAAAAAGTAGCGAAATGGAAGTAATAAATTTTAACAGAAGACAACCTTGAAAATAAGGAAATTCTCGGATTAGTTTCCAAAACCAGTCTTATTTGTTTTAGAAGTTTGCGATATTTCAATTGATCTTTTAAAAACAGATCAAGAAAATTGGAATCCAACAAGTCATTTCAAGATGCAAAGAGCAAAGTTCAAAAATTACAAATAGTCTTTGTACACCAAAATAAAGGTTGGACATTTTTGCTTAAATTATTTCCTTAAAATTGAAAAAACGTGGTTTTTGACAAAGTTATGAAGAAAATTTAAAAAAAATTCGACTTTAGCGACCTCTAAACATCGCCCGAAAAATCCAAAAAAAATCTCAAAAAATCCAATAAATACTTTACCCTATAAGCTCTTAAATTACGCTTGAGCACCCGTGAAGTGGGACACACTAATGTAAACCTCCTTCCTAAAATCATTTAAAGGCAAACAAATCTCATGTTGAAGAAAATATCTAAATAATATTCGGCACAATGAAGTTGTGCATAACCTCATGACATAATTTTGTCTTGGTGGCTTCATGATAAACAATGGATTCCAAATGGGGCCCACTTTCGAAAATTTTGTTTTAATACTGTGGTGTACCGTGTCATATGGTCGGGCTTGGCCGACAATCCTTTTTTACTTGTTATTCATATTTTAACAATATTTCCAAAGTGAATTCGTATGAAATTTACCCAAAATTGTTGAGAGGTTAAGATACGAGTTATTTGTGATGAATTGTATTCCGATAGCGACGTTTATAGGAGATTTATTTGTGCAAAACTGATGTTTTAAAAAAAGCCCATATTAAACTTATTGTAATTTTTGACCAACCAGCATGTTAATTTTTTTTTTTAAAGTGCCAAATTGTATCTTTAAATGAATTAACATTTATTGGAAATTTATGATTTTTGGGAGTACGTTTGGTTGGTCAAGTATAGGCTGCTCCATACAGAAATTTGCAAAACAAATAAGATTTCAAAAACATTTTTTATAAGTTGTTTGCGGTTTTGACCTACATATATTAAATTATTGACCGACAATCAAAAATGTTTATGCTTTGCCTTTTAGAAATTTGAACAAGATTGAGTAAAATCTCATAATTCGTTTAAGCCGAACTAAAATGATTTTCAGGAGGGGAATTTATGTTGGGCCCATGCTAAATTTTATACCAATCTTTCCAAAAATGTGTAGATTGATTTCTGGTATTAAAAAACATAAGTTAAAATAAATTTCAAAACAGCAGTGCAATTCGTTTTAGCGTTTACTGGGAATTTTAGAGGATTTAGATTTTAGGACCGTATATCACAAAATTGCATGACATATTTCTGGCCATATTAAGCTAAGTTGGAAGAAATTTTACCGCAATATCTATATCTGCTACAATTTTAGGCATATTTAATTAATTTACCAGAGTGGGCTTTATGTGGGGCCTATAGTGAATTATGATCCGATCTTCACGAAATTTGAAATGTGATTTCTAGTCCTATAAAACAATGACGTATTAAATTGTATTATGATAGCATTATTTATTATGATTTTATACTACATTTACACCTACTCAAAATCTAGTACTTACGAGATTTCGAGCCAAATCTAGTTGTTTTTGACAAAATAAAATCAACTTCGTGACTAGATTTCGACGAAATCTACTCAAAATCTAGTAGTACTTACTGATGCAACTATGATTTTCTTTGTAAAAATTAAAAATTGTGAGTTTTTCTTATTTAATGATATACATATGTGACAGCGCATAGAGAAAGGGACCAGTAAGGTAAAGGGAACAGTAAAAACCAACTACACTAAACAAGAGGTAGGGACGACCTACGCGCGTTTTCTAGGTTGACAAACACGTTCCTGACGTTATGAGATGTGTCGCTTTCAAATGAGACCAATACCAACACGCTCAGTGATGGTACACCAAAGACGTATTTAAATCTTTAAAATGGCTCTCCTGAACAAAACCCTTGGGTCCCTTTCTATTTTGCGCGTCACATATTTAAATAAAAATATGATAAAAAAAACGTACAATTTCAAACAAAGTGTTAATTGATTCAATTAAAAAATAATTACCATAAAATCTATATATTATTCAACCTCAGTTGATTCAAACTAAATAAAAATAATAATTAAATAGAGCAAGCTAGTTATTGATTTATTTGTAAGATTCTACTTAAAATTTTATTAAATGAATTAAAATGATTAATTGAAATTTGAATTCGAAATTAAATAACAAAATCAATCTATTTGGTAAACCCTAAGAGCCACTTTTTGGGTTTGAGATTAAAGTTAATTTAATTCTATAAGAATTAAGTTAATCTAGCATAAATTTAATTTGATATTTTTTGGTTGTGGCTTAAACCATGTAGTGTTACAATACTGAGCACAAATAAATGGCAATATTTTTTTTGCAAATGTAAACTTTTTATCAAAGCAAGATGGATGTTTTCAAAGAAGACGAAGAAATGATGCGAATTTTTATATTGTTTACAAGGTAGAAATTTTTTACGTTTAAAGAAAAAATATATTAATGAAAAAATATAGAAAGGAAAAATTATATAAAATTGCTTAGCAACTGATTTTATTTTAAAAATTATTTTTGCATTAATTGTTTACGTTAAACATGTGTATGTTGACAGTTTAAGTTAAGGTTTAAACCACCACCAATGGCCGCTTAAACTAGCAAAAAAAGTTTAAAAAAATACAACTCAAAAAGTAAATACGGAGATTAAAGTTAATTTAATCGCTAATCTCTAACCCAAAAAGTGGCTCTAAAAAGCATACTTTAACAAAAACACTTTGTTGTACCCACCACCACTAGTGGTAGGAATTATGTAGTGTATAAAATGCACTACTTATATGATGTCCTGTGGTTCCTAGTAGGAACAAAGGGCCGCAATGCACTACTTAGTTTCGTGAAATCGCTCTATAGATTACCATACGTTCTCTACCCACTCTCGGAAAACACTTTAATAATCCTAACCCTGTAAAGAGTTATGAATTTGTTGCACTAGTAGAATGTTTTGTGCATTTTAAAAGACATTTTTTTCTTTAATTAATGCCTATAGCAAGTTATGGACCGATCTGAACGAAATTTGACAGTGTCATTTTTAGTCCTGTAACACTGTGGCATACGAAATTGTATTATGATAGAAATATTTATTACAGTTTAAGGCGTACTAAACTGTTTTCCGAAATTAGGGTTTTTATGCACCGATCTTCACAAAATTTCATAGTATGACTTTTAGTCGTATAAAACTAAAATCTTATATCGATATATATAATTATAGCAAAATCGTACATCATTCCGTGCATTATTCCACCAGTTTTGTTAGTTTTTGTTAATAGCTGTGACCCTACTAAATCGGTTTTGCTTCATTTCAATCGCAAACTACTTTGGATAATTACAATTGTATTTACAATTTATCATCTTGAATTAAACTTTTACGACTTTTAAAAATTTCACAAACCCCGAAAAAAGTTACTTTTTCGCCTTGTTTTCACTATTCAATCAATTTCCGTCTCCAATTTCTTTTAAATATTTTTATATACAAAGGGACCAAATTAGGTCATTCATTGGCCTATCACAGACTAGACTACTTATGCTGGCGTAAAATGGCAGTTTGTAGGCAAGCGAGGTGAAGGAAATGGTTTTTCGTTGGCGTAAAGTTTCAACCGGCTTCAACACCGCACAAAACTAATACATGCAAGTTAAGGTGTGATGTCACATTCCTTAATTTTTATTTTTCAAATTTATTTACTTTCCCACGATTTAAGCTACACGCGCAACGTATTTTATGCTGACGCAGTGTGAACGAAAATTATTTTAATAAATTTTTTATGTAACATTAAACCGTTGTTTTTAACTTTGACAACATGATTGCATTTTTTTATTAAAACTGCAACGCGACTGCGGACAAAATTATGCTTCTTGCCAATTAAAAGTTCTAATTTAAGTTTAGTTAACAATAAGAATTAAGTCAGTTTAGAATAACTATTAGCTCAAATAAGGTGTAATAAAGATAAATAAAAAATAAAAAATGTGTATTTTTTTTAACAATTAATAAGTGAATGTAATTAACTGGGGGCTCAACCGGGATCCTTAAAAAGCTTAATCCTGAAAAAAACAAGTAAGGAGATTTTTAAGGACAAAGCCAAATAAAAAATAAGTACCCTTGTAAAAAGGAGAAAAAAAATATAAAACAAAAACTTTAAATAAGTATCCTTGTTAAAAGGAGAAAACATTAAAAACAAAAACTTTAAAAAGTATCCTTGTTAAAAGGAGAAAACGTTAAAAACAAAAATTTTAAAAAAATTAAAATAAATATCCTTATAAAAAAAGGAGAAAAATAGAACAAAAAACAATTTAAGGAAAAGTATAAGTTCATAAAATAAATTAAAATTGTGCAAACTAATTAATTTAATTAAAAATTGTGCGAAAACTGAAGAAATAAATTAAAAAAATAGCGCAAATTATTAAAACTCGAAATTGTGCAAATTAGCTAAAATTGGTGCAAATTGATAAAAAATTGTGCAAAAACCGAATTAAAAATTTTACAATTTTCCAATTTTCCAAAAAAGACAAATTAAAAAATTTTTTAAATATATTGAAGAACATTTCAAAAATTTTTTTGAATGCAATTTCGACAATCCAATTCATCATTCATCGTATAGAAGACAACAGCAATTTCGACAATCCAATTCATCATTCATCATATAGAAGACAACAGCAATTTCGACAATCCAATTCATCATTCATCATATAGAAGACAACAAGGATTCTCAACAAAATTTCGGAAGACAACAACGTATAGTTGTAAGTAATTTTAAGTCAATTTAAAATTGTGAAAGAAAATAATTAAGTGAAATTTAAAAAGAAAATAATTAATTTATCAGGTATGTTCTAGGTTTAGACTCGAATTGAAAACGAAAAATTTTTTGAATCAGCATAATTCATAAATTGGTGTTCTCAAATCCGCATGTTTTTGTGTATTCGAAGTTTTTGTTCGAAAACACTTTTGTTGAACTAATGATCGCTAATTTGCTAACCGAAGCATGATAGCAATGTCTAATATTTTTTAAAAATCGTGAAAGCTGTAAAAAATCACAAAAAAAATCGCTAACATGGCTAAAATTCTCGAAAAATTGCAAACTTTTAAACAAACACTAAAATTTATTTGAAATCTCTAAATGGGTTAAAAAAACAAAATGTCGGAAAATAACAAAAAAAAAATTGCAAAAATAGCGAAAATTCGCGAAAAATTTTAATATTTCAAACCAGCCATAAAATTGATTTAAAGTCCCTAAAACTATAAGGAATGGCAAAAAATCGGTAAAAATTGCTAAATTCAAGGAAATTCGCAAAAATTTGCAAACAGCGGCATGAAAGCAAAGTCAACTATTTATTATAAATCGTTAAAGCTGTAAAGAATCAGAAAACTTACACGACCAAATCGCTTATATCGCGAACATGGCTACAATTCGCGAAAAATTGCAAAATTTTAAACAAACCCAAAAACTAAGAGATCGCTAAATCGATTAAAGAAACAAATTGTCTGAAAATAACATAAAAATCGTTAAAAAAAATTTGGTATAATTACATCAATATCAATGAAAACGTCGACTTTAAATTTAGGGTTAGTAAGGGCCTTTTGCGTTTTAGATAACGATATATTTTTGATTAAGTTGGATTAAGAAGATTTTAAGCTAAAAGCTATATTAATTTTTTTGTTAAAAATTTTATCACATATTACTATAAAAGTCGATTCGGTTTACTTTCACCAACCCATATCTACTCTAATTGAAAACGAATAAAAACATGTGGATGTGTAATGCAGAACACCAATAATGCTAAAGTAATCCACTTTCGAGTGGATTCGGATTCTAGAACACACCCGTATAGTTGAAATTTTGAAATATGAAAATAAAAAGTTAAATTAATTTTCTAAATTTAAAAAGAAGAAAATAGTAATATAAAAGAATTTAAAATAAATTTATGATTTCTGTGGCTATTTACTGTTTTTAAAAAATATTTCGTGAATGTTTTTTTTGAAAACATTTATTCAAAAGTTTTGGCTTTATGCGATTTTTGTGTAGATAAATTTTATTGAAAAATAATTTAAAATAGCCGAATTCAATCTGGATTCAGAAGTAGATAACCTATCTAATTCGTTTAGGGATTTGGGGACAGATTTCAAAGAAAAAATGGCTACTGTAGATCAAATTAGAATTCTAGTAGAAGCACAAACAGCTCCTTTAATAGCTAGAATAGAAGAATTAACGAAAAGCTTAGGAGAATTGACAAATTCAGATACAGTAGGCGAATTCGAAGAAGAAAAAATTAACGTGGCAATACGATGCGACGAACCATTAGATGTAATCAAGTCCTTGCCAACGTTCGATGGCAAAAACTCTTACGTTAGCTGGCGAGAGGCAGCTACAAATTCAATGAAAATATATGCGAAAGGTAGCAGACGTTATTTTTCGGCTTTGACCATTTTGAGAAATAAAATTATTAGCGACGCCAACGATACCCTAACAAATCATGGCACTGTTTTAAATTTCGACGCAATCATAAGTCGTCTTGATTTCGCGTACGCTGACAAAAGACCACTTCATCTCATCGAACAAGAACTAAGTGTGATGCGCCAAGGGTCACAACCAATTATGAATTACTACAATGAAGTTAACAAGAAACTGACCGACCTGACAAACAAAACAATCATGACTTACGGAACAAACTCTGACATGGCCAAAGAACTTAATGATAGGAACAGGCGATATGCTCTTAGAGTATTTATGACAGGCCTAAATGCGCCTTTGGCTGATATATTATTCTCTATTTCTCCCAACAGTCTACCGGATGCTTTGGCAAAAGCACAGGAATTAGAGGCGAATAAAGTTAGAGCTAACTTTGCTCTACACTTCAATAAACCAATAATTAATAACCATATCAATAAAGGAAATAACGTTCTACGTTTTCCTAACCGAAATAATAGGGACTATCGTCCTAATGAAAATGTAAATAGATTATTAAATTCAAAACCAGAACCAATGGAACTGGGAAGTTCGAATTTTAAATTTAAGCAGGAAAGGGAACAAAATTATAAAAACAATTTTCAACAAAACAGAGCTTTTAATAATTTTCAAAATACAAGACCCTTCAACAACTATCAACACGGTCTTAAGCGACAATCAGATAATAGTGGCCAAATTGATAGCGGTGCAACAAGTTGCTACTGCAGCCCTGGTGTTCTAACGAATAGGCAGGAATTAGTTATTAAGAAGAGGGTAAGAACCATTAATGGTTTTACCATCATTAAATATTTTTATGAAGCTAGCATTTTTGGTTTTAATGAAAGATTTTACGAAATTGAGAATTTAGAATCAGACCTTCTTATAGGTTATAAGTTTATGAAAAGAGCTAACATTATTTTAGATTTTGAGAAAGGAGTATTAACTTGTGGTAAACACTGCGAGAAAATTATAAACATTGAGTCAAAAAACTCAAGTGAAAATATAGAAACAAGAAATAAGCATTTTAAAGGAAGTGCTCTTAATAAATTAAAAAATGAAGAAATTTTAAAATTCAGTGATGAAAGTGAAAAATCATTGAATGATTTAAGAGAAAATGTTATACGAAATATTGAAAAATTGCATTCAGATATAAATATGAAGTTACCGTTTAGAACGGACATAAGAGCAGAAATCCGAACAATTGCTGAAGCGCCAATATGGAGCAAGCAATATCCATACCCACTTTCTGCAAATAGCTTTGTTAACAATGAAATAAAGAAACTATTACAGGACGAAATAATTCGCCCAAGTAAAAGTCCTTACAACTCCCCAATATGGGTAGTTCCGAAAAAAGGAATAAATGAAGATGGTACGCAAAAATTGCGTATGGTAATTGATTACAAAAAATTAAATGAAAACACAATATGCGATAAATATCCCATACCAGATTGTAACGTTATATTGTCCAATCTGGGTACAGCAAAATATTTTTCAACTATCGATCTGGAATCAGGTTTTCACCAGATCCTTATGAAGGAAGAAGATATTGAGAAAACTGCATTTTCTGTGAACAACGGAAAATACGAATTTTTAAGATTACCCTTCGGTCTCAAAAATAGTCCAAGTATTTTTCAACGGGCTATGGATAACATTTTACGCGATTTTATTGGAAAAATATGTCATGTTTATATAGACGATATAATAGTGTATTCTAAAACACTAGAGGAACATTGTAAACACTTAAAATTGGTAATTAATAGATTAAAAGAATCAAATATGAAAATTTCATTAGAAAAATCAAAATTTTACTCTAAAGAAGTAGAATTTCTTGGATATGTTGTAGGCCATAACGTTATAAAAACTGACCCAAACAAACTAGAAACAATAAATAACTACCCATTGCCTAAAACCTTAAGACAACTGAGGAGTTTCCTAGGAATGATAGGATACTACCGAAAATTTATAAAAAATTATGCTCAAGTAGCAAAACCATTGTCCAAATATTTAGCCGGTGAGAATGGTAAAGTATCAC
This sequence comes from Pollenia labialis, assembly GCA_949318255.1. Classification (NCBI taxonomy): domain Eukaryota; kingdom Metazoa; phylum Arthropoda; class Insecta; order Diptera; family Polleniidae; genus Pollenia; species Pollenia labialis. The sequence goes on along the minus strand of OX439139.1, from coordinate 56,773,677 downwards.
AGTATATGTCCAAGAAGATTGAAATTAAATTGGATGAAGAAGGTATAATCACTTTTGACAGATTAAAAAAATTATTATCCGAACAGATTGAACTAACTCAGCCTAATTTTAATAAAAAATTCATTCTTACCACTGATGCCTCCAATGATGCAGTAGGTGCTGTCCTTAGTCAGGATGGTAAACCAATAACTTTTATATCAAAGACACTTAGTGTAACAGAAAAAAACTATGCAACCAATGAAAAAGAACTTTACGCTATCGTATGGGCGTTAAGAAATTTAAGAAATTATTTATATGGTAGTTCAAATCTTGAAATTCATACAGATCATCAACCATTAACATTCGCAGTTTCTACACGAAACCCTAATGCAAAAATCAAAAGATGGCGATCATTTATTGAAGAATTTTCACCAAAAATTATTTATAAACCAGGTGTTCACAATATAGTAGCAGATGCTCTTTCACGTCAATATTTAAACAATATTTCAGATGAAGAATCTCTTCATAGTACCCAACATTCTACAGAAAGTAGTGACGATTTCAATATACCAGAAATCTCAAAACCATTAAATGAATTCAAGCAACAAATACTTTTGTGCAAAGCAAATTTTACAATTCATGAAATGATCATAACTTTTGGAAGAACAAGACATATTATCGAATATGACACAAGAGAAAATCTTAAAACAATTCTCTTAGAATTTATTAAACCAAATTTAGTTACCTGCATTCATTGTACAGCAGAAGATTTAAACGATTTCAAGGAAACTATTAACGGAATTTTCACAAACAAATTTGTATATACTAAAATATTTCCACTAGACATCACAAATGTTGACGACCAACAAAATATAATTCAAAACACTCATTCACGAGCTCATAGAAACTGTAAGGAAAATTATAAACAAATATATAAACAGTACTACTGGCCGAAAATGATAAAACATTTTAAAGAATTCATCAGACACTGTGCAATTTGCAATAGAAATAAATATAATAGACACCCACAAAAGGTTCCAATTGGAGAGGCTCCAATTCCTAAGAAAGAGGGGGAGTTCCTTAATATAGATATTTTTTACGCTGAAGGTCTTAAGTTTATTACATGTGTCGATGCTTATTCTAAATTTCTAGTTATAAAAAATATAGAAGATAAAACAAACATAGGAGAAAAAGTTTTAGATGTCCTTCAAAACATTCCTAATGCCAAAAAAATTACACTCGATAACGAACCAGGCTTTTTAACTGCTCAATTTAAATCATTAATGCAACGTTTGCAAATTGAAGTTTATTATTGTACACCGCGGCATAGCACAACGAATGGTCAAGTCGAAAGAGTCCATTCTACATTAATTGAAATAGCTAGATGTATCAAGGAAGAATTTAATCTAATAGATGCCACTGAGGTTTTTTATAGAGCAGCTCAACAATATAATAATACAATACATTCAGTTATACAAAATAAACCAGTAGATATACTTTTTAACAAAATTCCACACAATTTAGTAGATATATTAAAAAAAGCTCAAGAAAATATGATATCAAGAAATAATCTAAGCCAAATAAAAACTTATCAACCAGGCGAAGTAATATATGAAAAGATTATAGGGCAAAGAAATAAACTTTTGCCACGATTCAAAAAACAAAAGGTAAAAGAAGACTTAGGAAATAAGGTTAGAATTAATTTTCGCGATAGAATAATACACAAAGATAATATAAGAACTTAATTCATAAAATGACTTTTTTTTACATTTTATACATAATTTTTTTTTCCCTTCCTTTATAGAAAATGAAGTTTTTAATATTTTTGTTTATATTGTTTGAGACCTACAAAACGGAAGTCCAGATACTAGACTATACAAACTCACAACTAATTTCAATGCACCAAGGACAAGCAAGATTACAGAACGGAAACTTTAAACTTATTCATATTTTAGAACTTGACGAATATGAACGAACAATAAATAATTTGAATAATGAAGTTCAAAGAAGAGTATTAGTAAATAGTACATCGCTACCATTTTTGCTTCATGATATAGAACAAATTAGAAATCAAATTAAACGAATGAAACCAAGAATTAAACGCTCAATTGACATTATTGGCACAGCTTGGAAATGGATAGCCGGTACACCCGATCACGAAGATCATAATATTGTAGTCAGTAAAATAAACGGATTACTTACAAATAACGAAAGACAGAAAATTATTAACGAAAAGTTTATTGACAGAATCAACTTATTGACGAATACTACTAATCATATTCTAAAAACAATTCAGACTTTAGAGGAAACTCAAAGGGTTATAGAAGACTCTATAAGAAACAGGATAAATATTGTTAAAGCAGATGTTATTAATATAGAGTACGCATTACAATGGGCGAAAGTAGGAGTAATTAATTCATTTATACTTTCTGAAAAAGAAATCAATGAAGCCAAACAATTTTTGGATCTTGAAGAATTTCCATACAATAATTTAGAAGAAGCTTTAGGTTTTGCTACAGTTAAAATAGCTACAGACTATTCATCTTTAATCTATATAATAAATTTACCTGCAATTAATAAAATAAATTGTGAAAAAATATTAATTAAGCCAGTAAAACAAAATCAAAAAATTATAAAAATCAATTCAGAAAATCTAATTAGATGTAAGGATAAAATCTTTGAAATGAAAAATAAGTGTAATCAATTTAATGATTTATGTATTTGTAATAATGAAAAGTTAATAGACATAAGTGAAACAACTTGTATACCGCTACTATTAAAAAGCAAGAATCATAATTGCACATTTATAAACAATGAACATGTTCCTACAATACAAGAAATAAATGAAGGAACAATACTTTTAAATCAATTTAATGGATTTTTAGAAATATTTGAAAACAAAATATATCAATTATCAGGAACATACTTGATTCAATTCCATAATGAAACAATTAAAATTGAAAATCGAACATTCACTTCAAAAGAAGTTTCCCATTTGAAAGCACTCCCAGCTGTACTACAGCTATCATCCAATAAATCAATTGTTGAAGAAGTCCTATCTTTGGAAATGATGAAAAATATTCAAGTTAATAATATAGATGAAATAAATTCGATATCAACTAAGGGACGCCTAATGTTTTCGACAAATATCAGTTTATCTATTTTATTGGTTATCGCAATTTGCTTAATTTTTATTAAACTAAAATCTAAATCTAATTCTGACATAAATATTACAGCAAAAATTGAAAAAGAAAAAGAACAAAATACCTCCACGGTTGAAAAATCAAATTTTGAAAAATCTAATAAAAGATTCTGTAGTGCTAATGAATTACCCACATTTTAAACAATCGGGGCGATTGATCTTACAGGGGGAGGAGTTAAGGTGTGATGTCACATTCCTTAATTTTTATTTTTCAAATTTATTTACTTTCCCACGATTTAAGCTACACGCGCAACGTATTTTATGCTGACGCAGTGTGAACGAAAATTATTTTAATAAATTTTTTATGTAACATTAAACCGTTGTTTTTAACTTTGACAACATGATTGCATTTTTTTATTAAAACTGCAACGCGACTGCGGACAAAATTATGCTTCTTGCCAATTAAAAGTTCTAATTTAAGTTTAGTTAACAATAAGAATTAAGTCAGTTTAGAATAACTATTAGCTCAAATAAGGTGTAATAAAGATAAATAAAAAATAAAAAATGTGTATTTTTTTTAACAATTAATAAGTGAATGTAATTAACTTGCACATATTCAAAAACAAATGAATGCAAAAAACACTAAAACATACAAAGTTTTGTACACATACACATTTTATGCCAGATAATTTTACTACAGTGTGTGATTGATGGAACAAAAATTGTTCGCTTAAAAATTAATCTAATGTGTGAAGGCTCATTCACTTTAGAATTCACTTTCAATTTTTTGGACCACTTAAGAGTCATAAATTAATATGAAATAAATTTTGGATTCACCTAAAAGTATGCACTAGTATATCAGTAATTGCTAAATGAATACTTCGAAATAAGAGATTAGATCAGTCTACATACTGCAATAGCAATGCAAAATTGCACAGTGCAACAAAAATCAAGTCATCGCCGCCAGTCTGAATACATACTTGCAATGCGAAATGAAACTAGACTTCTAATAGAGCAAATCTGCCAAAGGGTTTTGAAAATTTCGGTCCTTGAAGTTATTGAATTTTTCGAAAAGGCGTTTGGAACAAGTAAAAAATAATTTATTAAATGTACTTCTGAGCTAGAAAAAGTGTACTAAAACGGCAATTTAGACATCTGAAATCATTTTTTGGCGCAGAAGTTCATTAAGTATTTTTTTTTTTTGACTCATCCCAAATGCCATTTCAAAAATGTCAAGTACTTTAAGAGCCGAAATTACGAAAACCCCAGCATACTTTTTAAAACCCTTTGGCAGATTTGCTCAACCAATAGTCTAGTCTTATGTCGCATTGCAACTATTAGGGCAGCTTATTTTCTGTTGCAAAGTGTTATCACAAACTAGGGAATGGTAAATCGATTTCGATTCGATTACGTATACGATTTTATACTGAAATCGATTATTGTGCTTTTAAAATCAATTTTTTTATTTTTATCAAAATTTTGGCAATTTTTAATCTTATTAAATCGATAAATTATGGGCATGCACAATAAAACTTGAGATTTTTTTTTGTGCGTTCTTACGTGTGTATGTGGTATTTTTATGCAGTCAGCTTTGTGAAAACCAACATATTATAGAAACACAACAGGTGAATTAAACCATGGAATTCCTCTGGAAATACGCTAACATTCAAATACCCTATCGCACTTGATCCTCTAAAGGCCGTCTCAAAATTTACACATTTTCATTTTTTGCAGAAAAATTATAAACAGTAGTCATATTTACCCACTGCAGAAATCTTAGTTCAATTTCTCTAGTAGTTAGCCAAAAAATGCTGTGATATAAGGAATAAGTTTGCAAATTAATCATAAACGATTTTGAGGTTCGATTAATCGATTCCAAAAATTGAAATAAAAAAAGTCGATCGAAAAATCGAAAATCAATTTTGAAGTCCATTTACCATTCCCTATCACAAACATTAACAACAACAACAACAACAACAAAACTACAGTTAATGAAGCCTACAACCACTTTTTTCTCTAAATTTTTCCCAACTCTACTTTTCAAAAAAAAAAATTTTATTTTGAATTTGTACATTTTTTCTACACGTACATAAATTTATTAAAAGAAAAAAGTTTTGAAAAAACAAGCTTTTATTTAAATCGCTGGAAAAAAATTAACTTTAACTTTAAACCTATTACTATCATAAAATAAAACATGCAGAGTCCAGATTGGATAAGAATCTATAATAGTAAACTTTTTTGTTACTCAACTGGTACTTTTTGAATTTCCGTTAATATTGGACCTAGAAACATAAAATATAGTGCGTCCTTACCATCAATTCATTGCCATCATAACAATCGTTTTTATGGGGTGTGTCACCCTCAACGCAAGCCCGAAAATACAGTTCCAGCCACATTGTCGTTTTCCTACCTTTAGCAAATATTTAACTTGGTACAACTTTATCATTAGCTCACTGCTACCAAATTCACAATGATTTTTTTAGGGACAGGCCCCCTCAACGCAAACCAGCAAATGCATTTCCAGCCTCATTTTGGTTTTCATGACAGCAGAAAATGAAATTAGTTAAAACTATATACAATATTAGCTCACTGTCACGAAAATCACAATCATTCTTGGGAAGGGCCAGCTTCTGAACAAACACGCAGTTTCATGGTCGTTTTACAGCCAAAACAAACCATTTCATTTGTCATAACCTTAACCTTAACATGAACTCCAAACACTAAATTAATTTGAGACAACTTTAATATCAGCTCACTGACATCAAAATCACAATCATTTTTCAGCGTTAGCGCAAACACGTCGTTTACACACGATAAAACATTGTGTTTAGAAACATAAAGTATCAAACAATTTTAATATTTTCGAAACGGTAACACGAACTTAAACCTAAACGATTTAGAAAGATCTTATAGCAAGCTTACTATCATAAGCCTTAAGCTTAGAAAATGTTGTGATTGCTTTTATAAAAGGCTTGCTAAATATTGTTTAATAATGAACTCTCTTTTCCCTGGAACGGCTCTGACGTTTTTTCCAAAATAGATTTTTTTTAGTTTTTAAGTGGTATTTTATATATTTCATTGAGCTTATACCCTGACACTGCCTAGTTTGGCTGGCATAAATCAGCAACGATTTTTACTGACCATTTTGGATGAACCCACTTTTCTCTGGAACGGCTCTGACGATTTTTTCCAAAATAGATTTTTTTTTAATCTTTAAGTGGTACTTTTCCATATTTCAGACCAGGTTTTTCCATACGTCTGGTTTACTTTTAAAGTAGTCCTAGTCCCTTGTGGGCTACATTCTCCGCGCTTGTTTGGACTATTCCTATGATTTACAGGGTATTAAATGATATTAGGCACCATATATTTCGAATCTTCGCTGTATATTGTAAATGCGAACGTTTGTTTGTTTGTTTGGATCTTTCGATGTTTGTGGCTCAACCATGCGAAACCCGCATAATAGATTTGAATTTGTAAATATTCGTATTCGCAAATATTTAATTTCATTATTTGTACATATTTGCATTTACTTAACCTATATTCGGCGCTCCCCTAATATATATGTAGATAGGATTAAATACAATAATTAACAAGCTACACATTTTGATTAAATACATTGTTTGTTTATTTATATTTTTTATCATTAAACTAAAATTATGATATTCATTTCAACCAAAATTCAAAAAATGGTACTATTTATTCTACGACCAAATGCTAAGACCTCGTTAACTTTTCCGTAAGTATTTGTACAACAATAGATGACAATTCTGACATTTTTCTCTGCTGTCCTTGAATTAAAATTTTAATTTTGGACACAATTTAACAATTTTATTCTATGTATTTTGTTTTATTGAACAAAAATCTTTTCTGACACAAAATAAATTTCTTCACACAATTTTTGACAGTAAAATAACATATAACTTTTAACCAAATTTAAATATTGAATCCTGAGTTCATGGGGTGGCTAATTTGTATTTTAAATTGAAGAATGTATTTTTAAAAATGAAACCGTTGCTATTTTCTTAAGGTACTTTAGGCAATGATTGTTTTATATTAAAAAATACCTACATTATTTGAGATTTTGTTTGAAAGTGGCAATTATTGTTATTTTTAAAAAATTTTGTTGGTGATACAAATTATTTAAAAAAACGACTTGAAAAATAACCTAAACTACTAAAGCTTCTATGTACAAAAGAATTTGAGTTATGTGCTTTTTTGCATTTATCGCTTCAAGCAAAATAAGTATAATATTCACGATCAAATCTTTTGTTTTAAACTAATTTCTACCTCTAAATTTTACTGTTGTCTTATATCTTTTAAATTTTTTATTGTCAATTATCTGAAGAGTCTGAAGAACTGTCTGATGTTTGCTGCTTACATTTTTTATTCTTTGGTGGTGCATCTTCATCTTCAGAACTGCTTGAGGAACTGCCCGACGATGATTCGGAGCCATCACTATCACTGGAACTATCAGATTCGCTGTCCGAGGTTGAGCTAGAGTCTGATGATGAACCAGAATCAGATGATCCTGAATCATCCGATGATGAATCTGATTCACTATCAGAGCTTGATAAAGATCCATTGGAAGAACCAGAAGTCGAATGACTACGTTTTTGTTTTTTATTTATAGATATAGCTGCTGTTCCGGTTGTGACCACACCATTGGTTTGTTGTTCTGCAATTTTTTCCTGCATCTTCTTATTAAGCTGCTTAGTTCGTGATGTGCGATGTACGTATTTACGTTTTTCCTTACACTCATAAGACCAATGTCCAAATTCCAAACATTTCTGGCAGCGTACGCCATTAGGAAAGGCAGCAGCTAACTTGGCATTTCTAAAAAAAACAGTTTTAGAGGTTAAATGATTATTAAACGCTTGGAACAATTATTAAATTCAGTAACTTTACCGTTTTTTTATCGAAAGTTTGCGTGCCGCCAATCCCACCAGTGTCATTATCAATATTCTACGAAATCGCCTGCGGGAGTAAATTTTGCCGTTTTTTATTTGTTACGCTTTACCAACACTATAAAATTATAATAAATTATCTACAATAAGAAATTCGAAATTTTGTTAGAATTTTCTTCAAATGTATATTTTTTCGGTGTGTTTTTTATTTTATTTTATTTTGAGCAACATATACAACAACAACAAAAATGTATTTAATGACATTTGACACTGTTTTTGACAGTTCTTTTTGTGAAAAAACAGAGTTGTTATTTAACGACATTGACAGAGTTGCTTTTAACTCTTCATAACAGTGGGATAACTAATTAAACTGCGGCTGAAAAAATATAAGTAGTTTTGATTTTTATAAAAATACCAGCTGACCCGACAGACGGTGTCCTGCCCAAATTAGAAAAATTTTTGCGTTTGATTTTTAAATAGGAAAAATAGGAAAAAAAAATTTTTAAATTAAAATGTTGTTCATATGCATATGTATGTTTGATTTGAAAATACATATGTATGTATATATATGCTGTGAATCTTATAGTATTCTATTTACATTTTAGTTGATAAGATCAATATTCAGGTAAAGAGTAAAAAAAGGAAACTTATTCAATTGCTTTGCTAGGATATCACAATTTTGTTCATTGCGATGCTTTGTAATATACGACATTTTGTGTTTGGTTGTCTGGCGCATAAACAAATATGTAATGCTAATGGACTTCCGACGCGGGAACAGCCGACATATAATTGACCATGCGAGAAGCATGGATACTCAAGGTTAATGCCACAAACACGCAATGACTGCCCTTGAGATTTGTTGATTGTCATTGCATTTGCGAGCCTTACTGGAAACCTCAAGCGTTATAATCGAATGCCATGTCGATTGGAATCATTGGGGTATCAAATCATTTTCTCCCTTTAAGCATTGTTGCTTCGATGACGTTGCGTCTTGCCATTACTAAGACGTGGTTGGTTTATATTTCGTAACATTGTGATAACCGATCCAACATTTAGTTTGAGATTATTAGGCGGTAATCCGGGTAATTTCGGGGAGTTTAAAATTCGATTGGATAGTTGACGACGTCGTTCTGAGATGTAACGGAATTTACCGATTTGTACGTCTTCAATTAGCCAACGATTTTACTTTGAATCATAAAATTCAGTTCGTCGACTACAACGTTTTTCGCAGCTTAATTTTGTGTTATGTTTGGAAACACCTGTTAGATGAGTTCTGACTTTGATTCAGTGAACTGGCAGAAATTGAAATATCCACCGGGATTTTGCCGTTTTCTATGTCCAGAAATTGTTTGGAAATTACGTCTCCAGATTGATTGTTCTGCAGATCGACGCGCTTGTTCAGAGTCAATTTGAGCTTCCTAAAGCGGCTCATACACTTGCAATAAAATTTTTCAGTTTTACGTATCGTACATCAATTATATTTCGCCAATGCGTATGTAATATACGATGATGGCACAATATATTGGCAACAATCAAAATGCTTTTGATTTTTATTGCACAACGAAAAGAAAGTGAAATGTGTTGGCAACATTGTACAATGCTGTTTATGTTATTTCTATAGGTTATGTTCATCTTTTTATTGAATGAATGAAAACATAGTGCGACTTATTGCATAATATAGGACAAAATGGAAATAATATGGCGAATATCATATACAATAATATTGCAAGTGTATGGGTCGCTTTACGTGTTTCCACAAAGCAGACGACTTCAAACATGCATTAACTTCATCGGCGGGCGTTGATTGTGGTATCACTGGCAGTGTTTGCCGAAAATCACCTGCCAACAAATCATCGTACCTCCAAATCGGCTTTGATTGTTTCGTAGATTTTGCAACGTTTTGTCTAATGCCTCCAAAGATTTTTTATGCGCCATTGTATTTTGGCCATCGCACTGTTCTTATATATCGTGCCATAATAGCGAAAATGATGTAAACAACAACATATGTATAAGATTTTTGTTTTTTAATGAAAATCGATAATCTTTGATCATTTGCATCATCTCTAAAAATCTCATATCTCTGGGAAGTACCGTTACGAAATAAGAGCAAAAGCAATTTCAAACGAACCAATAGACTTGAAACAAAAATATTTAAAAAAAACCTTCTCCTGTAAAATTTTATATTTGTTGGTTACATCATTTTTGCTAAAAGGGCTCGATATGTTCCATGTTGGATTCCCTTGGTTTGCATATCTAATGGCAACTTAAGTGCTGAATGAGCAGTTCGACCACCTTCCAACAATATAGATGCAATTCCTGACGATGCGAGTGCAAGTACAATATAATTCTGCAATAAAATAATATAATTAACGCGATTAAAAAAGTTTTCCCAGTTCCACCGGGAGTGTAGTAAAAATCCCTCCAGCTTCATCTTTCACAGCTTTCATGAGGGTGTCGTATGCATAGTTTTGTTGTCGATTCAGCAGTGGTACATTTGTTCGAATTGATTCCGTTAAGGCATCGAAAAACGGGGCAACTGTTTTCATTTTAGATAAATAGAAAAAGGGGGTGTTAAAGTAGGCGTGGTAAATTTTTCTTCAGATGAAAACTTAAAATGGATTAATACGAACATTTGAAAAAAAAATTAGTCAAATCGATGGAGCCGTTTTCTGATTTTCCGTACAAACCCAAGTTGGACTATGGCGATCATTTAAAAAATATCGTCTAAATCGGTCGAGCCGTTCTCAAGTTATGCGATTAACAACACACAACATTTCATTTTTATTATATGTATGTATATGTATGTAGATTATTTTTTTCCATAAGAAATCAATGTATAAATTTTTTTCACACTTTTTCTATAATTTTAACAACTTGATTAACTGAGACACATTGGCCTGCAATCAAATATAATTGAAGTTGTCTCTTATCTCTTTTACAACATGGTGCATGGCAAAAAAGCTATTAAACTAGTTTTGTTTTTAAAATATGAAACATTAATATGCAATATGAGCAAAATATGCATTCGTAAAGATATTTAGTAACGGGTCCGCCAAATAACTTTTTTTTTTTGAAAGTGCTATAAAAAAACTACTGAATATTTTCTCAAATATCTTTTTTTATTTGAAAGTACAATCCTTCCGGTTAATAATGGAAAATAATTTCATTCAAATGGCTGCCTCGGTCGGCCACGCAGTAGCCTACACGATCGGTCCAATTTTTAAGCACATTATCGATTGTGTGCAGCTGTATTTCTCCAATGGCTTCACGAATATTGTCGGCGTAACACTTATCTTTGACGGCACCCCACAAATAATAGTCCAACGGTGCCAAATCACAGCTCCGAGGTGGCCAAACGACATCAGCTCTGCGGCTGATATTGCGATCTTCAAAAACAGGGCGCAAAACATCGAGTGTAGCTTCGGCTGTGTGGCACGTAGCGCCGTCCTGTTGAAACCAAATCTTGTCAATATCCTCCTCTTCACTTTTTGTGAACAAAAATTCGTTCAACCTGGCCCGATAACGATCGCCATTGACTGTTGGTCGTAACCTTGCTCATTTTCGAAAAAAATGGCCCAATTATGCCTCTGGACCAAAATCCGCACCAAACAGTGACTAGTTTTGGGTGCATCGGCTTCTCAATGTATGCGTGCGGGTTTTCTGTGCCCCAAATGCGACAATTTTGGTTGTTTACATACCCGCCAAGATCAAAATGAGCTTCATCCAAAATCCGTACGCAATTTTCGCACACATTCTGTAGCATTACCATGATTTTCAAAGTAATGTCGCAATATTTCCCAGCGTTATTCAAGCGTACACACAACCATATTCGTACAGCGGAAGGATAAAACTAATTATCTGTCAAATCAGACATGAACGAAGTGTTACCATTCACGAAATAAGCAGTAGTTGAAAAAAAACGTTAGATGGCGGACCCGTTATATTAATTACCTTTTACACACTTAACAAAAATACCCTACAAGAAACGAATGAGCGAGTAGTCACATTTTTCAATTTGGTGTCAAGAAAATGATAGAAAAAAATGAACGAAATCAAGTTGTCGGTCTAATTCGGTAATTTTTTCAAAATGAAAAATTTGACTACTCGCTCATTCATTTCTTGTAGGGTATTAATATTAATTAGGACCCATCACACCGTATAAGTTGTTGATAAGAGTAAGATAAAAGCTTTGCTCCTTTTTTATATTTTGTATACGAAACAAAGAACAATAAGCGTATATAATAAAAGAAGGGAAAATACAGGGTAGCCAAAAATTACCGAAGGGGTTTGAATTGCTTATAACTTTTTATTATAATTTTTTTTTCTTTTCAGTATTTTGTAAAGAAATCTTGGAGAATTTTAAATGGAGCAGTACTCAATTGAACAAGGTGCCCAAATTGTTGAGCTTTATTTTTAAAATCAAAGATCCATTGTTTTGACTCAGCGTGATTGTGACTCAGTGATTTTAATTGGCCTCCGCGTTCTCCGGATTTAACCGCCCCAGCCTGTTTTCTTTGGGATTATTTGAAAGCAAAAGTCTACATGAATAAGCCTAGAACCATCCAGAAATTACAAAGCAATATACGCGGCGAAATAAACAACATAACGAATTCAAACCCCTTATTAAAAATGTGTAAAATCCCCAAAAAATCCTCGATTATTTTTATTAAATCCCCAAACCCCAAATGACTTTTTTAATATTTTTTGCTTGCATGAAATCCTCAACTTTGAATACCGGGCAGTGACAATGAATCTCCATGTTTCTTAGGGAGCGCACAACAGGCCCAACTGAGGCCTAGGTGTATATCGTAACGATATGAGGTTGCATTTCGATGCATCATCCTCCTTTCGACCTAACCTAACCTTGGGGATAAATACCCAAGTCTGCCAGCCCTGGACGATAGTAAGAAACCCCCCTGCAAGAAATGAATGAGCGAGTAGTCACATTTTTCATTTTGGTGTTAAGAAAATGATAGAAAAAAATGACCGAAATCAAGTTAACGGTCACATTCAGTCATTACTTTCTATCATTTTCTTAACACCAAAATGAAAAATGTGACTACTCGCCATTGCTGCCAACTTTTTACGAACACTTCCCGTCAAATCGCTCTTCAAAAACCGCAAGAAACCGCTAAATTTGTTATTTAGCTTAAAATGTTTTAAAAATATCGCTAAATCTAAATATTATGTGAAATGTGTATAAAAATCTAGATATAAGGCGCTTTTTTAAAGGTGTATGTCTTTCAATTAAAATTATATTGTAAGGTTTTTAATTTCACTGACTCTTTCATGGCTTTGTATTGCTTGAAGTCTATCCAGACATTAGAGTTAAGTGCACTTAATCTAGTTTTGGTAATGATGCTAAAAGTTGTAGACCGTAGACCAAGATTTAAACAAATCCTAAAAGAAAAGAAGGAAGAAATTGCAAGACAATCGATTTGCAACTTTACACTATTTAATATTTGATATATACTTACATTTACTTTCTGAGGGACATTAATTTAAAAAGGTTGAATAACCATATGTATATATGGATAAAAGTTGTTGCTGCCAATTATTTTAAACATTCATGCTTGGAAACTGTTTACAATCCTAACAAATGAATAGATAATTTTTGTTTCGCCCCGAAGACTTCGCTTCGATTAATAAAAAAAAATTTTGCACTTCTTTAGGAAAATTAGAAATAATGTTTTTATCCGTGAACTTAAATAAAAATATAGAAGAATTTTGGCATATCTAGTTACAAGCTTGCTTATACTAAACAACATACTTATATAAACCCAGGCAAATGCGTAAAATGGCGCTTTTTTATTTTTTTTAAAGCATCACAAGTAGTATTTCTTGAATTCTCGAATTTCAGTTTTATCCGAGGGATAATAAAAAATACTTTTAATTTTTGGCATTATTATAAACATTAATTTGCTGTAGACAACACCCTTTTAACTTTAGCTTTGACTATAGATTATATTTTGATCGATAAAAGTTGATAACACTGGTCTGCCGTAAAAATTGTTTTTAATAAATGCAAGTCCGTTCTCAGTTTTTTTCTATCACGCCTATTTTTTTTTGGTATGACAAATATTTCGCTCGAAATTTGGAGGTTATGTTAATACATTTCAATTTAACTTCCAAATAAGAAAATTTATAAAATCTGCTTAAAACGTTGAAATCTCTTATTTCGAGATAAAAATTGTAATTTTCAAATGCCTAGAACAAAAATTGTATTTTCAAATGATATTAAAAAACCGCTAGATATCCCGCTAACCGCTCAAACGGAAATTTTACCCCGATGGACACGTAAAACCCGCTAGAATCGCGGTAAACCCGTCAAATTGGCAACACTGCTACTCGCTCATTCATTTCTTGTAGGGTATATTTTAAAGCAATTTTCGAAAGAACTGTCGTGAACTGACGACAATTCACACGAAACTTTACAGGATCTGGGGTCTGATCACCGCATACGATATCGAGCAAAATTGATCGAAATTATTTATTTTGGTATCATGAATCTCGATATAGAATGAAATTTATTGAATTTGAAATAATAGCATTCAATATCGAGTAACTCGACATTACATTTCTCGAGTTTTCATTCGATACGTCAGTGTCTATTGTATGCAAAAACATTCGATACGATAGTATCGAATGCGGTGATTAGTGCCGGTTCACACACGTCAAGTTTGACTCGTCAAGTCTTGAGTTTTTAGGAGAGAAAGGAAAAGAGAATGCCATTTCTTTTCCCCTCTCTCCTAAAAATTCAAGACTTGACGAGTCAAACTTGACGAGTCAAACTTGACGTGTGTGAACCGGCACTTAGACCTCTGATTTTCTTTTTAAAAAGTTTTGTATGTCTCAGTATAATTTGGAGGAAGAAATTCGTTAGTTTTTTCTTAGAACTACTTTAATAAGGAAGACATAATCCTTTACACAAACAAACTATTTTTGACCAATGACTGTTTAAGCTATGAAAACGTACAATGGAAAAAAAACCCGTTTATTTCTTATTATTATTTAAAAAACGTATGGTGCAGTTCTCAAAAAAAAACTAGTATATTAAGCAGTTGAAAATAGGCTTTTTCAAACAAAGTTTATAATTGCAGATAATTTGTGGCTCAAAGAAGTTTAAGTAATGGAATACCCCACAGTGAAGAAATAGGCTACAATTTTGAATTTTCTTATAAGCGCCCTGGAGACTATCAAATAAACACAACAATCACATAGTTGGGTGCGTGCAGCCGTTCTTTCTCGGCTACACATACGTGTTGTCGGCAATGCTTGATGAAATTCAAAAAGTTTTGATTTTTTAATGATGGCTGATTATTTGGTAGTCTCCTGTTGTGATTGACAATAAAAAATTATTTGCTTTGAAAAAATATGTACGTAAATTTATGATATTTATGATTGACGTGTTTATTTGTACGTCTCCGAAAAAGTCTGAAATAAACGACACCATAAAGTTCTTAAAAATATCGAATTCGATAGTCCGAATTAAAAATCGTTGTATGAATATTTGAAATATCGGCTATATAAATCGATAACTTTTTTTAAATATCGATATTTTGATATATCGACACTTTTTGCCCATTCCTACTATTTAGTTTTATTTGGTTATTATTAAAAAAATAAGCATGTTGCGAAGACAAGCAAGATTAAGGCGAGAGTATTTGTATAATAAAGCGAAGCAAAGTCGTCTTCATAGAAATAAAGTTAAAAAAGATGAAATTTCACAAAGTTTACTTAAAAATACGCATATTCATGGAGATTTACAGCGGGATGCAGTTCAAATACAGGAAAAACTTAAATTTGATATAGGTATTAATTTACTGTATAGTCGTTAAAAAAATTTAATGTGATTTTTTTTTAGGAGAAACCAATGATGGATTCGATGATGAATATAGGTATGCCGGAAGTGAGAATCCAAAAATAATGATAACGACATCACATGAACCATCTGCTAGATTGAAAATGTTTGTGAAAGAGCTAAGATTAACAATACCAAATTCCCAACGGATGAATAGAGGAAAATATGAATTAAAACAGATTGTACATGCTTGCAAATCCAATGATGTCACAGATTTAATAATTGTTCATGAACATCGTGGAGTACCCGACAATCTTGTCGTATGCCATTTGCCACATGGCCCAACTGCATTTTTCAATATATCTGGTGTAGTTATGCGCCATGATATACCAGATATTCAACACATGAGTGAACAATTTCCTCATTTAATATTCCATAACTTTAAAAGTTCTTTAGCGCAACGTGTTACAAAAATACTAAAACATCTTTTCCCGGTTCCAAAAACAGAATCTAAACGAGTAATAACTTTTGCAAATAATGACGACTTTATTTTATTTCGTCATCACACTTACCAATATGTAAATAAGGAACTAGAGCTCCATGAAGTTGGGCCTCGATTTCAATTAAAATTATATCAAATAAAATTAGGAACTTTGGATGAGATAAATGCAGCTGCCACTGAATGGGTTTACAGGCCTTATATGAACACATCCGTAAAGAGACGGTTTTTATCTGATGAAAGTGGTTGGAGCGAGGATTAAGTTGGCTGTGCAAAAAAAATAAAAGTTTGACATGGTCCTGTTCAGAAATGCATCACCGCGCTGCGCTGCATATGCGTTCGTGAAGACATCACTGCAAATGTTTGCTGTTTGAAAATATATTACAGAAGCAGATGTCGCGCAAACAAATCTTAGGGACTATTTCACCAATCCTATTTTAATATTCAGTCATATTTTAATACATATTCGGACATGTTCTGTAAATCGAAATAAAGTGGATTTAAAATCGTAAAAATTTTGAAAACGAGTGTAAAGAATGTTCATGAAACTATTCCTTTTTATATACTTCATACTTTGAGTACTAATTATCTTTACAAGAACCACTGTTAAAAATCGGATAAGCTTCAGCTATTTTGTAAATAATAAAGATCAAAATCTCGTTCGATTTCAATTGCACTTCATTTCGATTTGTAGAACATGCCCGATAATTTTATTTGAAATGAAATTCGAATTTAAATAAATTGATATTTAAATAGAATTGGAGAAATAGGATCTAAAACACGCATCACAAAAATGCGTGGTGCATAATCTGTCATAAATGAAACCAAACAGCGCAACAAACGCATCGTAAGCTATTCACAGATGTGCATAAGATTCAGCACAGTGATGCATTTCCCAACAGACCCTATGTTTGTGTATATCCAACGCAGTTATGACAAAAATTTTTTCTCTTCTCCCTTTTTTTTTTTTATTAAAATTCAAAGAAAAAGAAAAATTTTTTAAATAAATAAATATTCATTCGAAGTTTAATTTAAATTTAGCCAACTTTGGATTCATCGAATCATTTTTTGCACTTTTAAAACTATGCTTATATTGCGACCTTAGGAACACAAGGTTCTATTTGCACCTACACTATATGTAAGATAGAACCTTGTTGTCCTGTGGTCGCGATATGAGAATCTTTAATGAGACAATTTAAATTGTTATTTTATTGTGGAGCAGGGATGGCATTGACCAACAACTTTTAAAAATTGTACTTTTGTGACCTCAGTTGTACTAAATTTATCAAAAATTGAAAATCTACAGTCTAACATCAACAAACTAGAGGCCTGGTTGGACAAATGGAAAGTAAAGGTTAATCCAGCTAAATGCGCTCACTTAACTTTCACTCTCAGAAGACAAACGTGCCCAGCAGGCAAAATAAATAACGTCAGGGTTCCGGTAAAAAATTATGTAAAATACTTTGGAATTTATATAGATAGACGACTGACGTGGTCATGTCATATTGAAGCGAAAATAACGGCTATGAAACTTAAAGCCGCTCAAATACATTGGCTCCTAGGTCGAAACTCATACTTGTCTTCAGACAAAAAAATTCTCTTATACAAGTCCATCATAAAATCAATATGGACATATGACATCCAATTATGGGGTTCCGCATGCGCATCAATCATTCAAAAGCTTCGAAGAAGACTAGAATATTACGACGAATTGTCTGCGCCCCATGGTATATACATACGTAATGATACTATCCACAGAGATCTCAACGTCCCCACTATCCAGGAGGAAAGTAAAAAATATTCAATTAGCTACATAGATAAGATAATGGCCAATCCTAACTACCTAGCTCGGGGTCTGCTTCAGTTCGAAGGTCACCAGAATTTTTTTCTACCGTGTCAAAATTTTATCAGGAAACTAGTTTTTGTCGAAATTAACCAGTGAAAAAATTTTGGCTTTTTCCTCAAAATTTTTCTTTTCACTTTTTCTTCAATGAAAAAGCAAGCAAATTAGCTAAACAGGCTTTTTTGGTTTTCATGCGACATTGATAAACGACCCGCACAGCACAAAAATAACATAAATATTGAACATGTTGCATACGCTCGTGATCCATCAATATTTTAAAATGCATCGCGATCCAAATATCACGATATTTATTGAACGTGTAGCAGTGCCCTAAATAAATATATTATTGAGTTTCAGCCAAATCGTATCATAAATTAAAAAAATGGCTCCGGACTCAACAAATTTACTGTCCAAGTTTGGTGTCAATCGGTCCAGCGGTTCTGGAGTTTTAGGAGCACATACACGGCTCAAACTTTTGCATATATGTACATACATATGTATGTATATAGATTTAGTCGGATTTTTTAAAATAAAGTATTTACGTACATACTGATTTTCAATTAGATATCGATAACAGAATTACAATTTTGATTATTAATATTTTGGTATGTACTTCACAATAATTGCAGCTTTGTAAGTTCAATAAGTCCTTTGTTTCGATTAAGCCGCAAAGAGTTGTTAGATTTTAATATCTCAATGTCAAGTTTTTTTGACCAACTTAATTTGACATTTCTTTGTTTAAGTGTTTGACAAATTCAAACATGGAGAGTTACAAAATTGAGCAGCGAGTTAAGATTGTTGAAGCCTTTTACGAAAAGTGGCGTTCAAATCAAAATGCATTTTGTGCATCAAATGTCCAAATTTCAGCAAACCAAAGGGTCTGTAGATATGTGAAAACACCTGTGCCTGCTCGCACAGTTTTTTCTGGCTGGCGGCGTCATCGAGCCAGTTACCGTGAAAGGTGTTCGATATCGGGAGATGATAACGGACTGATTGTGGACAGAAATTGACGAATGGACCTAGACGATATGTGGTTCCAACAGGATGGTGCCAGTCGCCACACAGCCAACGAAACAATGGCTCTTTTGCGCGAGAAATTCAATGGCTGTGTTATCTCACGTCGTGGCGATGTTAATTGGTTGCGACGATCATGTAATTTAAAACCGTTGGACTTCTTTCTTTGGGGATATTTAAGAGCTAAAGGGTGAGAAAATTCGGCACATAAACGATATTGAACCGTAATTATGACTCAGTAATTGCAAATATGGATATGCCACCGACGCCGTGGCGAGCATTTGACCCATATTTAGTTTCTCACATAATTTTGTCATAGATCCTTCTATAATAATAAAAAAATATTTAGATAATTCTCTGAAAACTTTCTGTTTTATTTAAGTGGCTCATAGACTTGCAATAAAATTGTTCAGTTTTACATATTGTACAATTATATCGCCAATGTGTATGTAATATTCGAAGGTGACACAATATATTTGTAACAATCAAAAGACTCTTGATTTTTATTGCACAAAGAAAATAAACTTAAATGTGTTGGAAACATTGTACAATGCTGTTATTCCTATAGATTATGTTCACCTTTTTATTGAATGAATGAAACCATTGTACGACTTATTGCATATTATAGAACAAAATGGCAATAATATGGCGAATATCATATGCAATAATATTGCAAGTGTATGGGCCGCTTTACAATTAACATCGTGCGTTTTTATGGACAACCTTATATTTTTTCATTGATATTTTTTGATAGCTGTAGCAACACATAATTAATTTTTTTTTACCATTTTCTCACAACGAGAGTAGGTATCACATATAATTAAAAAATAAGCTCATATACGGATATTTTACTCTTGAAGCTGATTCCTAAATGACTAGATTATGATACAAAATGCTAGCTGGGTTGTATGATATGGAATTTTACTTGAAAATAGGTCATACAAATAAAGCTGTGGGCTAATTCTGGCAGTCGTGATCGAATATTTTTTCGTTTCGAAAGCTATTTTATTTCTAATTCTTTCTGTCGATACTGAATAAATCGACAATTTTTTTTCAGTGTAGTAAAGCATTTATTTGAGTTTTCACAATACTGAACAAGTTGTATCGACTGAAATTAAATTGCTTACGAATCGAAAAATTATTCGATCACGACAGCAATATTTAAATTGCATTTCTTAAATTTGAGTGCTTATTGTGTATTCGGTTATAATTTAAATATAACGGATCATAAATGGTAACTAAACACATTTCTAATTTATAACAATCTCTACACCACCACCCTACACACAACAGCTGACTCTCAGTCTAAGGGGTGAAAAATGCTAGACAAATAAAAAACTGCATTTACAAACAACAAAGATCGAAGAAAAGAAAATTCTATTCAAATAGTAATTGCAAATCATTTCAAAACAGAAAAAACATGTTTTGCTGCTTAAGAAATTGTTTAAACGGCAACATACACAAAACAAATGCAATTGTCAGTAAAGTACGGGAACACGAAATACATTTGGATGCAGCACATATGGGTGAGTAGTGTTTGAAGCGAATGGATGTTTCAAATTGTAGGTATGTATGTTTTTCTATTTCAAGGTACGGAAGTAATTTTGCTCTCAAGTTATTTACGTATTACTGGCACGGGCGGATGTTTGGCCACTGCACCCCTGGTACAATCAAAATCTTATTTCGAAGTGAAAATTCAACAAAAGGGACTTTGGTCTATTGGTTTGGCCACAAGGCAGGCAGACCTGAATAAAAAGTTTGGGGGCCTTGATAAGGATTCGTGGTGTCTGTGTTCCGACAATGTGACCAGACACAATGGCGAAGAAAGTGACCCAGTAGTTGCAACAACAATTGAACCAAAAATACAAAATGGTGTTAGAAGTGACATGATACTTAATGGTTCAACTGTTCCTGGTTTGGTAGGTATTGAAGACATAAATGAGGATCTGCTGTTAACGACGGGTAAAAGTGAGAGCGATTTGGAGAAGGATAAAACAAAGACTGGTAATGATAGTGCTTTAAAGGAACCAGCGCACAGCTTTCCAGACGAGGGAGACATTGTAGGGGTTTCTTTTGATCACATTGAACTAAATTTTTATTTAAATGGCAAAAATCTAGAAGTACCGTTTCGTAATGTTAAGGCTAGTACAGTGTACCCTGTTATTTTTGGTGAGTTTTTTGAAAAATGGTTAAGATTCATGTGCGGTTTAAGATAAAGTGATATTTAATTTGTTTTACAGTTGGCAATGGAGCAATCTTAGACATTGTCTTAAATAATTTTCATTACGCATCGCCAGCTGGTTTCGAAAATATAATGCTCGAACAATCTTTATTGTAAAAAAAGTTGAAATTTAGTTCTATAAGTTTAAACGATTATAAAAAAATATATATTTAAAAAGATCAATAATTTCACACCATTTCTAAATGAATTTCAACACAATTCCAATGCCATTTCAAAAGTTTTGAAGTATAAATTTATGTTATGGAAATCGAAATTAAATCGATGGAGATTTTCAATGTGTATAATTATTTTAAAAAGTGAACGCAGCTCTTCCTGATTTCAAAAAAAGTTCTGGTAAAGGTTAGTTAGTAGTCCTCAAAATAATATGCAGACATTATTTTTAAGAACTTTAAACTCAGGATAGTTTTCGCAATTTGTTTGATTTAAATTTCGCTCGAATCGATTTCCAGAATGTTGATAATAGTTGTAAATTTCTGTGAAACAAACTTATAAATTGCAATTAAATTGGTAATGGTGTTTAAAAACAAAACACTAAAACAAAACTGTATCTCTAGTCTAAATATACATACATATATACAATTTCCAAAATTATTTATACTTATACTTCTTTATTTATCTCCTAAATTTAATATTTATATAAATAACTGATCTCATTTAAAAGTTAAACGAAAATATATAACTTACATTCCATTTTATACATGTTTACAACTCCACTGTAAATTGTTGTTAAAAGAAAACTCTTAAACGTTTCTTGCCAACACGTGCTTGTAATTAATTTATTAACTTATTATATTTATATATATACCTCCTTATGCAAAAAAAGTTGAAGTTCACATTAGTTAACCAATACATTAAGCCCAGCAATAGTATATGGGCTTAAAGTATTGATTCACTAATGCAAACTTTAATAACTGTTTTCGCATAAGACGGATAACCTTTATTCATGGCAAACTATAATAAAAATATGATTACAGTTATTATTATTAAAATGTTATATTTAAGAATTCAATAAAATGTAAAGACAATTATTTAATATTTTTGTGTTTCAGTCTTATTTAAAAATCAATATTCATATTACTCCTCATTTCCGCTTTCTTCATTTTCTGTATTACAATATTCATAATCCTCATCTTCATTATCATCATTTTCATCATCATCATCTTCCTCCTCTTCCACTTCAACATAATTTTTATGTTTAAGAGGAACAAGTAGAGATTCTAAAGCCAGCATTTGCTGATTGATATTTTCTATACCTTCCATATCAATTGAAGAATTTGAGTGTTGAATATTTATGGAATTTTCCTGTGCTGCAAGGGAAGTTGCATTAAGTCGTAAGGCAGCTTGAGCTGATGTTGTGGGTTGATCGTCGTTGAAATTGTTGGTGTAATGTTCGACAAGATTGGACTTTATATCAAGTTCTTCTACCTAAAAATATAATTGAATGTTTATTTTTAAAAAAGGTTCTATTTAGGGACTTTTTGAAAAATTTTTATTTAAAATAGAAATGAATGACAACAGACTGTTAAGAGATCGCCAATCTGGTTTCAGACCAAAGCGTGGTAGCATTACCGCTCTCACTGATGTTGTGGAAGAAATTCGGGGCAATTTGGAGAATTTCTATATTGGTTCTATTGGATCATTCTAAGGCATTCGACAGCGTTCATCATTCCATTCTTTGCATGAAACTAAGGAAATTTTTTGGGTTTTCGGCACTTGCAGCTAGTTTGATGCAGTCCTATTTATCTGATAGAAGTCAATCTGTGGTGAATAATGAATTAACTTCTCGTCCGTTAACAGTAAATAGAGGGGTTCCACAGGGATCAATTTTTGGGCCCTTGTTATACTCAATGTGTGCTAATGATCTTCCGCAGCAACTGCGATACTCTTGTGTACAAATGTATGCTGATGATGTTCAGTTATACCTTAGTTGCACAAGGGACGTATTACTAACAGGGTTAGATCACATAAATTTTGACTTGAATCAAATATTTTCCTGGGCATCTGCTAACGGTTTGAGAATCAACCCGAGTAAATCAAAATGTTTAATTATATCCAAGAAAAGTGTAAGAGTTGAGACAGATGTGAATGTTGTTATTGGTGGCTCAAGAATTGAGATTGTGAATACAGCTAGAAATCTCGGAGTGAAGTTTAATAGCACCTTAACTTGGACCGATCATATAAATTAGGCTTGTGGTAGAATATATAGTATGCTGCGCGCTTTATGGCCAACACAGCACTTAACACCGCGATGTAAGAAAATTTAACACAACTTACAATAACATTGTCCGTTATACTTATGGCCTAAGGAGGTTTGATAGAATATCATCATATTCTCGCCGGTTTACTAGCATTTCTTTTATCAACGTTTTAAAGTTGAGAAGTTTAATTTTTCTTCACAAAATAATTGTAACAAAAGAACCAGTGTATCTATGTATATGAGCGTTTAAGATTTGAAAGATCGAGAAGGGGGAGATATATCTTACAATTGCGATACCACACTCATTTTTCAGAATGTCAATTCTTTATTTCGAGCTTACGTCTCTGAAATCAACTCCCTAATTATTTGCAGTGCACCGACAACGCAATGAAATTTAGGAGATTACTTATTGAGTACCTTAAATAGAACCTTAAATTTTTAATATATGTATATTAGGGTGTCCCAAAAAATTATTTATTTATGATTTTCATTGGTGCTCAATCAAAATTTAAAAGCTTATAGGGTAAAGTATTTTTGGTTTTTTTTTAAGAATTTTCGGAATAGGTTTAGAGGTCGCGCAAATGGAGGTTTCATAAAAAACCAGAGTTTTCGGCCTTTTTTTTAACTTTACGGATAACTTGGTTAATACCACGAGTTTCTGCACTCCTGAGGAAACAGTTTT
This sequence comes from Pollenia labialis, assembly GCA_949318255.1. Classification (NCBI taxonomy): domain Eukaryota; kingdom Metazoa; phylum Arthropoda; class Insecta; order Diptera; family Polleniidae; genus Pollenia; species Pollenia labialis. Next base: position 56,749,374 of record OX439139.1, on the reverse strand, counting down.
AAAGAAAATTATCCAAGCTTTATTCCTGTGTGAAAAACTTATAAGTTTTGGTGATGAGGTTACTCATTTAGATACCCTTAATTGCAATTTGTCGTAGTTTTTTCAAAAATTTTGTAATAACGCTTTACAACTTTTTAAATTTAAATGAAAACGAAAAAAACTAATGATGCAGTTTGAAAGACAAATTAATTCTAATTAATATGAATAAACAATTTTTAAATTTATTCTTACCGTTCCTGAGTTATACCCGTTTTTATCTTTATACCCAGTATATTTTATTAAAAAATCTTTGCAGCATTTGCATTTTTGTCGGCGGTTTGGAGGGATCAAGGGCATCTAAAATTTTTCCCACAAGCCACACATTTCTTGTTTTCACAAAATTCATATATATTTTGAATAAAATTACACATTTTTGAACTAACAAAAAAATAAAAAAAAAATCCTTACCGGTACGTCGACGAAAACTTTTATACATATATGTGACGCGCAAATATAAAGGGACATAAGGGAAAAACCCGGTTTTGTTCAGGAGAGTCATTTTGGTGTACCATCACTTCATAAAACGCGCATATCTCTGGGAGGGAACACTTTTGGTTCATAGGATCGGTCTCATTCGATGCTCAGATGATGTCCCCATCAAAAAAAAAAAAGTAAAAATTATTTTTTTTACCCTTAGGTCCCTTTCTCTATGCGCTGCCACATACACAAAAAACTTTTCTATTTGATTCGTCGGTCAGCTAAATCAAAAAATTGTGTTATGTAAAATCGTATAACGACAATATTATAGCGGAGAATACACATAAAATAGAAAGTGAAAATGACAGCGTGTAACGATTTAGATCAATAAATGTCAGAAGTTAATGACAATTAAAACCCAACTATAAAAATTTATGGAAATATACAATAATTATAACGAAAAAAGTATCACCATTTTTAAGGTACAAACTATAAAAATAGTGTAACTCGGAAACTGTAGGACAAAATTCCATTTTTGTTTTTCTTAATTGTTTAGAACTTATCGGTATTTAAAATCGCGTCACTAGTTTTTATACCTTTCATATAAATTTGGGAAGTTCTTAAACCGTTTTTTGCAGAATTTGTTAAAAAATTACAAAAATACTTAATATGTGGAATCGTAATGGACAAAAATATTGCCGGAACTTAAAGTTTTTGCATATGGAAATAAAGTTTGGGAAATTTTCTTTAGAAATATTCGGTCAAAAAATTAAATGAACGTGGTTATTGACAAAGTTATGAGTCAAGTTTGAAAAAAGCCCGAAACCCCAGATTTTTAACAAAGACTTGAATTGCGCGACCTCTAAACCTCTTCCTAAAAATCTAAAAAAAAAATTCAAAAATACTGGACCCTATAAGCTTTCAAATTATGCACGAGCCTCTGACAAAAAAAATTTTTGGGACACCCTAATGTATATGTTATTTTTTTCTTTAAAAGTATTAGTAATTTCTTTTTTTTTATTTTTTCTTCTCTTTTTATAAATGCATGTATCTTAGACTGGCCATAGCGTTATATAGAACAAATTAAAAATGTTAAATCCAAAAGTTTTCGAACTGAAAAATATGAGGTTGGGGATAACAATCATTATGAATATTTTAATTTTGTTTTTTTTTTTAGTTCCAAGTACCTCCGGGTTGAGCCCAAACTTTTATTACATTACCCATTTATCACTATTTTTGTTCCTGTTTATATTTAAATAACAACAAAATCTGACTTTATGTTCCCAACTGAATTTCTTCGATACCTATAATTATTACCTTTCCAATGAGCCGCAATAGTCTGCTGATAAACTACGGATATTCTTGCCCGGAATACCATAAAACCAAAGTCCAAAGAAAAAAAATTAACTTTTTAATATTATACTAATGACGATTTTTTGTGGGATGAAAAGTTTTTTCTGTCGTGCTCCACAACTTGAAGCAAATACTGCTTATCCTCTTCGTCGTATGTCAATGCCCGATTGAAATCTGTAATTAGTTTTATTGCTCTTTCTGCCGGGTCATTTACAACGGTTAAGTGTTGGCATATTCGTTTTGCGGTGCAGTATTCTTCTTGGTCCTTCCAAATTGATGGATCCAATTCAAAAAATGTCACATCGATTTCTAAACGATGGAAAAAACGCTTGGTGCGAGGAGTAACGAAATAACTTAAATCCTTGAAATGACTATCATTTGACATCAAACACAATTCTCAAACGGGTTTCAATTGCTTAATTTAAACATTTAAATTCAAATTTATAATGATTTGAAAATAAACATTTGACATTAAATATTTTATTAATTTGATGTCAAATTAGTATTAAATTTTAAATTAAGACCAAAACTAAACTTGGCAATACTAAAGCGAAAAATATATCGTCATCTAAAAGACCTAATAACCTATCTGCAAAAATTTCAAAATTGATTTTTTATGGATTTTTATTCCTTATATCATAACGCATATGTGTGCAAAATTTTGAACATATAATATTACAAATGACAAAGTTTTTCTACCTAGAGGACCGTTACGCACAAAAAAAGAGAAAAATAAATCATCAAAAATCACGATAATGAAATTTAAACAAACATTACGTACCAGTAAAAGAAACTACTACTTTAATTATTTAATGTATATAATATTCATGTGTAAAGAAATTTTTATTTATTCATACTAATTAGTACTGCAGATAGGTTATTTGGTTTCAGATTTTTCCAATTCCAAAAAACCTAAGTGTCATAACATAAGCTGTGATTAGAAAAACAAAATTTTCTCACCCGATATAGATTACTGGTTTCATTTTAATCAAAATGTGTAATTTTCGTTTCAATATCGTTAATAGTTCCAATTTTATAACGTTTTTTCCCTCTCCTGTAAACTTTTGAAAATTTCAGATAGGTTATTTCGTCTTTTAGGTGACGATATGTACATTGTATGTAAACATTAAAAATTGCGATTAAAGTTAAATTTTTACTTCGTGGTTAAATGTGTTTTACAAGTGAACGAATTATTTCTTGTGAAAAATAAAAATTATTTTTGTGTAATTATAATGATTAAGAATACGAATTTAGAAAAATAAAACGGTAAAGTAAAGAAATTAAAAGTTTATTGTATGATCGCGGTGCTACAATCCTCAAAATAAAAGGGGGTCAATTATTTCGTCTTTGCAAGAATTAGAGGACGAAAAGAACATTATTTCATATTTTAGCTATGGTGCCGAATGTTTATCTCACAGTTTATTTAAATAAATAATGAATTATAATTAAAAAAATTAAATATTTTTTTTTTAAGTTTCAAATTGTATTTTAATCCACATTTGAAAATTACGTTTAAAAGCAAGTTGAAAATAAAGGCATTTTCAAATTAAATCATTACAGGTGATTGATTCGGGACTCTATTCTGATAATTTCTTATGAAAGTAGACCCAAAAAGAAGAATTTCTGCATAATTTAAATAATTTAAAAATTAATTTGAAGTTAGTAAGTATCGTATAGGGGAATTTGTCACGTTTTAGGCTCTTTTGTTTGTCATAACTCGAGAACCACTAGTCCGAATAAGCTAAAACAGATTTAAAAAAAAATAAGAGTTACAATTCCTTTAATCTGTTTATACAACGTTTCGCTACATAAGCAACAGTTTCGCAGTTATAAATAAATGTATGAAGAAAAAAATATTTTAAATTTTTTATTTTTAAATCATAAAAAATCCAAAATGGTAAAAAAAAGTGCCAAGTCCTATTACTTTCACGTAAAGTCGCATAACCTATGAACAAAATGACACATAAATGATGAAAATCGATGAACGCGTCTCGCTTTTATTCACAATTAATTAAAGGTATGAATTTCAAAAATTTGCTTGAGATATTCTTTGGAAAAAACCAGGCCTGTGGAGTCGGAGTTGATGTTTTAGTGCCGGAGTCGTAGTACCCACAAAAACTCGCGACTCCGACTCCAAAGTTTTTCGGTATAAAACATTTAAAAAAAATTTCCAAAATAAAAATTATCTTCTTAAAACACATTTAAAATTTAAATAAATGGTTTATGAATACTGCTCTTATGTGCTGTTTCCAAATGACAGGCGATGGACTGAGTGCTTTTCACATACAGGGGTGTGCTGGAAATCGCAAGCGTAAAACGCAAGAATTTTAAAAGTCGTTTTTAAATAAGATTTTTGTAATAAAAGAACACAGCACATTAATGTTTGCGTACGGTAATTTCTTCTCAAAAACTCTAATTTTTAGAAGGTCGTACGGTAATGAAAAAATAAAAGTTAACATCACTGAGTCTCATATACATTTAGCATCAAGATTATAGTAGGAGTCGGAGCCGGAGTTGCACTTAAAACATTTCAGCATTTGGAGTCGGAGTCGGAGTTAGTACTTTTTTCGGACTACTCCACAGCCCTGGAAAAAACATTGATGACTTTTCTTCGATATTACGAACTTCGTTATAACGAAAAACTCAATATAAGGAATTTTTAGCTGAGTCCCTTGAAAAAACCTTTTTATTGCAAATTTTTTCATACAAAAATGCTCTATAGCTATAACGAAGAAATTCTGAGCTATAAAGCCTGTATATAGCGAAGTATTTGTTCAAAAGCCTCTATACAAAGAAATTATAACTGAGAAATACATATGTACATATGTATAAAAAAAAAATTAAGTGTGTAAGTCATAAAAATCCCGTTATCAAAAGCCTCTACATAACGAAGTCTTGACCTATAGCCTCCATACAACGAAGTTAGAATAAAGCAAAATTTAATTTTAAGCAAAACGGGGAAGTCCCTTTAAAAAAAAACGAAAGGTACGTAAATGTCTTTGCATATGTAAAGCGCCACAAATGTAGTCCAATCTGTTTTGGTTCTTTGCCAAAATTAGTGTATTAAAGCGTAAATCAATTTCTATACGCAAGAAATTGCAGAACAATTTAATATACCGCCGAGTACTCTTTCTACAATTTAAAAAAATCGGGAGAAAGTGCCAGTGTAGGTGATGAAGTTTGTTCTGATTGGAAAGCATTGTTACCAAGTTTGTTGGCAGAATGTGAGCCGCACAATATTTTTAATGCAGACGAAACTGGACTATTTTTTAAATGCGCACCAGACCGAAAAATGGCGTTTAAATCCGAAAAATGCAACGGTGGAAAACATAGTGAAGAAAGATCCTAATTTTTTGAGGCACTGGATTCTACACCGCAAAATACATTTGACAGCTTAGCATTTGTCGAAAAAAATATTGATGGTTGCATTCTTAACTTGCGTAAACAAACAAAAATTACGCAATATTTTACTAAAATGTAATAAAATAAACAAATAATAAAAACATAATTTTTTATTTACCTCTTAAATAGTGAATCTTTATTATGTACGTAGTACTTTCGTGAAAAATAGAATTTGGACAAAAAGAAACTGTAGTTATAACGAATTTTTTTCGTATTTCTTTAAATTTCGTTATAGCAAGGTTTCACAATGCATATGTATAACGAATCAATAGCTATAACGAAGTATTTTTCGATCCCCTCTAGATTCGTTATATCGAAGTTTCACTGTAATAAACAAAAGGTTATTTGATTTTTATGATTGCGGTAGCAAAGTAATAAGCGTGAGTGGACAATTAAAGGAAAAGAGGAAATTTTATGAATTAAAGATTAACAGCCGTATTCATAAAAATTTATGAATGGTTAATTAACCAAATATAAGGCAAAATTGCTAAAGTTGTATTCATAAACGAAAAATAGTCCATTAAACCTTTAATAAACCATTCATAAAGTAAGAAAATTTTTGTTCGATTTACCCTCCTTTAAACCAAAAATAAAATGAAATTTTGATAAGTGTCTGCATTTTATGATATTATTTTTGTGAAATATGTGCAAAAATAATGAAAAAAATGTTTTATTTATTAAAATGGACATGTTAAATACATTTAACTAATTTTTTTTTTATTTTAGACAACCAATTTAAAGTTATATGGTTAATTATTGTTCATTGTAAAAAAAATTCACTGTACGGAAATTCATTATACGAACTCGGCCAACTGATGTTACAAGTCAAATCATTAACATTTTTGTTTTCATTTACGGTACATTTCTTATTTTCTTAATAAATAGTGTTGCGAAAAATAGTTCACTATATGGAGACAAAAGCACACGTAAAATGTATTTTTGGTTCCAAAATTTTGTTCATTGTAAAGAAAAATTCACTGTATGGAAATTCATTATACGGAGATCAAAATACATTGAAAGTGGAACGAAAAAGTTGTGTTCTTGATTTAAGTTCATAATAAGGAGAACTTCATTGTATAGAAGTTCACTATAAGGAAGTATTAAACTGTATTAAAAAATCTGAAAATTAAACACCGTTTCAGGAGAAAAATTTATACAAAACACAATTTTTATTTATCTTAGTTTTGAAATTCTACAAATGCAGCTACTCGGAGGATAATTATATCCAGATGCCGATTTCTAAATTTTTTCTAAAAATATTCTGCAATGACCAACCGACATTTATTCACAGGCACATATAGAAATAAGAAGATTTCGAATTCATATGTCAATCGGGATGAAATATGAATGTATGTGTTTTCTAATTTGTAATCTTAAAAACAGATAAAAATATACCGAAAGATTCGGCCATGTTCTAGAAATCGAAATGAAGTGAAATTGAAATCGAGAGATTTTAAGTTCAATTATTTACAAAATGTCCGTAGTTTTTCCTGGTTTTAAGAGTTGTTGTTGTAAAGCTAATTGATACTCATAAAATGAAATTGATAAAATGGAATTTTTGTATGAACTTTCAGTACAGGGCCGTTTTTAAAATTTGCTCGATTTCAAATCCACTTCATTTGAATTTCTAGAACATGACCGAATGAAATGTTTTCGTCGAAAATGTTGTTTACTTTTATTAAAATTTTGGATGATTTTGTTATTCGTGCTTAATTTCCCAATTTTTATTTTTGATAAAAACACTGAAATTTATTGTTGATGGGATAAGCTATTTCTCAAATGAATCTTCAAAGTTGTTAATCTTATCTTATAATGCAAAGATGTATGTAAACGTTTTAGATTATATGAATATTAGTGTGTTTCAAAAAATTACATATATTCGCTTAAGATACCATTTTTCTACTAAAACCACGAAAATTCAAAAATATTGTTCGAAAAAGGATCATCTCCGGAAACTCTTATGAGCATTTTCTCCTTCAAATATAACGGAGTCTTTAAATTTAAGGAAAAAACTCTGCTTCAAAATCAAATGGTTTAAGAGATATTCAGTTTTTATATCTCCTGACCACTTTATATTTTGGTACCTAAGCCCTTTTCGAAATAAATGATTCACTTTCACTTGAATGCGATTTTCAGTAACTGGCTGATATTTTTTGGATATTTTGACATTAAAAATATCTATCCAAATTCAATTACTCATGCCGAGTAAGGATTAATACCATCTTTGTTATTTTAAACAACAAATTAGAAGTTAATTGTTTGACATGCTATTTAAACTATCAAGAGTCTTATTGAAAATTTACAAGAGATCAAATACTGCAACTATTAAAGATATATAAGTACATATGAATATAAACGTATGTTCATATGCATATTATTTCGTGTAAAATCAAATGACATAAGTCCGGAGGTACTTATGTATGTATCTAGACAATGCGAATTTTTAAGTAATATTTTGTGAATAAAATTCTACCTAATGAATCGATTACCAAACGATTCTTCCATGAATGGTAGATAAATTTCGTTTATCAATGCAAGAAGTAGAAATATTACAAACGTAAGTGGCAATGTAAAGAAGTTTCCACGGAACTAAAAAACCTGCAGTTTTAAACAAAAATCCTTAAATCTGCATTTTGCCAATTTTGGGCACAATTAAAAAAGATATGATGGCGATGATTTAATTTAATTAAATGGAGAAATGAGAAAAGAATGAGGGGTTTTTTGGCTTATGGCACCGTATACCATTAGGTCTCGAAAATACAGTATTTAACCAAGCACAAAAGAGGGGAGTGATTTTTGAGATGGCCAGGAGGGGAATCCTGTTCAGTTTGAGATTTTGGGCAGGAGGGTATTCTGCTTTCTGGGGATTTTAAATAAAAACCAAAGACAATTATCTTTAATTCAGATTACTTACATATTATTTTTTTTAATACATACATATGTTCTTATTTTGTGGTATGTACAATGGTGAAAAAGAGTTGTTGAGGATGTTGATGGGGAGCCGAAGGATTACTGGGCGGTTTGGTAGCTCAAGAGGAACTGACTAGAATTCAAAAAAAAATTCTCATTAAAACTTTCTCAAACGCGGCGAATATTAATAATAATAAGCCTTGCTCTAAAATTAATTTGGCTCTTAATAAGAAATCTCCAACTGCAGCGTATATTTGCAATACTTTTCAGTTCCGTCAAATTAACTTTCTTTTTATCATTAAAATCAGACAGCCTGTTAAATTCGTTTAATGTTGAACGTCGCCAAGAGTTGTTCGGCCTTCCTCGTCTTTTTGCACCCTGGGGGTTATATGTAAGCGCTCTTTGGCATATGTTGTCATAAGTTGTACAACATTTTTCGTTTTTTGTTCGACAGTTTTTGGTTTTGAGTTTTTTAAACCATGGACTTTTGTGCGCACAGTAAACTTGACGAAGTTCTCTACAAGTTAAGCCAAGGCGAATTAATTAGAAAGTGTGGCAAGGCAACAGTGTTTTTTCGGTGGTCAGCTTGTCAAAGTTTGTATACAAACTTGGTATGTTTTCATGTACACAAACCTTATTGTACCCTCCACCACAATTAGTTGTGAAGTAGGTATATTAAGTTTGTCATTTCGTGTGAAACTTTTTTATTAATCATCTCAGACCCCATAAAGTATATATACCTATTCTGAATACTTGATTAATTCTAAGTCGATTAAGCTATGTCCGTCTGTTGAAAACACGCTCACTTTCGAAAAACTCAGCAGTTTGGGAATGGAAATCCAGCCAAATCGGTTCAGTAGGATCAGATCTATGATTCAAAATGTGGCACGTCGCAGTTTCAAAGGACTAGAAATGCCACTGTGAAATTCCGTGAAGATTGGTACATAATTTACCATAGGCCCCATATAAACCCTACTCCCGGAAAACAGTTTAGTACGCCTAAAATCATAATTAATAATGCTATCATAACAAAATTTGGCACGTCACAGTTTCAAAGGACTAGAAATGACACTGTGAAGATTGATCCATAAACCCCGTATAAACCCTACACACGGAAAACAGTTTGGTACCTCCAAATCCGTAATAAATAATGCTATCAGAATACAATTTAATACTTCACAGTTTTTTGGGACTAGAAATTACACTTATAAATTCCGTGACGATCGGTCCATAATGTACTATAGGCCCCATATTAAGCCCAATCTGGTAAATTAATTAAATATGCATAAAACGGTGCAGGTATAGATATGACGGTAAAATTTTTCCAACTTAGCATGCAATTTTGTGATATACGGTCAGTAATTTACCTTATATCCCATATTTAGCAGCTTTTTGAAATTTATTTTTTTTAATACCAGAAATCTGCAGAATTTTGGTATGATTGGTTCATAACTTACCAAGGCTTCAATATAAATACATCATCTGAAAATTATTTAAGTTCGGCTTAAACTGTTACGAATCATGATATTTTACTCAAGTTAGTTAAAATTGCAAAAAAGCACACAGCTTTCTGACTGTCGGTCAATAATTTAATATGGGTCTAAACCGCAACATATTTTAACGCTGATATCTGTTTTATAAAGATAAATTAATTATAAATAAATATCATATAAATATTACTCCTGAAATATTCGAACTAATGTATAGCACTCTAACTTGTTTTACTAGCAATCATGGTCCAATTAGTAGGTCTGCTAGAAACGCCTGCTGATTTTTTGCAGAGTTGTGTTTTTAACGTGCAATTGTTTTTGACATTTTTACCATTTTTTACACAAACAATTGATTTTGTTCTTGAGATCTTCATCATTTTTGACACATACAATACGCCATGCTAGCAATATTTTTGACAATCCGACCACATAAGCTGTGTGACCTCACCAAATCCGTAATAATCAATTCGCAATTAAATAAATATCCGCGATTTATAAAAGTTGTTCTGGTGAGTGAGTCTTTGCATGGTGATTTGCCAAAGTATACTGAAAACGTCAAGCACAGTTCATCGGCATGACAGTTAGTTTTCAGGTATTATCAGGGGTCTAATCACCGCATACGCTGTCGAGCAAAATTGATCGAAATTATTTATTTTGGTATCATGAATTTCGATAAAGAATGAAATTTATTGAATTTGAAATAATAGCATTCGATATCGAGTAACTTGACATTACATTTCTCGAGTTTTCATTCGATACGATAGTATCGAATGCGGTGATTAGACCCCTGAAGTTCTATATGCCTAAAAAAATACCCTTTATATGTAAGTACACCATCTTGCTTAAAGTATGTAAACACGATATAAATTATACTTTGCATATATGTATGTAACCACTACTTCTCCGCATATTCTTGTTTTATACAACAGCATCTGCTAAAACACTACTTTATAATTCATATGAAATTACATTATATTTTTACCTTTAACTCATTAATGCTTTCGTTTACTTTGGACAGTAATTTTGCCACTATATTTTCAACTCTTGCCAACTGATACTGTTCTTTCTGTATCGATTGCACTCTTAATTTCTGCGATTTACCCCTCATTTTTTTAATGAAATTTTTGTTATAAAATTACAAATGTTAACATTATTATTTAGAAATCAAATCAAGTTTTAAGAGAAAATAAATTAATTTATTTTCTTGTACTATTAAACAAAACCACAGAAACAAAACAATTCTTTAAAAAAAACTATTGGTAATCAGCTGGTAGTGCTACCAGATCTAGAAATAATATACTTTAATATGTAATAAAAATGTATAACATATCTTTAGGCTAAAAACGATATTTTTTTAAATGATAAACCAACAATTTTATTATTAGTTTTTTAAATATCTGCAAATAAATAAAAAATATTTTGTTAAAGTTAAAGCTTAATGATTAAGACAATTTTATTGTCTTAATACAAATTATTGTTTAATCTATATACATATATATGTATATATTAAATACTTTTGTCACGGTGTTTGTTATTGAACTCCTCCGAAACGGCTTAACCGATTATAAAGTTGCCTACAAACAAAGTAACATTTGTCGAAACATGGGCTTGCTTCACTTAATGTTGCTACGTGTGTGGAATGTTTCAGGTTAAAATTCGTGTTCAGCGTTGCCACAACCAAAAAAATTTTGTAACCAAAATGTAAAAATAAAGTACCCAAAAGCGAAAAAAAGTAACCAGAATTATTTTGTATCAAAAGTACCATTTTATTCGCACTTCAGTTTAAAATTTTTAGTGCAGGTGGCACCTCCTATTCAAAGTAAACACCTATTTTCGTTAATTTTAAAAGTTTTATGAGCTAGAGCAAGGCCCATTGAAAAGGTCTGTGCAAGAAGCCTGATGATCATTGTTTATGTTCTTTTTAGTTGTCAAAAGTTGTTTACATGTGCATGTATACGTTTATGGTATGCCACACATACACGTTTTTTCCTTTTGCTTTGTATATGTGGTAGTAAATTTTTGACAACTAAAAAGAATCGTATTTTGTTTTTGTACAAGTAAGCAGACCTGATAGATGGGCCTGGAGCTAGAGCTTTCAACCTTTTTGTATAAAGAGTTCTTACATTTAAAGCTGTGTGTTATAGTATCTGCGAAATTGAGCTAAATTATGCGGAAGATCTTTTATACATATATGCCCGGTGGAAATATAATACAGTAGAATCCCGATAATTCGTAATCGCAAGGGACCGGCCATTTCTTACGAATTATAGGGGTTTTCGATTTAACGGGGCTAAAATAAAATAAATTCGAATTAACGGGGTTTTTCAATTTATTTACTTAAACGATAAAAAAACATAAAAAATTGGTTAAAAAGAAAAAATATATAAAAATTGCTCATGTGACAAACCGATCTTAAGAAAATAAAGAAACACACAAGGAAAAAAACCCACGCAAAAAAAAAATAGCGGTAAATCCCAATTTACACTAGGGACATTTCTTGCCGTACAGACGAAGTTTTATGGCGAGGGGTCGAAAAGGTAGAGTGTGTAGTACGTGACTATCTGTACTGGACATTTTTTCATTTCTCTTTCTTACTTTTCGTAGTTTACATACAAGTATTAATTTCTGTCTGACTTCTAATGTTTCATATGTAAACGCTTCAGGTAAGATTAAAAGGGAATTCCAAAAATGTCCGGCAAGAAATGTCCCTAGTGTAAATTGGGACTAAACAAAAAATCATTCTTTCCATGTTTCTGTTGTTTTTATTACGAATTATAAGTGGTAGTTAGCAAACAATTACGATTTATAAGAGGCAAAGAAGATTTTATTTGAAAAAAAAATTACGAATTAGCGAGGGGACCAAAATGTATGGACATTTTACGAATTAACGAGATTTTTTCAAGGGACCGACAGTTTATTACGAATTATCGGGAATTACGATTTATCGGGGTACGAATTATCGGGATTTGACTGTAATAGTAAACGTTGTGGGATCGGAAGGCTCTTTGACCTTATCGTTTTATCAAGAAAATGGTTTTAGTCAGAACTATGAAGCATTAAGAGTTAAGTTAAATTTTAAGGGCCGATGTTGAATGTGAACCACACCTAAACTTTAAGTTTTTTCTGCGAGAGCTTCAAAAGCACCTCACTCCACAACTGATCTCAACAAAATGAGGAAGAAAAACAGCCAACATCCCCACAACATTGTGTTTGGAAACATAAAATATCAAACAATTTTGATATTTGAGAAACCAAAAAGTTAACACGAATTTTAACTAGAATCATTGCCACACACGTAGCAACATTTAGTTAAACATGCCCATGTTTCGACAAAAGACACTTTGAGGTAGGGTGTTTCCAAAGTAACGGTCGCTGCCGATTTTCGGAGATTTTTTAAATAAAATTACAAACTTCCCAAATATCCCACGAGGATTGCTCGATTTTGGACTTACGAAAGCTCAAGCAACGGCAGCAACAAAAAGAATTCATAAAAAAATGTAATTTCAATACTTTTTTTGACCATTAAAAAAGTAACGGTCGTTACTGTATAAATGTGCTGTTTTCAAATGTCGGAAACAAACATCATGTATTGTAAAATTTTGCGCAGGGTATGTCAAGTAAAATATCTGATTAAATTCTTTGAAATGTTTTGTTTAAGGAATGGATTTATTTTCAAACCAAAGAAATAAGTTATCAAAAAAAATTTTTTTTTAAAGTAACGGTCGTTACATTTAAAAAAGTTAACAGTTTCTTGTGTTTGAATTTATTTATTATGGTTAAATCAAGGTAGCTTATTTTTGTAAGAATAAAGAAAACTAAAGTTAATCTTTCGGAAAATGACAGATACATTTATTTTGTATAATATTAGAGGAAAACAATTCGAAATAATAATTTCATTTTGACCCCTTACATTTTCTGTAGAAACACCCAGTATAAATAAATCAGAGTTGTAAGCCATGTTGTAAACCGCTATTATATTTAAGTATGTATATAAGTAGACACCTAAACCTCCCAAACAAATCTAGCACTTATTTTCGTCTACTTGCAAAACTGTATGAGTTACAGTTTGCAAGCATTTGAAGAATCTACAGACTTTAAATCTATGCAAATAACCAGGTTTCATATTGCCCCAGTAGGAGTAGATAAAGATAGTGGTTATTAACACTTCAAAGTATTTATAGCTAATATGGCTTTGTTGATAATCGGTTACATAAAAAATAAATGTGTTGCTTTCATGTTTTTTACACATACTGCTTGTCAAAATTCACAAAAATTTAAAGCTGTGAAGTAGGCTGTCGCAATTTTAAAGCAAATTATTTTCAAATGTCATAAAGAAATCAACTTATAAAGGCAATCGAAAAATGCTCATAAAAATTGTAATAAACAAATAGAATCTGGGAATTTATTTCTCATGGTAGTACATTTATTATATGGGTCAATTTAAAAAAAAACGTACACATCGAGTTTTTTTTTGCTTATTTTTAAAGTTTTTTCAATTCGCCTGTAAGAGTGGCAAATTTATGTAGAAATTGATGAAGAATCCAGTGGTACTTTTAGGCTCTCAAAAAAATCAATATTTTTTGATTTTTTTAGGTTTTCTATGATTTCGATCTTGAGCGTCACACACCAAATATGTATAAGAATTCACTAAAAATGCAAAAATATTTGAAATTCAAGCTTACTACGATGATCTTTTGTTTCTCAAGATTGACTTTTGTGAAAATCACCTTTTTGATTATAAACACAAAATCACGATTCACTTTGATTTTTAATTTTTTTTAAAAGTGACTAGTTATTTTAAAATTTTAAGATGAAAATATGTAAATTTTTGTTGAAAAAAGACTTGAACTTAGAGGTTACTTGCAAAGTAATAGGCTTGTAACAATGTATTTAAAAAAACTGCAATTATAAGCGTTTTAAGGGAAAAAATCTAAGTGTGACGCTCAAGATATTTTGTGACACTCAAGAAATTTTTTTTGCACGTAAACAAGAAATAATGCCTAATTTAAAGTTTAACGAAAAAAAGTTTATTCTTTTACAAAAATTTAATAAAAAAAAAACAAAAAATCTTCAACAAACAAAAATTTTCATACAAAACTAAACATGTTCATATTCTTTGATGTCTTTAACAAAAATGGAAAAAAGGAAGTAAATCTTGAAGAAACTTATACACATATGTAAATATTTGACGCAAAACAATAACTTAATTTAATTTATAAATTTTCATTCGAATTCTTTATGAAATGACAAGCGGCTTTGTTTTTCTCATTCTCATTCAGTTTTAGCACTTTCGAATTAAGTTTGCGGCAGTTGCATAAGTTTCCGTTCCCCCGAATTTTTAAATGTCAAAAGCACGAGCAAGATCTGTAAATCAATTCACCTCTGGATTTTGTAATTATATGGTGAATATCGATAATACCTTTCTTCTTTCTTTTACATTCGCCATTACGCGCTTTATCGAGCCTTATTTTCTCTCGATATCTTCCTGCTCTTTCAACCACCGTTAATTTTGTGGTTTTACTCTTGTAAATAAAAAAATAAAATCAAAATTAAGCATTTAAAGGTATGAAGCAATATATATCAAAAGTGATGCTCATGAAATGTTTGCCTTTTTTGGTATTTTTATCGTAGGCAATTTTTTTCTCAAATTCACAAATTATAAAAAAATGAGTTGAATCCATGTAAACAATGATTGTCAACTTAAATTTTTTACATTTAATACATACATATATTCACTTTTAAAAAAATTAGCGTGACGCTCATGAAATTTTATCGCGCCATTACAATGGTGTTCACAAAAACTACGCAAATGCACACTTTTTTTAATTGATTTTTTCGCTTTTTCACTTTTGTAATAATATAAGTTTGTACTTTCCTTACTTTATTTATATGAAAATTGAAAACAAGTAATATTACTTGAATTATAAAAAAGTGACGCTCAATGCAAATTGTGGGGACAACATTTGTTTGCAACGCCAAATTCGCACTAATTCAGTTTTGACGACTATAACAAATCAAAACACAAGAAAGAAACGCAATAATTCGAAAACTGTTATTAAATGTTGCATATTTACTTTTTTCTTGGTTTTATTTTGTTTACTAAAAATTCTAACGGGGGACACATGCTTTTGTATGGAAGGAGTCAGAGGGAGAAACAAAACACCATTCTGAATAAACAAAAAAACAAACATACAAATTTGAGAATTCCGTTTTTTTGTTACATATTCCTCGCTGATCACTCTGACATTTTTGTTTTTTTTTTACCTAAAATAGTAGTGTAAAGTACGGGGACACAAAAATTGCGTTTTTTTTTCGAAATTGACCCATATGTATATAAATTTTCATATTATTTGAATGTGTAGTCTAATGGTGTTTTCTTTTCTACAAAAAAATGTGCTTTTTTTTTTTAAAAAAATTCAATTTGGTGTCTTTTTCTTAAATATTTTGCTCCCGAAAAGGGTGGCTTGTTTTATTCTAAAAAACTCATGCTTTTCGGGACACCAAATTGCATTTTTTTTAAAAAAGGCACCTTTTTTTTAGAAAAGAAAACACCATAAGTCAAATTACAATTCTCAAAAGCTTTTATACTTTAATAGAAAATATTTCTGGAAAATATTGAAGGAATAAGACTATTAAAGTATAAAAGCTTTTGAGGATTGTAATTTGACTTAGAATACACATTCGAATAATGTGAAAATTTATATATCGTCTCAAGAATTAAAGAACGCTGTACTGACAAAACATAAAATGTTCACCAGAGCCAAAAAGTCAGTAACGTAACAACATTAAGGAACAAATAATACAAATTCCGTGGTGAAAAATCTGTCAAACAAGAACTACGGATTTGGAGGACGGACTTAAAGAAAAGTTTAAAAACTTGCACTCTTTTACAGAATTTTAACCAATATATTTTTAATTAAAAAATTTTTAAGGTTAATCCTAATTTTTTTAACCGTGACTGCACATTTATATATCTGTAGTCACAAGCGGTTATCGCTTAACGGCCATTTTCACCAAGTTCGGTTATAAATAACCATCGGTTATAGCTGTCAACACATATTGGTAACCGGAACTTTAATTGAAAGTTAGTTTTAACCGAACTTGGTGAAAATGGCCGTAAGTCGACTTAAGAAACAATTAAGTTTATATTTGTTTTTATTAAATATTTCGTTATAATTTTGTATCTTAGCATTGTGCGACAGATAATTCTGATTCTAAATTACTTTTTTTCTAATGCAATTAGTTTTTTCAGAAACGCAAGCATAAATATAAATTTCCTTTTCTCAAAAACCATTTCGACTTAGGCGGTTATTGCTTGTAACCAAAGATATATAAAATTGGACCTCGAGCTTAATTAATTACATCTTTTATGTTAGAATAAAAAGGTCGAATAAAAATAAACTTAAATAAAATTGAATAACGTTGAATTAAGTCATATGATTTAATTATAAAGAAAAACAGATTCGGTGTACTATTAATAACTTGTGCGTCTTTATTCCTTATCGTTCGTCGATTTTTATTAAACACAGATTTCTTTTTCGGTAATAAAAATTTTCTTTTAATTTAAAAAGTACCTTTTATTTTCATTTCAATGTTTGTACATTCAGAAAAAATAAGAAGTCAAATCAAATTTTTTTTGCAAGATTTCGTTTAAATGTGCTAAATTCCCAGCTCGTTTTGTTTTATTAATTTAGCTATTGGCCAATTTTTGTTTACCAATTTAGATATTTCAAACCAAAATTTAATAATAACTATGTTATGTAAAATATTTCTTAGTTTATACAGATAAGGACATCGCTATTCGTACATCGCATAAATTACTTATATTCTTAAAATTATATGACCAATTAAAAAAAATTAAATTCAGTTTTGTTGATCAAAGATTATTATTCTATTTAAATGTAACACATATAGAAAGGAAAAAAATAGTAAAATATATAGGGAGAAAAGTATTTGTACATTTTGTGTGCACATATGTATAAGAACTTCTTATTTTTCTTAAACGCAGTATTTAGTTGGACCTCCATTCGCATACTCTTGACTACTCCTGGCGATTTTGGGTATGAACACCACTTTTACTCTCCTACAATTAGCCGGGACGTAATTGAGGGATAGGCAGAGTATGTACATAAACCTCATAAACTTCGTCAAACTCGATGAACGAATCATCGTATGTTGGTTCCTCAACTGTTGCGTCCGAGCAACCAGGGAAGTGCGTGTTAAGTAAAAACGCACTTTACATCACTTCCCCACCTGAAGCACAATTTTTCGCCACTTCACAAAATCAACAACCGGTCACTTTTAAGCACGGTTCATCGCCACTTCATTTGTTCCACAGCAACTACATCTTCACCCCCAACTTCACTCTTCAACACCGGTACCTTAACTTTTCGCCACTTTACAAAATCCACAACTTCACCGGGCATACTTAAAGATGACCAATCGTCACATTGTTTGATCTCCAACAACTTCGTCTACACCCCACTAATTGCAGCTCTTCATCTAAGAGCATCACACCTTCCATCCTTAACTCCCCATCTAAGTAGGAGTGTACCCCAACATATTCGCCCATAATTTGTAACTAGATTTATTACCCTTGGCTACTAAATTCAATTGTACGAAATAGGATCTCTGGTCGTGTATTGGGTTTCCCCAGAGTATGAACCATAAAAATGTTGAGAATCCTTAAGATAATTAACTACACCGCCCCCGGGGAAACCCATCAACAACTAAATTGTTTAAATGCATACTTAAAGACACCATTTTCGTTCCTGCTTAAACAATCGCCATTTAAAATCCGATGAACGACCGCCATTTTAGTGTATTTATATTAAATCTTCTAAATAAAAAGAAAACCTGCATTTTAGTTTAGCAATAACTTCCGTTTCAAATTGTAAAAATCGAAAGCCATTCCAGTTCCAATGAAATTAATCATTTCCAATAATAAGAACAAATTAAGAAAAAAAGTTAAGATAAAAAAAAAAAAATTAAGAAAGATTCAAAAAAATATTACTTAAGAAATTTTTTTCTTTCCCTTTCTTTTGGAGAATTACAAAATCTTGTGTAAATATAAGAAACACAGATACAGAAATAACCCGTGACTAAATAAACGTATATGTACATTAAACACACTGAAAGAATTAACATTGGCAGAAGATAATCAGATAATGCGAAGCAAAAAAAATTATTAAAAGCAGCGAAACACCAACGCAATTAAACAATGGCAATTTTGTAAAGGTATCGACCGAATCGTGGCAGAGACAGCAAAAGCAGTTTTAAGTCAGACTACCAAAACGAAAGAATAAAGAATATTTAGAAAATTTATGGCACGTATGCAAAGTCATTTAAATAACAGAAACAACGAAATTGAAACCAACAACATTAACTTTTTTCTAAAAAACCCACGATTTTTAATGATCGAAGAAAATAAATTAACAATAAAAAAAATTGTGGCTTAAAAAATCTCTAATCAAAATAATTTTATTTGAAATTAATTTTGGTGAACTATTTTCATAAACGTGGGTGATCTGAAAACGCACTTTCATCTAAGTGAAGGTGATGAGAATGCAAATTAAAAACAAATTTTATACAAATTACATTGTATTGTCTGAATAAAAATGATATTAGCCGACTTAAGAATCCAAAAGGGTAGACCTACTCGGATATCTGAATTATATTGACATACGTAAAATTCATTTTTTTTCCTTAATTTTTTTTTTGCTCTTGCACGTGAACAAAATGAAAGATGTTACAAATGTAAACACTTTCAGAATATGTACAGAAAATTTTTCCGAATTTGATAGAAATATGTAGTTTTGTTGTTAATTCAAAACATCTGTAAAAACGCAAGCTAATTTGGAAAAGTGTGCGTGGAACACCCCATAAAAGATATTGTCCAAATATCTGGAGAAGGGTTAAAGCTCACGTTTGAAAGTTGGTACAAGATCACAGAGATCTCTTTTAAAAAATGTTTACAAAATTGAATTTATTATATTTATTATTATTATAGTTGCAAAATTTGTTTAAGTTTTTTATTCTTATCTTAAGCAAAAGTGCGATTGTTCGATAATCGCGATTTACAGAAATTTTTTTTAAATCGTTATCGCGATTTACTGCAAATCCTGTTATTAACCATCACATGGACAATAGAAAAACTCTAACAACTGCCGTCGTACGCATCTGTTTTAATAAGAAGTTCAACGTTTTCTTACACATTTCTTTGATACTGTGTATCTGATAGAGAAAGAGGGGAGTAAGTAAACGTTATAACCATAATACACAAATTTGGGTCAAATTCATAATAAACAAACAACAACATTTGTGAATAACACTCATACGACTGGGTTACATTCGCAAAAGCCGCCATTATCAATATCGTTGTCATGCAATAGCAACAAGCAACAATGTTGATGGTTACTTAATTGAATAGAACAAACTGTTACACTCACACACAGACACACACTATCGCACAGAAACTTGCCAAAAACAATGGCAGTGACAGTACGATGAGTAAACTATAAGAAAACAACAACAAAAACTGTAAATAATATTTTTTTTTAACAAACTTTAATAAATTTTACTTTTCATAAATTTTTGCAGGTATTTTAGGTAAAGAGGTTTTTAGTTACGCATGCATGTACTCAAGTGTTTAAGTGTGAGTGTTAATGTTTGTGTGTATTCATAAATACAAATACGATTGCGTCTTTGCTAATTTATGATGGCGGTAGTGTTGCCAATGTGCTTGACACTACAGTACTTTTCGCTTATAGTCACATCTTTTAGTTGCAGACAAAATGTGGACTATATCGCTAATGTCGCTGATGAGCTGATAACCGAATCCGAACATAATCAAGTTATGTGAATATAGAAAATAAAAAAATCATATAAATTACACTGACATCAGGCTTAAAGTTTTGCAACAGAGTTGTTAAAATAGTAAAAATAATTACAAGCTATTTCATAACTGACCAAAGGCAAAAAATAATTTTTTACGCGAAGAGAGTTGATGACAAAAATCGAAAACTAAAAAGAACTAAGTAAATATTGCTAATGTGCCTATAACGTTATTAATTTGCTTTACTTTTCCCTTAAATGACTGTTGATAGATGGCATACATATATGGCAAATGTGCTTACATCGCTTAATGGACTATAACGTTAATACTCTTTATTAAATTAACTTATAGCGGCAAAATAAACAGATAAAATGGACTATTTCGCTAATGTGACTATAAGCGGTAGTGACTATAAACGAAAAGTACTATATTACATGTTGCTGTAAAACAAATTATTGTTCTCTATATTCTCATTCTTTTTAGCTCTTCCGCACAAATTTTTGTTCAGATGTTATAAAATTTAAATTTAGGTCACTTATTATTATTATGGCGTATATTCTTATTAATAAATATGAGTTAATCTTGTGAAATATAAATAAAGTTAAAAAAAAAATCAATTAAGAATGGTATGTCCGGTTGTGCCGAATCTTTGATACCCACCACAAAGAATTAAAATGTTTCGAAACTGGACCTAATATGAGATGCATACATATGTGAAGTTAAATTTCTAGTCATATAAAACTAGCGTGTTCCAAAGAGTAAAATTACACTGGTCTACAAATTTGAAAAAATGATTGCAGAGACGAAGCATGTTTTTTTAACAAATCTGGGTGCGCTGAATTCGAATCCAGCATAAAAATTCAGCTATCAGGTCTTGTTCATTTTTTATCGCATGCTGGCAATATTGTAAAACAGTCAATACTGACACTACAATTTCACAATTATTTATTTGACAGACAAAGTTGTGGATTTCATGCCAGAAAAAAGGAAAAAGAAAGCCATTTGGGGATTGGGGGATTCGGTGGGGATTTATAAAAAAATTTGGGTATATTTTCCTTTTTTATTATAAACGCTTATTTGTATTTGTTTCGTATATAAAATATCAGAAAAATAACAAAATTTTTATCTTGCGCTTATCAACAACACTCTGCAAGAAATTGACACTTTTTTTATGAGACAAGCCGGGCACATGGCGTTTTTACATAATTCGAATACGCTGAATTCAGTGGTGCTTGCGGTAGAAACCGAACCAACAAAGTACAAACGACGTTCAAATAACGCCATTCACTTTTGAAAATGATTTTTAAATAAAATAGTGATTTTTTATGTAAGAAACGAATAAAAACATTTTTTTGAACCTCGAAAACCCGACCTGATAAAGAAAAACCAATTACAGTTTCGACTTCAGCCCACCAAATTACCCTAGGAAAGATATTTGGTTGCTCCAGGCCGGAATCTTGTTGGCTAGTGCTATTCTTTATGATTTTAGGCGTATAAAACTCTTTTACGGGATTAATTTTTATATGAGGCTTATGATAAATTATATGGAACAAAAAATGGACTATAAAATATAACTATTCATAACGATTTTTGCTAACAAAAGAATTTTTGAGTGCGGGTTTTATATGTAACCAATGGTAAAAGGAAAATTTGCTTGTGTTATTTCCAGTCTTGTAGAATTATTGGTTCGAATTTAATAACAAATTATTTATTTGTGAGCATTTTAGACATCTTGAAATGATTTGTAAGGCCGGCCACTCACGTACAGTTTAACTGACAGTTTAACTCTGCGGTTCAGTGTAACTGAGAAATATAAAATTTTTATATTTTTAACAGTTTTAACTGAACAGTTGAAACTGACAGATTAAACTGTACCGTGAGTGGCCGGCCTTAGAGTGAACTTTATATTTGTCATATGGAAAGTGGTTAGTTTAGTCTTTCTATTTATATTAAATTCAAAAAGCGTTAATTTTTGAAATTTTTGCTATAGACTCCTGAACTACTGAAACGATTTTCCTGATAAACTTGCCCTCAAAATAGGCTATAAATAAAAGTAGAACTAGAAGTGGGCGTTGCACCTCCTTGACAGAGACAATATGAATTATCATATACACACAGAAAAAAGCAATGTAAAATCTTTGAAAACAAGGTTGATTTTACCGTTTACGGAAGTGATTTTGCTTCATTATAACTTCATGTTAAAATAACTATAATTCATGTTAATTTAACATGAATTAAAGTTATTTCAAGTTGAAACAACGTGAATTTCATGTAGAATCAAATTGGTTTGAGTATGATGTAACAGTGTAAAGAAGCTTCAGAGAAAACATATGCATTTATTTAAGAATAATTCATATAAACACTTACCCCTGTAACACATGTTTCACTTATTTTGTATACTCCTTTGTTAACATAAGCATCAGCAGAATGACCCGATATGGTTAATAATTTTAATTAAAAGAATACGGGAATTGTCTTCTTTTTATAACATATTTTAAACAAGAAAATAAAAAAATTACAAACTTGAGTATGTATGCAAGTTAATTTAACAAGATAAACTTTTGATTATAATATAAAGCAGGTTTTTATGGATTCAATATTGAACAATGTTATTTTAATAGTGAATAATATTAAATAAACGTGATTTAAGGTTATTTTAATATTTTCATTTAAATTTAATATGAAATAATGATAAATTAAAGGGCATACTTTTGAAGAAATTTACTATGATTCTCAATCAACATTTCGCCATGTTAATTTAACATTGGTATTTTTTTCTGTGTGTATCTAGAGAACGGTTACAGTAAAAGTTTTCAAATTTGAAACAAAGTTTTCTATACATAGCATCTGGCAAAAAGTGGGCTGGATTGGAGAAGTGGGCGTGGTACCTCGTATGCAATGACAATATATTTTTCTGTATATCTGGAGAAATGTTACAGTAACAGTTTTTAAATTTGGTACAAATAGCTTGGTTGCCCATACACAACATCCATCAAAAAGTTGGCTCAATTTGCAAAATGGGCAGTGGATCTCATAAACAAAGACAATTGTATATTTTAATAAAGGTAACGGCAAAAGTTATTCGTTTTGGTAAAATAGCTTGGAAATTAAAACACAAAACCAGTCAAAAACAAGTTAGAGTGCTATATTCAGCTGTGCCGAATTTTTAATACCCTCCATCGACTGTTCGAATATTTCAGGAGGGATATCTATATGATGTCTATTTATTATTAATTTATCTTTATAAAAACAGACATCAGCATTAAAATTGGTTGGTTTGAGGTTTAGATCTATATTAAATTATTTAGCAATTTAAACTAGCTTGAGTTACAGTTTCAATTCAAATTTTGTTATGATAGCATTATTTGTTACGGTTTTAGGCGTACTAAACTGTTTTCCGGTAGTAGGGTTTATATTAAATTATGGACGGATCTTCACGAAATTTTACAGCGTGATTTCCAGTCGAATAAAAAAATTTTTGGAAAATCTTACCTCATTCCGTGCCTTGTTCCACCATTTATGTTATTTTTTGTAACAAAATTATAATTTTTTTAGGTGGTGGTTCCACATTTTGATTCATAGCTCTGATAATACTGCACCGATTTTGCTGAATATCAATCCCAAACTGCTTTGGATAACTACAAGTAATTTGGCACCAAGTTTGTTCATTTCTTTTGAGTTGTTCGAAAGTGAGCGTGTTTTCAACAGACGGACAGACAGACGGTCATGGCTAAATCGACTTAGAATCACTCAAGGACCCAGAATATATATACTTTATGGGGTCTGAGATGAATAATAAAAAAGTTTCACACGGAATGACAAACTTAATATACCCTCTTCACAACTAATTGTGGTGGAGGGTATAAAAAGGCTTTATTGGAAAAAGAGAACGTTTGCGGTAGAAGTATCTAAATTTGGTCCAAATAGCTTTGCTCAATTATAATTTTTTTATTGGGGTATCAAATCGAACGGGGCTAAGCTCGTAGACTTGTCAAATTAAATCATACGCAATTTTATTACAATATCGACTTTTTATGGAACCTATAATAAATATCTTTGGCATTTTGACAATACATCTTAAGTCGAGATAAGATAGAAATAAAGTTAAAAAAAAAATTTTGTGACTAAATCATTTTTATCAAAATATAAAATAAACCAAAATTACAGGAAAATTTCGTTTATAATACAAAATTTTAAACAAGTAAAGAAAAATGTTTTTTTTTAAATGAAAATTCGTACGGTTAACAACATTTGTTTCAACTTTTTAAATTTGACTTAAGATGTTTTGTCAAAATGCCACAGGTATGAATACAGTCTGGGTTTCTTGGTTGCTATCCATTTTTATAGAAATATCTTTTCAAATTCGGCTTAAAATTTTCAATTGGTTTCCATGATACAATTCATGGAGTGACTGCAGGAAAAAAAATTTGTATCAAAGCCCGTTATTTATGTTTGATGATAACTGACAGCTGGAACGGATTTCTTTGCACATTTTACTACTCGTATTTCAGTACCGTCTTATTTTTAAAACTGCATTTATATGCTATCGAATGGTAAGATTTTGCAGTACATTTGGCTATTTCTGCCTTCAACATAGCTCGGGTTTGTTTGCATTACATTATGTATTTTTACCGGATCGTCGATTTCTATTAAGCCCGTGGAAATCTGTCCACTTTCGAAAACTTTTATTGCCTAATAGATAAAAGATTTTTTGATTTGGATTTCAGAAAAGTGAACTGAAAAAGGAGGGCCAAAAATTGTTAACTGGAATTCTAATTTATCGTAAGGATGAATTACATTAAGGGTCCTCATGATATCGCTTAAAATTGCCATTTGTGCAAATGCGCAAACTTACGAGTCTTGTTTCATGAAGCCCCTTTTTTTACTTTTGTGTAATTTTAAACAATTAATGTCAGTTTGTAAGAAACGTCAATACAAAAATAAATTAAAAATTTAAATTCAAAAATATAAAAATTTGTGTTTAAATTTGTGATTAATATGTATGAGAAATTTGCTTTTAAAAATGCTCAATTTGATTTATAGACACTTGGATTTTTCATTGAAAACGACGTTAAAATCATTAAAAGATCTGTTTGTGTAAATGCACAATTGAACAGCGCAAGTTTACGAGACAAAATTGTTGGGCAAATTTACCAAGTTTGTGTAAATGAATTCTCATACAATTTTTGACAGTTCATTTACGAGAGACTTATAAACGATATCATGAGGACCCTTATTAAGTAATTGTTATTGGTTCTCAAGAGTTTAAATTGTGCAAACAGAACAAAAATATACTTTTTTAAGGAAGGTTGGTCCTCATTTGGGCCCATAACGCTTTTTCTGTTAAATGGATTCTGCTGAATTTTAATCCTAAACTGCTTTAAATAATTACAAAAAATTTTAAATTAAAAAAAAATCTTAAGTGTTGAGTCGTTCGAAAGTGACCGCTATTTTAACCGATGGGCAGAGGAACGTACAGACGAACATGGCTAAATTCATTTGAGTTACTCAAGAACGTATAATAAATGTATATGAATATATACACTTTCTAAGGTCTTAGATGCACATTTCATGGTGTTAGACATCAGTTGACAAACTTAATACACCTTCATTCGCCACTCGTACTGGACACTATAAAAACTATAGAAAAAACGTTGACACCAATCCAAATGTAGGCTAAAATGATTAGTGTATCTAAACTGAAAAAAGAATGGCAGGTTAATAATGTTAAATGTGGTGTAGAATTGTAGAACGGCAAATTCAGAATAAACTATCAACATATTTATTTAATGCAACTGATATCGCTCATTTGCTGCAACATCATCAAATCTCAAAAAATTAAATTTTGGAGTTTGAAGGGAATGTGTCGCAATTTTTTCAAAGCGGTAAGAGCAAATCATAAACTCTGAGCAAGTTTATATCGAAATGTATTTTTTGAGTTATGGCGATGCTGCAGCAAATGAGCTAAACGTTTACTGTACGTTGAAATATTTTTAAAATTTTTATATTAAAATTGACTTATTGTGCTAGAAGTTTTGTTAATTTCAAAAAAAAAATTTATCCGTTGGGATAATTTACATAAACATTAAAAAAATATTTTCTATACAAATTTTAATATTATTCGAATTTGTATTATAAGTCAAATTACAATTCTCAAAGGCTTTTATACTTAAATAGTCTTATTCCTTCAATATTTTCCAGGCATATCTTGTATGCACTATCAACATGAGAAATAAATTCCCAGATTCTATTTGTTAAAAAATATTTACTTAATATACAACATTTTGTATTTTTCGAATTTATTCTATGAGCTGAATTTCAAAATTCGAAAAATAAAAAATGTTGAATATAATATAAAGTAACCTTCGGAAGGAAATAATTCCCAGTATCTATTTACTTAATATATTTTTTTTATCAAATAGAATCTGGGAATTTATTTCTCATGGTGAGTAACATTTATTATATAAATTTTCATATTATTCGAATGTGTATTCTAAGTAAAATTGCAATTTTTTTTTTAAAAGCTTTAATACTTTAATAGTCTTATTCCTTTAATATTTTCCAGGAATATTTTCTATGTACTGTCAGAATTTTCGTTTGGTAAGTGAAATATTTGTTAGCAAACATCAAATATTTCATTAACGTAGTCTGAACACAAAATATTTTTGAGTGCCAAATAAAATAACAGCTGATTTTGAGCAAATAAAAGTATTTGCCGGCAAACAAATATTTGTCCAATGTGAACATAGTGTGAACACAAAAAATCAAAAATTTTAGTTATTTTTGAGAAAACATTATTTATTTGATATTACAAAAAAATTTTAGCCAAGTTCCCGATAGAAGCAATTTTTCCTGTAAGTTTTCGGATTCTTTTCAGTTGTAAAGATTTTTAATAATTCAACATTTTTTATTATTTCGAATTTATTCTATGAGCTAAATTTCAGTTATGTATTTTATAAAGCTTTTTTGTAATAGTTCTATTCCTTTAATTTTTTAGGAATGACATTATACACTACCAGACTGTTATATTGTATCTTCTTGTTACATTTTATCTTAGCTATCCTTTGGATAGCAATGAAGTATATTGTTTGTAAAGAAAAATTTACAATTATTAGACACCAGCAGAATGTAGTGCATTTTCTGGCCCGCTACGGCCTCATGCCGCTATTAACAAATTTTTGCGAATTTCCGCTAATTTAGTAGTTTTTATCGGATTTTTGCCATTCCTTATACTTTAAGGGACTTTTATTCAATTTTATGGCTTGTTTGAAATATTAAAAATTTTCGCGAATTTTTGGTTTTTTTGTAAAAATTTTTTTTTTTGTTATTTGCCGGCAAATTGGTATTTTTATCGGTTTCAAATTAATCTTAGGGCTTGTTTCCAAGTTTGCAATTTTTCGCGAATGGCTAAAATTCGCTCGCGAAGAAACGATTTTCCCTGTGAACATTTATAGCTTTAACGATTTTTAATAAATTGTAAACTTTGCTATCATATCGCTATCAGCAAATTTTTGCAAATTTGCGCTAATTTAGCAACTTGTATACTTTTAGGGACTTATACTTTTAGGGACTTTTAATATATTTTATGGCTTGTTTAAAATATCTAAATTTTTCGCGAATTTTCGCTATTTTAGCTACAGAATAAAACAAATAAATTAGCTTCTGCGGTCATTTTTACTATTTGTGAAATATATTTTTATTTTTGAATGCTTTCATTAAATATTTATTTAATGCAAATATTTGTTTTAGTCTGAACGCATGGAAAACATAATTTAATTTATTTTATTTAACACTATTTTCCAACTGTTTCAACAAACAAAAATTGTCAAATATTTGAGAGCTAAGTTTGAACATTAAACAAAATTTTTTTTTTGTTTCACACAGCTTGAAGCAAATATCATAACAAATATTTTCGTCAAATATTTCATGAGTCTGAACGTACCCTGCAGAAGATAGAACTAGTACCTAATTAGTACCAAACTAGTACAAAAATAACCAGTACTAGTTCTCAACTGTAAACTTTTCTATACCATCTTTATGCTCATACTAGCATTGAGTGTGCTTGGAACGGTGGCATGTCATAACCAGTGTCCATGGACTTTATGACACTTTTAAAAGTGTAATAATGTCCATCAGAAAAGTGACATAACATCCACGGACGTTATGACACTTTGCAAAGTCCACAACTAAATTTTAAACATAGCCGGCCTTCAGCCGGGACAAAGGATTGTTTCCTCTAACTCCGGCTTCGCTAGCGAAAGCTTCTCAGTATAGCCGGCCTTCGACCGGGCGCTAGGATTTTTTCTTCTATGGTATAGCAAAGGCCGGTTTCGCTAATTAAACTTCTTAAATCTGCCTTGTTTTCGAACGAAGGCTGACTACGCAGAGAAGCTTCAGCTAGCGAAGCCGGTGTTTGTTATACTATAGAGGAGAACATCCTTGCGACCAGCCGAAAGCCGGCTGTGCAGATAGGCTTTACTTAGCGAAGCCGGTATTTTTTATACCATAGAGGAAAAAATCCTTTAGCCCAAAAGAGTTTTCGTTATATATTTAATAAAAACACCCAGAGAAAAAGCAACAAAACCATTTTAAAAAAAAATTTAACCATAATATGTTTAATTTAACCAAATCATTGTAACCGACAACCATATTATGGTTAAATTAGTTTCTTTAAAAATAGTTTTTATGGTCACATAATAAAACATGTTTTTCTCAGCGTGTATGTATTTAACCTCTTTAGTAATTACGGACCTTATGACACTTTTGAAAGTATCATAATGTCCATTTGAAATTGAGAAAATTCCAAATGAAATTGAGAAATTTTAATTTTTCATTGTGACAATGCTCCATGCCACAGTCGGCTACAAATTATTTTTGACAGCTCTCTAGCTACGCTCCTGCGATTGAGCCCATATTCACCCCATTGAAATTATTTGGTCAAAAATAAAAAAATACGGTGAAAACAAAGATGAATGTACCGAACGTAATCCCCCCCCCGCCATTTTCAATTAGAATTTTCTCAACTTCAAATTGATATTCTCAATTTCATTTGGAATTTTCTCAATTTCAAATTGAAATTATCAAATTCATTTGGAATTTTCTCAATTTCATCTAGAATTTTCTTATTTTAAATGAAAAATGATGTAGTGGCATTTATACAATTAACACTTAAACTTCTGCAGGGTACCTTAAGAATACACATTCGAATAATATTAAAATTTATTTAATACATGTATTTATTTTAAAATTATAAAAATTGTCATTAGTCATAATAACCAAAAAAAAAAATTGATGATAATATCTTCTTCATTTTGGAACAAAGTGTTTAAACTTTACTAACCAAAATTAAAGTTTAATTCAAAATAATTTTCTTAAGCTTTTAAAGACGGTTCGTCAAAAATTTTAAAATTTTGTTTTTGTTTGAAATATAATTTTCTATACGAACGTTGACGTTCGAAATCGTTAAACAGGCAGATAATTTTTCAGTAGAAGCAAAAACATTTTTTTTTAATATGTACTCTTCTATCACAAAGGAATACAGATGTGTTTGTTTGTAAAGAAAGAGTAGAAAAAATGATTTACGATTTTTACAGTGGGTAGATATTACAACTTATATCGTTTTCTTGCAAAAAGTAAAAATTTGTAAATTTTGAGTTAAAATTGCATCAAATAAAATTTGTCGATTTAAAGAAATCGTGTGAGTTCGCTTCTTAAGTCTTTTGTTTGAAGTGCTTGAAACAACAATTTACCTGCTTTACATCTGAATTTTATATAGGAAAAGTGGAGAAATTAAAAATTTTCGCAAATAAAAGCGTTTTTCTAAACGTATAAATCTGTCACCGAAATCAACTTCGATCGAAGTAGATAATTCCGTATTTGACTTTTCCAAAACAACAAAACATTTAATTAAATAATCTTAAGCAAATTCGATCGGAACTGCAACTACGGTATTAAAATAAGAAGTGTTTGCCCAGTGATCGAAATTCGACCATAACTATTTATGCAAATACAAAGAAAACATTTAGATAAGTATATATAAAATTACATGTTTTTAGGAATTGGTTTTTTTCGTCTAAGTGGATTGATTTGTCGTGGGACCAAACTCTGGTCCATTATCTCCCACTCACGTCTGTGAGTGTTTAATTTAGTTTTGTAACTTCAAATATATATAAAAAAAATCAGAAAGTACCAATTGGAAAATAAAAAGTGTCCTCTTATGGTAGACTCAATCTCCCTGGGCACTGCACGTTGAATTTTATGTTGCTAGATTCAGTTTAAATAAAAATTCCAGTTATAAGACAAAAAATACCAAATAGATTCCTCTATCAGAATCTCATTTACACAGGACCTTGCATGTTTAAAGCATGCCTATTACAGATTCTCATTTACTCAGTACCATGCATGTTTAGTTTTATATTTCTAGGTCTTATAATAACAAATATTCAAAAAGTACCAGTTGAAGGACAAAACAGTACTAATAACTTCCCTTCTAAAGATTTTCATCTACTCAGCATATTGCATGTTTAATTTCATGTTTCTAGATCCAATATTAAATCAAAAAAGTACCACTTTTATATCAAAAAAGTACAAAAAAATTCCCTATTACAGATTCTCATTTACTCAGGAACTTGCATGTTTAGTTTTATGTTTCTAAGTACCAGTTTAAGAACGAAAAAGTACCAAAATCCCCCCTTAAAGATTCTTATTCACTCAGAATCATGCATGTTTTATTTTTATCCCAATATTAACGAAAATTCAAAAAGTACCAGCTAAAAAAACAAAGAAGTCCCAACAGTTTTCATCTTATAGGTTTTCATTCACTCAGGACAGAGTGAAAATTCACAGAAAATTCTAAAACAACCACATGCAGTACCATAAAAGTAAAAGCAAGAAATTAAGTTTCCCGTATTTCCATTTTTTGTTACTTTTTTTCTCCCCATTGAAATTCAATACTGTAGTTGGAGCCCTTTAATATATACATATATATATGTATATATGCATGTCAATACATGGAGAAAAATGTGTTGAAAAAAGTACCAAAAATAGGTAAGATTTTCGCCCCTTCCTTAAACGTTCGAATTTCGAAAAAGTAACAAATTTATTTTTGTTACGAATTTAATCTAATCTTTATTTCTATGTTTATTGGTTTAAACGACAGATGGGGTGACAAATTTCAAAAAAGTATCAGACACCTGCACACTAATTTTTCTAATGAACAACGATAAGTATTGAATTTTTTTTTTATCTCTTAGTTTTGGAGATATGAAGTAAGAAAATTTGCTGGTGTTTACCCTTTTTTGTCCCCTCAGATTTTAATCAAATATACATTATGCACTTCCGTTAGTAAATACCTCTCTAATGGTGTGTTTTTTGTGCAAATCGGTTGACAAACAGCTGTGAAATGTATTCTTAACTGTTTTGCCTGTTTTCGATTGGAATGTCTGTCAAACCTGAAGGTTTCTCAGCATATAAAACGATTATTTGCATTTATTTCTTAAGGCCAAATTTTAATAAAAGTTTAGAGTCAAAACATTTTGAAATTTCTTCTGAATATGGTCTAAAATTGAATAATTCTTATTGTAAAAAATTGCCAATTTTCGTACACACAGAAAAAAATACCAATGTAAAATTAACATGGAAAAATGTTGATTGAGAATCATGTTAAATTTCTGCAAAAGTATGCCCTTTATTTAAATGTACCATTATTTCATATTAATTTTAAATAAAAAATATTAAAATAATCTTTAATCACGCTTATTAAATATTATTCAATGATAAAAAAAATGAAAAAAAAATATTAAAATATAAATAAATATGGATTCAATATTGAATCCATAAAAACCTGCTTTATATTAAAATCAAAAGTTTATCTTGTTAAATTAACATGCATACATAGTTAAGTATGTTAATTTTTTTATTTTCATTCCTAAAATATGTTATAAAAAGAAGACAATTCCCGTATTCTTTTAATTAAAATTATTTGGTTAAATAGTACATCAAGTTTTCAAAGTAGAATGATGACGAAAACCATATCGGGCCATTCTGCTGATTGATCTGTTAACAAAGGAGACTACAAAATAAGTGAAACATGTGTTACAGGGGTAAGTGTTTTGAATTATTCTTAAATAAAAGTATATGTTGTCTCTGAAGCTTCTTCACACCAATTAGCTTCTACATGAAATTCACGTTGTTTCAACATGAAATAACTTTCATTCAACGTGATTCGGATTGTTGTTTCAATATAAATGACATTTTGCTCTAACTTTACTGCAATGTTAAATTAACATGAATTATAGTTATTTTAAAAGAAAAAAAATGTTGTTCGCAAGCAATTATAAAATCAGGTTGAATTAACATGAAACACGTATGAAGCAAAATCACCACCGAAAATTTTTAAATCAACCTTGTTTTCGACGTTTTTAACTTGATTTTTTTCTGTGTGCAAGAACCTAGAAACACAAGTCTTGCATTTTTTAATACAACCCTGTCATGAGGAGTTGTTATTGTTTTTTGAACATTTTTAAACAAAAATTAGGCCAGGGCAGCATTTTTGTCAAAACACTAAAGACTTGTTTGATAGTGTTAAATAGCTTTAAGTTGTACTCTTACTTTCTAGTGTGTGTTAAGTATGAAAGGAACCAGTTCAATTTCAAAAGTTCTTTTTGTTAAAATAAAAAAAAAACTAAAATGGTAATTTGTTAAAACAAACGCTTGTTTCTTGAATCTATTTAATTAATATTATCATTTAAATAAAATCAAAAATGAATAGTTTTTTTTATAAAGTTTTTACAATCGAAATCCGAATTCCTAAATAAAAAAGTCGTGTTAGCAATCAAACAAAAAAAAAAAAAAAAAAAAAACTGTTCCATATCTATTACTAAACAATATTTAAATTTGACCAAATTTCCACTGCCCTAAAAGCATTAAATTAAATCATTATAAAATCATTTTTTTTTTGAACAAAAAACAAACTTCTAAAACTTTAAAATTAATTTTACTTTTAAACATGACAATCACATTCTCTTATTTATTCATTTTTTTTATTTTTATTTGTATTTATTTTCTTCGTCCACTACCACATAACAACCCACTTTTAATCTCATTTCAATATTGTTGCTCATCTACTAAGAATAATAACAAATACAAAATAAAACATATAAACTGCTTGCACACATAAATACATGTATGCATATGTGTATGCGAGTGTAAACAATTCTTACAAACTGATTCACTTTCATATGTGACATGACTACATTAACCATACTCAACTTTTTTTGTTGTTTGTTCTTCGTCTCTTTCCTAACCTTTCTTTATTGTACTTCTGTTTCGTTTATTTGTTTGTTGATGGAAAAGGGGAAAGGAGTTGGGTGAAGAAAGGCCGGCAGAAGAAGGTAAATGGTCAAAGAGTTAACGACAAAAACGAAAATAAAACGGTTAAATTTCAAGTCAATTCGTTAGCAAGACAAATGCAAAGGTAATCAGGCATTACGTTTTTGTACAGTGGAACAATTTGTGAAATATTTTAATGAATAAAGAACAGGACATTCTTTTTTATTAACAGTATCATCTACTTTTTTATTGCAGTATCATCTACTGCAGAAGCTTTTGTTTCAAATTCTTATTCCCTGATATATTTAAGCCTAGAAAAGTCAATCATTCACTTTCTTAATCGATATGACATTGGGATAAGGTAAAGCAATGGGCCAGTTTTAATCCAATTGGTACATTTTAAAAAGTAAGCGCACATTTATGTGCAACGCTAATTAGACACCCATAGATGCAGTAAAGTAAGTGAACGAATTCATAACAAATAAGAAAGTATAGTCGGCCAAGACGGACCCTATGAAACCCTAAGCCATAGAACTTAGAGGCACATTTTTGAGAGTGCACCCATTGCCAACCTTGGACCGGCCAGAAGAAAACTCTATCCTTTTTGCAGAATATTATTTAAATATCTGCATCTTCATGAGAATTTTTGTCTTTAAATGTTTTCAGGGGAGGGCTTTAGCACATATGTTCAATTCTGGACCAACCGACATAAAGTAGCTTTCGTCAAAGTTACCATCGCCAAATACCAACATTTTTAAGGAAGTTATGGCATTAAAAGCTTTTTTCGGGTGTAGCAACAAAATAAGTTAGGACTAAGTTTAATGCAAATACCAATAAAATATGATGGCTAAGGACTCTATTCTGGAAAGAAACTTAAATGGGGGCCATGTGAAATTATTGACCGATACTAACCATTTTCTGCAGACTGGAACCCTGTAACAATAAGAACTTATGCACCAAAATTTTATAATTATTATCTTCAAATTTAAGACCTGTACTTTGGGCACAAGGTTTACATGGCCAGTAAAGTGGGTCGAAAACGAAAGTTGTGAAAGTCAACCCCTTGAATAAAATATATGTCAATGAAGTTTCTAAAACTGGAAATTGTTTTTGCCACGCCTTAATACAGCGCTTTTTGTTTTTTATATATATATAGCTACGCCATTTAAAGTCCGATCTCATCATATCGTGTTATCTCGGATCCTTCCCCCTAATGACCAATTCTTTTGCACGTGCCAAGGATGTATAGTTTTAAATGAGACGCCTCAAAATTGAGCCCCTTTTTCCAATATTATTAGCGATTTATTTTATATTGTAAGGGAGAATATCACAGCAAAAAATTCAGTTGATTGTTACACTCAACAGTTTTTATAAAATGCTTTTTGTGTCAGAAATTTAATATTTCACAGAGCGATCTCGCCATATAAAATTCGGCGGCATGAAGTAACCACCCAAGGTGTTGGAATTTATTTCATTAGCAATAAATCCCCAATTTTGAAAATGAAGTTAGCCCCAAACGCCCCAATCAGAAATGAAATCATAGATGATAAATGACATTTTCAAACTTGTACTTATTTCAGTAAATAATTTTACTTTTTTTAACACTTACTGTACTAAAACCCAGAAAATATATTTTTTTACTAGTTTTATTATTAGAATAACAACAAATGTTTAAAAATTCACTTACACCGTACATTGTACATTACAGTGTACGTAGAGCTGTGTTAAAAACACTGACAGCAGAAAAGCAAAAGTTTGAATTATTATGCTGTTGCTTTGAAGTTTCAGTTTTATGTTAAAAAAGTAAACTCTTGCTTTCGCTACTGCTGTGAAAATAAAACTTTATTATGTAAAACGCAACGCCCTAATTAAGTTGCTTTCTATTGATGAAACGAATTTTTTTTATTGTAAAATCATACTCGTTAACTGACTTAATTCAACGTTACAACCGACTAACGCTGCATATATAACATATTTTGGTCTAAAAATGTTAGAACTTCAAGAAAATTTGGCTAAATAATAACTAAAAAAATAAACTAATTGCTAGGTTGATTTTTTATGGCAAAATCTACCCACTAAATGGCTTAAATGGCAACACTTAACTTTTAGCCCATAAGTTTGGTCAAAAAAAGAACTTGTTTTATCAAAGGTTTTTTGTTGAGTTTAAAATGTATAATATCTGTCGATGTAGTTGCAAACAATACAAATTTTACCCAAGATTTATATCATTGAATACACTTCTCAAGTTCTATAGTCATACACTTTTCCTTTCTAATCAGACCCACTGTACATGACAACAATAAACAGTCAACGATTTTTTTCTTTTAACCACAAAAACAAACAAACAATCAAAGATTTTATTTGCTTAACAGTTTATTTATTTATTTTTTTTTTAAATTTTTTTTGGTGAATATTTAATTTACGGAAAAATATTTTAACGACAACGTTGACCCAGTTAACACAGTCAGAGCCACACGCACACTTGCACACACATATATACTCACATCTTTATTGCGAGTTGATCATTATAATGGGTTTATATGGGTTCCATTGTTGTTGTTATTGCTGTTCACAACCAAAAGTTGCTAATTAAAAAGACACAGAACTTTAGGAGTTTTTTTTACCATTTTTTTGGGTGCAAATTAACAATATTTTCTTGTTTTTTTTAAAGTTTTCTTGTTGTTGTTTTTGCGATTACAAAGAAAGTGTTAAAGAGCGTAAGGCGAGGACTGTAGGGGAGCAGTTCATCTAAGTTAAGAAAGGTAATCATCACGAAAAAGCAAACAAAAATTAACACAAGACCATAAAAGTAAGTGAAAGGTGTGTTTGTGTATGGCAAAATAAGCGTGTGTGTGAGAGAGGGAGAGAGGAAATACATCTTTGCATATAAATATCATGCTGTTTATGATGCTGACAAATAAATAAGAAATATTACAGCAACAGAAATATTTTGTATGTGATCATGATTAAAGAACTCATATGACATCATCTTAAATAAAAACTTTTTTGTTGACTTGATGGGAAATGGGTGAAATTACATGTGTGCCCATGACTGTGCTAGTGAGATAATCATCATGCTAAATTTGATATAATGAAAATATTTTTTAAAATTTAAATTTCAATCTTATTACGGAAATTTCATGAAACGCCGAAATAACATAATGACAGCAATGGGAATCTTATGAAATATTTAAACTTATTTGTAGATACGGACACTCTTTTGTACAAATTCGAAACTATTTTCCTCAGAATAGAACTCTTAGGCGACTCTTGAAATATTGCAGTGTTGCCACTTTAATTACCCGAATTTGGTATAATTTATACCGTCGTGGGTAGAGCGTGGGTAATTTCTCTTAGGTGTTATTCCGGTGTAATTTGAAATTATTACTTTAGATACCTAAATAAAATCAAGATTCGATTTCAGTGATGACATTTATTTCTTTTAAATATTGTTGCTAAAAAATGCACAGTCTTTTGGACCAAAGTTTCGGTCTCTTTTTAAGAAAAGACTTCAATCAATATATACATACTTATATTTTAAAAAGTTTTGTAATGAATGTCGCAAGATAGTGATTTAGAACCTAAAGTTCAAAACTGAATTACGAAAGGGACAGTTATAAATGTAAAACCCAGCAGGCATTTTATTTACTAAACAAGGAAAAAGGGTATTTTTTTAGACCATGAAATTTAAAATTTTAGACAACACAAATATAAATAATTATAATTGCAGATTAATACACGGCATTACTAATTGAAACTGATTTCAAACAAATAGCCGCCGAGCCTGTCCTTAACGCAACGCCTTGCAGACGTCCCATTTTGTTCTTCTTTTTTGAGCATTGCTGGCTGCTTGTCACAAATAAAAAGAACACTGTTTACCTCTAAGACGTATATTGCTGCTGTTTTATCAGCATAAACCAGTGACTTCAATCAAGAGATGTCACATCGCAGGGCCTTGAAGTCAAATTGACAGTTTATTTTCTCTAAATCAACACATCGCCTTTATTTGTGAAAAAATAAGTTGCGCCAGTTTAATCATGAAGTTGCCTTTAAGTTGCGAAAATCGATGGCTGATTTTCAAAGTAAATTTGGATGATTTGGTGGCGTTGTTAAATAATGAATCTATTTCGTTTGACAGCTAACCTTTCGTAAGCTCTATGGGGCTAAAAAACCATTATAAAGGAATTGCAATGAGCTTTTTTTTAAGCTTTCCCTAGATATCTGCAACCAACTGTGGAAGCTAAACTCATTATTTTAGGAGTTTTATTAATTGTTTTTAAGTCTTTTTTGTTAATTTATTTAAAATTACAATAACATTTTGACTAATATAGATCTACTTTCAATGAGTTTGTTGTGTTTTTGCTTCTTTGTTAATGTCTTTTTATTAAATAAAACTTCATTGTTATATCAGGTGTAATTTTATTTAAATCGCGTAATTTCGCTTCAGCTCAAGTGCAATTTTGAATTTTGCTGGTGGTAACACTGTATTTTTGGCACATTATAAGTGAGCCTTAAGGATAAAGCTATTACTACGTCCCTCTTAAGCGTTAGTGCGCGCGCACTCTTTAGACTTCTGTACAAAAAAAGTTAAAGTAGCGTATTTTAATAGAACAAGCTTTATGCAAAATATTTTGACGCGTTAGCGCCAGAAAGTTGGTTAACTTTAAACTTTTTAACGCGTTGTGTATTTTTGACAAGTAATCAGCTGAGAATAAAAAGAAAAATTTAGCAAATTTGCGAATCGTAAAAGAAAAGCTTAAAAAACAACAAAACAATATTTATATAAAAAGAATAAATTCAATAAAATAAAAAAGTCTTGATAGACTTTTGAATCCGTTGTCAATGCACAGATATGTAAGTAAACAAATAAAAAACAGTTGACAGGAAAGTTTTTAAACGCACGACAAACGTCCATTAGGAATTAAGCTTAAAGTTTTGTAGTTTACCTCTTTTCTGAAACAAATTTTCGAACTTTAATCATTTAAGGACAAGGTGGCTGGCTCATAAGTAGCGTTATAATTTACTTAATAAATAACATTTTTCTTTCTGACTTAAAGTTGGGACTAATTTAAATTAAGACTATAATTTGGAAATATGTTCACATTATATTTTGAAGACAATATGTTTCAAATGGTGCCCAATGTTTGCTTTGAACTGAACCGAACTGATGTTTTCAGATCATTTGCCATAACTTTTCTTAGAATTTAAGATGCTTGCGCCCTTATTACTTCGCAAAGATTGGATATCACTGGTATTCATCTTACTTTTCAGATAGACCCAAAGACAACTTGAGCAAACGCGGTGGCCAGGTTATTCCACAAGAAACTGCGATTTTATTTGATTTCCAAAAATTTTGCGTACGAGAGCCATAGCTGGACGAGCTGTGGCTTTATTCGTAAATGACCAAAATTAAAAAAAATTTGTAACGTATAAAAATTTTTTGGCAAGAACATTCAAGATATCACCAACTCATCGCCTTAGAGTGTAAACCTGCTAACTAACTTTAAGCAAATTTTACAGGGCAGCCAAAATATTTCTATTGTTTTCTATCTTAAGAAGCAAACCTATTTATATATTTGGTTTATTTTCTAATATTCTATAGAAGTAAATGTTTTTCTTAGTCGATGGAGCGTCTCTTTATCTTTCGGTAGATATTCAAATGTCACATAATGTACAAAATGGACTTAGCAGGTTTACACTCTAAAGCCTGGTACTCTGTTCAACATTTCACGTGAAATGCCGTCAAAGCGCATTTGAAAAAAAACTTGTGCGGAATATCTATGAAATAATGTTGATAGAGTTGTGAAAAAGTTCCGAAATGTTTCTGGCAACATTTTTTTACAACTGCGAAATAATGTAAGCTGTACTTTTTCACGTGGAATTTGAAGCAATAGCAAAAAAGTATGAACTTCTTATTAAATAAGGAATAAAAAATTAAAATATCACAACCGGTAACAGTTTTTATCCATATTTACTTTCTTTTTTATTCAATTTTTAATTAAAAAAAAAATAATTTTGAGTAAAATACTTGTGGGGTTTGTTTACATACGCAAAACAATACCGCATACTTTGCAGGAATAAAAACGTCAAATTGTACAAACTCGCATGGTAGGTAACATTGATACATGTCAACATTTTCGTGTGAAATAATTAATGTTGCTCAACATTTTTCACAAATTTCAACAGAGTACTAGGCTTAAGCCGACGAACTTTTGAAGACTTCGCCTGGTTGAAGTCCCGGGGTGGTTTTTTATACTTGTTTGCACTCGAGCAATGTTCACATCATTTCGAACTGCACAACGCCATTCAGCACGAGAAAGATCACAGACACAGGTTGATTATTTGTTGGCGAACATAAACTTTCATTTCGTTTAGTTGGGAAACTTCTCAAATAACTTTGATATACAGGATGGGCCATAAGTAACTGCACATTGTATATTTCATAAAATTTTTTATAGTCTATTTGTTTAGTTTTATAGGAGAACAATTTATAACTTTAAAGATGCCTTTTAGAATTTTATTCCGAATTTAATATAATCATCAGTTCTCTTCGGTTATAGTTTTTTAAGTTTTTATACCTACACCCTCCTTATGTCACAGATCGGACGTTTTTATTGTTCCAAATGAAATTTTGCCCATATGTGTTTTTGACCTTAAAGATTTTAAGCACTTTTTCCTTTTTGCCACAGTAATAAAAAAGTTGAATGCATTTCTAAACTTATTGAATTGATCTCAGGAAATGTTATTTTCAAATATATTGAATAAAATAAGATTTTGCATCGAATTGTATTGAGCGATCCATGGAAATTATAAAAAAAATCCCGCTTCCCGGGTAATTAAAAAAGGCCGGGAAAAGAGAAACTCTATTAAAGTAATAACTGTAATTTCTAGAAAACGAAAATTTATTTTCAAAATTTCATAAATATATATTTTTTTTGTAGTATTATTAAACAATATGGCCCCATTTTCAGATGCCACTTGCTCTCGAAACCTCATGTCATGTTACATTTATTGAAAGATCAATTACTAAATTTCCAACCGGCACGACTGAAGGTTGATTTTACGGAAGATTCGAATTTAAACTTAAATAATAAATAATTAGTTGCACACAGTTGGAAGTTCCATTCTTATCGCCATTAATTATATGAAGGAGTACGATAACATACCAAACCAAAAGCTGACAGTTTATAAATTAAATATTTTCGCATTTTAAAAATTGGTTGGTGCTTGATTTCGTTTTTATATGGGTTTTGGCTTTAAATTATAACAAGTTCGCTGTAATGTTGTTGTCTTCAATCAAACTCAACATGTCCAAATTCTCATATCGAAAGAAAAAAAAAATATAAATACAACTTGTATACTCCAGTTTTAGTTGTTGTATGTTGGATGTTGTTAAATGAATACAGGCAAAAATAAAAAAAAAAAAAATTAAAAATCAACAAATGCAAGAAAAAAAAATTAACCCAATTATGTCCATAAGCAATGTAATCAAAGTGGACGACAACGTAAGCCAAAAAAGAGTCATTACATACTCCGGTACTCGTACAACAATTCCAAACAAGCCAGATACAAAAAAAAACGAAAAGACATTCTATGGACTTAAGTTTTCATATGTATCACATTTTAGGAATGGAACATATCGAATCACACACATTTACTACAGAGACAGATTTAATTTAATACAAGTTTTGTCGAACAGTGATATACTTGCAACAGCAACAAACGTTATTACTCGGATCGCAACAACAACAGCATCATACATTCATACTCGCACTCACTCATTCACTTGCTACATTCAAGTCCATTTGTTTTTATTTACTAACAACCTGATCAAAGTATTTAAGAGCATGTTGGTTCGTTAGTTTAGTTGCTGTTTTTGTAAAAAGGCCATAACTTCCGTCTTGTCAAAATGTGGGTCATATTATGAATGTTGTTTAAGAGTTTTTTTTTTAATATTGCTATACCCTACACTTCACTTCACTTAAGGTCAAGGTGTTGTAAGTCATAATTGTTGTTTGTTGTTATTTGAACTAAAAAGTCCATTTGCCAGTGTTAACACATTGACCCAGTGGCAGCTTCTGGTTACACCTAAAGCTTTTTATACAAAAATGCCACATTTTGAGACGTCATTTAATTAAAAAAAAAGCATTTTTAAACAACTTTCAGGTGGTGTTGACTAGGTCGGCTTAAATCTGTACCAAAAGTCGCATTCTGGTAGGGCCTGCAATATTTATATATAATTTAAAATTTAAAGACAATTTGATTTGATGCCTGTAAAATATTTTATCATGGTGATTATGACCATGAATCTGAATTAAAATTTCATAATTTAACTATAAAAAGTTATTTGGTGTTTCCTGCCTTTTAGCGATCGCAAAGCTTTGCATACTTCCAATGGTCGTGTTTGGTTTGAAAAAATTTCTAGAATATTTTGATATTTTTTTTAGTTAGGCTTGCGTTCATCAAATTTAATTTTCATTAAATTATTTTTACTGAAGGAAGGAATTTTTACAACTTGGAATTTTTATTAAAATTTATTGATAATTTTCTAGGCTGAGCTGGAGCTCGAACCTGGGTTGAATTTTCATGTTTCAAGAATCACCACATTCTTTCATCAGAATTCTTTGAGATCTAACCTCTGCACCACTGCGGTGCCTGCCATTTCTAGAATAGATTTGATGTGATTGCAGGTGGACAACTAACTTATTGGCTTACAGACCAGCAGAAAATTCCAGATATAATCGAGTTAATTATGGTCAACACGTTCCGATAGAAGTAATACATGTTGGATCTTCCCTTAAATTTTCTTCCGATACCACATCTACAATTCGTCAGCACATTATTGGTTTGACCAACCGACCATTTTTAAAATAATTGAGGTAGGTATGGGATATATATCTGTGGCCTTTTGACAAAACATCTTAAGTAAAAGTTAAAAGGTTGAAAAAATGCTGTTAATTATACGAATTTTACTTAAAAAAACAGTTTTGTTTACGATTTTAAAATTTTTTATTATAAAAGAAAGTTTTCTTTTATTTCGGTTTATTCCTTTATTTGATAAAAAATGATTTTTCACCGAGTTTTCTTTAAAGCTTATTTCGCTATCTTATCTCGACTTAAGATGTTTTGTCAAAATGTCAGAGATATATTTTGAATACTTCCTTTCCATAACCAAAACTTGTTTTACAAAATATTTAATGGTTAATTTTGCTCCATATCAGCTATTTTAAAGTTTATGAAGTAAATTCCTGATACAAAAATCTACAAAATAAATTTCAGTTTTGCTTTGCTTCATTGTCGTAAGAAAAACAAGTTGTTTAAGACACTTTGTAAAAATTACTTTAGAAAAGTGGCGTATGCGGCACAAAACAAAAGTTTTCACTTTCAATAACATACTATTAAGTTCCTTCATCAACGTTAATAGCAATTTACATTTTCCTTAAAAAAATATGCCAGAAGCATTGGTGAAAAAAAGTTCTATCTAATAAAAGTTCTATCGGGTATATTTTCAGAAAACTTCATGCAAACCTTCATTGTCGTTTTTATCCACTACGAATTTTTTGCATATGCGCCAAACAAATAATGACTGAAGAATTGTTACGAGAGTGGACCCTAATAGAAAAAATGGTTAAAATATAACAAAAATATAGTATTGACTAGCTATTGCACAGAAAACTAACCTTTAAGAG
The DNA here is from genome assembly GCA_949318255.1 of Pollenia labialis. Classification (NCBI taxonomy): domain Eukaryota; kingdom Metazoa; phylum Arthropoda; class Insecta; order Diptera; family Polleniidae; genus Pollenia; species Pollenia labialis. The sequence continues at coordinate 56,705,911 of OX439139.1, read as the reverse complement.
CCACTTTCTGGGTTTGAGATTAAAGTTAATTTAATTCTATAATAAGATAATCTGAAAATTAAGTTAATCTAGCATAAATTGAATTTGATATTTTTGGGTTGTGGCTTAAACCATGTAGTGTTACCATACTGGAAACAAATAAATGGCAACAATTTTTTTGCAAATGTAAACTTTTTAGTCTGCTTTTACACGTTTCATCTTTTGATGCTCAACTCTTGTGTTTTTAGGTGAGAGAAGAAAGAAGAAAGGGGGTTAGTACGGAGATGCCTGTACTCGGTCAGTACGCTTTGTGTTTTTATTCGTTGGTATATGCACAACAATGGCTGCATGTAATTTTTTTCTTTTCTTTTTCTCTTTGATTCGTTGTTAATAAAATTGTTGTTGTTTTGAACCGATAAAAGTTGAAACCGATTGCTGCGTGTGATTAAATTGGCATCTTTAAAAGGGAATTGAAAAGAAGTTGAGCATCAAAAGATGAAACGTGTAAATTCAGACTTATCAAAGCAAGATGGATGTTTTCAAAGAAGAAGAAGAAAGTAAGCGAATTTAATATTATTTACAAGGTAGAAATTTTTTAACGTTTAAAGAAAAAATATATTAATGAAAAAATATAGAAAGGAAAAATTATATAAAAGTGCTTAGCAATATATTTTATTTTAAAAATCATTTTTTGTTTATATTTTTGCATTAATTGTTTATGTTAAACATGTGTATGTTGACAGTTTAAGTTAAGGTTTAAACCACCACCAATGACCGCTTAAACTAGCAAAAAAGTTTAAAAATACAACTCAAAATGTAAATACGGAGATTAAAGTTAATTTAATCGCTAATCTCTAACCCAAAAAGTGGCTCTAAGAACACTAAAAAAATGTAGGTCTACTTTTTGTTCAACATTCTAACCTAACCACCATAATAATCAGATATAATAAAACATATTCTGCAGATACCAAATAATTTTTAATTAAAAATTGAAGAGTTCGAAAAGAGTTACAACTGCATAAATCAACCTTAAAAATTTACTCTAAGAGTGCACAAAAAGACTTAGAAAGTTTCTGCAGTCTCGGAAAACTTCAATCCTGAAAAACTAAATTAAGGAACTTAATGCAACTCCACAATCAGACTACTTATTATCGCTTGCTACTAGAAATCTTAAAACGCCAGTTATTTCTAAACTCCTACTTATTGCAAAGCTCGATTGGAGGTTAGGCAAGAAAGGAAAACTGTTTGGCAAAGGTTTGCAGAATTTATTTACCCCATATACATCAAAAGCAGTAGTTGCCTCTTGTCGTTATTGGAACAACTTTACCCCTAATATTTGGGCTAAGCAAAATCCAAAAGGCTGTAGGCGATTTAAACACCTAGAAATTCTCTGACATTGAAAAGATCAGTAACAAAATGTTTTTGGAGCTACCATTATTATAATGTAAATTTTTAGCGCTATTTAACGCCTTGCATATTGAATAGTACCATGTCCAAAAAAAGATCACACAAAGGTTGAGTCATATAGGCCTATTAGCTAATTATCTTACATATTAAAGCTACTTGAGAATCTTTTGGTTTCTAAATTCATCCCGATACTGGATGCAATTGAACGTATACCAAATCATAAATTTGGACTTGGAAAAAAACATAGCACAATTGAACAAAATCGTAGACTAGAAAATGTCGTAAGAAAAAATTTTGTTTAGCGCTCATTGGTGGTCCTCAAGCTTTTGGTAAAGTTTGGAACGAAAGCTTTATACATAAACTAAACTCATAAGCGGTTGAAAAACTATTTGGCTTAAAATTTTATATTATAAAGGAAATTATTCATGTTCCATTAAGTTAAAGGGAATAAATTTAGGATCTCTATTGTAACTTTATTTGTCTTCATATTTTGAAACTTAAAAGAGAAACAACTGAGCAATGCCAATACCAACATGAAGATGGCGGGATGGTAAACACCAAATACCAAATATTACACGATCAGCTATTTAGAGAACTGTTAAAATTAAAGTTTCCAATTTTGCAAAAGTGACCGTGAAACCTCCCATACACGGACAATCTAAATTATTATTATTATTCTGTTTTTAACATTTTTACTAATTTTTTTTCATCGGGGGTAGCGAAGCGCACCGGGTTAAGCTAGTAAGTATATAAAAATGAAAATGTTTGTTTGTTCCATTCACACTCTTAAACTTCTTAGCCAATTTCCCTGAAATGTCTACCTACAGTAATTTCCTAATTACACGCCGCTTAAAATAGGCTATAAATATTTGTATATCAAGTAGGTTTGACACCCCTTACACAAAAATACCAAAAGAAATTACACCAACTTAGCAGCGTAATAGGTTGGGTATTAATACGAAAGATCTGGCAAAAAGCGAGCTGAATTGGGAAAGTAAGCGTGGAATCTTCCATACAGGGACAATATAAATGTCTAAATATCTGGTGAAAGATTGTAGTAGATGTTTGAAATTTTGGTACAAATGGCTTCGTTGTCAATACAGGTGATTTGTTTTTAATAAATTTGACGACCTTCATTTCAATGGGGGTAGCAAAGCGAACCTGGTTAAGATAGTGTTCTATAAATTCTAGTCAGAGTTTTTCTAATAATAAATTTTCAGTTTATATAGTTGACCATTAAACCAAGTCCATCTCCAAATTTATAAACTTAAAAATAGGAAGACCCGAGTTTCTATTTTAATACAAGAAACGCTTTAAGTTAATAGTTACAGGGTGGACCATAATTTACTGACTATTTTACTTTGTATATTTTCCTTTTTTTATATTTTAGTTTTATAAACAACGTTTGGGAGACGATTGAGGAACGGAAAATTCACCGAATTATTAACACGTTGGCTGCGAAAGACTTTTTAGAATTTTGATCGAACAGTAGCAATGTCATTTAACAATTTTCGTCACTTGAGGCCAACAACTTATTTTTGTTCTATTTTGTTTCTTAGTGCCTAAAAATAAGTTTTGACTACTCGCGACTTTATTTTGGTCCCTAATTTTCAGTTATATTGGTTTTTTTGTGTCGCACATTTTCATGCGACATGGCCTGGGAGAACATAAAACATGTTGTGGGGCCACTTCGCACGAAAATGTGCGACAGTAATTTTTTGTAATTTTTTAGTTGTATTTGATATTTTTGTTTTATTTTATTATTAATTATTAGCTTAACCCGGTGCGCTTTGCTACCCCATCGAAATACAATTAGTAAAATTTTTTTAAAAGAGATCTCGTGTATTGATAACAAAGCATCTTGTACCAAATTTTAATGCTTTTACAGCACCCGTTCTACTGATATGTATACGGAAATCTCATGTGTTCGTATGGGAGGTGCCACGACAATTTTTCCTATTGATCCAACTTTTGGAAGATGTTGTGTATTATTATCTAAGCTATTTGTAAAAAATTGGTACACCTTCACTGAAACAGTACTCCAACTATGAAATCATTATTGTCATTGTATGAGAGGTACCACACCCACTTAAAAATTGTAAAATATTAATTGCCTATGTAAGGAGCCGGGTTATCAGAAAATTACTGTGAAAATTTTGGGAAAATCGGCTCTGTAGTTTAGAAGGCTATAGGGAACAAAATTTCATACTCTTTTTTACTTATACATATATTATTGATTTCTCCTCCTGCACCTAACCCCTTAATTTTTATTTTGAAAGGTGTAGTTTACCATCACTATATCAGATATTCGGAATTTAATAATTTCGTTCTATGCGAGGTACTGCTCTTCCTTCCTCTACCCCACCGATTATTAATTAAAAATTTATAGTTCACTAAAAAAGTGGCTTAAATTCCGTTTGAAAATTCTAGCTTAGATAGTTCTTCAGTTACGCAATATTTAATAAATGCATCCTATGGGGGTATTGCTCTAGCTGCGCCTTCCCCCTTAATTTTTATTTTCAAATGTGTAGTTTACTATAAGAGTGACACCTACCAAGCTGGAACATTCTCACTGTAACAGTTCTTAAGATGTGCGATATTTAACATTGGCATCCTATGGGGGGTACCACTTCCCCTGCTGCTATCTTATTTCATGTTTGAGGCTCAGAAGATGCTACTGAAAAAAATTTAAGAAAATGGGTGCAGCGGCTCTTAACATATGCAATACTTAATATTGGCATCTTATGTTGGGGTCCACTTCTCCTGCCCCTATCGAAAAAATAAGTGCTCCTCCTCTGTCTACTACGCCCATTTTTATATTGAAATTTAAAGTTTACCATAACAGTAGCTTTAACCACGTTTGAAGACTCTCCCTTTAATAGTTCTTCAGTTAAGCGATATTTAATTTATGCATCCTATGGGAGGTATTTCCCCCCCTGCGCCTACCAGCTTTATTTTTATTTCCAAAAATGTAGTATACCATAAGAGTTACATCTACAAAGTTTGAACATTCTCACTATTACAGTTCTTTAGATATGCGATATTAAACATTGGCGTTCTATGGGGGGTACCACTTCCCCTGCTGCTATTATATTTCAATTTTGGGACTCAGAAGATCCTACCTCCAAAAGTTCAACAAAATGAGTGCTGCGGCTCTTAAGATATGCGATACTTAATATTGGTACCTATGGGGGTACCAATTCCCCTGCCCCTATTTTTTTTCAAGAAAATCGGTTCAGTAGTTTAGGAGTCTATAAGCCAACAAACAAACAAACATACAACAATTTTTCATTTTTATATAATTTATAGAATGACGCGAAGAAATGTATGTAAATGATAACGAGATTGCAGATATATTGCAAGATGTGATAAATTCGGAAGGCGATGACGATGATGGAGATTTTTAAAGAGACGATTCTGAAGTTGATATTAATTGGCTACCAAATGATGACCCCAATTCAGCTACTGATTCTGAAGACGCAGGGTTTAATGTTTTTGATGATGAACATGAGGAAAATAATGACTATGATGACGAGGATGAGCAGCAAGTTGATGCTGGAGACGATGATAATACCGTGGATCCTAATTTCAAGGACATTCAAATAAATCGGGCTGAGTTTTATTCCAGACAAACAACTTTCCCGTTTACTGGCAAATCTGGACTCCTTATAGATGTGGCGCAAAATATAAGTTGCATAGATGCTTTCAAACTTTATGTCGATAATGAAATAATCGACCACATTGTTTGTGAAACAATTAAATATGCGCAACAACAAATGGAAACGAGAACTCTTACAGGATCATCTCGTAAACTAATGTGGAGTCCCTCAACCAATCGTTATGTTAACAAGTTTTTTGGACTCATATTATGGATGGGTCTCGTAAAGGTTGGCAGTCTCGAAACATATTTAATTTTGGAGTTCCCGCAAGAACAGTGTCCCGCAATCGCTTTTAACTTTTGTTAAACTTCATACATTTTGCCGACAATCGAGATATTCTTCCAGGAGATAAACTAGGCAAAATAAGCCCAATTTCAGGCATGTTACAGGCTAATTTCCAGAAAGTTTACATGCCAGGAGAAAATATTGTCATTGTTAAAAGCATTATACCTTGGAGAGGAAGATTGAGTTTCCGTCAATACCTTCCAAACATAACCCACCCATATGGGGTTAAACTTTTTAAGTTGTGCACTCAGGAGGGATTTACTTGGTCGGCAAAAGTGTTCTCGGGCATGATCGCCACAGGCGTGAGAGAAACTGGTCCCGCACAAAAAGTTTGTGAAGAACTTTCTTGTCTTCTGAAAGGAGAAGGCCATACCCTTTTTGTGGATAACTATTATACTAGTTATGCACTTGCGCGTTCCATGCTACATCAAAATACCCACCTTGTTGGAACATTACGGGCCAACAAAAAGAATTGCCCGGCAGATGTTATGAAAGCTAATCTGAAAAGAGGCGAGATGGTAGCCCGTGAGGAGGAATATCGAGTCGTTGTGTTAAAGTGAAAGGACACCAGAGATGTTAGGATTCTTTCGACGAAACACCCCCCTGTAATGGTAGCCACGTCGAGCCATCCAAATGCAGACAGTAATGAACCTCCACCAGTACCAACACGCCACCATCCCCCAGAAAGCGAAGGCAACGAGCTATTGAAAAACCTCTTGCTGTTATTGATTACAATAAAGCCAAATTAGGTGTTGATATATCCGATCAAATGACCTCCTACGCCAGCACTCTCAGAAGAGTTGTTAAGTGGTACCGCAAAGTGGCTTTTGAACTGTTACTTGGAATGTCTGTCGTAAATGCCTCTATAATATATAAAAAGGCAACAAACAAATAAAATTCAATAACCAAGTTTCGGCAGGAGATTTCAAATGCTTTGTTGGACTTCATGCCTCCAGAACCCATAACAAAAGGAAAACATTTTATAGAAAAAAGAAAGGACGATAACGGAAAAACAATACGGCGTACTTGCGTATTGTGTTATGCCATGTCAAAAAAATCTACTGACAGGGTAACAGCCAGAAGGAGCTTAAAAAGGACCAGCACCTACTGTCCAATCAATATGCCCCAATAAACATCAACTATGTGTAGAATGTTTTCCTAAATATTCCCACCAGAAGAATTAATTTTAATAAATTAACATTTTAATTGCATTATTTTTGCACTGAGTTTTTAGTTTATTGTTTTTCTACTGATCTCCAAATTGAATTTCCAATTTTAAGTTTATTGTTTTTCTACTGATCTTCATTTGAATTTACATACCTACATAATATTTTTTTGCTCATAAATGAATTGATTTTTAAAAGAATTAATAAAAAGACAAATTTAAATTTCCAACTTTTTTAGTATCCAAAAAAAAATGTCATTAAAAATACTTATTACGATTTATCAACCTGTTTTGGCTTTAGTTATGGACCAGGTACAGCAAAGAGCAGCAGCTTGCGAATTGGCTGGTGGCAGGCATCTAATCTCTCTATGATTAAAACTATCATTTGCAATAAAAATTATTAATTTTCAATAAAAAACAAGTCAGAGTGCTATATTTGACTGTGCCTAATCTTTGATTGGAGTGATATCTATTTATTATTAGTTATTCTTTAAAAAAACAGACGTCAGCATTAAAATTGGTTGCGGTTATCCGACCATCAGAAAGTTTTATGATATTTTTAGCAATTTTTACTAGCTTAAGCCGAACTTAAATGACTTTAAGGATGGGAATTTATATTGGAGCCATAGTAAGTTATGAGCCCAAATTCTGCAAAGTGATATGCAGGGCTCAGAGCTGAAGCCAACCAAGTCAAAAAAGAATTATAGAAAATATTTTGAGTTTGAGTAAGTGAACTCCCATTAATTTCTGGAGTCGTTGACTTTGGCTTATTACCGTTACCTTAGGAAAGAAACACTTTTTGATTTAGTCGCTTCAAGAACTAGATAGAGTTAATCTTTCCGGAGAACTTCGCATCAGTTTTGAAATAAATGTATGCATTATGTTTTATGACTTGGTTCGGTTCAGCTCTGAGCCCTCCATATCTGGTATTAAAAAACATACATTTCAATACAGCGGTGAAATAAGTTTTAGCGTTTACAGAGAATTTCAGAAGGCTGCTAAATATGGAATCAAAGATTAATTATGGACCGTATATCACAAAATTGCATGACATTTTTTCTGGTCATATGAAGCTTAGTTGGAAGAAGTGTTACCACAGTAAAAATTTTAGAGTGGGCTTTATATGGGGCCTATATTAAATTATGGACCGATCATCACGAAATTTATAAGTGTATTAAATTGTATTCTGACAGAAATTTTAATTACGGTTTTAGGCGTACTAAATTGTTTTCCGGTAGAAGGGTTTATATGGGGCCTAGGGTAAATCATGAACCGATTTTAACGAAATTTCACAGTGTAATTTATAGTCTTATAAAACTGTGACGTATTAAATTATATTACAATATCATTATTTATTAAAGTTTTAGGCGTACTAAACGGTTTTTCGATAGAAGGATTTATATGGGGCCTAGGGTAAATTATAGACCGATCTTCATGAAATTTCACAGCGTCATTTCTAGTCCTAAAAAACTGTGATGTACCAAATTTTGTAATGATAGCTTTATTTATTATGGTTTCAGGCCTTCTAAACAGTTTTCCGGGAGTAGGGCTTACATACATGGAGCCTAGGGTAAACTTAACAGCGTGATTTCCAACTGAATAAGTCGAATTCGTGCAAAATCTGATATTATTCCATGCATTGTTCCACCATTTATGTTAGTTTTTGTAACAAAATTATCAATTTTTTAAGGTGGTGGTTCCACATTTTGATTCATAGCTCTGATCCTACTAAGCCGATCTTGCTTGATTTCAATCCCAAACTGCTTAGGATAACTACAAGCAATTTTTCATTAAGTACTTTTATTTCTGACGGACTGACAGACGGACATGGCAAACTCGACTTAGAATTACTTAAGGAGCCAGAATATTTATACTTTTTGGGGTCTGAGATGAATAATGAAAAAGTTTCACACGGAATGACAAACTTAGTATACCCTCTTCACAACTAATTGTAGTGGAGGCTATAATAATAAAGGTATATCAATAATACATTGGTCAGTGAATTATGGCCCACTCTGTACAACAAGTAAGGTAAGTAAGTCGGTATAGACATAACAACAAAAACATTTTGTAATGAAATAATAGTCAACTGGTTATCTGTTACTCATAAGCTATCTCACTATTGGCATCCAGTCAGCTGACCAGACGGCCAGGAATTGTTGAAATTATTATAAACTAAAATTTTTTTTGTATTCGTTACGAATATTAGCACAAACGTATAATACTCGCCCCTGAAATGGTGATGTAGGGTATAAATATAAAAAACAAAACAAAATTCTTGCCTGGCACTCAAAATGTAGTGCAATTTTTTTCAAGGAAGAAATATGAGAGCAAATCGTAAAACTAAACCAAGTTGCAGGCCATACGCATCTATAACCCAAAAAATCCATATATGAACATTAAAACTGAGCCAGCAAAAAAAAAAGTTCAACTAAACTAAACCTCAAATTATACAAAAAAAAAGACCAAGTCAAAAAAAGTTATTTCTCCAGGAGACGGTAAAGTTAAAGTAGAAGAGCAAAGAGATGGTGCGTGTCAAGTGCGTTAGCGTTCTACATTAATTTTAGTAAAGCAAAAAGCTTTATGTTTTTTTATTTCTTCTATGGATTGACTTTTTCTTTTTATTCTATTTTTTCATAAAGTTTCATTTCTTTCTTTGTTTCTTCTTTGGCTCTTCGGGTCCCCAAGTGCAACGAATCTCAGCTATGCCATGCTTAATGATGCTGCTCGCAACAAGTGCAACAAACAACATTGTCGCATCAATAAATTAAATACACTAAAGTAGATACAACAACAAAATCAACAACATCAATACCAAAGTCACATTCTATAGCAAATGAAATGTACAACACAACGCATCACAACACAACGTATGCAGTCATGTGGCGGTGATTAAATCTCTGAATGATGAGTGCGAGTGAGTGTTTGAAGATATAAAAAAACAGCAACAGGTTCTTCTGTCGTCTTCACTGTTGGTGCCTTTTTAGATGTTTAATTTTCTTTAGCTTGTGGGCTTCTTTTTTTGAAGAAGAAGATTTTTAGACTTAAGCAACAACAAAAATGTGATTAAGTCAAAGAAAAAAATTTAATATGAAAGAAAAAAAAAATCAAAGAATACAATTTGGAGTTGAAAACCTTATCATTAATTCCGTCAATGTAAGTTTTGATTTTTTGTTTTGCTTTTCTTTAGTGGACTTAAAAGGGGAGAACAGTGGGTTGGGAAAGTGAAAAATTTGGTAAATATTTATAAATTATATTTATGGCGACCATTCGTCCTTTTTTAAAAAGGACAGCCCTTTTTTTGATACGATGTCCTTTAAGATTTTATTAAAAAAAGAGGACAATAGATTGTCCTTTTTTAGTGAATTGCCCTTTTGTTAGAATATAAAATTTTTCTTTAAACTTAAAAACTATAATCTTTATTTTCCCAAAACACCAAAATTTCAACATTAATACTGCAAAATACGCTGGTTAAAAGTAATGCCAGCGTTAGATAGAATTCTACAATTTCTTGTGCAATTGAAAGAATATTTTCTCTCTCAACAAAAGTGCCCGATTATATTGCAAACATTATTTTGATGATCCATGTTTTGAATTGTGGTTACTTTTGTGGTTACCTGAGGCTGCTCTTACTTTAGAGGACTTTGAATTAAAATGAATTGCACACAAAGAGCATATTGGCAGGCAGGTTTCTGACTTAACGATTTAAATCAATGGGCTGTAGTACTTACAAAAATTTAACATATTGATAGGGTGAGAAGTGAGATCAGAGGATCAAATATAAATGGAACATTTTGGCTGTTTCAATGAAAAAAATATTGGAGGTAAAAATATAATGAAGCTTGTAGAATTTTATTTGGGTCTGCCGGACTTTAGTGCGCCAACAAAGAGATAACTTTCAATTGCTAATAATTTTTAGGTTATCGGAAAAGTCCCAATTACAACTTTGTTAAAAAAATTGCATTTAAAGAAAAACATTCAACAGAAAAATAACAATTATTTTTAATTATTAAATTATAATTTAAAAAGATTAGTCGTGTTAGTCGTGCTTAATTTCCTGAAATTTATTGTTAAAGATATGCGCATTTCACTGGTTGCTTAGGCCAGATCGTCTGGTGAAATGCGCATAGGAATAGCTTATCCCTTCAACAATAAATTTCAGTGTTTTTATCAAGAATAAAAATTGGGAATTAAGCACGACTAACACGACTAATCTTTTTAAATTAAAATTTTGTATTCCCAAAAATTACTTTAATTATAAAATTTTTTTAAAGACTTTTACATAATTTTTTATGTCAATTTCTAGGCATATTTTATTTATTTTTTCATAGACAATAAAATAAGTATATCGTCACCTAAAACGCAAAAGGTCCTAACTAACATTTTGAAAATTTAACAGCAAAAACTATTTAAATTGATAAATCGCCTTAAACTGTTTATAATTTATTTTTCTTCAATTTTTTTTTGTAAAACCTACCAGTTGTTTTGCCAATTTACAATGTTGCACATTATGCAAACTTTTAGTTTGGCCTTTTAGCGTTAACCATATAATCTGTTGTAGATAAGGGCTTTTGTTTTTTGCTTATAAAATCGCAAATTTTGGCTGAAAGATTTTAAAATTTTTGATGGACTTTTAATTTGATGCAACACATCAGAATCAATAAAAAAGTTGATATCTAATTTTTCATTAGTTAGGGCCTTTTGCGTTTCAGGTGACGATATGTATTATTAGTAGTTCTATTTCCTGATATCATATTGCTTGAATTATCTTATTACCTATCTAATAACCTTGATACAATTTATCACTTTTTACTAAATTCCGAAATGTCCTTTTTTTTTTTTTTTTGAAAAAGTATGGTCACCCTAATTATATGTTACATATCGAGGGCCTGTATTCAAATCCCTCTATCTTTGATTTTGACGAAAATTACTTTTTAATGGCAAAATGTTCAGTAAAACAACCCTCATCTATGGTGTGATTTTCATAACAAACATATTTTTTTTGCTGTTTTATTTGTATTTTCTCTATCTAACACAGTAAATTTTTCTGACTGCAAAACCCTCTATCTTTTCTAATAATTAATTTTCAAATATTTTTTGGGAATAATTAGTTCTTACAATACATGTTTTTTTTACTATTTTTGCATGCTGAACATGAATTTGATATTTTTAATGGTTTAGCGAAAGCCGATTCTGAACTGAATTGCCAAGAACATATTTTACATGCTTGTGCACAGTATGAAAAAGTATTAAACAAATTGCAGCTGAAAATGGTGTACGTCACGTTTTTACAATGGATGCTCAAGCAGTAAAATTTTGTCCCAATATTAATCCTTCAGGTACACAATTTTACTATTTTTAATATAGGTACACATCAGTGCACAAACTATTGGTGGAGCGAAATCAATGGTGAATCATCCGCGTCGGTATTTGTTTCTTGTGTAATTCATCATTAAAATACGTATTGCTTATCAGATTCATTGCCAATTACAATTTTCTAGGATGGTTGTGGCTACCAAAACCGTAACCTTTATTTATCTAATGCTCTATCCAATTTTGCTGCTGAAAATAATAAATTTATTGAACAGAAGTTCTTAGAAAAAGGCCATACGCAAACGGGCAATCATTGACCCTCCAGAACAAAATTATGTTATGAGATTAAGATTCATGTAAAAGTTCTTTGTGCCAAATATTATTAAGATATATTCATCTAAGTATATGAGCTTTTAGAATGAGGGTTTGTGTGGGACCTACATATGGCTAGTTTTAGACCTACCAGCACAACATTTTTCCGGAGTTGTCTTTGTATGGGAGCTATGGTAAAATATGGAAGGATTCCAATACAATTTGGTAAAATGATTAAGATTTCATTAAAGAAGCTTACAAATTCTTAGATTTTTTGTTTTGTCTAGACGAAGGTTAGGTTCACTTAAAAAAACCTTCTTTGTTCCCATTTAAAAAATTTTAAACTAAATTTATAATACAATTTAGTATAAGAAATTAAATTTTTTGTTGTGTTTTTTTTTGTTTATTTTATGTATTAAATAAAATATGAATTGTTTTTATTATTTATAATTAATTGGTGAAATTAAGATTTTTTGTTGAAAATTTCTGGCAGCACTGAGTCATACCCTGGCAATATTCCTACATAAAGTTAGCCACAAATTTTAATAGAATAAAAAAGAACGTTGCTGATGTGACAGAGTTTTTTTTAAGAAAAGAATGCATCGGTAAACTTGCTGTTGGCAGTTCCTTAGCCACTGTAAAATACTCATATCACGAATTTATAACGTTGTGACAATTCGCTCATGGTCGGAAGACGTAAACAACTTTCAAAATCAGTTATTCTTCCAGAAAATCGGAAAATTCGGCGCGTTAAATATCGTAAAGTTGAGACATCCGTGTGAATTGGTATGATGAGTATTAATAAAACATAACATAAACATTCATCTTTCAAAAAGATTTGTTCGCGATGGACTTAGCATAATTTGCAAAATGCTCGTAAAAATACGGAATTTCTGTTTAATTTTTACTCTTAACAAACCCACAGTACTCATGCAACTTGATTTTGGCGTACAATTTGGCCATTACCACATGTACTTCTACTTATACATATGTTCTCAATCTCTTTCTCCAAAAACTCCCGCCGACATACAAACATGCCATACAAGCATGCATACAATCATTCAATATTATGCTGGCAGCATAATAAAGTCAATAGTTAATACACGGCATACCAAACACAACGTGATATGGGCCAACATCTATCTGACTTGTTCGTACCATTACGACGAGAATTACTACGCTCCCCAATAATTTAACTTTGCAAGAAAGACATGATACCCTAAACAACAATAACAAAAATCTATCAAAGAAGACGAAAAAGACTTAGCCCAACCCAAAAAATAACAACAAACAAAACAAGCCAAAAGAAAAAAAGAATAAATTTTAAATCAAAGATAAAAGACGAAATTTCAAAATTAAAAGAACATCAAGCAATGAACGAAAAAAATTAAACGACTGAATGCGATACTTTTTTTTTTGGGAGTGCGATCCAAAAGATATAGAGAAAATGAATTAAACTGCACTTTGCGCGACGAAAATGCAATAAGAAAAAAAAGTTATGTGAAGTTTTGTGTTGATTTTGTTTTTTATTTTGATTTTTCGGGAATAAATTTCCAAATCAATTCATGTTGTTGTTGAGATTCTTTATTTCTTTTTTTGTCCAAATAATAAGGAATGCTTGTACTACGAAGGTTAAAAAAAATTACAACTAAGAAAAAAAAAAATTGCCAGAAATTGTCGGCTTATGACAATTAACACCAAAAATAGGAGTTTTAAAAACAAGTAAAACAGGAAAGTAAAATCGAAAAATTTATTCTTAAGCCGTTTAACTTTAACATTCTTGTAAGGGACATTTGTTTAACCCCTTGGACTTTTCTTACAACTTACAAATAGTTAAATGATGCTGAGTGGGAAGATATTAAAAAAGGGACAGTAAATTCTCAGGGTGGTAAATTTTTACAGGAAGAATTTTATTTAGCACCGACGCAATGTGGGGTGTATTTGCCTGTTGTATCGTTACTACAATGGGATGTGCTCTGCGAAAATTAGGAATCTGGTTCCCGAAACTCGTACGTTTGTGCGTAATTTTCCTCAAGAGGCCATCTTTTTGTGGTCGATTGGCTGGTGCATCGTACAGCGCACTACAGGGAAAATTAGCTTTTTGGCCGGGCTGTTCGTATGTGGAATAACCTTTTTGCTAAAGTCTTCTCTCTTACTTTCAACAAAAATAAGTTCTAGTTGAATGTCCACAAGCACTACTCCCTCTATCCTCATTTCCATAACCTATTTTCCTAGTTCCAACACAATGCAATGCATTAGTAGGGGTACCGCTTTAGTGCTTGTCCTAACAAAAAAAAAAAATTAAACACGGATACATTTCTGTTACGGATACATAAAATTTTATCGGATCATCGCTTTAGAGTTTGTACATTTTCCCTTATTTTCCCACTTTAATGTTAAAACATTTTTGTAGGGTTTCTAAACAAAAAATGATCTTCTAAAATTTCGTGAAATATTTAAAGATCGATTAAAGCGAGGCTTATCAAAAGCTAAAGAACGATACTTTGGATTCTTAAACGATATCATGTTTAAAACTGAACTAATAAGTGAAACTGCTCTCAAAGAATTGAAGAAATCGAATGCAATTGCAAACGTTATTAAATGTATATTGATTTCTACGGTGGGTGACAAATTATGCGTTTACCTTATTTCCCTGAGTGTGATCGCCACCAGCACAGCCCATTAAAAATTAAAGTGTAAGCATAATCCGGCTGCTTTAAAATAGATAACATTCTCTGTTGAATAGCAGCAGCACCTAAAGATGATCTGTCCTCACAATTTTCGCAAGTTGCTCAGGAACTCACTTCCCGCATTTTGGGGTGTAAACTACGGACCCCAGGTGATCCCCAAAAACATAATTTCATGAGAACGGCACTCTCTGCGAAAGAGCATCGTTCCCCGCATTTTGGGGTCTAAACTACGGACCCCAGGTAATCCCCAAAACATAATTCCATGAGAACTGCACTCTCTGCGAAAGAGCATCGTTCCGTAAAAAGACGTTACATGAGAAATTTCCAATTTCTTCTACATCATTGGCTCTTGGCTCTTCATACACTCCATATCCAAGTCTCACGCACTCTTTATCCAAGTCATTTACACACTTCACTTCAATTAACCACCGACACCTCAACTCTTCGCCACTTCAACGATCATTTTCAAACGGTTCTCCATCCCTTCGTTCGACCAAAAAGTACTAGGTCTTTACACACTAAAAGTCACTCTCCATTCAAGAGCCTCACACTACGCAACGTTAGCTGCCCATTCAAGCAGGTGCGTCACAAAACGATTCACCCATAATGTGCAACTAAATTTATCAACCATTTTTTTTTTATATCACATAAATTGTACATCTCACAGAATCTTAATTAAGCACAAAGACACCCCTTCTCAAGAGAGTATTCCCCTGTGAGTCTCAACCAATAGTCAGGGGCTACTAACACCCATGGTACCAGATAGGATATCTGATCAACCTCGATCTAAAAAGTCTAAAAGTTTCTGACAAATGAGGAGGAGGATGAACATCAAAGAATCCTTAAAATTCACTTCACCCCGGGAGAATTAAATTACATTGTGGAAACAGGCATGATTTAAATATATTCCTGGCGAATCATGAAGAAAGGCAACCGGTATAAATAGAAAACTTATTCTATACTCTACGCCTAAACAAAATAGAGCCATGACTGTTCCCCGAAGCAAAAATATCCTAATCAAAATCCTTAAGCTACGGTCACACTTATTAAATATTTTACCAAATAAGCGTAACCCCTACTTTTGTTAATAGTTATTGAGATTTAGCATGATGTTAATATCACAAAATAAACTAATTAAACTTCTACACATAGCAACAAATTGTTGTTTGTAAGATGTGGTATTATTATCAAAATAAGTATTGGAATTGAAGGAAATAATAATTTAGTATTCCTATTGGTCCCGTTTTTTTCGTCAAATATTTGATAAGTGTGACCGTAGCTTTAGTTTTTCCTAATTTGTGTATTTATTACCCAAAAGACCATTTATTATAAAAAATTTTTGTCAAAAGCGTCTAGTTTTTGATGCAACGATTACTATTTCAGCTGTGGAGAAAATGAGAAGAAAAGAGTAAAACACCACTTTTGCTACTGACTTGCGCTGGTGAGAGATGGTCTAGCAAAAATGAGGTCTGCAATATTCTAATGTTTGTGGAACTAAATTGGAGTGCTGTTTTTAACTTCGTATACGTAATTCGATTTGGCTCTATGGTAAACATTTTCTCTAAAAATAATTCTGTGGTTTTGCGATGACATTAATTCATCACAAAAACCTGAGAAAGCTCCTTAGCAAATGACATTCCTGAAATTTGCAGGAAATGAAATTCGTGTGTACACGTTTCCGGGGCTTAAGACAGTCTGGTAAATTACAAAGAAAGAAAAACACTCTGGATAAATTAAGTAAGAATCGTTTTAAAAACTCAAGTACGAATAACACTAAAACGTACTTAAAACAATCCTAAATGTGGTTACTTTTGAAAATCCGTCCGGGAATTTCTTAATATGAGTACAAAATTTTTAAATCAAGTAAAAAAAATATAAAATTTTGAGAGTAAAATTACAAAGTGAGCTTTTTAATCTCATTTATCTTATCAGAGTTTGTTGCAGGCACCACAACAACACCACACAAATAGTTAAAAAACGATTTGCTTGTTATGTGTTAAAACAACAAAAACAACAGAATCTACTTTATAATTCTTAAATCAAGCGCATTTTAAGATTCATTCAATCTTTGTTTTACTTAAATCAATTTCATTTTAAGATTATTTAAAATACGAAATCGGGATTCAATATGGATAAGTTGAGTATTTCGCGATTGAAAATCCGTACTTGAATCAATCTTTCTGTACTTGAATTAAGAAAATCCGTTCTCACTGTACTATTAATACCGCTTCGAACTGATTTGAATACGAATGGATTGATTTTTTTTTTGAGTGTAGGAGTTTTATATCCTCGTTTTTTTTTTTAAATATTTCTGGTCTAGTCTAAAACTATGAAATTATCAACATAAATACATCAAATAAGTTTTAGGACCATTCAAATTTATAGGGTTTTTAAAGCTTAAAAAGTTTGGAGCCATTTTGACTCCAAGTGCATTTAAGGGTTAATCTCTATTTTTGCACTGTTATGCCTTCGTAAAACTTAACTCAATTTTTATTTTAAAGAAGAAAATAGTTAATAATTTTCTAAAAATAAATATTTGTTTATTCCATTTTTTCAATTATTATTTATTTGGTTATGTATGTTCCCAAATGAGTAGATAGGTAATGGGGATCTTGGACATAGTCCGTGAGAATCCTGTAGTAGTCACTATTTTTCTAATTGGAATGCCTATTTTTTTAATTGGAATGCTGACAAAATGAAGACAGGGAATCAGTAATGTATATGGGTATTTCCAATTGGAAAAGTAGAATTGGTGAGATCGTGAGAGTTTTTTTTCACTTGAGAGCGTAAGAGTGTGTTATATATGAATTTAAGAATGAATGTGTATTATTTTTTCAGGGGTTGAAATTGGTAGGTAAAAAATGTTTAGGCAAGAAAAAAGTGAGAAAATGCTGTTAACACCTGCATTTCTTTATAGATCAAGATGGTTGAAATGTACGCACTAAATAAGGATTGGTGGTTGTTCTAAGGATAGTAGAATAGAGAATTTTTTTTATTGAAATATTGTGCATTATTTTAAGGGTTGAATAGGTAGGTAAAACATGTAGGTGCAAATGTTGTAAAGTGATGTTTTATGTTTGAAGATGAAAATGGTTGAAATGTATTGTACTTAAAAATGATTGGTGGTTGTGTTAATGTAATTATGATAGAGCAATTTTCTTTTATTGAATAGTTAGGTAAAATTTGTAAGTGGAAATGTTAAATTGTGATGTTTAGGTTTAAAGATCAAGATGGTTGAAATGTGTTTATTCTGAAGCTGAATTGGTGGTTGTATTAAGAATACAAGGAGAGAGAATTTATCTTTTATTGAAAACTAAATTACTTGAAAGACTCTATTTTCTTGAATATAATTCCAATTAGAATGCATATTTTTGCTTAGATCATCTTAAAATGTGTTTTCTTTAGCTATATATTTTTTATTTTTTTATAAAAGATATGAAAATGTGATTGGAGTATTTTACTAATTATAAAATATGTATAAGAATGTGTATAATAATTATTTTTATAAAGAAAAGAACAATTTTTTAATTTCGTTTTAAGTATTTATTTTGGTAATAAAAAATGTATAATATTTTTCTATTAAATGAATTACATTATCCTTCTTTAACTTAAATTCATTACATTCACATGTATTTGAACGATCGCAAATTCGGCATAGAAAAGGACAGTTTTTAAAATGCTTTCCGTAAATAGATTCAATGAGCTCCATATTTTCATAGTCATCTAGCATTCTTTTGATTTCAGTTATCTGAAGTAAATGGTCATCAAAAATGCATCCATGAAAATCAAACAAAAATTTTTCGATCATGCTTCTGTATGTCATTTTCTTTAGAAATATGTTTCTTCTTTTTATTCTTTCGTGTGTACTCATATTCAACTGATACTATTGTAACTAACACTACTTACATACTACCTATATAAATAAATAAATAAATAAATGTTGTGAATGAAACATGATTGAACCTGCACTTCCATGCTTACATAAAAGAAAATGTTTGATAAAATCAATTGACAAGAAAATTTAAAACAGGTACAAAAGTAAGAAAAGAAAAAAGGATCAATGTCATTTTTTTGGTTTTTGTTTTTTATGGTTTTAATTAGAAAAGAAAAAAGGTGTAACTGAAAATTTTTTTTTTATTTGTTTTTTTTTTTTACAAATTCCCACGTAAATTTTATTACTTTCTTTGTTAAAAAAAAGGAGACCTTTTTGTTATATTCAAGAATCATAAACATGATTGAGCATGCTTATAAGTAAAATTTGTTTAGAATGTATAAGTTGTTTATAAAACAAAAACATTAAATGTAGTTTGTTTTCTTTCCCTTTTTAAAAGGCTTAGTAGAGTAAACTTCTGAAAACTAGGTTTATTTACATTTGAACATTGAAGATTTGAAGAATGAATTCGAGCGAGATTGAAATTGAATTTGTCGATGAAAATTCTATGGAAGAGATCCCCAACAACCAAATGGCTTACTACAATATTGTTGTCGATGAAAATTCTATGGAGGTGATCCCCAACAACCAAATGGCCTACTACGAATTTTTGTGGGAAATTGAGTTTTTTCTGGAAGATGAAGCGGGTGATAAAATAATTTTAAAGGCAAATGACGGGTTTTATTTGGATGAAGAAGGAGATCGCTTCATTAAGGAAATAGATTTAAGTTAACAGATGTAGTGAATTTTTTTATCTTTTTATTCAAATAATTTTAAGAAATTGTTAAATAAATAAATATAAATAATAAAAAACTATTAAAAGTAAAATAATTATTTCTAATATTGCATAACATACTGAATATAATTTTTAAGGGTTGAAAATATCCATGTATAAATAGCGTAAACAATTTATTTCAACAACAAGTATTTTGTGATATATCGTGGAGTTAAAATAGTATTTTTAATAGTTGCGCTTGATATTAAAAAAAAAAAAAAGAAAAATTTAAAATGGTTAAAGATCTAAAATCCGATAGCAATGAAGATCAGCATTTAAAACAATCTCCATTTACGCCACGCTATAGCATGACTGACATTTTCCATAGAGAAGATGAACGTTTAAAAACTTTTACATGCTGGCCATTAAAATGGGTAGATAAAAGAGAATTAGCTATGACTGGCATGTTTTATAGTGGAGATTATGATAAAACGAAATGTTATTTTTGCGAAGTTGAAATTTGGAATTGGGGGCCTACTGATCAACCTTTAACAGAACATTTGCGTTGGTCACCAAATTGTGCTTTACTGAGAAGATGTTGTACCAATAATGTACCTATTAATTGGAATGTGTTAAATCAACTACTACCACCACCCAGTTATGATACCTGTGGTCTCAGAGACGTAGAAGGTGAAATACGAGACGATAATTTTTCTAACATTCCTGAGTATAATATGGAAATGAAAAACGATAATATAGCTAGAAGCAATCACATTACAAATTATGAAGATCAAGTTATTGAAATCCCAATTACATTTGTCGAATCTTCAAATACAATGATGCAAAACGCTGAAATTTCATCATCCATAATAAATGTAGCAAAATATTTTTTTATTTACCATTTTTTGTTATTCATTTTATTTGTAATTTTATTTGTATTAGAATACATTTTATTTACTGAAATAAGAAAATAATTAAATAAATAAAAATAAAAGGGAAAAATTTTTGATTTTTACTATTCTTCTTTATTATACATTAAATTATAATTATAAATTAAATTTATAACATTTATTTTGCGTAAACAATATATTGAACATCTGCATGGAGTAGGGCCTTCTTCACAAACTGGGCTGTGCCAAGGGCAGCACTCGAAATGTGGCTCTCCATCGTCACTCTCAGCAACGCCGAAATCCTCATTTTCTTCAAGCATTGTAATAAAACTTTCAACGCACAACCTGTGCTCGTGCATCAAAACGAGCTCGAATGTTTTTAAGAAATTAATCACGAAATCTTTTAAGTCTTTCATACTTGTTTGGTGTCTCACTTGTTAATGATTCTTGTTTTAAATTTTTTGGATGTAAGTGTGATATATCAGAAGAATTTTTTTTATTATTTTATAGCATATCAATAATGTAAAAGTATAGTTTTCTCTTTTACTCCAGTTATTAAGTGAAATGTCGTATTTAAAATGTTACCTGCTTTTAACTCTACTATTTTTATTTTGACAATGCCATTGATAATTTGTTTTGATTTTTCTTTGTGTGCTAATGTCATTTCATATTTACTTATACCAATTTCTCCTTCATGTTGAATAGCGAATCATTTTTGTATTCATTTTTTTTAAATTGCATTGTTTCCTAAATATCAGGTTTTTTAATACTGACATAGAGCAAAGGGAAGAAATGTATATCCTTATCTCTTTCATTCGCATTATTATATACTTATTGCCTTTTTCTTGATTAATAAAAATGATCAATATTGATTTAGTTTAGCTCTTATCAACTTAGAGAAGTTTGTTTAATCTCAGTTAAAAATTAGAATCTAACGTGATCGGTTGTGGAAAATGGAAGCATCGAAAAACTTAATCAACAAATTTAACACTATGAGTTACAGCAAAACCTTAATTCACATTAAGGATCTTGTGATGTCATCTAAATACATCATTATAAGTGCAAGTAGAGTGAAAACGAAGTATGGAAACTCAATAAAAATTGAGCTGGATGATCATGTATTATTTTTGCCATATCGCTACAATACGCTAACTGACGAAGATTTGAAGAATTTATCATCTGGAACGTATCTTATATCCAGGGAAGGAGAGAAAAACTTGCGATTGAAGCCATTCGAGGAGGGAGATATTTTTGTGTCCAATTCTAGATACCCCATATACGCAAACTTTAACAATTTTTAAGATTTATTTTAATAATAAAATAATAATATTCATATCAATTTAATAATTACAATAAAATAATTAAATAAAAAATACTGGTTTTCTTTTTCAAGATAGTTTCAATTGTTTTATTTATTAATTTCTTTTGCAGTTATTTTATACAAAAATTTAAGACATAAATGTCCACAATTAAATGAATCATAATTTTGATGCTGATTGTAGTTATATTTTATATTTCCTCCTAGGTATTTCACTAGTTCCAATGGTGGCTGTAAATTTCCAAAACTATCATAGTATTCTATTTGTTTATTGTTTTTATAGTAAGCTACCCAATGTGTACCATTGCCGATTGTAGAATCCAAATTAATTACTCCACATTCAATATTTCTGGGATGTTTTGGTATTGAGTCTAACATAAAAATTCCTCTAAAGTGTGGTACATTTTTTGAGAATTTTCGTATATCAATATCAGTCAATGGCCTTCTGGATAGCTTGCTTAGAAGTTTTTTGCTTTTTCTTTATAAGTTAATCCATATCTTATATGGTTTAAGATAAAGTCCTTTACCCATTGCTATGGCTTCCATACTCGTATTGTGTCTAGTCGCTTCATCAAGTTGAAGTTTAGCATTCTTTGCTGCATTAACTGCTTTTGCTATGTTAGCACCTCCACTCGATAGGGTGCCAATTACACCTAAAGCAGTTAATATTGGTATAAGTGGTAAAACACCTCCAATTTTTGGAACATGTATTACACGTGGAATTACGATTTGAGATTTTTTCCCCTTAAAGGATTTGTTGATGACTTTACGTGCGATCTTGATAGCAGCGTTAAGATCTGTTGGTTTTTCTTTTTTTAAAATTTTTGTTGTCCTTTTGATCGTTGAATTGAATAGTTTTTTTCCAAATACCTTATTCAATTTTGAATGTCTATTATTCTTTTGCATAGCCATCCCCATACCTAATTTAGTTTTTGCTTTCATTGTGTTGGTAACCAAATATGCAAACGATTTTTCCGGTAGACTGCTATCTGTTGAAAGTACTCGTTCCCAAGCTCTGTTCTCAAGAATTTTATCAGCTTGATGTCTAATATTTATATCTTTACTTTTTGAATAAGAAATATCGTGTTCTTTACATGCAGCGTCTAATAGATTTATTCCTTTATCACCTCGTGCTAAACGTTTTTGTAATTTCGTTCCAGGACCGCAATATTGATAACCAGGAAGATGTAGTTCGAAAGGAAGTGAGTTTATTAATGTATTAACTAAACCTCTTCCTCTGATAGTTTTATTGTAATTAAGCTTATTGTTAAAGCGTATCACCATTTTATGTTATTTTATTCTATAAGAAAATATAATATTTAATAGTTTCATTCAGTTGTAAAGATGCGTTTAATAAAACAACATAAAAATATTTTTATTCGCAATAATGATTCTTCAACGAATACAGAATCAAAAACTAGACATAGTTCTATATTACCGAATTCAATACGCGCGCTAATTGTAGGTCCTTCAAATTGTGGAAAGACTAACGTTATGATTAGCTTACTAGAAAGTTCTAATGGCCTAAGATTTGAAAACATCTATTTATACTCAAAATCACTGTTTCAACCAAAGTATGAATATTTAAGAAAATTAATATCACCAATTAAGGGAATGGGTTTTTACACGTTTTCAGATAATGATTCTGTAATACCTCCTGATGAAGCACAAAATAATTCAATTATGATATTTGATGATGTTGCATGTGAAAAACAAAACCATATACGTTCTTACTTTTGTATGGGTAGACATAAAAATGTGGACTCATTCTACTTATGTCAAACATATACAAGAATTCCTAAACATTTAATTAGAGATAACGCTAATATGATTATTATGTTTAAGCAAGATGAAATGAATATGAAACATATATATGCTGATCATGTTGGTAGCGATATGAGTTACGAAAAGTTTCGTGAAATTTGCGGAGAATGTTGGAAAGATAAATATGGATTTTTGGTTATAAGTAAAGATGATGAATTGAATAATGGAAGATATAGAAAGCGGTTTGATTATTTCATAACATTATAAATAATAGAATAAATTACATACAAGTATTAGTACATCATCACCCTTTAAAGATATTACAACGAAACTCGTTTTAAACTAACTGATTAAAAATGAATGAAAAAGTATTAAAAGAGCTGATAAAAACAAGAAATGTTTTAAAGAAGAAATTTCGCATTATAAAAATTGGTGAAGCTGATACTCGTGAACAACTTAAAGATACATTTAAACCCATAACAGAACCCTTGAAAAATTTCATTAATAGTTCGAAAAATACCAAAGTAAATTCTAAAATTGAAAAAACTAATATTAAAAATGAAGCAAAACAAAAACAATTTAAAACAGATTCTTATATTCCAATTATAAAACCAGAAAAAAATATATTAGCTACTGCTGCAAGTAACTCTGAAGATTATGATGACGATGATGATGATTTTTATTCTCAACCAGAAACAGAAAATTTAAATAGTCCTTTAAATTTTAATGACTTGTTATATCTAGAAAAAAGGCATGAATTAGACACACTATATGGATTACATAAAGATTCAAACAATGAATGGAAATTTGGTGATAGTAACATCAAATTTAATGAAGATAGGATTCAAGTTGGAAATCAAATATGGGCACTCACTCCAGGTTTATTTTCATTAATGTTCCAAAAAATACCAAAAAACTATGATAAATCCGAGTTAGATATTTATAAAAAGATATTAATTAATACCAATGCCTATAAAAGGGGTTATACCACAGATGGTAATATAAGGGGCACAAGAGCATATAAATATAGAAATATTATTAGAAAATTGATTAAACCTAAGAATCCATCTACCACAACACTACAATCACCCACTTCATCTGATACATCAACAACAAAAGAAAATTACATGGGAAGTGGGTTAATGGATTTCAATTCAAATAAACCAAACTATATATACTGGGATGATCCAAATGAGTTGGTAGATCGACTTAGACTTCTGCTCGCATCACAAGCTGCAGGTCACAGCAATCATAATAACGAAATTGTATCTATTATTGAAGAATTATATGAAGCAAAAATTATTGAGTAACTATTAAATTAACACAAAGCAATGTCTGTTGATAAATTTGGTCACTATATAAACGATACAAGTGGCGTAATTTCTATGAAGAATGCACCTAAATTGCTTGGGTTCTTTATGGATACAGATAACAACATTGACGTTCAAAACAAAAGAATCAAACATATGTCGAATGCTTTGGAAGAAACTGATGGTGTCAATAAAATGTTTTTACAATCTCAAATTGCAAAAACACAGAAGGAGATAATGGATCAATTAAACAAGAATATTAATGAAATTTCTCAAATAATAGAGAAAATTCAAAAAGATTTTGAAAGAAAAATCAAAATCTTAAATCAGAAACTATATAACAGGCTTGATATTAAAAATAAAGAACATGAGATTACAATATTCCCTTAAGTAAAGAAGACTTAATAATAATGCATTCAACAAAACGAGACTTAGTAAATGAACTTCATAAACCAGCCCGAAAAAATTTCATACGGCGAAGAGTAGTGATGAAAGGCATAGATGATCTCTGGCAAGCTGATTTAGTTGAAATGGGAAACTATTCTACATATAATAAAAAATACCGATATTTGTTAACTATCATTGATACTTTTTCAAAGTTTGCATGGGGTGTTGCACTTAAAACAAAAACAGCAACTGAAATATTTCAAGCAATGGAAAGTATTTTAAAATTAGGTCGAGTTCCCAAAAACTTGCAGACTGATGATGGTAAAGAATTTTTCAATAAACAATTTAAAACCCTCATGGACAACCATAATATCAATCATTACTCAACATTTAGTATAATGAAAGCCTCAATAGTAGAACGATTTAATCGAACTCTAAAAGGAATGATGTGGAAAGAATTTAGTTTTAATGGTTCATATTATTGGCTTGATATTTATAAAGATCTAATTAAAAAATATAATAAAAAAGTTCATCGCACCATTAAAATGGCACCAATTGACGTTAATTCTAAAAACGAAATGAAATTATTGAAAACAGTCTATAATCATTTAAAAATATACAAAACATCAAAATTTAATGCCGGAGATTATGTACGCATAAGCAAATATAAACACATTTTTGAAAAAGGTTACACTCCCAATTGGACTACTAAAATTTTTAAAATTCAAGCAGTAAAAAATACTTTTCCCGCAACATACATATTAGAAGACTATCAAGGAAATCCAATTAAAGGTGGTTTCTATGATGATGAACTGAAAAAAACTCGATTTCCTGATACATACCTTGTAGAAAAAATTCTTAAAACTAAAGAAGACATGGCATATGTAAAATGGTTGGGATTTTCTAATCAACATAATTCTTGGATAAATAGAAATGAAATATTATAGTTTGTAAGAGTAGATATAATAATAGAATGTAAGAGTTAATGTATTGTTATTATTAAATAAGAAAAGAACAAAAAATATATGTAAATAAATTGTTTTAAATGAGGAATATTATGTTTTTTTACTTTATTTACAAACCAACAGCCGAAATGTCAATAACTCTAACTTTAAGCTCTAATTCAACTGAGTTGACGGCTAACTATTTTCCTCCAATTGAGTTGGATGGAAAATATGAATGTGCACTTACAGATTTTCATTCATACAATAGTATTCCAAATGTAGATGTATATAATAATATGTTTCATATTGGAGAACAAGTAATTGAAATTCCAATTGGTTCTTATGAGCTGAACGATATAGTTGATTATATTAAAGAAGAATATCAGCGATACAGCCCTCTAAATAAAATTAATATTGAAGCTAATAATAATACGATGCAAGTTAAAATTAAAAACTCTAATGATCCAATATACTTTAATAAGGAAAATACAATTGGCAAGCTTTTAGGATTTAAAGAAAATATTTTATTACCTAATAAAGACTATTACTCAGATCTTCCAGTTAATATTTTCAAAGTAAATCTTTTACGAATTGAGAGTAATATAGCTGTCAACACATACATGAATAACTCCCAAGCACATACTTTGCATGAATTTGCCATTAATGTCCCACCTGGCTATAAAATAGACGAGATCCCTAGGAATCTCATTTATTTGCCAGTCAACTGTCGAGAGATAAGCTCCCTTACTCTTCGAGTGGTTGATCAAAACGGTGATTTACTTAATTTCCGAGGAGAGGAAATTACAATTCGAATACATTTAAGACCAACAAAATAATGATAATTTACAAGAAGAATACGCCTAAAAACCAAATCTCACATTCTTCTTCTAACAAAATATTGAAAAATAAATTAAATTCAAAGAGTTCATTAAAACATATAAACTTAACGCAATCAAATAAAGAATTTCTAAAATCATTAAATTTAAAATTGAAGAAAGCATGAGTTCAATAATAGATGTTCTGGATAAACCTTTGTCCGATGAAAATATAATTAAAAAGGCCTACCATACGTATACCCCATATTTACAACCTTACAATAATAACGATGAAATTCGTATTACAATACAAAATCAAGACTTGTATGTTTTGCCGTCGGAAAGTTTTATATATGTAGAAGGATTTGTTAAAGATGAAAGCAATACAAAATTAGTTTCTTCTGCAGCCAACTTCAAATTAAAAAATAATTTCGTAGCACATCTATTTGATGAAATTCGTTACGAAGTAAATGGTGTTGAAATTGATCAAACGAGACATTTAGGAACATCAAGTACTATTAAAAATTTGGTTTCATTGTCACCAATAGATAGTAATAGAATGCAAAATGCTGGCTGGAATAAACTTGATGATATTGATCTCGTAAATGGATATTTTAATTTTTATGTACCACTTAAATTGTTTTTGGGATTCGCTGAAGACTATAACAAAATATTATTGAATGCAAAACATGAATTGATACTATTACGTAATAAAAATGATGAGAATCTTGTATATTCAACTGTTTCTACCGAAAAGGCTAAATTAACAATTTCAAGTATATCGTGGAGAATTCCCCATGTACAACTATCTGATTTAAGTAAATTAAATATGATAAAAATAATAAACAATGGTAATCCAATACCAATTGCATTTAGAAGTTGGGATTGTCATATAAATCCACAACTAAATATGACAACTAATCATGTGTGGAATGTTAAGCTGGCAGCGAATAGAGAACGCCCTCGTTTTGTATTGATTGCATTCCAACATGAAAACAAATTTATCAACTGCGATTTGACTAATTTAAAAGTACATTTAAATTCAGAGTCTTATCCATATGACGACCTAAACATAAAGTTTAAGAATGAACGTTATGCAATTCTATATGATATGTATCTAAGGTTTCAGGAAAACTACTATATGCGAGACTCCCAGCCGCTTCTCACATCTCAAGAGTTTAAAAATAATTCTCCAATAATAGTAGTAGATGTTAGTTATCAAAACGAATCAATTGTGAGCGGACCAATTGATATAAAAATTGAATTTGAAACAGCTACTAATGTTCCAGCAAACACATCAGCCTATTGTATTCTCATTCACGATCGCATCATTGAATATATACCATTAAAAGGACAAGTTCGGAAAATTTTATAAATCCTAAATCATAAATAAAAAGAAGAAAAAAAAAAGATGTTTTGCAAACATGTTTTCATTGATTTACAAGGTTTTAAATTAAAATCAAACAAATTTATCGTTAAAGAAGTTGCAATTGTTTTCAATTCAAAGGAATACATCAATTTCATTATAAAACCACCTTTTGATTTCAATTGCTTATCACAAAAGGAGCAAAAAGAAGCATATTAGTTAATAAAATATTTTCATCATCTTAACTGGAATACAGGAGTAGTATCATTTAAGAGTGTTTGTAAATTTTTGAAAGATAATTTAAAAAATTCTAAAATATATGTAAAAGGAACAGAAAAGAGCCAATGGTTGGAAAAAATGCTGCAGCAAAAAGTTTTAAATATAGAGGATTTTGGATGTATAAATTTAAAGGAACTTAATAAAAAGTACCTAGAAAACATAAATTGCAGTTATCACAAATATGGAGTTTGCGCTTTAAAAATGCTATTTTACTTGAAAGGGAAAATCTAATTGGAAATAAGAACAACTAATTTAATTTTTAATTCTTATATTATAACTTTATTGATATTTTTACATAAACATTATTTTTATTATATTTACATAATTTTGATATAGTTACATAAACATTATTTTTAAGAAAACATGCAATAAAGTAATTTATTTTAACATTAATTTTATTAGAATAAGTGACTTAGATGTAATCTTATATGAAAAAAAAAAAAAAAAATAATAATAATAAAATTTATTTTAATAAGTATAATAACAAAGCCTTTTATTTTTTGTAATCTAATTTATTGACCACTGTCATCTCATAAGTAATAAACAACCAAAATTATTCTTAATCAATTTCCATATCAATTCTATCTCTAAAGTGACCCCAAGCTCTAGTATTTACTCTATCTTCCATAATTTTTCTTTTATCATCTGTATGATTAAGTACAACTTTATGTAGTTTTTGTGTATACAACTGATGAGCTTTAGTTCTAAATACAACCATCTCATCAGATACTATTTTCTGCTCAAATAAACACTCCTTGTAGTCGTTTAATGTAAGTTTTTTAATAACACATTTTTTGACGCCTTTAGACTTTTTAATGTCTTCTGAATTGATAGTTGATAAGGAATACATCTTTGATCGTAAACCTACAAATTCAGTCATTATTCCCCCCTTATTTTCGTCTTTCATCATTCCCAGTACTTTTTTGTTTAGGAGTGGTAAATTAAAGATATTGTCTTTGGGATATTCAGATGTATCGAAATTTAAAATGACATCGCCACGAATATCATTATAAAAGTCATTGGTTTTAATTGAATATATAAACGAATCGGTATCCATATAATTTAAGGTCAGATTTTTTCTAAATTTTGGAATCATATATCTGTAATGGAAGTCATACATCTTCCATTTGGATAATTCCAACACAGAAAATCCGATATATATGGGCTTGTTGTAGTATGGTTCCATTTTCTTCAGCTCGACTGCATACAAATCATCACTAAACTTTGTCAAACTTAGAAAATTTGGTTTAGATATTAATGATCGTAAACCTAAATGGTTTTTATTACTATTTTCCCACCCTGTAGCAATACGTATATCCTTTCTTTTATCAATACTTTCCATCGTTTTTCCATAAACTGCATTATTAAGCAGTTTAAAAAAATCTTTTTCAAAATTATTTTTTGCATTAGTTCTGTGCAGCGTATTTAAATCAATATATTTTTTTAACCATGGAGACTGCTTAAACTTTAAAATTCTATGCACTTTTTTCAAAAGAAGTCCATTGTTAATACACTGTTTTAAAACTCTATAATGGATAGTATAATTTTCTTTAGGCGTCAAATCTGCTATTAATTTTTTAAATTTAGACTGTCCAGGTATTTTATTTTGTGGACAAAATGGGAGGTCATTATGAATGTCATGCAAAGAGTCAGGATATTCAAGATCAACTTCTAAAATATAACCATATTCTGAGTTATCTGATATATTTTGTACTCTAAAATTTTCAATATCTTTAGTGTTCATCCAATCAAATTCCCCATAAGGTAGATATTCTGACATTGCCCACCCATATAAATTGTTAGCATCTAAATACATCAAATACTCTGATGCTTTTTTCTCATCAAAGTTTTCCATATACTTATGGTTTGCCTTAGAATATCTTTTTGAGCATTGTACTAATCCACCTCGTATTCCATTTTGCATAAAAAGATATTTTTCACTATCAGTTAATAGCTCTAACGTTACATCCGTTGTCTTAAGCATTGCATCCCAAGAGAGACCAGGTGCAGTGTAGTACTGACAAGGGTCTAAACTATAAATACTCTTACATATTTTTCTAAAGTTTTCAAAAATGTCAGTTAAGAGAAGAACATCCGATCTTAGGTAGAGTTCTGTATAATCAAGAAGGTTCTTGCACTTGAAAAAACTCCATACTTTTTGAGCATGTTCGTAATCGACTACACTGCATTCCTCATTACTTAGAATATTGAAAAAATTATCTCTACTTGGTAGCTGATTTTCATTAAATCTTTCCATTGAATCCATGTAGGAGTATGGGAATACACCCTTCCTCCTGATTAGATTAAATTGATTATCATTAGAAAACCGTTCTCGAACAGTTCGAAAATCATTAATGTCAAGATTTTTAGCTAAGGACTCTAAGCTAGAAGACATAAATCTTATTGAATCTAAAAACCTAATTTCAAATCCCCGATTTTTATCTATTTTAATGTAAACAGATAGTGAAATATAACGCTCTTTATTCAAAGGAATAACTTTTATTGTCGCATTTTTTATTGTTGACAGCTCTTTAAAGAAAAGATGCATGTCATAAGCAGAGAGATTATGGAAGATCACTGGTATAAAATTGGGATTTTTGTATTTTAAATTACACTCATTATGAGCAGCTCCTCTAAAATTACCAGTGAGATGACAGTGGTTTCTAACTTTATCATTAAAAAGAAGTTTTTTGCAAATGTGACAATTTGTTGATTTATTAAAAATATCATTATCATTTACTTTCATGACTATTTTCACTACTTTGGACAGATATTGATGGTAAATATCTGTTGCATCTTTGACAATTTTGTCAACAAAGACTTTAGATGCATTTTCCCCAAAATAGTATCTGTCAAATTTAATCTCCTTAAAACTACATTTGATATAGTAACTAAAAGCACATGGAATGTGCTTTTGGATATTGCTTGTGTTGTTACTCACACTATAATTAATTTTTTCCAAAATGGACTCAAAATCGGCATAGATCACGAACGGAACATCCACTTGCTTCTGATGGTTTACAAACGATATGTATGCATCTTCGGGATTTGGCATCTTTGATACCTTCTTTCCACACACATTTTTATGATTTCATGTGTATGGTAAAGACACGTATTACAAACATAAATTTTGCTCTTATGTGAGGTAATACTGGATCGGATTAGTCTAAAAAAAAAAAAAAAAAAAAATTTAATAAAATTTGTTTTAATTGGATTTAAAAATAAATAAATATATACATACATATATTTGTAAATGTAAAGTAAAACTTACTTGGAAATGTCATTTATGAGAACATAGTGAAACTTTTCACCGGAATGCAAAAGCAGTAAATTGATATGTATTTCTTTTTCTTCAATCGTTATATAATATGGCCCAACGATTGACTCACCATTATATCCAAATACATTTACACTTATCTCGTTTTGTTTTTCAAACTTTTTAATTGACTTCAAAGGCATAGGAAACTCCAATCCTTTAAAATTAAGTTCACATTCGCCCAAAGCAATTTTATTACTATAGATGTTAATGCCATATGAATTGCAGTTTTTTCTTTGTTTATTGCTTAAGTCTTTACGGAGTGCTGCAATTAAACTCCATTTAAAGCAAAAAACATCTTTATTTTCAACATTAATACATGCACCTTTAATATTGTTGATGCTCCTGGGCAATGGTATAAATTGGGATCCTCTTATTATGCTTGCCTTATTTACATTTACTTCTAGATGATTTATTTTAATGAGTGTCCATCCACTGTCCCTTTCCTGAAATTCAGCCATTTTAGTGACTATTTCATCCATATGTTTATCATATGACTCGGTGATGTCCTCAGCAAGCGTTATTAGCATCATTTTTGAAATATGCACAATTGATGCTAATTTTGTTTCGTCATTCACCACTTTCATGTACTCACATACCAACTCCATGTTAAATTTAAATGTAGTGTGTTTAATGCCGCACTTTTTTAATTCTTCAATTATAATTTTCTTGGCATTTTTAAAGAACTCCTCCGGAAATAGAATTTCTTCCTTTTCATTCACCAATCTATAGGTTTCAATTCTTCCTTTAAAATTACTACTTCTTACAGTTAATGTTTTATTAATGTTAACTTTATGGCAATTTTTTATATGACGATTTGTTCTCATATGCGCATTAAATGTTGTTGTTGTCGGTATTAATTCATTACACTCATTACAATGTTTCATATTACCACTTTGAAGAGGAGGTGATTGGATGGTAACGTTGTGAGTTTCCTTATGTTCTATGAGTTTTCCTGAACTCATGAAAAGTTTCTTGCAGGTGGGACAGTGGAGGTTAATGTGCACCTTAAGCATTTTTTTTGAAATAGATATCTTGCATATCGGACATACTTCATAGTGATTTGCATCAAAATTATGTGAAGCATTTCTATGCAATTCCATATGCACCTTAAGCATTTTTGGACAGCTGTGTTTGGAAGAGCAAATTGAGCAAGAAACAGGAGCCATTTTTGAGTAATTTATTTAGCACTTTTTTAACAAGATTTATTAATATAACTGTTTTTTTATTTTTTTTTTGTTTTCTTTTGAAATTTTAAAGAATGTTTAGCTTTTTTATTTCCAACTTTAAAAGAAATACTTTTTTTTTATTTTCAATGTTATAAAAACTTTTTTTTCTCTTTAAACAATTTTATAATCAATTTTTTAAATATCGCAAAATATATCTTCACTCTAAGGAATGTTATGATATACTGATTAATGAAAAAAAGATTTTCTAGGTAAATTAGAAAATCCACTTTATATAGTAGGGCAAGTGTCGTAAAATCAATATATACATATATGTACAATAAAAAAAACAAATAAAAAAAAAATTTTCAGTTACACCTTTTTTCTTTTCTAATTAAAACCATAAAAAACAAAAACCAAAAAAATGACATTGATCCTTTTTTCTTTTCTTACTTTTGTACCTGTTTTAAATTTTCTTGTCAATTGATTTTATCAAACATTTTCTTTTATGTAAGCATGGAAGTGCAGGTTCAATCATGTT
Organism: Pollenia labialis; assembly: GCA_949318255.1. NCBI lineage: Eukaryota > Metazoa > Arthropoda > Insecta > Diptera > Polleniidae > Pollenia > Pollenia labialis. The sequence goes on along the minus strand of OX439139.1, from coordinate 56,672,359 downwards.
TCATTCACAACATTTATTTATTTATTTATTTATATAGGTAGTATGTAAGTAGTGTTAGTTACAATAGTATCAGTTGAATATGAGTACACACGAAAGAATAAAAAGAAGAAACATATTTCTAAAGAAAATGACATACAGAAGCATGATCGAAAAATTTTTGTTTGATTTTCATGGATGCATTTTTGATGACCATTTACTTCAGATAACTGAAATCAAAAGAATGCTAGATGACTATGAAAATATGGAGCTCATTGAATCTATTTACGGAAAGCATTTTAAAAACTGTCCTTTTCTATGCCGAATTTGCGATCGTTCAAATACATGTGAATGTAATGAATTTAAGTTAAAGAAGGATAATGTAATTCATTTAATAGAAAAATATTATACATTTTTTATTACCAAAATAAATACTTAAAACGAAATTAAAAAATTGTTCTTTTCTTTATAAAAATAATTATTATACACATTCTTATACATATTTTATAATTAGTAAAATACTCCAATCACATTTTCATATCTTTTATAAAAAAATAAAAAATATATAGCTAAAGAAAACACATTTTAAGATGATCTAAGCAAAAATATGCATTCTAATTGGAATTATATTCAAGAAAATAGAGTCTTTCAAGTAATTTAGTTTTCAATAAAAGATAAATTCTCTCTCCTTGTATTCTTAATACAACCACCAATTCAGCTTCAGAATAAACACATTTCAACCATCTTGATCTTTAAACCTAAACATCACAATTTAACATTTCCACTTACAAATTTTACCTAACTATTCAATAAAAGAAAATTGCTCTATCATAATTACATTAACACAACCACCAATCATTTTTAAGTACAATACATTTCAACCATTTTCATCTTCAAACATAAAACATCACTTTACAACATTTGCACCTACATGTTTTACCTACCTATTCAACCCTTAAAATAATGCACAATATTTCAATAAAAAAAATTCTCTATTCTACTATCCTTAGAACAACCACCAATCCTTATTTAGTGCGTACATTTCAACCATCTTGATCTATAAAGAAATGCAGGTGTTAACAGCATTTTCTCACTTTTTTCTTGCCTAAACATTTTTTACCTACCAATTTCAACCCCTGAAAAAATAATACACATTCATTCTTAAATTCATATATAACACACTCTTACGCTCTCAAGTGAAAAAAAACTCTCACGATCTCACCAATTCTACTTTTCCAATTGGAAATACCCATATACATTACTGATTCCCTGTCTTCATTTTGTCAGCATTCCAATTAAAAAAATAGGCATTCCAATTAGAAAAATAGTGACTACTACAGGATTCTCACGGACTATGTCCAAGATCCCCATTACCTATCTACTCAAATGGGATAGTTAGGCGCTAATGAGTTAAGGATATATTTTTCTCCAGTTTCATAAAAATCGCTAACTTTTCCTCAGAAATTCGAAATATGTCAAAATTTTACTTTTGACCACCATGATTTTAGGGTTACTACTTTCCGGTTTTAGTAAAACCTTCAGAGAATATTTAGATTCTAAATATACTCTGATTGATAATCTTTTACATATACTGCTTGTCAAAATTTACATAAATTAAAAGCTGTGACGTAGACTGCACTCAATGTGTAAGCAAATTACTTTCAAGATGTCATTAAGAACACAATTTATAAAGACAGGCTTTTAATCAGCTGTTAAATTGAAAGTAAAATTGCCAAACAAATGTTAAGGTGAAATTGAAAGCAATCTCGTGTGCAATTTCAAAAGTGTGAGTGTGTTAGTAAAAAAATGAGAGTGTATTGCAAATTAAAGGGCAACATATGATCGTGTGGCCTCCAAGTTATAGTATTACAGCTCGGGGTTAGCTTTAGCTTATTTTACTTTTTTCCTCCATCTTTTCTGTTTTCGGCTTTTTATTCCAGCTACGGATACCTTTTATCTGGTGTTTTGTCTAGAGCATCTTATATCGCGGTTCAGAATCGCCTGTTTCCCGGAGGTTGTAATCTCATATTATCTCCTATATTTTACTTATGGTGTTAAAGCCTCTGAGAAAAATTAGGTGAAGTAAACCTGAAATCCGGCAAGATTCTAGATGATTGGCCTTCTGAAGTCTTCGAGATTTCTTAAGACAAAAGGATGACTAGAAGTCGTCCCTTTTTGGTACTATGGCAGTCAGTAGCCTACGGTGAGCAGGCACCGGACCAACTATTGGTGGAGGCTGATGCGTCTGATGGGGAAATGCTTTTTTCAAAGCATGACTCACAAAAGGGATCAACAAAAATCTGCTTCTTTGCCGAAGAGACACTTTTAGGAATCATGTGTTCAGTCCAGATAATTCTAAATCTTAGAATAACATATCTGTACTGTAATATTCTGACAAGGTTTTACTTAAAATTCATAAAAGTAAGGAAGTTGTGTTCATTCGCTAAAATATTGCCAACAAATTAGTTTTTCCCGAAAATCGCAAAATTTAAATCGCAGCTACGAAAAAACTATGGGAGGTATTGACATATTTTTTTTATATTTTAAACCAGCCACATAACCACAGAAAGAGCTCAAGCGACATAATTTTCATTTTTCGTTGTTTTTAATAAATTAATTTATTGGTGAAAATTGCATCATCTCCTAAAATTTGTATGGTCATACAAGCTACCGTTACGATTTTATAGCAAAAACAATTTGAGCTTAAGCGCCATTTCTAGTTTGTTTTCTTTTTTTATAATAAAAAACCTTCTCCTGTTAAATTTTGTTTTTGTTGCTAAAGCTTTTTCTGCGGTTATGGCTCGATATCTTCAATAAATCCCAATGTGATGATCAAAATATTCTGTAATTTGTTTAACAATTTTAAAATAGAGTTTTGAAACTGCCGTTAAAAAAATTATTTTCTTAATCATACGTGCGAATACGTTAACGGTATCTTGTGAAGATAAAAATTTATATGCAAGAAAATTCGGGTATATTTTAGTAAATGAGTTCTTTTTCAAATATTTTTTCAAAATATGTTAATTTTATTTCTACATTTCCTGCTCATGTGGCCTGAGACACATTAATGGCCTAGAGAAATTTTAATTACTTTAACATTTTTAAACAAAATTTTGTCTTTTATGTCTCATTAGAACGATAATTTCGTACACATTTCGATTATTTTACATTTACTTACAAAAGTGATTATTTAATGGCAAAATGTTTAAAAAAAACTGAAAAAATGCTGTTTCCCCTTGGAAATGCATCTTCAAACTTCAGCGTTGTTGCGCCGCCAGCTACCGTTATCCTGTTATTCTAGTATTTTACAGATGGTGTATCTTTAATAATAATTCTAGGGTGATGGTCAAAATTGACAATTTTATAATTTTGGAGAACTATAATGTCCATACTTGACAATGGCTCCCATATACACCCACTCCAATAAACAGCTTTTACTGCCAAAAGTAGTTTATAGATTTTAGTATCGGTTAAAAATTTTTAATGTTAATATATAAATTTTTGATTAAAGATTTTATATAATCTAAGTTTTTAATATTTTAATCAGGCTTAAGTTCATCAAATTTAATTTTCATTAAATTATTTTTATGTAAAATTCCTTTACAACATGAAAATTAATTAAAACTGTTATTGATAATCATTCATTCTTGACTGACCTGAGATTCGAACCCAGGCGGCTGGTTACCATGACATGTTTCGATCGCAACCACTCAATCTCCTCAGATGGATTTGCCGTCTTACACTCGCAGCCATTGACGACTGCTGACGTCAATAGTCAAACATCAATCCTTAAACCAAATTGTATTTTAACCTTTGGTAGATCGAAATTTGCTTTTTTGAATGATTATCCATTTTAATTGATTTCACATGTTTTTTTCTAACTTCTGTTTTTTTCGTACTTTTTATATAATCCTTATAGTGTAGCGTATTTTGAAGTAGTGCTTGCCTTTAATATTTTTACTGGTTCGTTGTTATTATTTTTGATACAAGTCCGTTTTGTTAATACAATTGCGTTAAGGTTTTATTGGCAATATTGAGTCCTTAATTTTTTAAATGGTGCTTTCATTATAAATTACAAGTTGCATGTGCAGATTTTTGATGATCTTGTTGAGTTATTTTATTTTGTTGGAAAATATTGTTAAGTCATCCAAAGAGCAGTTAAGAATAAGAAGTTTAAACTTAATAATACACTGATAAAAAAAGGCGTTATAAAGCTGACTATTTTGTCAGCAATACTATGACAAGTACATTCGTTTTTGACCCCAAGACACTTTTCATCATTGTGTTTGTTGAGCGATATTGAAATTTAATAATAAAATAAAAATTTTAATTTAATTAGTTATAAAAATTGTAATAATAATTATTGGTATGGTTCATTTATGTATGAAACAAAATATCGGCCAAATGGTCGCCGCGACTTCGGCGGCACACCTCCATCCGATGGTCCAAATTTTCGATGACGCTGGGTCAGAATTGAGGTTCTATGCCGTTAATGTGCCGATTTATCTCATCCTTTACCTCTTGAATTGCTGCGAAGTACCCCTTTTCTTTCAAATAACCCCAAAGAAAGAAGTCCAACGGTGTCAAATAACATGATCTTGGCCATCTTAACATCGCCACCACGTGAGATAACACGGCCATTGAGTTTATCGCGCAAAAGGGCCATTGTTTTGTTAGCTGTGTGGCAAGTGGCACCGCCCTGTTGAAACCACATATCGTCCACATCCACATCTTCCAATTCGGGCCATAAAAAGTAACTGGCTGACTGGCCTTATTTTGGTAAAAATACGGCCCGATGATGCCGCCAACCCATAAATCGCACCAAACAGTCACTCTTTGTGGGTGTATTCGTTTTTCGAGAATCACTCTTGGATTATCATTCGCCCAAATGCGGCAATTCTGCTTATTGACGAATTCACTGAGCTGAAAATGTACCAAATCACTGAAGAAGACTTTCTTCAAAAATTGATCATCCACTGTTGCCATTTCTTGTCACCATTCTGGCCATTGGCGACGTTTGGAATGGTCAAGAGGCTTAACTTCTTGAGTCAATTGCACCTTGTTAGCGTGTAAATGCAAGCCTTTATGCATAATGTTCATCAACGACGAGCGTGAGAGGTACAATTGTTGGGTACGACTACGAGTTAAGGTGGACGGCTCTTCAGCCACACTATCGCAAACAGCAGCAATATTTTCTGTAGTACGAGCTGTACGAGCATGTACTGGTGTTTTCGCATTTCCTACAGACGAGGTTTGCCCAAATTTTTGCACGATTATTCCGATTGTACGCACATTTGGACAATTAAATTTACCGACAAAATCACGAAGTACACGATATGCATTTTTAATTTGAACGCCCATTTTCATAATAAGCCTGAATAACTTTAAAGCGTTGCTCGATTGTGTATCTGTCTTTCCATGATTGAGAAATGTCAAATGAAATGCAGAAAAAACTTGACGATAAAGTGTGTTTCACATTCAACATCGGCCCTTAAAACCTAGCCACCCTTTAGTTTATTAATTTAATACTTGTAAACTCTAAATTTAGCTTAATATATAAACTAACTGTATTGCTGAATGTAAAACAAATATAGAAACAATTAGAATCTTTTGTATATAATAATAAAGAAATTCATTACCTGCATAATGAATTTTAAGCAAAGTTTTTTAGGTGCAAAATTAAATTTCGAATTAAATTAAAAATCTTAAAAACTATAAAGATAAACAGTGATGTCAGCCTTAACAAAACTTGGTCGAATTGTCATCAGGGGTCTAATCACGGCATACGATATCGAGCAAAATTGATCGAAATTATTTATTTTGGTATCATGAATCTCGATATAGAATGAAATTTATTGAATTTGAAATAATAGCATTCGATATCGACTAACTCGACATTTCATTTCTCGAGTTTTTATTCGATATTTCAGTGTCTATCGTATGCAAAAACATTCGATAGTTTATTCGAGTATCGAATGCGGTGATTAGACCCCAGGGTAAAAAATTGAGATCATATCATCAATGGGATGACATATTGGCATCACAGAAATGACGAATCGGAGTCAGTTTAATGAAACATGTCATCCGTGCGATGACTCAATAACGTCGGAGAATGGACCCATTAGGCTCAATTTGATGACAGTTTGTTGGGATTGAAGTAATTGACTTAAGTCAAAGTTATTTACTTAACCGGTTCGTTACACATGTTTGTTTCACTTTTGTTGTATTCCGACCTTTGTTTACAGAAGAATTCTCAATTATATGACACCAGCAGCATGCCCGATATGGGTTTCTTTATCATTCTACTTTGAAAATTTGTTGAATTTAACTAAATAATTTAAACAAATAGAATACGGGAATTTTTGCTTCTTATATTATTTTTAAAACATGAAAATAATGTTAATAATATACAAAATATAGCTTTAAATTGATGTTACTGTAGTCATAGCATATTTAGAGGACGTATAAAATTTGACAAAATGTTATGATGATGTTCTTCATTGGACTGATGCCAATTATTGCCTCATTGATGCCATTTTTAATAAAATTCTTGTCAAAATTTTCATATTAATCGAAAGTGTATCCTAAGTCAAATAACAATTTGATATTATAAAAGATAACTTGGAAATTTAATGATACACATATTCATGCTAGCAGGATTTTTTGCCAATGACAAATGAAAAAGTGGAAGAAATGACAGTTTTTCTACTTTGACTGCAGTTTTTTAAACGCTGAATAGAAATAAATAAATTAATAAATTATATGTTTGTATATAATAAGTACTCTAAAGGATTTAGTTTACAAATAAACTTAAAATAGTCTCGATATCGTTGGATTAAAGTCTTACAATAATTATTGTAAAATAATACAATAAAAAATATATCTGTGGCATTTTGACGAAACATCTTAAGATAGCAAAAAAGTTTTTAAAAAAATCTCGGTGAAAAAATCATTTTAATCAAATAATAAAATAAACCAAAATTAAAGAAACATTTCGTTTATAATACAAAATTTTAAAAACGTTAACAAAAATGCTTTTCAATTGAAAATTCGTATGATTTATTACATTTTTTCCAACTTTTTAAATTTGACTTAAGATGTTTTGTCAAAATGCCACAGAAATAAACACGGTAAAGATATCGACTGAAAGAGGAAAAATATATCTTTTCAACAGTGTAAAATTGGCGTAATTTAAAAAATTAATTCTCAAGCTTTAAAGGCTGAATAAGAAAAACGTAATTTTTTCTACCTTTTTAGTTTTTGTTGTTCTAAGGGCGTATTGGAAACGGTAGCAAAGTACTATGGAAAGTAGAATTTTGACACTTCTCAGGTGAATAACTTTTCACTAGCTCTGGGGGCTAGTAGAATTTTTGAGACAACCAACAAAATTTCTGACAATCATTAAATTAGAAGTTTAAATTGAAAAAGTAAAATAAAAACGTCAATAAAATTTTATGAAATCAAATTAAATAATTTATAAATAAATTAAATAATAATAAAAATGCAATTAAAGACATCTGCAAAAAAAATATGTATTGGCATTTAATTTCCTGAATTGTTCATTCTGTATAACAAAAATATTTTTTGATTATTTTTAACAAAAGTCAAAATTTTATATCGTCAAAAAAGATATCATTTCACACAGCACAAACATGAAATTTTTTCCCCACATGAAGATATTGTTTTGCCACAATATATTTGCTACCGTTTCACACACTCCCTAAAAACTTAATAATTTTGAAAAACAAAAAAAAAAAAAGAATTTGAATTTGAATTTGTATCGAATTTTAGAGAGAAAAAAAATTTTTATTTTTTAATAAAACGCTTTACTAAAACGGTTTTTTTGTTTATTTTTTACTTTAAAACTCGTTCCGCTAGAATTTGTTTTTTAAAAAGTACGTAACCTTCCAAGGCTAAGCAAAGCTGCAGCCTTACATTGCCCGCCACTGGTCTCTAAAATCTCTAAAAAGTTTTAAAAACAATAAAAACGATTTTGTTATTCGTGCTTAATTCCCAATTTTTATTTTTGATAAAAACACTAAAATTTATTGTTGATGGGATTAGCTATTCCTATGCGCATTTCACTGGTTGCTTAGGCCAGATCATCAGGAAACTTCATCCATAAAGATTTTAGAAAAACTAAAGATATTAAACCAAATAACACTGTTAAGCGTATAAGAATTACAGCAACAGTTCTACTTGTAACAATCTCAAAGTTTAAACAAAATCATTAACAATAAACAGTTGTATTCCCACGAAAATTATTCTAATAATAAAAACTTTTGCTGGGTAATCAATATTTTAAAAGTATTTCTTTTTTAATTTCCATTTGATAAACATAAATATGACGATGCCTTTGCTGTTGTAATGATGGTTTCTTTTTACTGTCGGCTGAGATCAGTTTTTTTTTTAGCTTGATATAAACAAATTTTTTTTTATGGTTTTTGGAATTTTTTTAAGCCACAAACACCACATTTGACAACATTCATGCGGTTTGTTCTTGTTGCTTTGAGTGGATTTTTTTGGTGAATCTGTCAGCCACTCACGTACAACTTGTGCTAACATATATGAAAATTTATACGCTCCGTAGCAAAAAATTGTACCAAGGGTTTTATGGACTGCTATTTATACTACTTTTTTATAATAAAGATACGCATATATTGAGCGAGATTATCAGATTGGGCGTGGACTAAACAGCTACGCATATGGGCATTTTCGGTGAAAAGTCTACTTTTTGGAAAGAAGCGCCAGCAAGTAATTAATATTTGGGGCATTCACAAGGTGTGCTATCAAGTTATATTGCCATAATATCCTAAAATTTTACAATAGTTCAAAGAAATTATTGTTGTGTTTCATACAAAAAAAGTCCTTAAATAATTAGAATTTTTATGCTGTGTTTTTTGTTTTATATAAACCTTAATTATGAGGGTTGCTCACAGCACTCATATGTTTTTTTGTTATTATTTTATGACTTATGTGAATACCCCAATTGTTTCTCAAAAAATGTTGTATGTATTATTTACTTTTTTATATTTTGGTGTCAACTCCAAACAGTTACAGAAGCATAACATATGAACAACATGGGCACAAAATACAAGCTAATTTGCTTGCTGGAGTTACGTAACAAATAGTAGAGTTATATTTTTTTTAAGAAAAGAAAGTACAAGTGGTTTTATCTAGAACCTTCACTTTTAATTAAAACCATAATTAATTCCATTGCAATTTTTGAAAACAAGAAATTAATACTCTTTCTATTTAATCAAGCTCAAATTTAGATTTTGATCATAAATATTTTGCTTTATTGAATAATAACCGTTTATGTTTTTAAACAAAAGATCAAATTAGTTAAACATTTGAATAAGAAATAAAGCTCATGTTCGGCTCTTCAGTCTTTTGTTTTGCTGAAAATATTTCTATTTAAGTTTCCGCCAACTCTAGTTAAACTTTAATCAAAACAATAAAACAAATCTATTATTGTAAACAATTTTTATACATTTGTCATATTAAATTTATATGAAAAAAAAGTAAAAAATCATAAATTTTATGCTGTCAAGAAAGAAGTAGAAATAAAAAATAAAAGAAAAACTTTAAATTATAAAACTAATTTAATTTACGATCTTAAAGTGGGTAAAAAATAAATTATGATTATGTGGTTTGGTTTGGTTTGGTTTAATTAAAAATTATTATAATTTCTTTTGTTCTGAATTTGACCAACTTAAGAAAAATTTTATTATATACGAATACATTGTATGTATGTATATAATGACGACAATAGAAAACACAAATACAACAGAGAATAATTTATGCGCATTAAAAATAAAATTATAACAAGTAAGAGAAGAAGAAAAATAAATGACAAAAAATGTAAAAAATTTAAGTTAAAAGCAACAGGTAGAATTTTTTTAAGGGGGCCAAGTCAAGCAATTTTTTTAAATGATGATATGGGCACTTCCACAGAAGTGCCACGTTACGCCACCGAGCACTTAATTTTTGTTTCCTCTCTTTCACTAAATTGCGCTTTAACCAAAATACAAAAAAATTAAATACGTGACCAAAAGTAGAGTTTCCAGTGGAAATACCCATATGTATTTTTTTTTGATGAGGGAAATTCCTTTTACGTAAAAGTTTATAAGCAAATAGAATCTGCGAACTTATTTCTCATGATGAGTAACATTTTTTATATAAATTTTCATATTAATTAAAATATGTATTCTAAAGGCGCAACTATAATATGCATAAGCTGACTTAAGCTACAAACAAAAATAATATCAAAAAATATTTTATTCCGTACGGAAAGTGTGATCTTCTTAGGGAAATGCCAGTTTCATAAAATTAACCAAAAAGTTTTTTCAAGTTCATTATGGTTCGATACATATGAATTACATGTATTCGTTCAATTGCTTAAGCCAACTTATGCATATTATAGTTGGCCCTTAAGTCAAATTACAATTTTTAAAAGCTTTTATAATTTTACTAGCTGTTTGACCCCAGCGCTGCTCGGGATTTTCTAATTAATGATAAAAAATTAAATACTGGTTATGTTAATAACTTGAACCCAGCGCTATCTACCATTAATTAAAAAAAATATCACGATAGCAGCGCCACCTATCGGGAGTTTTTTTTTTAAAACCATCAGTGAAAATCGTTTGAAAATCTGTTGGGTGGCTCTCGAGTTATAAAATCACTTATTTTTATATACAGTAGAATCCCGATAATTCGTAATCGCAAGGGACCAGCCATTTCTTATGAATTATAGGGGTTTTCGATTAAGCGGGGTTTTAGTTTTTCAATTTATTTACTAAAACGATAAAAAAAACATAAAAAACAAGTGTTAAAAAGAAAAATTGTTCATGTAAATAACTGATCTTAAGAAAATAATAAAAATAATAAAAAAACCCACGCAAAAAAAAAAAAATAGCGTTAAACAAAAAATCATTCTTTCCATGTTTCTGTTGTTTTATTACAAATTATAAGTGGGATTTAGCAAACAATAACGATTTATAAGAGGTAAAGAAGATTTTATTTGAAAAAAATATACGAATTGAGGGGACCATAACGTATGGAAATTTTACGAATTAACGCGATTTTTTCAAGGGACCGAGAGTTTATTACGAATTATCGGGAAATACGATTTATCGGGGTACGAATTATCGGGATTTGACTGTATATAGATAGTCTTATTCCTTGGATCTTTTCCGGGAATATTTTCAATGCTCCTTCAGAATTTTTGTTTGTATATTTCTGTTCAGAGGGTTTCTTTAGCGTAAGTACTCTGTTGACCCTCCATTCTGCGCCCAGTCTATCTGTCCAATCTATCTGCTGCGCTTTATCTGCTAAATAGCGGATCCGATTTAGCTGAAATTGGAAAAAAATGCCGTTTAATTTTTTTAAAGCTAGGACCAAGAAGAGGACATAGGGAGAACTACTGACTCTTTAGTCATGTCTGAGCTTGGTGTACCTGCAAAGCTTATAAGCTTATAAAGAATGACGTTAACTGATAGAAGATCATCGGTTAAAATTGGAAAACATCTCTCCGATACGTTTAATACCAAACGAGCTCTTTGTTAAGGTGACAGTTAATCGTGTGATCTATTTAACATTTTGTTGGAAAAAATTCTGTATGATTCTGAATTTAATAGAGCAGACATTAGTTACAACAGAAAGCATATGCTGGAATATCATTAAATTAAATATCACAAAGCATCAACTCTAAACCCGATGCTCTAATTACTTTTTTGATGCGTTACGAATACTTAACAATGATGTTTTATAAGGATTTGCATTGTATATGTATATCTGTGGCATTTTGACAAAACGTCTTAAGTTCAGATCAGATAGCAAAAAAGTTAAAAAAAATTCGTTGAAAAAATTATTAAATAATACAATAAACCAAAAATTAAAGAAAAATTACGTTTACAATACAAAATTAAATTTAAAAACGTGAACAAAAATGTTTTTTGAATGAAAATTCGTATGAATAACAACATTTTTTCAACTTTTTTAATTTGACTTAAGATCTTTTGTCAAAATTACATTCAACTTTGTTCTTATAAAAAGCAATTGACGTTTAGGAAGTCAGCGTAAGTATTTTGAAAACAGCGGATGGGAAGCTTTGATCGATGCAAAACCGCCTGGCTGGAATACGTTTCACTTCTTGTCCAAGGAAAAAAAGTATGGAAATAGTGATCCATACATCAAATGAAAATTTAAAAATTTTGCCAAAAAAGTAACAGCAATAATCTTTTTATTTATATATCAAGAATTTTTTCGTTGAATTACCATATTCCTTTTTAAGCACTCCCTACATATTAAACTCCACATTTAGCCATTGCCAATTTTAACTCTTTCACTTTCTTTAGTGTTACAAACACTTCTACTGAAACCGACAAAACTTACAAGCACCGCTATTTGTAGGGCATTTGTTATTGTGCTTGGAATTGGAGTCAGCATACAAACAATAATAATGACAAAATGCCAAAAGAATATTTAAAATACTTAAGTTTATTTTCTTTTTTTCTGGCGGTTGTAAATAGCGAGGTTTATTTCAAACACACACATAAACAATACAAAATAAATACAAATAACTTCGCATACTTTGCTTGCTGAATATGGCTAAAAAAAGCTCGAAAGAAAGAAAGAAATGCTAAAAAATAGTTAAACAAAAATCAGTTATAATGAAGAAAAGAATTACTCCAAACAAAAGATTCACTGACTAACAAGCAGTCAGCCAGCCAGGCTAATGAACAGACGAACAACAATAAGTTGAGTTGGTTGCTTGGCTGGTTGTTTGAAGAAAAAAAAAAAAATCAAAATTCACAACAACATGAATGTTGAAAAAAGTCGGTCATGAAATCGCAAGTGACCCACTTTGTGTTGACGTGACGGCCAAGGAAATAACAAAAACATTGACTTTAAACAGAGCTATTGTTTTTGTTGTTGTTGCTGTTTTTGTGTGGTTGATAGTGTTATTAAATGCGTATAACTTAAGCATTAAGCCACACACACACTATACACACACACACAAACAGAAACACACACATGCACACGAAACAGCTTTTTGCGCAGAAATCTCGACGGTATTCTAAAAATGGCTTGTATGTGTGTGTTTGTGTCCATTTGTTTTTCTTGTAAAACAAATTAAATAAAACGTAAGATTTAAACAACAAACTTGAGTTAAGAATTTGTTTTATTTTTCTTTTATAAAACATTTCTTATTTTCTTTTTGTTTTACATTAAAAGCAAATAAACAAACAACCAACAAACATTAGAACAAGTTAATGTTGATAAACAAAAATGCTCTTACAATCACACACACACACACACACACACACACGCAGTTGTAGAGACAGACAAACAACTTGTCTTTACAACAAATGCGGACTTAACAATTGTCAAGTAGTAGTAACAGCAACAACAACTATAGCAGAATCAACAAATACGAAAAAAACGGCAAAAATGCTACAAGCCACATTACTTATTTAAGCTTTTATCCATTCCAGTCGGACAAATATGGAGGCCATTATAATTGGCCAAAAAAACAAAAAAAAAAAAAACAATTTACTCCGCTTAAGAAAAAACCAAATAATATTATTGCAACCAAGTAAATTATAAAGTTTGCAAATGAAAAGAAAACATTTGTAAAATAAACTCATTTTAGCCTTAAAATATTTTGCTTTAAATGCTGGTTTTCTTAACTCTTCACTGCAGGCATTTAGTAACCAGTATTTAGCCAACACTATTCATTTAAGTTTGCATTTGAAAAATAAGATTTGTTTATATTTTTAGTAGTTTTTTTTTAACAGAGTCTGTGGGCTTATGAGCAACAGTAGCAAGCAACAAATCTTGTAGTACAACAAAGTACTATAAGATAAGATACTTAGAGTTGCGGGCATATTATAGGGTTTTTATGAATGTGCAACTTTTAATGGCGAGAAATCATGCAAATGCATTTTTTTTTAAAATTCAATTGAAACATAAAAACTTATTCAGACACATGCAAAATGGTGTTAAGCTGAAAATATTAAATTAAGGACCTGGTATTTTTTTGCTTAACACGTCTAACGATTTTAATGAAACTTGATATACAAATAGAAATGTATAGCAAAAATTCTATAAACAGTGGACCATTAGGGGCCAAAATGGGTAAGAAAAACAGAAATCGAAACGTTTTTGCTTTGTAGCAATAATGTGTCATACGGGCCTGTTCTGAAAATTACGTGGTTTCTGAAAATCATTGTGTTTCTCGGTGTGCTTTCGGCAATTGAAAATCACACAAAATCGAAAGACAAAAATTTCACACATGTGATTTTGAAATCACATGATTTGAATTAAAGTGTTTTTAAGAACAGGCCTGAAAGTTTTTGTACGCATTTCTGAGGGTTTGGGCGGCTTGTAACAATAAAGTACTTTTTGAAAAAAGGAGTTAAAATGACGAAATTTGATTATAATTTCAAATAATCCAAAAAGTTAAAATAAATTTGAAAAAGTTAAAGTTCACGGGACAAAAAGGGTTAATAAGCGAAAAATTTATGCAACAGTTCGATACCTAACAAGGCAAATTCATACAAGGTGGTCGTATTTTGAAAACAGATGCACCACAGTAGAATACTTTAACGTTGTGTCAAAATAATACAATCACTTTAGTAAACAATTCAAACAAACCAAAATATATTAATAAAGTGTCCTCAGTACTACACCAATGCAACAATAGAAAAAACAAACAAATTTAATAACCTCTATTATGTAAGTCGTCGTCGACGTCGACAGTAATTTTAAATTGTTGTCACATCAAGTCGACGACTACAGCACTTTGACGTTAATTTGGTATTTCATAAGAATGTTGTGTCGACGTCGACTACTTATCGAAAATTAAAAAAAAATCCCATCTCCAATTATTTTCGTTCTTTACTCACCTTTTAACGTTATTTATGTTATTTTCCGAAATATTTTTGTAACCGATTTAGCTTTTTAAAATAAAGTTTTAATTTGTTTCCCATTTTGATTCTTTATAGCTTTAACGTTTATTAATAAATTTAACCTTTTCTATCATGCCGCTGTTAGCAAATTTTTGCGAATTTCCGTTAATTGAGCAATTTTCACCGAATTTTTATGGCTTTTTTGAAATATTAAAAATTTTCGCGAATTTTCACTATTTTTGCATAAAAATATTTTTTGTTATTTTTCGAAATTTTTTTTTTGCCGATTTAGCGATTTCAAATAAATTTAAGGGCTTTAACGACTTTTTAGACTTTGATATCATGTCGCTGTTAGGTTTTTTTTTTTTTTGTAAATTTCCGCTTATTTTGCAATTTTTACCAATGTTTTGCCATTCCATATAGTTTAAGCGACTTTTAGTGAATTTGATGGCTTTTTTGATATATTAAAAATGTTCGCGAATTTTCGTTATTTTAGCAAACTTTCCGAATTTTCGCGTTAAATTTACTAATAAAATTTGTGCCCATAACTTCTTTTAAATTTGCATTTTTTTATTTAAAACGTATATTAATATGTTTACATTTCATTTAAAATTTCTTTAACTTTCATTTCCTGGCGAATAAAACAGGAACAATACTACACGACGTCGACTTTAAAGTGCATTAGAAAATATCAATTGACTGTCAATACTAATCGATTATTGTCAATAAGGACTCAGAAAATACCATTACTGTTCAGGTGCCGTAGACTTGTGTCGACATCGACTTTCATAATCGGGGTAAATAATTAAAAAACGTTTCAAATTTCATAATTCTAAACGAAAATTATAGAATTTATGAAAGATTCGCCAGAACCAACAGAACGGTATACCATTTTGACACATGGTTTGTATCTGGTTTGATTTTGCCTTGAAACTAAAGTAGCACAATAAAAAAACTTTATTAATCAGCAAATTCCATAAGGAACATAAGTTGTATAAATATAATCTCAAAAATGTGTTAGTTAACGGGATGGCAACACTGTCTTTCGTTCGAACGTTCTCAAGGTGAATTCTCTTTGAACTTTCTGATTTATCAAACATATAAAAAAACTTTAGCAATTTCTTGCAAATAGAAAAATAATTAAAAACTTGAAGCGCGTAGTGCAAAATACAATAAACAGAACTTAAGTGAATCAAAATTGAAATTTAACGTTGAATATTCGTCAAACAATTGAAAATGAATAGACGTAGACGCTCTGCATGGCCTCCATAAGCTACTAGAAAAGCTGCTTCTTCCCCGGCTCCTACTCCAAATGTTCCTGTTCAAGCAGCATCAAATGCAGTAGGAGCACCGCAACAGACTTCCGTATTTCAGGAAATGGCTGCAACAGCCGGAGGAGTGGCTGCTGGTTCCGCTATTGGGCATACTGTTGGCCACGGCATTACCAGTCTGTTTAGTGGCTCAGTTCCACAAGTTGCCCAAGCCCATCAATATAGCAGTCCTGGCCAACCTAATGATCCTCAGGGTCCATGCAGCTGGGAAATTAAGCAATTATTGCAATGTGCCCAAGGTCAATCTGATTTAACATTGTGTGAAGATTTTAATAAGGCTTTAATACAGTGCAAAGTTAAACATAATTTGTAATAGTTTCGATATTAAAATTATTAACTGATATGTGGACTTCCCTACTCATTTATAAATTAAAATTCCCTCTTTTAATTATACAGGCCCGTTCGGAAATTCACTTTAACTCAAATAACGTGATTTTAAATCACAAGTACCTTTTGAAAATCACACGTGTAATATTTTTTTGTTCCGGACGGCACGATTTTCAGAACACCACAAAATCACACGTGTAATTTTAAAAATGCGTGATTTGAAATCACGTGATCTTCTGAACAGACCCGATAATTTGATTAAATGGTATTCCCCAAGTTTATTATAATTTAAAAAATAGTATGCAATTTGATTTTATTTTAATCATGTTAAAATTTTTCCGTAATAAAATCACAAATAACAACAGTAGCCACCGTATTTGAATTGAAGTTTCATAAAAAAAATTAAAAATTCCGTATTTAAAACTTCGTACTGGTCGATTTTCCCTGCTTCTGATACTTGGGAAGCATTATTACAAATTCGGGGGCTCTTAGGACATTGAAAACCGTGTCATAAGAGCCAGACAAATTTTTTGTATGCGGATATACGTTTGTAGCTCGAAAATTTTATACTGGCGAGTTTAGCTTAAAATATTTAATATTTAAAGGGTGGTAAAATTTTAAGGGCCGATGTTCAATGTGAACCACACCTAAACGTCAAGGTTTTTTCTCAATTTCAGACTAACTCAATTTGTACCATGGAAAGATACACAATCGAGACACACGTTAAAGTTATTCAGGCTTATTATGAAAATGGGCGTGCAAATCAAAATGCATAACGTGCACTTCGTGATTTTTTCGGTTAATTTAATCTTCCAAATATGCGGACAATTCGAAAAATCGTGCAAAAATTTGAGCAAACTGGATCTGTAGGAGATGTGAAAACACCAGAGCGGTACAGCTCGTACTGCAAAAATTATTGCTGCAGCATGCCGTCCACCTCAAATCATCGTCTTGCCCAACAATTGCACCTCTCATGCTCGCCGTTGATAAACATTATGCATAAAGACTTGCATTAACAATTAACACTTACAAGGTGCAATCTACTCAAGAACTAAAGCCTCTTGACCATTCCAAACATCGTCAATGGTCGGGATAGTGGCAAGAAATGGCAACAGTGGATGATGAATTATCGAAGAAAATCATCTTCAGTGATGAGGCAAATTTTCACCTCAGTGGATTCGTTAATAAGCAGAATTGCCGCATTTGGGCGAATGATAATCCAAGAGTGATTGTCGAAAAACCAATGCACCCACAAAGAGTGACTGTTTGGTGCGGTTTATGGGCTGGCGGCATCATCGGGCCGTATTTTTTTTCAAAATAAGGCCAGTCTGGCAGTTACTGTGAATCGTGAGATGATAACGAACTTTTTATTGCCCGAATTGGAAGATATGTTAAGGGGACGATATCGTCCCCTTAATATAACAATAGCGGAAGTATGTACTCATACGCTATTATTTTTTATTGCATATTTAGAATTTCCATCATTGATTTTATGTCTGGTCAAAATTTTGCCAAATTCTACTTCCAAAAAGTGGGTCAAAATGTCGTTGGAAAAAATAGTGTATAATTTCTTGTTCAAAATTTTACTTGAAATTGCCACTCCAAAATTGTCAAAAGAATAATAGTGTATACGTATTATAGTCAATTTTAGTCTGTAGAAAAAAATACAATTTATGAAAACTTTAACTCATAAAATAGCTTATAATAATATACACTATTGTTTGAGAAATAGTTGTATTCCGACCATCGAAAATTTATGCAAGAATAATGTAATTCGTCGTGGCTCGCAGTCATATTTTTTTAACTTACAAGGTGGAAAGAAGCGAAATTGTTTGGATGAGTCAGATGAAGCAGAGGAAAAGAAAGAAGACGAATGAACTTTTAGTTATTTTTGATTTACGCAATGCATACCTTAATTTGTCATAATTTTTTGTATTTAATAACCCAAATTGAAAATTAATGAATATATGCCACTGAATTAACAAAACTATGAATAATTCACTGTTTTATAATGTTACAAATTGATATTTTTGAGATCAAATATTTTAATAAAAATACCGTAAAATTATTGAATAAAACAGCGTATACCATACAAAATAAAATAGTGTATCAGATTCATCATACAGATTCCTTAAAAAATAAAATAGCCTATAGGAGGACTTGCACTTTGAATGACATATGGATGGTCTTAAAGGATGCGTAGAATAAAAAAAATGGGTCAATTTAAAAACAAGACACGGTATTATGTATTCGTCGAAAAATCCAATATGAAGAATTTTTATTTACCGCGATATTGAGGTTTTAATAGACATCCGATTTGACAAAAACTTTAAACACGATTTTCTCAAAACCCCAAAAAAATTATACGCTATTGTTATATTGAGGGGACGATATGTGGTTTCAACGGGACGATGCCACTTGTCACACAGCTAACTAAACAATGAGTCTTTTGCGCGACAAATTTACTGGCCGTATTATCTCACGTGGTGACGATGTGATTTGATACCGTTGGACTTCTTTCATTGGGGTTATTTGAAAGAAAAGATGTACGTCGATAAGCCAGCAACAATTCAAGCGCTTAAGGATGAGAAAATTCGGCGCATTAAGGGCATAGAACCTCAATAATGCGATGGAGGTGTGCCGCCGAGGTCACCATACATATTTAACACACATCAATATGATCATAATAAAAAGAAATGACAATAATTTCCTAAATAATTTGTATTTTATTCAAAATCGACATCGGCCCTTAAAATTTAACCACCCTTTATTTACGTGAAATCGATTCTTCTCTATAGCTGTGAAACATAGAACGCTTTACCGCGAGATATCCAAAAGTCGGAAGCTTAGTAAGCCAGTCGATGATGCGCGACGTCTGGAACCGGTCCAAAGAGTCTACACTGGTGGTTCAAAGAGACGAAGTAGGGAAGTTGAAGGTTTCTTCATCAAGGAACTGTGCATAAATACCCATTTAAGGCCACCGGATGACAGCAGTGTGTTAGGTTAGGTTTCATGGGCAGCCATCAAAGGACAGCTCACTTGGGTCCTTTATTGGTCCCTTTGTGATACCCTGCGCCAATGCCCATCCCTTAGAGCAGTTACTCAGATGGCGTCACTGCAAAGTCCAACCACCTCGTCTTCCTAGTGAAGAGAAGGAGCGATTTTAGTTCCATCCCAGATAGATCCTCCAAGCAGGCAAACACCGGTTCCCCCAGGCATTCCCCCCTAATGCGCCGCAATCCAGGGCAATGGCAGAGAAAGTGAAGCACAGTCTCCTCTTCCTCCTCGTTCTGACAACTTCTACAGTAGTCGTTAAATTCCAGACCCATTCTTCCAGCATGAGTCCCCACCGGCCAGTGTCCAGTTACAACAGATATCACCGTCCTAATCTGGTCCCTACTGAACCCAAGTAGAGAGCTAGTTCTCCGTCCATCATATCCAGGCCAAAGGGCCCTGGATATCGATCAGGTGGATCCACAGGTCCACCGCGTCTGCGCAACTCTATAAGACTCGCGTCCTATAAGTGATTTACAGTGAGCCATTGGAGTGCCCCGGTATCCAAATAAGCGTTACCCTTGAATGTTTCGCAATCTTATCCAAAGACATCCGACATTCTACAGTTAACCTAGATGTCGTATAGACATCCGCTAGGGAAGCAAGGGCAGCCTTGCTGTCAGTAAATATACGTATATCTCCCGATATGCGATGATACCTCAGCCTGTTTGCCGCCCGCCTTATAGCCGAGATTTCCGCCTGCAGGACACTACATCCATCCGGCAGACGAAAGGAAACCCTCACATCCAGTTCCTCTATGAAGAAACCTCCGCCGTCCCTCTCACCTTTCCTCGAACCATCAGTATAGACCCCCAGGGTTGGTTCACGGGAAGTATCCAACAGCACACCGCCGTGCGCCACTTGTGTCACGAACCCCGCACCGAAGAACGGCACCGGCAGTGTGTTGCAGACTGAAATCTCCGCCATAAAGTGATCGTGTAGAACTGGCTGAGATATAATCGTTTATCAATTTATATATATGTATATATATGTATCTATATAAATAAAAAAATAAGTTGTCCTATGTTCGGGATTTTATAACTCGAGAACCATTCAAACGATTTTCAATAGAGTACATGCGTTGGAAAGGTCTACTTTAACTGATGGTTTATAAAAAAAGCTATCGGTAGGTGGCGCTGTTGTCGTGACATTTACCTTTTTTTATTGATGGTAGATAGCGCTGGGGTCAAGTTATTAACAAAATTCTCCAGTATTTAATTTTTTATTTTTACTTAGAAGATCCCGAGAAGCGCCGGGACCAAACAGCTAGTATATATATGTATGTTTATATTTATGAATATCATGGCTGCCACTGTAGCTCTGGTTGATGTCTTTACTGTATCAAAGTAAACTGCGGAACGCCGGATAACTCTAAATGAGATCACGGAACATTCTAGGGTAACGCTGGTATTCGTAGCAAGGAACATTGGGTGCCTGGGGAACCAAATTGCAGACGGACTGACCAAACAGGGCTCTCTTTTGGATGCCATGTTCGTCAACGATCTTATCGGCATTTCGATGATATGCTGTAGAGCACTTATTAAAGGGCTCAGGAGAGATGGCAGGGAATACCTGTTTAAAAGCCAGGGTACTACGGCCTGGCTATGACGCGGGGAAAACCCGTGTGTTACTTTACTTGGTTTCGGCAGGGACCAGATTATGACAGTGATATCGATCATTACTGGTCACTGCAACGAGGATGGGCCTAGGTTATAATGACTAATGTCTAAGTTGTCATGATGAGGAGGAGAAGAGGAAACGGCGTTTCACCTTCTCTGTCAATGCCCCGGTCTCGTGGTTATTAGAATGAGGCATTTTGGGTGACCAGAATTGTCGTGCGGCTTAGGTCGATCTCTCTCTTTTGCAAGGAGTCGATCTCTTTCTAACTTGCAGGGTGTCTGGGGAGTAATCTAGTGGGGCTGGCTGACTCTGGTCTCTGGCTCAGGGTATCACAAATGGACTGCCACAAGGACCCTAGTAAAATGTCCTCATGTCGGTTGTCCATTGAACCTGACTTAATAAAACTGTAATAAAATCTTGCTAGGGCGTTTATGTAAGTTCCTTGTGCTTGCCCACTGAAGCATATAAAGGCAAAATCTGTGAGGATATTTCATTCTATTTATATACAATTTATTTTTTCTGCGAACAAAGACAACATTTTACGAAAACTCTTTACTGTCAATTATTTTTTGTCTAATTCTTTGGTAAATTTTAATTATTTGTTCACATATTCTATAAAAAGCCTATTTAGATACAAACATATTTATACCATGTTTACATTTTACTCTAATGTCACATACGGTTGTAACGTGTTTAATATTTTTAATGATTTTTTACGTTCCTAAAATATTTATGTACATACATTTATCCTTTAGTTTCCAATAGGCTTTCTTTTAAAACAGTGGCGAATTGAGCAGCCTTCAAGTTAATAATACACACTTTTAAATGCATTTGTAAATGTTAATAATTTTAGAAATCGTTTTAAGACAAACCACCCACATGTTACAAAATACTTCAAGAATTACAATTTTGCGTAATTTTTTGTTACTTAATGGTAGTAAATACTTTTGTTTGGAGGCCTGTAATTAATATCAAGGATAAACTGAAGCTGCATTTTGCACACTAACACACACACACACACCCATATAAAACATATTGTTAAAGGATTTTTTATCCATGTGTCGTGTGGCAGAAGTGTGCAAACTTTATGTTATTTTTTTGGTTTTCATTTTATAATATTGCGTCACAGTTACGACAAGGTCAAGATTATTTCACAGTGGGATACTTGCTCAGAATATTTATTAACAAGAGTGTTTTATGCACGGTATATTTATTATGTACAAGCAATCGGCACTATTGAAGCTTAACATTTTTTTCAGTTGTTACTGATTTATCAAACTGCGGATCTGTAGAGCCTTTGAAACAAGCTTAGCGATACGATCGTTAGGATCGATTAAAAATTATAATTAATTTTATGCCATACACCATTTCCAGTATAATAAGACAATCGGTGGAGTTAACTTATTTGACAACGTGATGAATAGTTATCATATTCAAGTAAGAGGTAAAAAATAAGCATATTCGCCTTATTTCGGGCGAAATAAATAAAAATCTGGGCCCGATAGAAAAAAAAATCGAAAACGGATTTAAATTGAGCGCTTAAAAAACATTTTATTCCATATATTTTTTAATTTAAAGGAGATTTTTGCTGCTAAAAAGTTTAAGGACTGTAAGAAAAGATAAACTCACTCTTTATTGTTGATGTTTTTGTTTGAACTTTGATATTCTTACAGGTAAAAACGTTGCTTATAATTCTTATACGCTTAACAGTTTTATTTGGTTTAATATCTTTAGTTTTTCTAAAATCCTAAAATCCAATAAAGTTCAGTTTAGCACATTTAAACGAAACCTTGTTAATTAAGTTTTTGAATCCCAAGAAACACTTTGATAAGCTTCTATCGTTGGTCATACACTTAAAGTAGGCTTAATGTATTGTTTAGCTAATGTGAACTTCAACTTTTTTTTGCATAATACAGTAAGAAATCAAAATGTTTGTGTATAAATAGTACTTGTGATTTTCAAATGCCACTGCCAGTTCGAAAAACTCAATACACAGTGGCAGAAAATTTCGCTTGCGAGTGTAAATTTGGCACTTGCATGCCATTAAATGTCAAAATGATAAGGAATGTTATCCTGCTAAAAATTTACTGGATTATTGTAATATTGTTATTCAAGTTTTAACTTGTTATATGTATTATTATGATTAATTTCTTGAAACGCGCATTAAAAAACACTAGTTTGTGAATTATAGAGCAATAATATCATGATAAATGAATCATTTATTTCGAAATCGGCTCAGGAACAAATTTTTGGAAATTGAGTTTTTTGTAGACCGATATACTGTGAGCATGAAAGGTTATATACCCCTTCCCTAGCGGCGAAAAACTGGTGGCTTTCAAAATTGTTACGGTTTGAATGAAAATTTATCAATAAATTTTAATTAATTTCATTTCATAAAATTCCTTTCTTCATAAAAATAATTTTATGAAAAATTACATTTGAAGAGCTTTAGCCTTATTAAAATATCAGAATTTGGATTAAAAACCATAAAACAGTTCAACAAAAATAATCCCAATAATGATTAAATATCAGAAAATATAAATTGAAAAACATCCAATCAGGCCATGGCATGTTTAATTTATTTTTCTATGAAAATGAATCAAATTACGAGATGTAGAACGAAAAAGTACCAAAAAGCTTCCTCTTATACAATCTTATTTACTCAGGACCATCATGTTTATTTTTATCCTTGTAGGTCGAATATTAACAAAAATTCAAATTCACTCAGTAACCTGCACCTATAATATAATTATTCTATGTCCAGTTTTATAGAAAATTTAAAAATTATTACATGATGCACGGAAAAGTAAAAGAAAGAAATTTAGTTTTCCGTATTTCCCCTTTTTGATACTTTTTTTCTCCCCATAGAGGTTCGGTTGACAAACAAAGGAAGAAAGCGTTCTTAGCTGATTTGCCTGTGCCAATTTATACATAAGATTTATGTAGTTGAAATACTCGAAAACCGGTTTCTGAAAAATGTCGAATAATCGGCCACCCAATTTTCTTTTTATTTCGTAAATGAAAAAAACAATTTTTGTTTGTTCTGCATATGTGTTTGTAGCAAATTTAAACGCTTATAACTCTGAAATTATTGATTTCAGATTTTAATAAAGTGTATATTGTGCACTTCTGTAAGTATATACCTTTCAAATGGTGTATATTTTGTTCAAATCGGTTGACATACAGATTAATTGAACGTATAATTCACTTCATTGAGCGATTAATTCACTTGATTTTACGTTTAATTCACTTGATTTAATTTTAATACTTTAATTGGAGAACAATTTCGAAGAATTTTTAATGTGTTTCTTTTTTGTGTTTGTTATTTATTATTCATCGAAAGGCGCTTGCGCTAACGCCTTTTAGAATTTTGTTGATAAATATATTTATATTTCCTGCTTTCCCTGGATTTTTGATGCGGGGTCCCGGGAAAACAATTCCTCATAGTTCAAAAAAGCAGCTTTTTATACTTAGAAATTTAGTTTTCTATTCTCTTAAAATAAGCATTTGTGGATGGGCTGTCAATAAGATAAATTACAAGAAGTAAGTTAATCAATGTCTCCAGATGCAATAAATCTACTAAAAGCAGAATGGGCAGTGCAACAGTTGATAATAAATAAATTTAGTCGAGTGAAGAGTTAATGAAGAACATTAATTCAAAATAAGACGCAGGCAGTAAAGTTTCATTCTCCATGGAGAAGTCTTAAAAATAGGAGATACCTTAACATATCGCTCCTCTATTGCAACAAAGTCATATCTACAAAAGCAAACGACCCTGACAAAATGCGATTCATGTTCTTAAAATGTACCGATTTAAAGATATATTTTGCTATAACTTCGGTTCAGTTTGAGATATAATACGAGAAGGTATAAAGGAACACTTTGCTTAATCAACTTACAATTTTTGATTTTTTGAGATATGACTGTGTTGCAATAATGGGGCGATATGTTTATTAGGGGATGAACACAAATTTTTTATATACCCGCGAAGTGCCTAATGAAAAGAAAAGGTTTGTATCAGGTTGATGCTATTTTTTGCATGAACCCTGACATACATTTGGGTGGTAGAGACGTTGTTTATAAAAAAAATTGCTTCTTATTGTGAATCAGAAGCATTCTACAACCGTGCACTTTTAACTATTTGTCCAACCTCGGTAAAAAAGTGAACGAAATTTTTCGGAAACATGGTAATTAGTTAATAAAATTGGAAATATACTTTTTGACGACTTACTAAGCGCTCTGAGTGTGTCAGACAGTTATTTCCTAAGCCGTTAAAATGTTATATATTTATTTAAAATATTTTATTAATTTTATGAGTTAACTTTTTGATCTCATATCTTGAGTACCTCAATTTATGTTTGTTTTTAATATTGTTTTATGAATGAAATTGTTATGTTTATGTTATCTTTTTATCTTGTATGTATTTAGACTAGAGAATAATAATACGGAATTTACATATAAAACCGTAAGGTAATAATAATTCAAGTTCCTCTTTTAATCTTCAATTCATTTTTGTAATAATTAAGCATTTCTTTTACTTACTCTGTAAACAAGTTCCCTTGCGTTTTTTTATAAAAGCTTATGTCATTAATTAAAAACAAATTTATTTTGAATTATTTATATGGAGCGAGATCCCGGGAAATTAAAAAAATTTCCTGCTTTCCCGGGAATCGAAATCTCTGGGGGAAAAAACTCTAATTGTAAGTAGAAGAGTCATAACCATCACAATCGATCAAAAAGTCGATTTTGAATTTTTCGTAACTTAGGGCTTTTTTGAAATCATATGACGATATATAAACTATTTCCTCAAAAATTTGCCTTTATTCTTCTACTTTGTTTTCTGTTTTTTCCTCAAGTTGACGCTACAGCGACATTTTGAAAATGTACTCGCAGTGGTATTTTTAGACAAAAAAGCAAATGTCTTGAGTTTAACTAGGGAAGCTAATCCTGAAATTCCAGGATTTTTGGGATTCATCGATTCACCAGTTTTCAAAAAAAAAACAGTTTTAAATACAAAAACAAACTACAAACGACGTTTTGTACTAGAAATTTTGCAAATAATCAACACACCAATAGAACAAAGAATTTAATTTATATTAAACACACATTTAATTTATAAGAATAAGATAGGAAATTGAATAAGTTAAGAAAAATATATTAGAATAATTTGAGCTTGAATTATAAATAAGAAAAAAAGTACACAAAAAATTTTTATTTTTAACAAGGTTTCTTTCAAATGTGCTAAGTTCCCATTTCATACAACCAGTGAAATGCGCATAGGAAAAGCTTATCCCTTCAACAATAAATTTCAGTTTCTCAATAGTATGAAATGGGAATTTAGCACATTTGATAAACATATGATAAAGGGAAGAATATATATGGTCATAATATGATCCAATAATAATCGTAATATGGTGACTACAATTTCTTAGAAAATGTGGTCGGGCAATCAGTAACCGTGAATAGTGTTCGCTAACGCCAGATGATAACGGACTTTTTGGGGCCAGAAATTGAGGATATGCCCTGCACGATATGTGGTTCCAACAGGATGGTGCCACTTTCCACGCAGCCAACGAAACAATGGCTCTTTTGGCGATGTTAATTGGCTGTCTCGATCATGTGCTTTGACAAAGTTCAGACTTCTTTCTTTGGCGATATTAAAAAGAATAAGTGTACGTCAATAAGCCAAGACCAATTCAAGAGCGAACGGATGAGAAATTTCGGCACATTAAGGACATTGAACTTTAATTATGTCTCGGAGTCATTAAATCGAATTAAAGCACTTCTAATTATCTATTTTCGAATATAACTTTATTACAATTTTATTTATCCATTAATCGATTTCAAATTAAATTTATTTGTTAAAACTCTACACTCACAATATTCTGTACGTAAAATTAACTGAAATTGTAATATAAAATAAATGAAAGTTCAATTAAAAACCGGTCTACCTATTTTTCATTTATTTTTAACAAAAAGTTCATTTAATTTTTACTGTCAAAAATTCAACACCATATTTCGTAAAATCAAATAAATATTCAGTTATTTTGTAAAATTTTACTGTCAAAAATTCAACACCATATTCAGTAAAAACGATTAAATATTCAGTTATTTATTAAAATTTTACTGTCAATTTTTTACTGTCAAATTGACCCCATATTCAGTAAAAACAATTAAATATTCAGTTATTTAATTAAATTTTCGTTTACTCCACAAAAGAGCCGAATTTCTAAAAATACCAGACAGACACCTGTCCGCTTGTTTTTCTTATAAGCGAGAGAGGGAGAATATTTTTATTTACTGACCCAGTTACACACGTTTGTTTTACTTTTGTTGTACTGACCACGTTGTTTACAGAAGAACTCTCAATTATTAGACACCAGCAGCATGACCGATATGGCTTCGCAATTATTTTACTTTTAAAATTTGATGTAGGTATTTAACTAAATTATTTTAACAAATAGAAAATGGGTATTTCTTACACAAAACAAGCAATTTATTTTTTATAGATAAGTAAAAATTAATTTTTGGTAGTAAAATTATATAAAATAACTGAATATTTAATTGTTTTTACTGAATATGGTGTTGAATTTTTGACAGTAAAATTTTATAAAATAACTGCATATTTATTTGTTTTTACGGAATATGTAGTTAATTTTTTGACAATTAATTTATAAAAGATAACTGAATATTGATTTGTTTTTACGGAATTCGCGGTTGAATTTTTGACAGTAAAAATTAAATGAACTTTTCGTTGCTTTAAATTACATTTTTATTTACTTTAAAATAAAGAAGAATTTAACTCAATCAACGGTCAATATTAACTGCAACTGAAAATCCGTATTAATATGCACTTAGTTTTTTGAATAACTGTTAGAATCAGTTAAAAATAAATTTGCTTGGAATTTTAAATGTTTATTTAATTAAAAATGACTGAACGGAATATTTCTTAAATAAACTACAGTCCGTTACTGTAATAATATTGTGAGTGTAGAAAAGATGATCTATGACAATATGACTGTTGCAGATAAAAAATATACATTTGACCCAGTCACATATTTTCAATAACTTTTTGTGATTTTGTCAATATTTACCAAAGCAAAATTACAAATTCTTGTCTTTTTTGTCGTAAGTAACACCTAAAAGTTTTATAAAAATTTTCTTTGGAAAATTTATTATTTTTACGACACAAATGAATACAAAAAACATTTTCTTTTATTATGTATATTTTTTTTTTCAGTAGACCATTTTGCATACCAATTTTATGACTTTTTATGACTGGCTGCCGTTGATGTTGCTGTTGATGCTGGCGAGAGGATGCGGCTGGATGTTTTGTTGTAATAGGATTTGTGTGTGTGTTTTAGTGTGTATTTGTCATAAATTCATTGTTATAAAATGATTTACGACTGAGAAGGTCTCTATGGAGAAAAATACCTAAACAAAACAAAACAAAAAAAAAAATGAGCCAAACTGTATTAAATATTTTTACTTGAAACCACATCTACATAAACACGAACCCTGTCGAACTCTGAAACTCTAAAGCACGTATAGAGAAAACAACAAATAATAAATAAACTAGTAAATTTAAAATTTAGTACAGCTTGATTATCATAAAATCAAAGTGTATGCGAGTGTTAGGTGTATGTTGCTTAAACACATATACGAGGGTAAACCAAAAAGCCGTTAAATGTAAGTTAAACGCTTTTAGACATATTAGTCCCAAATAAAGTCTTGCGTAATAAATCGTTTAGTCTTCACAATAACTAATCCCCTCTGGATAACATGAAACGCCATACCCCCGAAAATATGTGTATGTGGTCTAGGAGAAATTAGGGATGGATTAAGTCCACTTTTAGCATTAAATATAACTCTAGCGTTTATAGACAAATATTTTTACATAGTCACCATTTAAAGATTTTATTTATTTTTATTAAATTATATTTCAAACCTGAACTTAAAACAGGAATTAAATAAAGGGTCCAATAGGGACTCCCGAAATTTGACATTTAACAGCAGTTTAATTTTTAAAGTAACATTTGACAAATTTATTTAATCGGATTTAAGAATTCTAAACTAATCAACAAACGAAATTGCCTAATTTTGGGACGACACTTATCCCCATGAGCTCTAAGAGTGTTCAATGCATCCCAAAAAAGTCACTGTTTGAGAGCGCCATTACCGACAAGGGCGATTGCTATTAGTTGTTGATTACAGACTTTTTTTGTCCTGAATTGAATGATATGAACTCTAGAGACGGCAGGATGGCGCTACCTGCAATATAGCTCATGTTACATTGGACATTCTGCTCAAACGATTTGAGAGCTTCGTCATATCATGTTCATATAAAAAAAATGCCCAATAATAATACAAACATGTTAGCAGAGGGTGAAAAATTTTAACTAATAATAAATCTAAATAAATATGAATTTTCTGCCCCGTAGACGAGCACAGATATTTCGTCTTCCAAAACAATTTTTGTTCTTGTTAAATATTTTAATGAAGCAAAGCTTTGTCAAAGCTTTAATATCCGTAGTCGAATAAAATTTATTTTTTTTAACCAATTTTTGTAGGGGAAATTTTTTCAACAGGTAGGGAAAAATCGAAATTTTTTTAGCATGTGTAGGTATTTTTTCAAAAAATCTACTGGCAGCACTGTATATAACTTAAACATTCGATTTATATAAAAATTACACACAGTAACTTTTTTTTTGTAAAAATTTAATATTTTAGTAACTGAAATTTGATCAAAACGTTTCAATATTTTCAGCTGGTCTTCATTTAAATGTCTTTCCCGATTAGGAATGCATGATCTGTCAACAGCTAAGAAAATTAAATAATACTCAAATGCTCTAATGGCAAACAAATCAATGAATGCTTAGTTGAACTAAACATAAATTTATATGTAGTTTAAACTTAACAGCTGTAAATCAGTGCCCCATATATTATATATGTGGTGCAAAAAATAATAGTGTGGCAGCACTACGATAACTGTTGTTAAATACATATGGTTTGCGTTTAGAGATGGTTTAAATGTTAACTGAATTATAGATTTGCTGGTTTAAACACATTTTAAGCCAAACAGGGAGTTTAACTTGCACTGATTGATTAGCTCTAAGCGTTTTTATTTGCGGGTATTACAAATCGGTCTATTATTCGTATTGCCCACACACAAATACCCTTCACAAATAAGGGCTTTGGATAGTAATGGCTAATCACTGATGGCTTAAACGCTGGTTTAGTTGAACTAAACTTGAAAATATATGTAGTTTAAACTCAACAACTATAAATAAGTGTCCCATTTATTATATGTAGTTAAAAAAATAACATGTGGCAGCACTACGATAAATGTTATAAAATTCATATGGTCTGCATTGGTAGTTTAAACGCCCAATTTTATGCGTTCAAAGATGGTTTATATGTTTAGTGATTTAAAGATTTGTTGGATTAAACAAATTTTAAGCCAAAAAGAGAGTTTAACTTGCTCGGATTTTTTAGCCCTTAGTAATCAAATATTTGAGGGGGTCCATAACAAAACGCAACAATTTCACCTTTTAAGTCTAATGCTTTTTCAACTAAATAATATTGTACGTACTAAAATCCTTATTGTCATTGTTTGAAAGAATCTATTAACTTGAAATCGGATCGAAACGGTATAATTTGACATACATCGTACTGGCTTAAATTCAGCGTTTATCCAAAAATTGTAAAAGTGGAATTGATCCGTTTTGTTATGGAGCTCTTCATTTATAATATTTTATTAAATTAATAATCCAGATTATAAGGCTACTTTAATTCAGTGTTCGAAAATAAATAGAACATTATTTAGTGTTCCGCTCACACACCCAAGAACGATCCCTTTTTTTTTTAAGTGATTGTGTAGACGAACATAACCCTTAATACCGTTCGTTACTATTTTCAAGAAAGAGCGGTACATTATGTAGTGTTCTGTTCTTCGTTAAAAACAGAACAATTGTATTGATACTGTAGACAAACATTACATTTTAATGCTCTATAATGATTCTTTTTTTACATTGATAAAGAAATGAACAAACAAAAAATGTTAGCAACGACCACAGCACGAATAGGTCGTGTGTGTATTGTGTATATGTTTTGCTTGAGTAAAATTATTTTGCTGGCATTTTATTTTTTTTTTCGTATGTGTATATGGTTATTGTAAAAAATGTTTAGTTTTTTTAGC
Organism: Pollenia labialis; assembly: GCA_949318255.1. NCBI lineage: Eukaryota > Metazoa > Arthropoda > Insecta > Diptera > Polleniidae > Pollenia > Pollenia labialis. The sequence goes on along the minus strand of OX439139.1, from coordinate 56,640,938 downwards.
CAGCCAAAAGGTTGCTACGCACAACAGAAACGAATGTACATTAATGATCTAAACCAAACACAAACACAACGAAGTTTGTGGTTTAAAAAAACCGAACGTAATTAAATGTTCTTATCTCCTTGTTGAGTTGGATAAGTACAGTATTAGTTTTGTGTTCAAAAGACGACAAACAGGAAACGTTATTTTTTAATGATCTACTATACGAACACTTTTACCGTTTGTGTTTTTCTCAAATCTGCCGAACCGAACACTACGGAGCAATATTAAATATGTATTCTCGAAAACTGGTTTATAGCTCGTACTTTGCCATACAAATACCATTCATAAATAAGTGCTTTGGGTCGTTACTAACAAAATATTTGTATGGAAAAGGGGCCATTAATTGGCTATTAATTCCTTAATTCAAGTTTTAAGGCTACTTTAAATGTTTTATTTGAGGAATTTGTTCCTGCTTTCTTTTCAGTTCAAAAAAACTTCTCAGCCTGCCCTCTTAACCCACACAGGCTCTCCGATGTGTATGCGTAAATATGTCTGAAGCTTTTCAATGATCAGAGGTGAGAGCAATAAAATAGAAAACTGTAACCGTTCAAATAAGAGGCGTGTTTTCTGAAAGTATGACTTTGTAAGTGTGTGTGTTTGTTGTCAAATTGTTGTCGTCAGTTTGAATATAAAAATTATTATTGCTAACTGAAGTGGATGTAAATTTGTCGTAGTTATTTGTATTTGTTGTTTAAAGGATGCAGAACAAACTCATAAACAATTTGTCTTTTACTGGGTATTGGTTTTCAAATACTCGTATTTATATACTCTAAAATAGAATATTCGTTACAAAAACATATTTGTATCGATGTGTGTCACTATTGTAAACAACTGTAAAATTATGTAGTATGGACCGGTGTTGGAATCATATTTATTTTGTGTTTGTCTCTAATAACTCATATAATTTTATTGCTGTTATTTGTTTGTATTTTATTCCCATTTCAGTTCCATTTTATGTCACTTATGCAATTGTAGTTTTTGTTATGGCCACTGTGTCCAGAGGTCGTCCGTCCATTAAGAAAAGAAAATAATTTTAAAGGGTTTTATGGTTTGGCATTCTTTGGAAATTAGTTCATTTAAAGGCCGGTTGTTTTTTTTTGGCAGGTATTTCCTTAATCCTTTGGGATGTTAGAGTTTAGAAAGCCCACTAAACTAAATATGGTTTTATTTGGTTTTAGCTATGGTTTAATGTTTAACAAATTATTAACATCAGATACGCTTGGAAATAAGTTGAAAAATATTATTAAAGTTTGGATGTAATTGCTTTGCAACGAATGTATTTTTACATAAAATTTAAAGCTGTAGTCAGCTTTTCTAATTTATTGACTAAATTATGTGATTTTCCACCTTTTCAGCCGTGAAAGAATTAATATGGACATTGGCCTTTTTTTATGCAACATTTCTATTTAGTTTTTAATCATTTTTGACGAAGTTTCACTAGTTGTAGCAAGTAATTAAAAGGGATGTAATTAATTTTTTTCTGTCTTAATCATATTTAACGGCTTATATTAAAAAGATCAATAGCATTTTATTCTAAAATTTTGTTTTTGTACAATTTTTATTTCAAAAAATTAAATTTTAAATGATCTGCGTTGCGGGGTTGCGGGTTCGACTCTGGTTTCTCCCCTGTAGACAAGCGAAGAGCTTCGCGGGATTAGCTTAGGAAATTAAAAAAAAAAAAACATAATAATATCTATTTGCCTCTACGAATTTAAAGATCATTTTTTGGTTATTGTAAGTCTTAAGGGCATAATAAGCTACACAAATGAATAAGGCTGGGTTTTTGAGATCTCAGTTAAACAAGGTTTAGTTAATCTTAAAACAGATAAGTGCCGTCATTACCAAGTTTGTATACAAAATTTTGACGGAATGGCTAAGTTTTGCTTAAAATGTTGGTCTTTAATGAAATAATAACAAAAAAAAATTAAATTTCTCCGGAAAAATCCGAGTTTCAGACTACGTTAAACTAAGTTTAACCTTAATCCACATCTAAAAAACCCGGCCTTAGCAAACATATCAAAATTTTACGGTTGTATTAATACAAAAGTGATACTTCTTTTTTTTAGAATCACTTTCTGAGTCGTTCTAACGATGTCCGTCCGGCTGGCTGGCTGTCCATGTAACCTTGCGCGCAAAGTACAGGTCGCAATTTTGGAGATATTTTGTACAGTGGCTGGATCTCTTCCCGAGGCATTTCCGGAAGATTTAAGTAATAATCGATCTACATCATCCATGTTGTTAATCTTGAGTTGTCTTAACCTCTCTTTTTTTTTTTTGCAAATATTTTTCCACTCTTAATACAAACTATCTTATATCCAACAGATTTAAGCGATTTTGCGTGTTTAAATATCTTTAAAGTATCTTTACTCAAAAAATCGTTAACGTAGACATTTTTCCATTCATTAATAGCTTTCATTTTTTTTTCTGCATAAGATATTCTTTAGTTATTTCTATTATTAAATTGAATGGACCTAATCGTCTGATCACGAGGGGAGAAATGGGCAAATTATGCCTCTCAGATAGATCCATATTTATATGGACACACAAGCATGATGAACTTTCGTAAATGTGTTTTAAAATACTGTGGTGTAGGGTATCATATATTCGGGCTTGACCGACTGTACTTTCTTGTTTAATTTGAGAAAGTGTTTGTAATATACACGAAAATACTCGTATCTTTAATTTTACACTGCACTGTTTATTAGTTTAAATAATATTATCAAAGTAATTTTTGGGATTGCAAAATTTTAATTCAAAAGATTTGTTTGCATTTCACTGGTTGCTTAGGCCAGATCATCAAGAAACTTCATCCAATGATTTTTGAAAAACTAAAAATATTATTCAAATAAAACTATTAAGCGAATAAAAATTGTAAGCAACAGTTTTACTTGTAACAATATCAAAGCTTAAACAAAAACAACAGCAATAAACAGCGAGTAAATCTTTTCTTACATTCCCCACTACAATTGGTTGGAATTCTTCCAACATTGATTGTAGCTGTAAGTAGGTTAAATAAACTAAATAAAAACAAAACAACTTTGCGAAAAAAATAAAGCAGGTTGCCAGTATAGTTTTTTAAATCCGTGCACTTGCCAGTTTATTATCAAAGTAATTTTTGGGATTGCAAAATTTTAATTCAAAAGATTTGTTTGTTGTGCTTAATTGCCAATTTGTATTCGTTATAAAAACCCTGAAATTTATTGTTGATGGGGTAAGCTCTTCGTATGGCCTAAAGCTAAGATCCCACTATCGGCGCAATGTACCAATTTTTGTCGTATTTCATGTGCCGATAGTGTGAACGGTCAAAATTTTTTAATATGCGACAATCTGTGCCGAAATTGTGCTGACATTGCACAATCAAAATTAACGTTGATGCGCCGATAATGTGAACACGCACAATGTGGAGCAATGATATTGTTTAAAATGTACCGATTTTTATCGGCCACTTGTGCGCCGATCACAGTCGCCAATCAGCGCCGATACAAGGGATGGCAAAACGAAATTTTTAAATTCCACCAAATGGCTACTAAAATTTTACTTTTTGAGCTTTTTTTTTACTTTGCTTTATTTATTATTTATGTATTAAAACGTTAAATAGTACATTTGTACTGTTAAATGAAAGAAAACAATTCGTTTTATTCAAAACATTGCAGTTGTATCGATGTTGACATCCCTGGTTTGTAAACATCTTTTTACAAAACAGCAATTAAAAAAAAAGAACAAGTGCAGTAAGTTTAAATAAAATTGAATAAATTTTTTATTATATTTTAATATATTACTTAAAATTGTTAGGAAACATAATGGAACATTCAGACACAGAATTTTGCGAATTTCCAAAGTTAAATTTTGTCTGCCAACAAGCAAATAAACAAAAACATATGATTTAATTTGCCCAAATAGAACGATAGTGTGACCGCATTGTACCGATTATTGTCGCAATTGAGTTTTGGCCGATATGAACCGAAAAAAATTGTCACAATGTGCGACGATAATGGGAACACCTAAAGCTAAGATCCCACTATCGGCGCAATGTACCAATTTTTGCCGTATTTCATGAGCCGATAGTGCGAACGGTCAAAATTTTTTAATATGCGACAATCTGTGTCGATATTGCTCTGACTGTGGACAATCTCAATTAACCTTGATGCGCCGATAATGTGAACACACTTTTGCACAATGTGGAGCAATCATATTGTTTAATATGTACCGATTTTTATCGGCCACTTGTGCGCCGATCACAGTCGCCAATCAGCGCCGATACAAGAGATGGCAAAACGAAATTTTTAAATTGTACCGCTGGATACTAAAATTTTACTTTTTTGAGCTTTATTGTACCAAAATTACATTTGTTGTATCTAAAATTTATGTTTTAAAACGGTAAATGGTACATTTGTAATGTTTAATGAAAGAAAACAATTCGCTTTAACCAAAACATTGCAGTTGTATCGATGTTGCCATCCCTGGTTTGTAAACAAACATCTATTTACAAAACAACAATTACAAAAAAAAAGAACAATTGCAGTAAGTTTGAATAAAATTTAATAAATTTTTTATTATAGATTAATGTATTATTTAAAATTGTTAGAAAACATAATGGAATATTCAGACAGAGAATTTTGCGAATTTCTAAATTAAAATTATGTCTGCCAACAAGCAAACATATGATTTCATTTGCCCAAATAGCACGATAGTGTGACCGCATTGTACCGATTATTGCCGCAATTTAGTTCTGGCCGATATGAACCGTAAAAAATTGTCACAATGTGCGACGATAATGGGACTGCCTAAAAATAAATTGTGCACTGTTTTCAAATGTGCCCCGATATAGCACGATAAAAATCGTCACAGATTGTGCTATTTGAGCCGATAGTGGGATCTTAGCTTAAGCAACCAGTGAAATGCTCATAGGAATAGCTTATCCCATCAACAATAAATTTCAGGGTTTTTATCAAGAATAAAAATTGGGAATTAAGCACGGCAAACAAATCTTTTAGTTAAAATCAGTGTTCGAAAATAAACAGTACATTATTTAGCGTTCGGCTCACACACCCAAGAACGATTTCTATTTTTTTTAGTGATTGTGCAGACGAACACAACCCTTAATACCGTTCGTAACTATTTTCAAGAAAGTGCCAAACATATTATAGTGTTCTGTTCTTTGTAAAATAACAGAACAATTGTAGTGATACTGTAGACAAATGTTTCTTTTTTTACATTGATAAAGAAATGAACAAACAAAAAATTTTAGCAACGACCCCAGCACGAATAGGTTGTGTGTGTATTGTGTATATGTTTTGTTTGTGTAAAATAATTCTGCTAGCATGTTGTTTTTTTTCGTATGTGTATTTTGTTTTTGTAAAAAATAATTGGTTTTTTTGACAGCCAAAAGGGACGAACATTAACGAGCCGAACCGAACACAATGAAGTTTGTGGATTTAAAAAAAAACCGAATGGAATTAAATGTTCTAATCTTTTGTGGAGTTTGATAAAAACTGTATTATTATTGTGTTGAAAACGGAAACGTTTTTTTTTTTAATAATTTACTACACAAACACTATTAGCGTTTGTGTTTTCCACAAATCTACCGAACCGAAAACTAAGAAGCGATCTTTAGTGTTTATTTTAAATAATATTCTAAAATACCAAAAAATGGTCAACTAACACTGTTTTAACAATTAACTTAACAAACGTTATTTTATGTGTAGGGATAATTTCAATACTCAAAATTTAAAATTTTTCAGTAAAAGCAAAACAGTTTTTTATTTTACATTAAAGGAATTTGAAACAGAATTTTTAACCGCTTTGTTACCAAAAAGTAGACAAAATAGCGCAATATTTTTACAGCAGGTAGATACGAATATTAAGTTTTTATAAAAAGTGTACAAATAAAATTGCGAGTTAATCCTAAGGTTTGAAAAGCTGCAGTCGAAACTAAAAACCGTCGAACAAAAAACAAAAATTTTGTTTACAACTTTTCGCTTTTTGAGTTGGTTTGACAGCGGCTGTTTACATTTAATGCATCAGAAGTAAAATAAACAGTTTTTGTTTTGGCCAATGACAAATGAAGAAGTGGATGAAATGGCTGTTCTTCTACTTTGACTGCACATTTTTAAACGCTGGTTAATACATTATTGTTAAGCAAGTGCGATATGTTTATGTTAATTTCATTGAACTATTCCTTTGCCAAATGAAAGTTTTTAAAATTATTAAGTTCATTTACTGCCAGGCCCACGATTTCGACAAGAAGATTTCTTTCGCATATTTATATTGAAAACAATAATAAAAAACTAAAATTTGTTTTTGTTTTCAATACAAATATACGAAAGAAAAGTTCTTGTCGACATCGTGGGCCTGGGCCTTATTGTTATAACGAATTGTACATTATTCTTTATAAATCCGTGTTAACAATATATGCATGCTCATAGAGTAAATTAATAAATGGATACATTTATTTTTCAATTTAATAACGAACGAATAACTCTTTGAGCCAACGAAAATGATTTTAATAAAATAAAGATCCACCTACTTAAAATTATAGGGAGTTTTTGACTTTTAACCATAACATTTTTAAAAGATTTATTGTGGCTTAAGTTTGTGTTTATGTTTATAAAAATTCATCGAAAACATTTATACAATGTACACACTTGGGTTTTTAAACGCGTTTAAGCAAAATGTTGATTAAGTTAATCAAAGCCGTTCGTTCACATTGCATTCAAGATGATTATGATGACAGATGATTAAGAAAAAAACACTACAAACAAATTTATATTTCTTTAAAGTATTAAAAATGGATAAAAATACTTTTACAAAGTTATCAGAAGATTATTTTAATCACATTAATGATGGAATTGTGAAAATTTATGAATTATTTAAGGACACAAATAATAACATTAAGCAGAAATCGTGGTCGGTTGTACACGTTTATGTTGGCCGACTCTACATTATACTCAGTTTGAGGTATGTTCAGAGGATTCTATGTGATTAATGAAGTGATTTAGTTGTAATTATGTCAATTTGAAGTGATTAACAAATCACTTAAATGATTTTGATGTGATTCGAACTTAATCACGTTCGAGTTGCTTAAACGCGTTTAAGAACTCAAGTGTGAACTTAGAATTAAGTTGGATATTGAAAGCGGAAAGACGTTATTGAGAGGAATAAGAATAAATGATGTGAAATAAAAGTTTAATTGTTCGGCTATGAATGCAGCTTCTAATAGAAATAAAGAAAGTTTCTGCAAATAATATAGACGAGGACTAGATGATCAAGTGTCATTATAAAAAAATAATAAAAAATTTCGTTAAATTTTGCTCGATATGGTATGCGGGTATTAGACCCCAGATCTTTACAATTTTATTTGTATATTCTTTGTCTTTGGATAAAAAGAAAGACTTTGTGCCGTATTTAATTTTTAAAACCAACATTGTTGTGATCATATATCGATGATAAATTAAAAACAAAAGGTTCTTTTTGTAGAGTTGATTAAAACAAAGAATTCGTTAAAAAACAAATATTTCACTTTCACTTCTTAAACAAATTAAACCATAAAATTTATTTTATCATAACAAATTATTACATTTCAACAAATTTTGATTTATTTACGTGTTTAGAAGCAAAGCGTAAATGTTTTGAAAACAAATCATTAATTTCAAACAAAAGACTTAAGAAACAAACACAATTATATTTAACGCATACAAAGATAGAAACGTATAAAAAAATAATGACGTTAATAATAAAATTATTTATTACTCATAATAATGTTATTTTTTTTTTATAAATAAAAACGTATTTTTAATTATTTTCTACGCTTCAATTATCATAATTGTTTCTATGTTTTTTTTTACCACAATTTGTTGTAATTAAGGGGATTCTGTTTGATTTGTGATATGTATATGTATGTATGTATGTATGTACCCTGCTAGCATTTGGAAGATTGTTTTTTGAAAAATCAGATTAATGAGTCTTTTTCGATTAGTTTTGGTGATCAAAAACTGATAAATCAGTTACACGCTTAAAAAACGACTCGAAAATGACTCATGGTTATAATTCTAAAGTGTTTGATTTAAAATGCAATAACAAATCGTATGGAAATCGCAAATAGATCATCTAGGCGCTTAATATGCGAGTTTTCCATCCATTATTTATAATCAAATTTCGAGCAGCTAGAAGGTTGTAAGCTGGTTGATCGAAAACTGATCATACAGGCGTTTGTATAGTGATTACTTTTTTGTTGTTTATGATCACATTTTGCGCAGATGGATGACTGAAAACTGATTGTTAATTTGTTTGTATAACAATCGAAAATGGATCATGCAGGTGCTTAAAATGTGAGTATTTCATAAGTTATTTATAATAAAATTTTACGCAGCTAGAAGATTGTAAACTGCTTGGCTAATAAAAACTACTTGTTTAGTTTTTTTTTTTAGCATAACAGGAAACTTTTTGATTATTGTAAAGTAAATGTATAAAAATTTAATTTTTATTAATTGAAAAAAGTTCGATCGGAGTGACGATTTAGCTTCTTTGTACAGCTGGAAAGGGACCACCAGTAAGCCCAGCGCCGAAAAGTGTTTTCTCATAACAACAATTAAAAGTAGGTCTATAATTGTGTTATTAAAAAAAATATTACATATATTTTTCATTTCAGATATTTGTCATCGTAAATTTAAAACCACAGATAAAGAAATAAACGGCATTTTACAAAAGCATTTTGTTCACGCTACAGATAGATTGGCAAAAAGAAAAAGAGCAAATTAGTGTTTTAATTTTTATTGCTTTTATTATATTAAGTCCATACCAACAACCACATGGACAAATATTTTACACAAACATTTTAAAAACCAGTTTTATTTTTTATAAATATATTAATTTGTTATAACACCGTTATATTAGTATTATTTTTATTATCATTATTGAAATTATTATTATTATTATTAGTATTATACATGTTTGTTATTTTTTTTTTAAATTATTTATGAATGAACTATGAATTTGGTTTTTTTGTTCTTTGACTAATTTCTTATTTTAACGTTACTTGTGCGAGTTTTTAAATAATTTAACTATGTGTTTTTTTTAATTTCTAATTTTTAATACACGGCATATATGCATATATATGAAAAATGAATTAAATGTTTTGTTTTAATTAAGGAATCTTTTGGAAAAACGTCTGAAAAATGTCAAATGAGATCACCAATACTAATGATAACTGACTGGAAAAACGATCACAAATGATGTAGAAATTACTCTTTATTGAATTGAAATAAGGCTGATAAAAAGTTATAAAAAGAATCGTAAGCGATTAGAAACATGACTAATAAATGACTCGAAAATTACTCAAGTGTAAAGCAATACAAGATTTATAAATGACTGGAAAAATGATCGCAAATAACACGAAAAAGACTCTTAAATGAATAGAAAAATTACTAAAAAATTACTCTTTAGCGATTAGAAATATGAGTAATAAATGAATCGAAAAAGAATCAGAAATGAAGTTAGAAAAGACTGATAAATGACTAGAAAACTATCCGAAAATGACTTTAAATACCATTACAAAAGAATCAAAAATGACTCTTAACTAATAGAAAAACGAGTCATAAATGACTCATCAAGAAGGGTCGCAAGTAGGGTACCATTTTCTCCCGACGAAAGTATCATTTATGATCGGAAAATGAGCGCATATTCTGGTTTTAAAATCGCACTGAAGAGTCAAAAACGATCAGAAAATGATTAGAAATTTCCAAAAATGCTAGCTGGGTATGTATGCATGTGTGTATTTACGATCGTGTGCATGTGCTTTAAAATTGTGTTTAGACAAGAAATTAAAAAAAAAACAAAACTCAAAGCAAAAGAATGATTTTTAAAGAAAAGGTGAGGTTTGTCAACAACATAATTAGAAGCAACAACAATAACAGCCAGCAAATTATTGTTATTAACAACAGCAGCAGCAAATCCACTAATAACAAATGAAAACATGTATAGATGACAATAAATCTGACAAGACAACGAAAAAGACAAAATTATAGTTTAACAATTATTTATGTTTCATAGCACACACACACACACACACACATTTGCTAATGTATACATACATTTACATTTGCAGTATTTTTTCTGATGATTTCTTAAATGAAAATGTAATAAAAGAACTCGTAAGAAAAAAAAAATACTTTGAAAAAAGTAAATACCTTTGAAAACACTAAATTGATGTTTTAACACACATGAGCTGACAGCAATGACCATGACAACAAAGTTGGAAATGGAAAGACATTTAATTATGTACATACATTTCTAATATAACTGTAAAGATGGGTGTGTGTGTGCGGCTAAACTGATGAAAACCACATGTTTAACAGCGATGGATAACCTTTGCCCGATATAATTTTATAAGTTTGCAGTCGTTAATAAAATGTAATTATTTTTTAATAAATAAGAAATCTATTTTGAAACTATTTTTTTTGTCTTTTAAAACCCTTTTACAAGAACTTTATAATGGGAATTTTTTATTTACAGGTTTTGTGTCCAAATTTGAGGTATCATCAGTTAATGGAAATCGCTACAGATGACGATTTGAAGCTTTTCTTGGTGGCAAATTTATGATTTAGAAGTAGAGACTAACCAAACAGCAAAAAAAACAATGTATCTGCTTAATTGACCACCAAGGTAGGTTGATTTAACATCTTTAGATAATTTTTTTGGGGTTTTTTAAATCGAAGGCGCACAACAGATCAAGAGCTTAAACACAATATTATCTCGAGTAGATATCCACCATTGACAACAGTTTATGGAAAAACGTGTTTGAGAATTTTGGTAAAAGTTTGGGAGCCTTTTTAACCGGAAATTTTTTGTTAAAAACTGCAATAAAATATATTCAATATATCGAAAAAAAACTATTGTTTTTATTAAAATAAAAATGATACCTCAATTTTTGGACACCCTTTATAAATAAGTTTTAAAAGGGTATTGGCTAATGGTCTATAACAACTTTGATTTTGAATGTAGTATTTCTCCTAATCATACCTGTTAAATTTCGATTACGATTAGTAATCAATTAGAATACTTTTTAAAAAGAATCGTAATGATTATTTAACTCCATAAGAAAAAATTTCTGATTACTAATTGATTACGATTACAAGTAATCAAAATATAATCAGAAGTACCGGGGATTACTAAAAAATAATTAAAAAGAATCAAAAGTAATCAGATTATTTTTTTCAGCGTGCATATCAGAGTCAACAAGTCAACAGAGTCAACAGTTGCAAATTTTCGACAACAAGGGGCATTAAGGAACCTTCCTGTTGCTGGCAGGTGACGAACGGTGCACACGGATGACAATATTGAACTGGTACAGAGGAGCATTCGGAAAGATGAAGAAACATCCAGCAGGAGACGTTCGACACAACTTGGCCTCTCACGAGCGTCACTGCAGATAATTTTGAACACACAAAAGGAATGTTTCCATACCAGATTCAGCTTGTCCAAGAATTGAATCCGATAGATTACCAGCAACGACTTGATTATGCAGTTTTTTTGCGGCCAAAAGCAGAAGAAAATCATAATTTCATTCATAATTTAATTATGAGCGGCGAAGCCCATTTCCAATTAAGTGGGTTCGTTAATAAGCAAAACTGCAGGATATGGGCTACGGAAAATCCGAGAGTAGTTCAACAGCGAGAATTACACCTACTTAGGTGCAGTTTGGTGCGGTGTTTCATCGGAATGGATAATTGGTCCTTATTTTTTTGAAAATGAACACGGAGTCGCCGTTTCCGTCAATAGTGTCAGATATCGGACAATGTTGGAACATTTTTTAAGGCCAGCCGTGGAAAACCATCCGCAAGTATGGTTCCAACAAGAGCCACAGCGCACACTGCAAGGGACACAATGACTATTTTACGGGACATCTTTGGGGAACGAATTATTTCGCGTGCAAGTGATTTTATTTGGCCTCCGCGTTCACCGGATTTAACCGCCCCAGACTGTTTTCTTTGGGGTTATTTGAAAGTAAAAGTCTACATTAATAAGACATCGTGGGCCATCGTTATTGTGTTTGGTAATTTTTCAAAATTTATATTTTAGTACACATACATAAATATGCATGTTTAAACAAAATATGTCGAAAACTGCATTAGCGATAAAACATGCAAAGTTGCAAATCTGAGATACAAATTTTAGATTTACATAAATAACTAAAAAACTTAGCATTAAAACGATTGAGAAAAAACATGCATTTGTTCTATCCATAAAGTAAGGTTGGGCTAAATTACGTGTAAATGTCAGTCACTCCTTAACCGACACACGTAGGCCATGGAATAATATTTAAATAAAATGCTCACTATATTATCAACACGAACAGAAATATAAGAACATTTTTTCGTAATCAAAAGATCCTTTACTGGCTTGTTGCCTTCTCACCAGGGTAGATCAGTAAAAACGAAGCTGACCTATGTTCTATTCCTCATTTGAGTCTTCCCAGCTGCGATACAGACTACTAGACACTGTGAATGCCTTCGTTAAAGACTGTGTTAGGTAATTATAAATACCAATATGTTGTTGTCATTTTTATAAGGCCACAATTGCCTCGGTCTATCTGTTGTTAACGCCTTAAATAGCCATTCATCAAAGTTAGAGTTTGCAAAAAGCATAGGTAAATCTTAATTTAAAGCCATTGAAACCCTTCATGTGGTACCAAGATTAGCCAGTAAATCCAGCCTAATGTAACGCTGTATGTTCCTGCTTCTTGGAACCCAAAGGATCTTTGATTTTTGAATTGTTCTGCCATCACAGTTAAAGATGAACGTGTTCTTTAATAAGCTAAAGCTAAATCTCTATTACTAAAAAAATATAAAAAGTTGATTTAGTTGATTTAGTTGATACGAACGCAATACTGTAACGTGCATTGCCAGATTTGGTCACACCATAAAAATTTAATTTGGCGCAATTTTACCTTTTAATGTCATCGCTAAAATGTTTACATTTTGTATTCTCTAAGGCATTTTTGCGATCGAGTTTTAGCTAAGCGAATCACAGAATACGGCTGCAGGACACATCTTCTTTTATCACAAGTATCTCCGCCTGGAAAATTCAGTAGTGATCCGGAAGTATTTTGCGACATAAAAAGATTGAGCTGCCAAGAGTGTATTCCGAATCCCACAGCTAACAAACCACGTTTTATTTTTCTCATTCAACGACACTTCTATAAGACTCACACCCATTAATAAACCATAAAAATATATTTCAACCTGTTTTCAGAACTCAAATATGAATAACAAAAGAATTCAAGCTAAAAAATGCAACTGTCAAAATTACTTATACAAGATTACAATTTTATCTTAAATTAATATTCACAACGTGCGCTTTGTAGACAGTAAAAAATTCAGTTACACATTTAAATTTTAAGTGCATATTTTTTGGGGAGCCCTTCCCTTTTTTATTGACAGGAATTTCAATACTCTTTTTTGATTCTTTAAATTTAACGATGGATTTTATTTTTCGTGAATACTTACAACCGTATTCAAAACGAAAATTTGTGTACTTCGACTATACTCCGCTCATCGAGTGAGCAACTAAAATGTTAATTAAGCTTAATCAACATTTAGTCACACTTTTAAATCGCCCGATTAAGAAAAATTTGTAAATCTCTATTTTAGTTAAATTCAATTGACAGAAATAACAAATTGACAGCAGTTAATCAGGAGTTAAAAAGTCTTTGATCATTCGATAATCATAGTTTATTAAAAAGTGTTTTGAATAAGACATCCTAATCTATCCCCTGATAACTAATCTATCCCTGGTAACTAAATATTTGTTTTGCGGCAATCCAAGTAAAATCGGACAGTTTGGAGAAAAATATTTTTTGATTTCCTTTATTATTTTCTGTGTTCATGTTCCTCCTCAGCAGTAGGAATGGGCAAAAAAAATCGATATATCAAAATATCGATATTTAAAAAAAATATAATCGATATAAATCGCCGATATTTTAAATACCGATATATCGATGTATCGATATTGAAAAACGACTATCGAATTCGATATTTTTTAAAGTCAGTCTTCATTAAGAACTCAAAATTTTAGCCGTTTTTCAAACAATATATTTTTTAAGAATTGGAATCCTTGCATGCATCATATGTTTTTTTTAAACAAATTTGAAGATCTAAAATAATTGGCATTTATAAGAAGCAGTGCCGGATACAAGAAGCAGATTGTCTGGAGTGCACATAAAATAGAGAGTGCTCCTGATGTTCATATCTGATGATTACTGGTTTGACTAAAACCAGTTGGTACTTTTGGGGTGCAATTCAAATTTTAAGAAAAGTTGGTATTTCCATGACTTATTTACTTCCATTTAAATTTTTCTTAATTTATTTTTTTTTCTTATGGTTTTTTTTGTATTCTTCCCTTTTGCTTTTGTTATAATTGAATTTTTTGTTTTGATTAATTTTTTTGTTTTTATTAATTTTTTAAATAAAATGAAACAATAAAAGTAACAATGTAATTACATATAATTAATTTGTTCATACATATGTTTGTACAAAGGTATACTGAATTTTTTAATTTGGTAATAGTTTTAGCAAAATACGTTCGATATATCGATATATCGATATTTTTGAAATAATAAATATCGATACTCTAAAAAAAATCGATTCGATATATATCGATTTATTTTTTCAACTTTCCCATCCCTACTCAGCTGCACATTTCAGAAAATTTTCAAATTTTTTTGGCTGATGGTTACTGAGATATCGAATATTAAAAAAAATTCGAGTTATAAGAAAACTGTGTTCCTATCCAAGAAAAAAATATAAAAAATTTTGCATTGTGGGCTTGAGTGCGATTTTTGGGATTTAAAATTTTAAATAAATTTTTTTCGCTGTTGGTACTCTTTGATTTTCCTCAATTTTTTTTATATAAAACTTGGATTTGTTCCACAAATTTTAAGACCCATTTGGTTGTGGGATTCAAATAATAACTTATTTTTCTGATTTTTTGAAATTTCTTATAAAAATTGTTTTCGCTGTAAACCACTGTGCACGAATTTTCTAGGATTTCGCAGGATATACTTTAAATACTGATTCATTTATTTTGCTAAAAACTTGATATCTAACCATCAAGACCCTTGTGAAAAACTCTTCAGAATTATAAGAACCAAGTCACAAATAATGAAAATCGGTCCATAATCTTAAACAGATCCCATTTAAATAGAGTGTTTGTGCCTATAAATCATCTAATGTTGGAGAATTTCGATTTATTTTCTCCCAAAATATTTAAATGCAGTCTAAAACACTTTTCCAAACTTTATTGACATCAGCTTTTATTTGACCATAACTCCCATATAAATATATACTTTACACATGTGAATGTTAATATAAGAGTTGATAGCGATAACTTTTATAATAGCGACTATGGCATGACAAAAGCTTGCGATTGCAGTTCAAGAAACGACCATCAATCCGATATAAGCCACCACCCTTAAATCACTTTAAGGAAGAACATTGTATACATACATATCCGGATCTTTAGCTCAAAACTAAATCTTGGCCTGGTTTATGGGTCCCAAATAGGATATACACTCAGCAACAAAAGTCTTCGTACAAGCCATTGATATTAATTTCAGAACTAAACAAATTTGTTTTTGATTTAAATGTAAGTTAAATGAGTGAGTGTTACTCTTATCATCCCAAAATAGGCAGATAAACTTAAAAGTCCAATTGTAGCTTGTTTTCGAAGGACACCAAAAGTAAGGACGATTATTATTGCAGGGATATGCCGCATGATCTGAAACAAGTATTCCACAACATTGGTAAAGGCTTTATAAGATCCGGCAATACAGAGCTTTTATTTGTTTTCTAAATTAAATTACATATTTCGTTTCTTTAATTGTTTGTTTTTAAGGTTATGGATTCTTTTCAAAGTAATTTTCGGGAATAGAAAATTTTTAATTTATATTTGTTTGTCGTACTTAATTTCCAATTTTTATTTTTGATAAATGCACTGAAATTTATTGTTGGTGGACAAGGAAGTTTCTTTGCGAATTTCATTGGTTGTTTAGGCCAGATCAACAGGAAACATTTTCCCAAAAGAAATTAATTTTGTTTTTTTTTTTTAGAAAATCCAAATTTATAAGGGCTCCTTTTAAATAAAGATTTAAATATGTGAGATATTTATGCGGCTTAAAAATTCAAAAAAACATTCAAAAGCTTTGAACACAATTAATTTTTAAAATTAGTGAAACTGTTTAATTTACAAATTTTATTAGGACTTATTTGTGTCGAATTTTTTAAGATTTCCAAACTTAAGGTAGAATAAGTGGTCAAGTTTTAGAATAGTGAAAGAGTTTAAATGCGGTCCTAATATAATCATATTCGGTACGAATAATCTCGACATTTGAAAATGTTAACACAAGTGTTGGGAGTTTATGCGCATTAAAGCAATTTTCGACTTGATTTTCTCAAAAAAAAAAAAAAAATTTGGAAATCCTTTGATTGTCCCACAAAATTTAATTCAACTCATTAAAGGCATGAGCATAAAAATTAATGTTGTTACAGGAGTACAGCAAGGTTGTATGATTTCGCTAGCCACTTTATTTAAAATTGTATTGGATATTGCCATCAGCCATGCAATTTCGGGTAATATAGGTATTGGTTGGGAGCTTAATGGGTTAAATGATGTTGAGTATGCTAATGGTTCTTTCATTTGCAACGTCTTACGTAGCTGACTTAGAACGCTGGTCTTAAGATTAATATCGGCAAAACTAGAGTGATGCTAATACATACAGAAAACTCAAAGACCTTTTCAATTCATAATGTTTTACCCCCTTTTAAATTGAATTACAAAAAAAAAAAGCTTCCATTCAATAAAAATTTTCCTCTGCTTTTTAGACATAAAAATACCGGAAATATCGCTCTTTTAAATTTTTATATTTTAATCAGGCTAAAGTTCATTAAATGCAGAAAAAGGTCAACGAGAAAAAGAACAACAAAAAACATAAAAAAAATTGCCAAAGTTTTTCTTGGGATTCAAAAATTAATTATCCAGGTTTCGTTAAAATGTGCTAAATTCCCATTTCATTCTATTGATAAACTGAAATTTATTGTTTATGGGATAAGCTATTCCTTTGTGCATTTCACTGGTTGCTTAGGCCAGATAGTCAGGAAACTTCATCCAAAGATTTTTTGGAAAAACTAAAGATTTTATAAAAAATAAAACTATTAAGCGAATAAGAATTATAAAAACCCCTGTTCTATATGTAACAATATCAAAGCTTAAACAAAAGCAACAACAATAAACAGTGAGTTTATCTCTTCTTACAGTCCCGACTACAATTTGTTGAATTTACTTAAGACTTCAAGAAGAATTCTTGACAAAAAGTATGAAGAACAAAATTAAGGCAGAACATAAAAATCCAATTCAAATAGATAAACCACTTGGTTTAAAGATTTATGTTTGACTAATGACTGCCAGCCGTCGTCAATGGCGGTGAGTGTTAAACGGCAAGGAGTTTTGAAGATATAGTGTGGTTATTATCAATACATGTCAAAAAAATCTGTCCGTGAACGTGGCTTCGATTCCCTGATCAGTCTGAAAAGAATGAAAAATTATCAATTAATGTTAAGTAATTTTTTGCTGTAAAAATTCCTTTCTTCATAAAAATAATTTAATGGAAATTAAATTTAATGATCTTCTGCCTGAATAAAATGTGAAACTTTGGATTAAAAACATAAACAGTTCAATAAAATAACCACACTTCTTATTATTCCTTTTTTTTAAAGTAATTTTTACTCCTAAACGGTTGAATGTTTAAATGTGCTTTATTTCAAAAGCTTGCTGCTTTATCGGTTTTGGCTGGTCGATGATGAATTAATCAGTCAGCTACTTAGCCAGTCACCTTACTCTTTTATGTATATAGATTTATACTGAGTTAATAAAATTAAACCATTTAGTTCCATTATTTATTACAATTTTAATGAAGTCTCGTTTGACAATTTAAGGTTCGTTTCTTAAGTCTTTCGTTTTACTGCGTATTAATTTTTAAACTAAAATGCAGAAACGTTTATATTTCCAAGATAAAATATATTTGTATTCCTTAACCAACAACAAGAACAACAATACAATTAATGTGTAATTAGGTCAAACAGCTTATAAATATTTTAATTCCATAACATTCAGATTTTGATAATTTATTTATTTTTTATTTGTTATTTTTTTTTGTGTTTTTTCTTTTTTATTTATATATTTATTTTTTGTAAACAATTTTGCATAAAACTATAAACATGCCAAATCATATGGGACAAATACATTTAATATTTAAATAAACTTCTAAAATTAAAATCCACACACTCACTCATGTGCAATGGTACATAAAGTTCAAAGCGTAGGTGTTGAATTAGTTTAGGTCTATTTGTTACTCAAACACACACACGCACACACACGCACACACACACTTACACTTCGGCTGACTTACTACCCGTAATAAACTTAAAAAAAAGAAAAACAAATCTTACAGACAACAAAATTAAATTTAGATAGAAAAGAATGGCAGAAAAACGTAAAAAATTTAATAAAAAATAAAATGTTGTAGAATGCGTGGTTGTTGTCTAAAATAAAAATACCGGAATAAAAAACTTCAGGCACTTTAAAGAAATACTCACACAAATTGAATGACATTTATCTTTCGTTCGGATGGAAGTAGGAATGCTGTTGGTGCCCGTATGTTATGATTGTAATAAAGTACTCCTCCCAGAAAAAAAATTCACACAAAAGAATACAAAAAATAAAAGAACACAAGTCAATTTGTTAATAAAGAATAAAGGTAGCACTAACATAAATATGGTGTATACAACATTTGCACCTCCAACATGCCTCCTATGACCACATACTACTTACTACATTTAGTAATAAAGTAAGCTTTTTTTCATTTTTAATCTAAACATAATATTTGCTTAAAAATACATTCGAACTTGTTTCTTCTTTTTTTTATTTTTTTTTTGTAAGTATTTGTGTTTAGTGCATGTTTTTGTTATTCTTTTTTTATTTAGAAAAAAAAACAACAACAAATAGGCACCGGAAGTAGGTCACATGCATCTATAAAACCGGATCTTATCTTTTGTTTGAGCAACAAATGCATGCAAAAAAGTTAAAAAACAAAAAAATAAATATTGTGTATTTCTAAAAAAAAAGAAAAACTTAACAACAAACAAAACGTGCTACAAAATGCAAATATGTATTTTTTATTATATTTTGTTATTGTTGGATTTAGTTTTAGCAATGCACAGTAGTTTAAAATGTTTGACAATGAATAATACTTAAAGTCAAGTTTGAGAGATTTTTTAAACTTTTGTCGAAAGAAAAACTTTTATTATTCCCAATGTGGTATTTGCATACCCTCCACCAGCAGTGCTGAATGTTTGTGCTAAGTTTTTCAAACCGTTTGAAACTTTTTTAATATAAATCTAGGATTGATTAGAGGGTTTAGAAGGGAAGGAGTTGTGAAACCAAATGTGTCACAACTTCCCTGAAAAAATTTTTATTTTTGTTACAAAAACTTAAGAGAAGGCAACGATTCTCATTAATCTTTAAGCCAATTCATTTTATATGTCTGGCAATTATACAGCTACATTTTGTGCAGATCAGTCTATGAACAGAGTTAAGTACGTCTTAAACCGTAAAAAAGCCATTTTAATAAAATTTGTTCCGCCTGAGTTTCATAAGATTATAACCAGTCTGCAAAATTTTGTGAAGATCGGTCCATAATTTATTATAGGCCCCATACAAAACGTCCTCTCGAAAAGCACTTTAAGGCGCATAAAATGCTGAAACAAATTTTATTATTCTACGGACACAATTGTGTCGGACGTCTTAGAAACGTGGGACGTATCGCCGTAAATTTCTAAAGTTAAATTTTGTTAAAATTTAAGGGCCGATGTTGAATGTGAAATCCAGACCTAAACGTCAAGATTTATTTGACATTTCTCAATTTCTGGCTAACTCAATTTGAACCATGGAAAGCTACTCATTCGAGCAACGCGTTAAAGTTATTCAGGCTCATTATGAAAATTGGCGTTCAAATCAAAATGCATATCGTGCACTTCGTGATTTTTTCGGTCAATTAAATCGTCCAAATTTGAGCAAACCGGATCTGTAGGAGATGTGAAAAAACCAGTGCATGCTCGTACTGCAAAAAATATTGCTGGTGTTCGCGATAGTGTGGCTGCAGAGCCGTCCACCTCAACACGACCTCGTGCTCAACAATTGCACCTCTCACGCTCGTCGCTGATAAACATTATGCATAAAGACTTGCATTTACAAGCTTACAAGGTGCGATTGACTCAAGAACTAAAGCCTCTTGACCATTCCAAACATTGTCAATGGTCAGAATGGTGGCAAGAAAAGGCAACAGTGGATGATCAATTTCGAGGAAAATCATCTTCAGTGATGACGCACATTTTCACCTCAGTCGATTTGATAAATACACTGAAATTGATCGTTGAGGGAATGTCAAAACTCAAGAAGCACCAACATGATAATTGAGAACCACTCAGGAATCAATTTAAAGACGTTTGCAACAGCACAATTTGTATAAATGAACGGACGTTTTTGCTCAACCGCCTTATAGTTCAGACCTTGCTTCATCCGACTGCCATTGATTTCGATTTGACTAGATCGCTTTTACTAGAATATGCTTCACTTCTCACTCGTTTATGGCTACAATATATGTACAGTTATTTTTAGGCGAAATCCATGTGTAGCCAGCCATGTAAAGCCCGTGAAATGGGAAAAGACCCAATCTTTTGAATGCATTTAAACTGTGTCAATGTTTCACAATAAACAGAGTCTCTGTCGACTCTACTTGCATCACGACTAGTTCTGTGATACCACGTTAACCAGGTCCATAATGGTCCACAGTTCCCATATAAGATCTTTGGATTATTAATTCCGTTCTAGCCAAGACCACTTAGCTTGACCGATTTGACCGCCCCCACAGGGGTTGAGGTAATCACTTATGCGGCCGGCTGCATTATTATATCGACTGATCAAAACGTTGCTAAGTTTTGCGGTATGTTAAATGTTTATCTTGACGAAATTCACAATTTCTTTACTGCTCGTAACCTGGAGATTTCACCAACGAAGTCATTGGCAACATGGTCGACGGCGAAAACCATTCCAACAGTGAACCACCCGATAATATCGACTGTGGCTTTTGATAGAGGTTTTGCTTCCTCAGCATGTGCACAAAGCAATCACGCACAAATTGCAAAAAAGGAACAATGTTGCTTACTACTTATAAGATGATTGGTTGGTCTGTGGTTCACTATGCCGATCCAGTGCGATTACCTTCGTTAAGTAATACCTATTGGATAAATATTTGAAGTTGTCAAAACGCAGCCTTAAGGACTACCAAAGGCCACCGGTTCTACCGGTCAAGGAACACAACTGCATGTTGTCGGAGCTGTTTTTTCTGGGATGTCTTCGGAGAAGTCATCCTTCCATATCACATAGTTGAAGACTTTCAAGAGACATGTCAGACAGGACCTTCGTATACACGAGGAGAGCATATAACGTTATGAACTGGATCCATTTCATTGCAGTTTGTATATGTCAGCTTATATATATATGTGTTCCTCTAACTCCCATTGGAGCATAGGGCGCCAAAGAACGACATACCTATTTTTTAGTTCGAACATAATGCAATGCACTCACTCAGAGCATACAGAGATGAATAATGTGACGTCAGAAAAATGGCCAAACCATTTGTGAGGGCAGCTTTCGAAAAAAGAAAAAGAAAAAGAAAACGTTTTTTGGTAGTGAAGTGGCAATTTGTAAAAAACAGGCTGTCGCAATCAACACAAATTGCGTGATCAAAATAAAATGTAAAAAGAGCAGCTTTCAGGAAAAAGATAGAAAAAAACACAATATTAATAGGGGTCCTCTACTGAGTGCTGGTCCTAAAAAAATTCATAGAGACGCCATCAGTTCTGCCTTACAAGGATATCGCATGAATATCATACTTGGAGGTCGCCAAATGCCTACAGTAGACCCTGAAATGATGCTGCCACGTAAAACCGATTCAGAGAAAATTATTTCGTATTTTTTAGTTAAATAAATGATTTAAAGCTTTCAGCGTCGTAACCACATCTTACCACTGTGCAACGCATAATACATAGTTTGTTATGTAGTGAATATAAAAAATTTACAAATACTATCATGCAAATGCTCGTACCACATACAACAACATCATAAAATATGTGGGGTATACTGCGAGAAAAATTAGTGGCATGTATGTGCTATAAATAAACATAAAAATACGGCATAATGAACTAAAGACAAACAAAAAAATATTAATGCTTGTGTCATGGATGATGGAAAAAAGCCACAGAATAATGAAAAAAAAGTTCACAACACAACATTGCCATGGTCTCTGTCACAGTTGTTGTGTTTAAGTCAAAGTCACTGTCTACTGCTGCTGATGACGATGATGGTGACGGGTCGGCTTATAGAAAAATAAAAATAATAACAACAACATCCAGAATAACATACAATGAACAAACGTATTGACTAGAAGACTGGCAAGCAGTCTTCTTGGTCCAAACACTACAGGGTTAGTTGTTGTATTTTTTGAGTATTTAGATCAGGGGTTCCCACTGTTGTATTTTTTTTTGCTAAAAGAACAAGATATTCTGTGAGCTGAATAACAAAAATATAATGCAATTTGAAAATTATATAAAGTACGATTTTTTTTTGTAATAAAATTCAGCTGGCTGAATATATATTTAATTTTCGGATACCAATAGCAGAGAGTAGAAAAAAAACTATTATTTTTTTAAGCCAGCTGAATTTGGTCTCCATTCTGTTTATGTCCAAAAAATTTTGTTTATTATAAAAATTATTGTTTTAAAGCGTATTCAGCTAGCTGAATATACAATTTAACGCAAAAATATAAGTAAGCAAAATTTCATTAACCTTTTTTCAACCTATTTTATTTTAATATAATAAATAAGCCATACGGGATTTGAATAATTATAAAATAAGGAATTTATAAGGAAAAAAATAATAATGTCAAAGTAATAAAAAAAATATTAAAATAGAACTCAGCTTGCTGAATATATAATTTCAGAGCAATTAATAGAATAAAATGAAATAAAGAAAATTATATGTCTTCTGAGAAAATATTAAACTAGCTTAACTTAAGGTTTAGTTAAAAAATGAATTTTAGTTACACATATTCAGCTAGCTGAATTGTTTAAATTCTTTAAATTGAAATAGTTTTCAGGAATATTGTTTGTTAGAAAAATTATTACATCATCGAAACTTATAAAGCTGACGTAACTTGTAATGGAAAAAAGAATCCTGTAGGATTATTTAAATTTGTTTCGCATCGAATACTTTTTATATTCTACTACGCAGCCCTTCAGATATGTTATAATGTAATGGTTCACCGGACTTCCATTTGGGAATCGTCTCTTTAAATGGCTGATTGGTTCGCTTCATTTTGGTTTGGCCTGCCTGTTTTTGCTTAAAAGAAACAACAAACAATATTAAAACTCTACAACAACATCATTTCAGCTTAAACGGAAAAGTCTTAATCATAAAGTACGTGGACATGTGGTACTTACAAACGTGAAGTTGTACACTTTGGTTATTCACTCGAGTCCATACGAACAGCCAGCTAACCAGCCAGCCAGTCAATTCGTCACTCAGTCATCCTCCACATTTCTTGGGTGTTTATCAAATTTTCTAAGTTTCATAAGTTGTTTGTGTTGTTGGTTGGGGTTTGTGTTTTCTGCTTTAATGCAGCCTGTAACATTTTATTAAACGTCGTCTGTAAGCCACTGTGTCTGGCATTCAAAATGTTGTTGTTAATGCTGCAGCTGTGTATGTGTTTTTTTTGTTTGCTTTTAGTTTATTTGAATGTTTGTTAGCTTTTTATTATTTTATTTTTTTTCTGTTCTTTGGTGATGTTATTTGTTTTATTTTTTCGCTTAACTTGACATCGAAAAAGAAGCATGAGGCATGCCTGAATGGATGAATGTTTAATAATGATGCCGCCAAAAATCAATGTTAAATAGTTGTTGTTTGTGTTTATTTAAACTTCATTTCATTCTCGCAGATATTAAGTTTTGTGTGATTTTTTCTAGTCTTGCCACTGTAACCTTTTTATGTTAAGGTGTCCTTAGGAAATATTTCGTTTTTAAGGATATTTTTTAAAAAATCATTAATATAACATTTTCAGGTTGCGATCTTTATTATTTTAGAGAAATGTAATTTTGAATTTTGAATTTTTATTAGAGGAACCTTAAAACGCTGCTGGGTTTTCTACCGTTGTACATAAGAAAAAGTAATCAACACAAAGGTTATCTGAATAGATCATTACTACCCTTCATTAAGGAAATGATGATCAGGCGCATGTTAATAATGTATTTAAAAAATGACAAAAGGGACAATTCAAAGATTCCGTCTTACCAGAGTGTCTGATAAGAAAACTGAGAAAAGTCAAAGCCTCAGATAGATTTATAGAAATAGACCCAACTCTAATTACCTCTTTTTTAAAAACACGGAAAAGCCGCGGTGGACTTACATTAACATAAATATTTGCTTTTTCTTTTTTCACCGAGTATCTTTTTTAGGCACAAGTCTTACAGAAACAGCCACACACGGTGACAACTTTCATATAAAGGAAATATTCAAAATAGTACCCGTGTTATTCTTCTTGGAAATTGATGTAAACATATTCCTTTATACTGGTTTGAAATGAAATTATCCTTTAAATATGTGATGATAATCTAGATTAACGTATGCTTAACTCACATCAAATCTATCCAGTGTTGCCAATTTAGCCATTTAGTGGCTAGATTTAGCCATTTTTCACCCTGTTTAGCCATTAAAAAATGAGTTTACCCATTAGCCATTTTTTTAGCCATTTTTCATCTGGTTTAGCCATAAAGTTTTTCTTGTCGTTTTTCTTTTAAAAGAATAATTTTTATTTTATTATAAAAATATATAAAAGCAAAATAAACATTTTAAATAATTAAAACGGCTTTAATTTAAATCACAACTTTTACAAATGTTGAAAATCGCTATAAACGATGTTGATGAAACATCTTTCAAAACAAAGGAACAGTATTCCAATATTAAATTTATAAAATGGTACAACACAAACATCGGTATTTCTTTTTTTAGAAATTTCAGAATTGACTAAAGTTGATCTTACTTCCATGGACTAATGCTAAAGTAGAGAGTGTATTTAGACAAGTAAACATCGTTTAAACTTTAAAGTAATTTGAGAAATAGGTTACATTTAGCAACCGTTAATTCGATTTTATCAATTAGGTAAATATTTTTAACATTACAATAAAATATTTATACCCCCACCACAATAGTGGAGAGGGTACTATACGTTAGGGCTGATGTTTGTAACACCTTCAAATATTGGTTTTAGACCCACCTTTAAGTATTCCGATTGACTAAGAATCACTTTCTGAGTCGAATTAACTATGTTTGTCCGGCTGTCTGACTGGCTGTTCATGTAAACCTTGTGCGCAAAGTACAGGGGCCTGATTCTGGCAGTCGTGATCGAGTAATTTCTCGATTCGAAAGCAATTTATTATTTAATTATTTCAGTCAATACTGAACGAATCGGAATAATTTTTTCAGTGTTATAAAGCATTAATTTTAGTTTCGTTAAGTATCGACTGAAATAAAATTGCTTTCGAATCGAGGAAGTACTCGATCACGACTGCCAGAATTAGGCCCCAGGTCGCAGTTTTGGAGATTATTTGATAAAATTTGGTACGTAGGTGCTAATGTGGTCAGTTTTGACCGACTATACTTTCTTACTTGTTTTTTTATTGTAGATCTGGATTCAAAACGTTGGGTAAATATTGTCGTGATTATGATTTACCTCAAATTTTTTTGAACTAATAGGCACGAGTGATTCCTATGAGATGATCAATAACGACATCGAATTTATTGAGGATTTAATTTTTTAAATATCTATCAAAATGTTAATTAACGTTTATTCGTATTTAACAAACTTAACTTACAATTTCATCGCAAACAAATTTAAATGAATTATTTCTGTTTGTTATTAAATTTTAATATGTTTTATTTAAAAAAGATTTTAGCCATTTTTTAGCCCATTTTTAGTAATTTTTTAGCCATTTCTTCCCGTAAATTTAGCCATTTTTGGTCACAAAGTTTTGGCAACACTGAATCTATCTTCAGTTTTCTTCTATCACGCACAGATTCCTTTTAGAGGACATTTCCAGCTTAATACCCCTTAGAAAAGACTTCTACAGGAATTGTAATTTTTTTCATTGGTGTGGATACTGTTTTTAAGTCTGACTAATATTTTTAAGGTTCATTAAATAAAAAAAAAAAATGTTTCATGCAAAATTTGACATAATTAAAAGTTTGCCATTCCGTTTGTAATTTCTAAATTGAGAAGACAACATATATGACGGGGACTTGATAGTTATACATTTATGTATGTCACATATAGTACGCAATCGTTTGCTAATGAAATTAGAAAAAATGTCGGTGGGATTGGACAAGTGGGCGTGATACTTCGAACACAAATACACTATAGATTTTTAAGCAAGAGCTTAAGTTTCCAAATAAGGTACCAGCATCTTCTCAATACAAAACACAAATTGTGAAGTGCTCGTCGATATATAAACCTGTCAAATCCATTAAAAATAACCGAATTGTGACCACAATACTTCAAAAATGGTATAGAAAATATCATAATTTAAAAAAAAAAACTTAATGTTTTATGACTCTAAAATATATTTGGGGGATTCACAAGGTCTGCTATCAAGTAATATCGTCATAATGTCCTAAATAATATTTTACAATTGTTTAAAATAAATGTTGTTGTGTTTCGAACAAAATAAAAATTTGCATGCTGTGTTTATTGATTCGTCATAACTGTACAGTAGAAATCTTAATTATTAGCGGTAGTCCACAGCAGTCGTATATCCTTCTTGTAATTATTTTAAGACTTATGGCTTTACAACTTTATGACTACCTTGTGAATCCCCCAATTATCTTGCTTTGGGTAATTTTGCCTACAGCCGAAACAGCTATATTTTGGACATTTTTATTATTGGACATTATTAGTAATAGGATATTATTCACTTTAAGAGCGTTAAAAGCGAAATGCCTTTAAAAAGGATTTGTACGTGTAGGTATGTGTTCAGCACATTTAACTCGTTTACATATTTATTACATCCTAATTAAGGCATTGAAGGGTATTTACAGTTATCTTCTTTATGACCATTTTCTCATTAGGCGATTATCTTTTTTCCTAAAGAAAACTACAAATTAAGGAAAATGCGGTTTGTCAACATTTCATGTTCTGTGGCAAAACTAACCCGCCCTCATCCGCAAAATATTTATTTGCCGTATATATTCACTAAATCCTCTGGCTCCAAACATCTATTTTTAGAGTTATTGCCAACTGAAAATCATGTTTTTGTCAGTATGTTTAGAAAAGACAAATTGTCAACGGACAGTTTATCAGTCAAATAAATTTATGTCGAGATTTAGCAACAGGCAGTTTTTAGATACATTGAGAAAAACGCCATTACCCTGCGAATAATACGATTAGTCCATACACGCATGTAAAATATTGCCCATAAGGGATGTATTGAAAAAACATTGTCTATTTAACATTACGACGTCATAGGGCTGGACCATATAATCCAGCCTTGCATTACAAGACTTTAAGCTACTAAATGTTCATACATACTCCCAGTGGATTAGTTATGAAAATATCCCATGATATACTCCAGTTTTGAAATCGTTAAATAACGAAAACATGTCGTTTAAAACCGAAAACATGTCTTTTAACTATAAACTCTTTTTTTTAACAATGACATCGTCCATGATTGCATTACGTTGGACCATGTTGTAAGTAGTCCAGTTTTTCTAAAATTTATCAAGAGGTCCAATATTATTGGAGTTTTTCTTTTCCCGGACTTTTTAATTTCCCGGGAAAGCGGGATTTATTTTTCAATTTCCCCGAATTCCCGCTCAATACAAATCGATGCAAATTTTTTAATTCAATTGAACAAATAAGATTTCCTGAGATTAATAAAATCAGTTTATTAAACTTTTTTATTTCTGTGGCACAAAAAGGAAAAAGTGCTTAAGATTTTCACGTTCGAAAGTACACATGGGCAAAATTTAAATTATTTTGTAGAATTTTTAAGGAAGTTATAGCAAAATGACTTCTTGGTTATCGTTTTTTCAATGTGCAATAACATTTGGAATAAAAAAAACTTTCGATCTGTGACATCAGGAGTGTTAAGGAATAAAAAATGAAAAAACTATAACCGCAGACAAGTGATGATTATATTTAATTCGGAGTTAATTTCCAAAGGCCACCTTTAAAGTTTTAAACTGTTCTCCTATAAAACTTTACAAATAAACTTAATCACTTATTGCCACAACTTTTGTCACCATCTCTTAAAAATTAACGCTCGTATTTATAAAAATGTTTGAAATTTAATAAAGGCTTACAAAACAAATTTTGTATGAAAATTTGCCTAACAACCTGTTCATCGATTTCGAACGTTAACGTTCGCATAGAAAATTATATGTAAAACAAAAACAATATTCGAAAATTTGTTTTTGTTTTAAATGTAGTTTTCTATGCGAACGTTCGAAATCGTTAAACAGGCAGTTAATAAACGTTTGTTAAATTTAATAATCGTTTATAAATACGAGGGCTAATCTTTTATGCAACTACTCTGCATTTCAAATCATTAAATTTTTTTAAGCAAGTGGATTAAACTTTTTTTAAATTCTGTTAATTTTTAATCTTTTTCTTTCGAAATTTCAGAGCATTGATCATTAAACATTGCCTTACTTATCGGATATGAATTGACATCTCTTTGGCATTCGGAAAAAATGTCTTTACTGTAGTTTTTCGTTATGTTAAATTGCAAACTATTAATTTGGTGTATTTTTTAGACTTTTTTTCTAAGAGCAGATGATAACAGCTTGCAACATTTGTTCCAAACCAAAGTGAATTGAATTAAAGCCAATTAAAAACTCAAAATGTTTTTTTTTTTTGACTTAAGATCTATAGCATAACATAAATTATTTACAATTATGCCAGCAATAAAGTTGCCATAATTAAATTAAAAAAATTCCCGGAAATTCCTGCACAAATTTTCCGGGATTTTTTTCCCGAAAAATGAGCGGGATCCCGGGAAATCCCGTATGAAAAACACCAGTAGTCATACAAAATTTAGAATTTAGATATTGACCATTTTCCCCCCTTTTTTATTTAACAAAATTTCCATTAAGTTACAGTTGGGAATAAAGGATCTAAACTGTTATAGTTCCAACTGAACATTCACAAGGGCTATAACTCTTTTTAAAGTTCCACTTGCCTTCAGTCTCTTTTAAGTGACATTAAGTGCCTCAAAGGGTGCTATTTAAATTTGGACGGCATTTGTTTTGACAATCCCTGTCGCTGACTTTGTGTAATTATTCATCCCTATCCTGAATAATTTTTCCCTCGTAATTTTTCCTCTTTTCACATATTTTCGATCATGAAAAACTCACATGAAAAAAAGTTAATTCAAAGGAGAGTAATAACGTGAACAAATTTGCACGCGAAAAAACTCCCCTTATCGTGAAAAGATTTTTCCCTCGTAACCTGTTCACATTTCCCTTAGATTTTTTCACTTTATTTTTGCAAGGGAACAAAATAAGTATGTAAGTTCCTCCTTTAAATCGAATTTTCAATGACTAGATCCGTTATTTAGGCACAAACCGATATATTGGTCAGCAAAATGCAAACCAAAAGGTCGATTTTCTGCGGATTCGAAAGATGTGGGCGCAGAATTTTGGAAAATATTTTACTACATAAAATTTTAAAAGTGCAACAAACTAACGTTTTAATCAATCTATCCCTCCAATACTAAATATTTTGCTATACTATTTTAACTTTTCTTTAAAAAATATATGTGTATATTTTTGAACAAAACTTTCATTGATCTTTAATTTTTTTAAATCTTTCTTCCTTTTTTACATTCACTGGAACTGATAGCGTGATCAATTTTTTACATGAGATTCACGATTGCTGTTTTCCCTTCGAGGGAAATGAAAATTTAATGGGAACAAAAATTCCACTTGTTATTCACGATAGGCGTGATCATGTCTGCTCTTTTGTTTAAGCTCTCTGGCCAGATGAGTTATTATTGAGAATAGAACGATTTCCTGAACATCGCAAATACTATTATAATGAATTGATAGAAATGAAATACTAGGCTTTCTTAAGCACTTAAGAATGAAAAGCAAAAAAAAAAACCTTTTGAAGATTTTGGTAAAATAATAACAGACGGCTGGGCTGGGTACTGGGTATATGAAGGGCTTATATGATAAGTCGGGTTGTGTTCCTCTTTTGGTCCTAAACTATTTTCCACAGTTTCTTATGCGTTCATTTTTTTCTTTTTACCCTATTATTACCAAGGCTTTGAAATGGACCATTTTGATCTCTACACTCACAATATTATTACAGTAACGGACTGTAGTTTATTTAAGAAATATTCCGTTCAGTCATTTTTAAATAAATAAACATTTAAAATTCCAAGCAAAATTTATTTTTAACTGATTCTAACAGTCATTTAAAAAACTAAGTGCATATTAATACGGATTTTCAGTTGCAGTTAATATTGTCCGTTGATTGAGTTAAATTCTTCTTTATGTTAAAGTAAATAAAAATGTAATTTAAAGCAACGAAAAGTTCATTTAATTTTTACTGTCAAAAATTCAACACCATATTCCGTAAAATCAAATAAATATTCAGTTATTTTGTAAAATTTTACTGTCAAAAATTCAACAACATATTCAGTAAAAACGATTAAATATTCAGTTATTTATTAAAATTTTACTGTCAAATTGACCCCATATTCAGTAAAAACAATTAAATAATTATTTTCTCCATTCAAATATTTTCCAATCGACCCTCTTATTTTAACTTTGTTTGTCTTTCAAAAAAAAAAAAAAAAAAAAAAAAAAAACTTGTAAATTTGTTTGGTTACGCTCACACGTTCTTGAATTATTCTTTTGAAGATTTTCTTAAGATGTTTCTTTTTTTCGTTAATTTTTTTCTCAGCTCTTATCTTAGCCCGCTTTTTTGGTCATTTTGTTGTTATTGTTAAGCTTTAAATATATTTTCTTAAAATTGTTAAAAGACATAATCATGAAAGTGGGTGTGATTAAGTGTTTAAAACGTTTTGTAATCAAAGTTTTTTTTTTGCGTTCTTTTAGTTTTAAAAATTAACTGAAAATATAGGAAAAGATAAGGAGTTGAAGTGTATATTTTACAAAATAAGCATTTTGTTTTTAGAACTTTATTAAATATTAAGAAAGCAGTCTTAAAATATTATGTCTATGTCGAAGAGAAGCTAAATACACGATGTTAACTAGGTAAATAGCTGTCTTCCTCTATGAAACAACATGCATCCTTTTGTAAAACAAATAGTTAAAGGTGTGGCGCTAAGTATTTCAATATACCAAAGTCTATTTTTTTTTGCGTAAGTCGGTCGGCCGGTCAATTGCATTCGTAGGCCGCATAAAAAGCAGCTGCACTGATTTATTTTCTTACTCTTTTGTTTTTTGGCGTAAAAGGTGGTAAGAAATAATGCATGCATCACATGCTTACATACAGGTTTTGGTGGCTTTTTGTTTCAATATTTTTAATTACCGAATGTAGGTGTGGCATTGTGAACTTTCCTTTCGGAAAGAATATTAAAATTTGTACCTTAATGCCCTAGAGGGTATTTTCAGAGATATAACGAATTTAGAATACAACTACATAAATGGTTTCAGGGCAGAATAAATATTGTAATTTGTATCTATATACTGATATAAGCATCAGTTGACTGATAGAAAAGGCGTCATAACGCTAATGCATTTTGGCTTTTTATCATTGTGGTGTCAGCCTTTACATCAATTGTCCAAATTGTCATCAGGATCAAAAATTGAGATCATGTCATCAATGGAATGATCAATCGGAGTTGGTTTAATAAAAAATTTTATCAGTGATATGACTCTGTAAAATCGGAGAAAGGACTTATTAGGCTAAATTTAATAGCAAACTGTCATAAAATTAAGTCATTAGGATTATTTACTTACCTGTTACACATCTTTGTTTTACGTTTGTTGTATTGTACCCTTTTTTTACAGAAGAACTCTAAATTATAAGACACCAATAGCATGCCCGATATGGTTTTCGTAATCATTCTACTTTGAAAATTTGATGTATTTAACTAAATAATTTAAACAAATAGAATACGGGAATTTTTGTTTCTTATTTTGATTTTTAAACATGGAAATAATGTTAATAATACACAAAATGTCGTTTCGAATTGATGTCACTGTAGTCAAAGTACAGACAACAAGGGAGGGGCAAATCGAAAAAATATATCGATATATATCGAATCGATATTTTTTAAGAGTATCAATTTATATTATCTAAAAAATATCGATATATCGCAAAATGGAACGTACTATGCTGAAACTATTGTTTGAAAAAACGGATAAAATTTCGAGTTTTTAATAAAGACTGACTTTAAAAAATATCGAATTCGATAGTCGTATTTCAATATCGATATATTGATACATCGGTATTTTAAATACCAGCGATATATATCGATTATTTTCTTTTAAATATCGATATTTTGATATATCGATATTTTTTGCCCATTCCTACAGACAACGCATAAAATATGACGAAATTTTATGATGACGTATCGCAATTGGATTAATGCCACTGTTTGCCTCACTGATGACATTTTTAATAACATTAATGGCACAATTCTGATGATAGGACATCATCAATATGAAAATGCATTTTTTTATGTGCGTATGAAAGTCAAAAATTTTTACTCGATGAATTCTGGACCTGCTTTGTGTGGATTCAGAAGGCAAAAATGAACTTTTTCCAGGAGCTGGAATTTAATGTGTTACTGAAGTTTCCTTAGAGCTTCAGGGTTTTTAGTATATAGGTCCATGATATATCTGAATCTTTCTATACAAATATACAAAGGGTTTAAGCAGCACTATCTTAATTCAATTGACTTTATTTCTTTAATAATTGGTAGTATAAAAAAGTTCCCGCTATTTTTTTGAAACGTTTGACTTTATTTTTACATTATTGAATAACGGTAATTTTTTCAATAACATCTGGCGAATTTCTTAAGAAAATAGATTCTAACAAACGTGAAAAACACAAATCAAAGGTATTGTCCTCTCTCCCCAAATCTAAAGATCTTGAATAGTTACGAAGAGCTCATAAAGATGGCAAAAGTCAAGGCCCATCTATCAGGTCTGCTTACTTGTACAAAAACAAAATACGATTCTTTTTAGTTGTCAAAAATTTACTACCTCATATACAAAGCAAAAGGAAAAAACGTGTAAAAAACTTATACATGCACATGTAAGCAAAATGTAAACAACTTTTGACAACTAAAAAGAACATAAACAATGATCATCAGGCTTCTTGCACAGACCTTTTCAATGGGCCTTGGCAAAAGTAAAATAAAAAAAAATCATTTATTTTTATTTTATACATATACATTTTTATATTATTCGAATGTGTCAAATTACAATTTTAAAAAGCTTTTATAGTCTTATTCCTTCAATATTCTTCAGCAATATTTTCTATGCACTATCAGAACGTTCGTTTCGATCTCAAGGAAGTTAACATAATGGATACCATTCTGTCACCAAAAAGAACCTTCGCCTTCTCTTGCACGCGGCTGAGGCTTCTTTTGACACCTTGTCACGGACATCCCATTTTTTTCATGCCCAGAACATGAAGAGATTCTTATTCATCAATAATTATAAAACCCATTTAAACAGATGAGGCACCACGATCCGTACTGCGTTTATGCGTCAGCATTAGAGTGGTCGTTAACTGTAAGGAGCATATTTATCCTCTATTTTTTCATGCTTTCACCCCCAATTTGGTAGATTTTAATTTAAAACGAAGCGAAACATAATTTTAGGACAATCGGCGAAGGCACCTCACACCAGTCAAAGTTTAAGAAAAATCATAATGTCTGAGTTTTATACGTCATAACTTGGAAAATATTAATTTTACATACAAATCGTTTACTAAGAGGTTGTAATTAGTGCAGTTTCCAACAACTTTTGTTTTAACAAGTTTTCTTTAAATCTCATATTTACCAAAACGTGACTAAAATAAAAAGCAAACAGCAGCATCGATAGGAATTTTTTCATTAGAACTATTTTTTCTTACACACATCAATTCTGCTTCAATATTTGTGTTTGTGTACGTTTGTTTACAAAAAAAAAAAAAAAAAATCAAACGCATATCATTTATTTCTAGGCTACCTGTCCGCTTTCTCTATTGTTTAAGGGGGCTCCCATACGACATTGTCAACACAGACGAGAAATATATTGAAAAAATAGCCCCATAACTGCCAAGGAGTCGCCCCAAATCGACCTCAATTAGTTTTTCGTCCTCAACAATTTCTCAAAACATATTTGCCCTGTATCTCCAACCTTTAGCGGGCTCCCATACAAATATGGCAGTTTAATGCAATTTTTTAACTTAATGGAAATTTTTCGTCTTTTAAGAATAAAATCAAAAGTTGTAAACAGATTTTATTTCAATCATTTATGTTTTTTTTGTTTGCAAATTCATTTTTTATATGTTTAGAAAAAAATTATAAGCACAGTTGATTTTCCAATTTGTATACCCAGTTTGATAAAAAAAATTGGTTTTTATTGGCACAAGGACCAAGACTATTGAAAATAGGCCGAATCGTAGGATCACAAGTGGAAATAGGGAGCAATTTCTGCCTCTGACAAACTTTCAAACCGATTTTAATGAAATTTAAAACCAAAATAGATCCATATTTATATGGATACATATGGATGATACTGCATGGATCCCGAAAAGGGCGCACTCTCGTAAACGTGTTTTTAAATACTGTGATGAAGGGTATCATATGGTCGGCATTGATCTATTAGAAAAAACTTTAACTTTGCTTAAAGGTAATTTTATTGTGGATTTTTGGTTTTTTATTAGAAATTTTAATGAACAAAACTGTTTTTGAGTTACGCGAAAATATGTTGTGCAACCTTCTCCATTTTCGAAATATCTCGAAAATAAAAAATGGTTGGCACCACTGTATGCAGTGTACCCGAATTTTAACCGAGGTTAAAACGCCAGGTTCTCGGCTGGTCAGTTTAATAGAAAATAATTAAAAATGTTTTTCAACAAATTTAAAGATGAATCACATACAATGCGTTTCTTTAAAAAATTTAAAATTTGATACTTTTTAGTGGATTATTAGATAAATTTCTGTTTATTTTGTTTAATAGGAAAATTAGGAAAGACTTGTTGACAACCAAAGCCCATCTATCAGGTCTGCTTACTTGTACAAAAACAAAATACGATTCTTTTTAGTCGTCAAAAATTTATTACCACATATACAAAGCAAAAGGAAAAAACGTGTATGTGTGGCATACCATAAACGTATACATGCACATGTAAACAACTTTTGACAACTAAAAAGAACATAAACAATGATCATCAGGCTTCTTGCACAGACCTTTTCAATGGGCCTTGTTGACAACTTTTCTACAAAACTATTATTTTTTAAGTTATGAAACAGTCAGATATTTTGTAAAAATATAATTTTTCACAAACTTTGGTGGGCATGAGGCATGGCAAAGCCTTAGCCGATCGTCCCAAATTTGGCGTTGTTTTTTATCAATGCTCACCAAATTGGCCGTTGGGATCCTAATCAGCATGCAAAATTGGTGGTTTCGGGCATTAAAATCAACCTTAGTTTGGTCTTAAATCATTTGAATACAAATGGCAAAGGTTGCAGTCTTTTGTATTTGCATCTTTATATTGATGATGCTCTAACATCAGCATGGTGGCATTGCTGTTTTTACAGATAGCAACAATAAGGCAAAAAGTGGCACCAATCCAGCATAAAAATATTCATATTTTATGCGTCATCTATGCCATGACTACAGGGACTACAATTTGACGCCACATTTTGTGGTTTTTGTGTTTAAAAAGTAAAATAAGAAGCAAAAATTCCCAAATTCTATTTGTTTAAATTATATAGTGGAATTCATTAAATTTCCAAAGTAGAATGATTACGAAAACCATATCGGACATGCTGCTGGTGTTTTATAATTGAGAGTTCTTTTGTAAAAATGGGCGGAATATAACAAATGTGTAACAAACATGTGTAACGGGTAAGTAAAAAAGAATATTCTCTGACATTGGCTTAAGTCAATCCCAATGACTTATTTTAATGACAGTTTGTCATTAATGAGTTTGCCTAATGAGCCCTTTCTTCGCACTTATGACTGTTATTATTAAACTGACTTCAATTCTTCATTTCTGTGATGCCGATTTGTCATCCCATTGTTGACATCAAGTGATGTTAAGGCTGACATCACAATGATGAATAGTGTCATGGGCCAAAAACAAAGACACTTGCCATAGTACTGATGTCAAAATACATCAGCGTTATGACGCCTTTTATATCAGTTTAGTGTTTTTGTTGAATGTTATATTAATAGTATTTACGGCCAATTTCACAAAGTTCAGTTAAAACTAACTATTACTTTAACTTCCAGTTACCAGTTATAACTGATATTAAATTATAACTGAATTTGGCGAAACTGGCCCTTAATTTCCTAAAATTTAAATATTAAAACACACACAAAATCATTTTCTAAAAAATTTATAACATTTACACATTTTTTTGAAATAATTTTATAAGTTTTTTTAGATCACAATTCATAAAATAAATATTAACAGAATCTTATCAGCATGGAGTTAATAATGAATTTTAATATCCCTAAAAGCTAAATGTTTTAAGTCAATAAAAGAAAGTTAATTTATTATAAAAACTTTCAGATCGATCAATAAATATTACGAAAGGCTGCCTTAAGGTTTAAGCAAATATTCGAGGCATTTTTCGTTAAAATCATACGATTCAAACAATTTACTTTTTCATTAATCTCTCAATCAAAGATCATAAAAAAAATGAAAGCAATCAATAATGGAAAACATGTTTTATTTTCTTCGTTGGGAAGAAAACAAAAAATAGGATCACAGTGTCCCACCAGAAAATCAACAATTATAGCCATGTTCATTTCTTAAGTCTTTTGTTTTGGCCGAAAAAAAAACATTTTTTTTAGCCTTTTTGTTTTACTTTTACTTAAAATTTTTAGCGAAATTATTCCCACCAAACATAAAATTACATTTCTTAAGCAATTCCAAGAATTCATCTACTGCATTACAATAACAAAAAAAAAATTCTTCCTCAACAACAAGAAAAACTACAACGAGTTTCGAAGATGTAACAACCGTGACTTGTTGAAACAGCAAACAGCAGGATGTTGCTTCTGCTCCTTTATTAAAATAAAAACAAAAAGAAAAAAAGATTTTGCAAAAGTTGAATAAAGAAAATGAACAAGAAAACAAATTTTCTACGGTAACTTTATGCAAATTTTCTATTTAGTTTTTGTTGGCAAATTTGAAGTTAAAACAGAGCGCGATTTAAATTTGACACAGTTTATGGTGCAGTAACACTGACACTATTTAGGAAACCACAATTTTCCTTCTTCTTATATTTTTTTTGTTTTATTTTTTTTCCACAGTCAGTGTTTTGTTTTCTTTGCTAATAAAGTGTAAATGTGACAAATTTTAAAATATTTGCATCTTTTATTAGTTTTGGTACCTGTCACTTTAGTTGAAGTATTTGTTTTCACTTAGTACCTGCGCTCTAGTTTTCTGCTGGGACTTTTGTTTTCTTTATATTCATCAAATATTGTAGATCTTCTTTTGTTCGGTATGATCTAGTTAAAGAAAGAAAAAGCAAGTCAAACTTTTCGCCCACCATTTATAAAAATCAACAAGACTAAAAACTGTCTTGTTGTTTTGTAGCAGTTGAAGTCGTTTTGTATAAATTCAGGGCGGCGGTTTTTTTTGGCAGAAAACCGCATGCTATTAAATAAATCTCTTTTAGGTAGTTTAATATATTTTTAAATGCCCGTTTTACTTTAATTTTAAGGTAAATATTTCAAAAATTCAAAAAATTTTATATGAAAATTTTCTCAACGCAAGGTGAAGTGAACAACAAAATTACCCCCTTCATCTTATTTCATCTTTTACAAGCTTCTGGGGTTTTAGATCGATCCAACAGGTATTCAGAATATTATTTACGGAAAACATCAATTTAATTTAAAATATGTGTATGAAAGACTCTTTGTAATAACAATATATGCCATAGACAAATTATTTTAAGATAATTGACTTCCAAGTTAAAAAATATATATTTATGAACAATGAAGTGTAAAAAGTGGCTCAAATTTGTCGCCTCATACATTTCACCAACATAACAAATGATACTTTTCTCGTTATTTAAACTGCGAAGAAAGAAGCTTTATCATTTGTATTCCCCAAAAATGGTCCGTCTTGCTTTGAATATGAAGAAAACAAATACATTTTTAATGTCGCTCTGAGACTCTTACACAGTGTTGCCAGAAGATTTTTTGAAAAATACCTAAGAATCAAAAAAATCCGATTTTCCCTTCTGGTTGAAAAAAATTTTCCTTCATTAATACCTACACATTTTAGTCATTAAAATCTAAGAAAAAACTATAATCATAAAAAAATAATTTTGTTCGCATATGCATTGTTAAGCTTAAATAATAAAAATAAGTAATAAAACTAAAAAAAAATTATGTTTAAATTCAATGAAAAAACAAGAGGTGCTTTAAAAAATTAATATTTATAGTTTTTTGAACTAAATCTTCAAATGGTACTTTAATTTAATTCAGGCACAAAAGCAACAGGTTATTTTATAAATAACTTTGTGCATTCGAAACTAATGCAGCCACTTCCACGATTTTGCGTAAATGATCTTATAATACAAATTAAACTTAATTTGTTTCGCTTTTTGGTGTGCTTCTCGACATCGGCATTTGCAGTGTGTACCAGTTTCGACAAATTTGGAAATACAACCTCGCCATTATAGTTTTTTATTTTTACTTTTTTTAGCCTTTTCTAATTCCATATTTTTTTACTATATTAAATTCACAATTTCACATATTTATTTCACAATTCAGAAGAATTAATTGTAAGCGATTGTTCTCTACTAGGGTGTTCAGTCGATTAATTCTGGTTCGACTAATCGAAAAATTTTAGACGATTAATTGTTCGAATAAATTAAAATTGCTAATTTCGATTAAAGGATTAATCGAAGAATTTATACCGATTAATCGAATTATAATATATAGTATTTCTGTTAAATGTATACTTTTTTTAGGTCAAATAAACAAGCCAAATGTATGTGCCCGTTGGAATTAAAAAAAAAACATTCATGTTTAGTGAGTAATTTAGCTTATATTTTTGTTATATATTTGCAACCCAATTTTATAATTCATTTCACAAAAGAAAAATCGACAAAGTATTGTTAACTCAAAGATTTATGTTAATATATCGGGTATGTTCTAGAAATCGAAATGAAGTGAAGTTACAAAATGACCGTAGTTTTTCATGGTTTTTTTGTGTTGTTCTTGCAACAATAATAGATACTTAAAGAATAAAGTAGATAAAAATAAATATTTTTATGAACTTTCATTACAGGGTCGTTTTTAAAATTTGCTCGATTTTAAATCCACTTCATTTCGATTTCTAGAACACGCTTGTATTGTTTAGCAAAATAGATCATGCGTTTCTTTCTTAACCATGAGTTTGGTTTAAAATTATTGTGCGAAGGAAAAAATCTAATAATGCTAAATGTAACAGGTGTCCAAAAATGTATTAACGTAAATGTTCTTCAACAACTTCACTAATTTACCACTTACACATTGACTATAACAAAGTACTTGAAGAAGATGCTCCGCCAAAAAAATCAAAGTGGCTACAAGTGGTCCAATAAATAAATATTTTAATCGATCGATTCTCTAGAGGAAATTATTTGCAGAAGCATAGCAGAGGATGGAATGTCCGTGAAAAGTTTCAAAACATCCAAAGTTATTTTGACTATTAAAAAATTCTAAGTGACCGAAAATTAAGCAACAATTTGGAGCTACATTGACAAGTTTTATTTAAAAAATAATGTTTATCTACTCGAGTACTAATTTCTTTTAAAATTATAGAAAAAAAATTTCGTAATTTAAAAAATTATTCGAGTTAGAATTATTCGATTAATCGATTAATTTTAAAATTTTATTCTTTTAATCGAATAAATTAAAAATGCCAAATATCGATTAATCGTTTAATCCAACAAAAATAAACCACGATTAATTGAACATCCTATTCTCTACTCATACATGAGATAATAGAGGCTTATGATAAATTGTTAAGACTGTAGTTCAAATTTGTACTCATCTTTTTTTTCTACAAAAACATTTTCTGGACCATTTCTTAAATATTATCAGCCCAATTAGGACTTTACATTTCCTATTTGTATAATTGAATTTACATAGGAAAAATGGAAGGAGGGATAAAACTCCTGGTGACTTTTTGTTAATAATTTGGCTGTATATCATTGTTTAAAAAAATTTTTTTTTGCATTTATTTCACATAAATATTACGATATGAGAAAAAAATATCTACATTTTGGCGAATATAAAACATCATTCTGATTTTCCATCATATAGAGATTCCCCTAATTTTCTCACAAGAGAAGCTGAACCGATACAATTTAGGAAAACTATTTAAAAATTGGCAAATTTTAATTTAAATAAAGAAACAGAAAAAGTTATAGTTATTTCATTATTGTTTTCATAACCTCCACCACTAAATGCTGCCATTTGCCGAAGAGCAAATGCATACTGCTTGGATCTATTAACACAACAATCATTCCAAGCATACTTTGGTAGTTGTTAAAACCTGGTTTCATAATAAAAAAGTTTATGTACTTAACACTGCGTTTACATTTGACAGTACTGGCAAGACAGTAAGAATATACATATAAGTTGTCAAAAATACTACTAACTGTCTTCGTGACGTAGGCGTCCAGACAGTAGTTAAGACAGTTCCTTTTTAAAAATATGTCAAACGTTAATGTTGCAGTGCAAGTCCAGCTTAAGGTGTTTTACATTAACTAAACAAATTTAAAAATAATAATACAGTGCACTCTGGAAAACGTCAACTAATTAAAACCGCGGGTGTTGACGTTTAACAAATTGTTGACGTTTACGAATGTAAAATTTTTATATAAAAAACATATCGATAATGTGCTTTTAAACGTTTTTATTAATTATAAACTAAATCCAAACATAAACAAATTCAAAAAGGAAATATAAAAGGCATTCAACCTGACGAAAACCATAGAAGACAACTGGAACCAAGGTATATTTATAGCAGGTAGTCTCGGAAAGCCAGCTGTTTATTTTTTATTTGCTTGTTTTGCGATACGAACTATCAAATGTTGTATAGCAAACAAGTAAACAAGTTTTTTGTCTTTATATTTTGTCTTTTTTGTCTCTTATCAGCCCCTTTGCTTTTTGACAGTTTGTATCGCATAACAACAATAAAAAGCCCTGTTGTTTGTTTTATTGTACAATTGTTGTAATCTCGCGGCTACCTGCTATAAATATACCTTGACTGGAACTAAAAGAATACATTTTAAATGAGATCATATTTTTAATTTTACATGCACACATATGCATTTAAAAAAATCTGTTATTTTTTTCTGCTGTTTTTTTCTATCCAACACTTGGAAGAGAGCCTTCTCTCTTAAACGTCTTAATACATTTAAGTCATTTTGCTCAACATTCTCGCATTGAGCCCAATCCAAAGCCCTGTTAAATATTTCGACGGCTTCGCTTGGTTTTATTGTCTGCACAAAAAAGCAACTGAACATAAATAAAAAGA
The DNA here is from genome assembly GCA_949318255.1 of Pollenia labialis. Lineage (NCBI taxonomy): Eukaryota > Metazoa > Arthropoda > Insecta > Diptera > Polleniidae > Pollenia > Pollenia labialis. The sequence goes on along the minus strand of OX439139.1, from coordinate 56,599,000 downwards.
CAATACAGACATACAGTTGTAATTTTTTTTACTCTACTTACAAGGTGGATCCCCAATTTCTGAATTGATTTCATAAAATAAATGTGTGTCTGTACAAATGTGTGTATTTTAACTGCTGCTAAATTCGAAATTTTATTTTATTCAGAGTTGACGTTTTAGAGCTTTATAGTTGGGTTGACGTTTTAGAGTAGGCAATGTAAAAAAAAAAGGGTTGACGTTTTGGGATGTTGACGTAAACGAGTGTTGACGTTTTCCCGAGTGCACTGTATAGTGTTTACAAATATAACACTTAACTAAACCATTCAAAATCAAAGCAGAATATATTTATTTTTTTATATTTTGATTTCTTGTTTTTCTTTTGCTTACAAAACTTTAGATTACTGTTAGCAAATGTCAAATCACTGTCCAATTTTACTGTCTGCAAAATTTGCTAGACAGTAGACAAGACAGTTGGACATGTTTGTAGTATTATTGAAAAAGTTTGCATGTATTGCAACTGTCTTGCCAGTACTGGCAAATGTAAACCCCGTGTAAATGACCAGCATTATCACCTGGTCTTAACCCGATTAAAAACCTTTTGGACATGGTAGATCGGAAAATCAAACGGGATCGAGCGCTGAGTAAAATATATATTTTTTCCCCAAATAAACGAAGTTTGAAATAATCGCATTGCAAAATATATAGACTCAATGCCTCGGAGATGCCAAGCCGTGTTCAAAAGTAATGGATATGCCACTAATTATTATGTATGTATGTATATTATAAAATGTTATTTATTCTTATTTGACCTTTCCTTTTATAATTATTTTTAATTGTATAAGCTTGGGGTCTTTTCATTTATAAAATATTATATTTATTTATTTCATTCGATATTTCGCTAGCCTTTGGTTAGCATCGTCAGGAAATTAAATTTACAAACTTTTATATGAATAACAAAAAACGATAACAAAATTATGAAAAAATTTTGTCATTAATTAAATTCAAAAACCAATTTGTCTTTAAAAAAACAATTTCAAAAACCATAATAACAAAAATAAAACTAAAGTATAACAATTCATAAAACCTGAAAAAATTTTCTATCTATAAACCTCATTCAAAAACCATATTTCCCATAATAAAAATATTTTGACTAAAGAAAATTCCTATAACATAAAAACTTCATATTTTTATCTTACACGCTTATAAAAACGTTTTAATTAAACTTAAGCTTAATGGTATAAACACAACTGGGACGAACGACGAACTTCGCATAGTACGACAAATTCGTCGGCAAGAATTCGTTGCGTAGTTTCGTCAAATGAGATACAATAAGTGCGTAAATTCCAGGTATTAATAAGACTTGAATTTTTTTTAATTTATAAAAATAAATACCTTGGACGCTTGATTATATAAACATTTTCATCCATTTTCATCTTCTTTAACTAGCAATAATTTTATTAAAATTTCTTTGTTTGTTAACATTTATCAAATCATAGGCTGACCATATTTCAACAACAAAAAAAACATAAAAAACTATTAATTATGCGTGTTCTAGAATCCGAATCCACTCGAAAGTGGATGACTTAAGCATTTTTGGTGTTCTTCATTTCGATTTAGCACACTCAAATTAGTTTATGGGTTCGTTTCAAATTTTGCAATTTTTCGCGAATTTCAGCCATTTTCACGATTTGTGTCTGTAAGTTGTCTGATTCTTTACAGCTTTAACGATTTATAATAAATAGTAGACTTTGCTATCATGCCGCTGTTAGCAAATTTTTGCGAATTTCCGATAATTTAGCAATTTTTGCCATAGTCTAAGGGACTTTTAAGGAATTTTATGGGTTCTTTGAAAAATGAAAAATTTTCGCGAATTTTCGCTATTTTTGCAAAATTCTTTATGTTATTATCGGATATTTTGATATTTTAAACTGATTTAGCGATTTCAAATAAATTTTTGCGTTTGTTTAAATATTTCAATTTTTGCGAATTTTAGCCATGTTCGCGATAAAAGCGATTTTTATCTATAAGGGTTATGATTCTTTACAGGTTTAACGATTTTCAAAAAATATTAGACATTGCTTTTATGCCACTGTACGCAAATTTTTGCGAATTTCCGCTAATTTAGCAATTTTTATCGAATGTTTGCCATTCCTTATAGTTTTGGAGACTTTTAATAAATGTTGTGGCTTGTTTGAAATATTAAAAATTTTCAAGATTTTTGCAAATTTTAGCCAAGTTCGCATTAGAAGCGAGTTTTCCCTGAGATTCTTTACAGCTTTCACGATTTAGCTGCGGTTAGCTGTCCCTGTCCCAATTTATTCGTCGTTCGTCTGCGTAAGAAATAGAAATAAACCTATCGCAGTGCTCGTTACGCATGACGAATTTCGGTCTTCGCAACGATTGAGTGTATTCTCATGTGTTCTATTTCTGACGACTCATATTCTTTGCGAATTATTCGTCGTTCGTCCCAGTTGTGTTTCTAGCATTAAAAATTTAAAATAAGTTTTATATTATAATTTTAAATTAATATAAAATACTTAAAGTTGCCTTAGTTTTAGCCAGGTACAACGAACGTTTATTTGTTTTGATACTTATTGTTTTCTATATAAATAAAATCTGAAATAATTCTAAGTTTTAAAGTAGTGTACTGATTGAAATCAATTGACTTACCGTTTACATGTAAATTTTCTTAATGAAAGCTCTAACAGTGCACTCTGGAAAACTGCAACTAATTAAAACCGCGGGTGTTGACGTTTAACAAATTGTTGACGTTTACGAATGTAAAATTTTTAAATAAAAAACATATCGATAATGTGCTTTTAAACGTTTTTATTAATTATAAACTAAATCCAAACATAAACAAATTCAAAAAGGAAATAAAAAAGGCATTCAACCTGACTAAAACCATAGAAGACAACTGGAACTAAAAGAATACATTTTAAATGAGATCATATTTTTAATTTTACATGCACACATATGCATTTAAAAAAAATCTGTTATTTTTTTCTGCTGTTTTTTCTATCCAACACTTGGAAGAGAGCCTTCTCTCTTAAACGTCTTAATACATTTAAGTAATATTGCTCAACATTCTCGCATTGAGCCCAATCCAAAGCCCTGTTAAATATTTCGACGGCTTCGCTTGGTTTTATTGTCTGCACATTTGTATCTAAATCGTTCTCCTCATCATCGATCACTTCCAACTCCTCAATTTCACACGAATTAGAAACATTATCCAGGTGGATCCCCAATTTCTGAATTGATTTCATAAAATAAATGTGTGTGTGTACAAATGTGTGTATTTTAACTGCTGCTAAATTCGAAATTTTATTTTATTCAGAGTTGACGTTTTAGAGCTTTATGGTTGGGTTGACGTTTTAGAGTAGGCAATGTAAAAAAAAAGGGTTGACGTTTTGGGATGTTGACGTAAACGAGTGTTGACGTTTTCCCGAGTGCACTGTATTTTTAAGTGATGCCAGATGGAAAATTGTTTCATTTAGTAGCACTGTTTGTATATAAACTTTTTATTTTTTAAATGAAAAATATCAAAAATTATTGTGTGTTTTTAAATTATTTGCAAATTATTGATTTCATTTTACTTTTGTGGTCATATGAATGTGCCACATCGAAATAAAAACGCTAAACGGTTAAAAGTGTGGCAATGCTTAAAATCATATTTGAAAATAGTGTCAGGAATTATTTACACGAGTTAGCTATTCGCAAATAAAAATTTAATTCACTGTTTATGCGGCAATATTCTCTACTTGCAAAATATTTATTTGCGAATAACTGGTGCGTATAAACGTAGTAATAGTTGCTTTAGTTTTTGCAACTAGTGTATATATTCTAGGTCCTTGAGTAATTCTAAGCCGAATAAGGCATGTCCGTCTGTATGTCAACTTCCTGCCTATATCCGGTGTAAGAAAGAATGAATTCTTTCCCACATCGGAAAAAGGCACTTTATATAACATACCAATTTTGATATGAAATTTTTTCTACGTATCCAAAGCAGCTTGCGATCGAAGTCTACACAGAAAGAAAAACACTCGGGATAAATCAATTTTTTTTGGGATTACTTTAAGTACGAGTCGTACTCAAAAATTCAAATACGAATAACACTTAAACGTACTCAAAACAATCCTAAATGGGATTACTTTCGAAAATCAATCACTTTTCAAAGTTTTTTTTTTAAATTTGAACTCATGCTACTCATTTAGTTTATATTTTTGGTTAAATATGTACATAAGGTTTCTAAAATAAAAACCATATCGGGCACGATGTTGGTGTTTTATCATTCTGTAATGTGTAATACGGGTAAGTAAATAACTCATAATCATTTTTTCTTTGTAATTTTTTTTTTTGTGTTTTTCAATCATGAATTCGGGATAAAATCAACTTTATATTACTTGAATCAAGCTCATTTTGAGATTGATTTAATCTTAGTTTTACTTAAATCAATCTCATTTTCGGATTATTTTAAGTACGAATTCGGATTAAAACAATTTTATAATTTTTGGATGAAGCGCATTTTGAGATTGATTTAATCTTAGTTTTACTTAAATCAATCTCATTTAAACGGGATTGAATATGGATAGTTTAAGTATTTTGGGATTAAAAATCCGTACTTGAATCAATCTTTCTGTACTTGATTCAAGAAAATCCGTACTCACCGTACTATTAATACCGCTCCGGATTGATTTGAGTACGGATGGATTGATTTTTTTTTTGAGTGTAGCCCAATCGGTTTGTTAGGAAAATAGTTCTAGACTCAAATACAGAATAACCACCGTAAAAGATTAAGAGTTTGTAAAAAAAAACTAGCAGAACATGAGGGACGAATGCATGACAGATCGTTTGATATTTTTCATTGGGCCCATATAAAGCCCATTCTCGGAAAACACTTTTTAACCCATTGTATCCCTATTTAAGAGTATTATTTTGCCCTTTTTAAAATAGAAACAGTTAAAGAGTTAAAATATTGCATAGACCAGCGGAAGACTTCAAGCATCTTAAAGGTTAAGGCAATATTATTTTCTGTGTCGCTTTATAATAAGAATTTGCAAAAACGGGCGAACTTTAACTTCCCCTAAAATGACAGACAGACGTAATACACGTATATTTTTCTTTTTGGGTCCTCTCTGTCTGAATCGCGGTGTAATGAGTGACTAAGCTTTGTTAATATTAAATGTCTTCATTGGGTAACAAAATTTCCAGAATAAAGACAACAACAAAAAGCCTGGGGTAATGCATCTGTCAGAAATACAGCCTCTAAATTATAAAGTTTGGTATGGAAAAATATCCGTGTGGATTATTGGGGTTTTCTATGGCAAAGAAATCGATAATGCAGTTGCAAATGGTGCTTTTCGATAATGCAGCAGGTTGGAAAATTTCACCTACAAACTTGGTTTGAATCAGCGTTTAAAAAGCTGCAGTTGAGATAGTAAAAGTCATAAGATTGTGCTGCAACTTCGACATCTTCATTTGTCATTGGACAAAAAAAAACTGTTGCCTTTACTTCTGATTCATTAAATGAAAACAGTCGTAGTGAAGGCAAAAGCAAAAAACAAAAAGTTGTACACAACAAAGAACATCGGCAGTCGACATGTTCGAAAGTGTTTGGTTTGACAGACTGACTGCCTGTTTTTAGAAAACGTAAGCAAGTGAGTGAGTGAGAAAATATATTGAAAACAAAAACAAATTTTCGTTTTTTATTGTTGCTTTCAATATAATTTCTCACTCACTCACTTGTTTACGTTTTCTAAAAACAGGCAGTGAAACTTTAAAAAATCCCGTAGTTACCGAAGATGGGACGTTGTGTTTTTTCCGATTTTTTTTTTTTAAATAATACCTACATGTGTACATAAATACATACATATGTATTTATTTTAATGCTTAACAATCTTTTTAATTTTTTGAAATTAAATAAAACGTATGTATTTATGTACACATGTATTAAAAAAAAATTGCGGAAAAAAACACAACGTCCCATCTTCGTTAACTTCGGTATTTATTAAAAGTTACAGTCTGTCAAACGAAACACTTCCGAACATGTCGAGTGCCGATGTTCTTTGTTTTTTCAACATTTCGTGTTTTGCTTTTGCCTTCACTACGACTGTTTTCATTTAATGAATCAGAAGTAAAGGCAATGGTTTATTTTCGTCCAATGAAAAATCAGAAAGTGGAAGAAAAAGAAATTTTTTGATTTTGACTGCAGCTTTTTAAACCCTGGTTTGAATAAGATGGAGGCAAACCGTATATACCAAGGTTATCAGAGTTGCTGCTACAGAAAATTGTCGGTCAATGAATTGTTATTAGTC